>CM053402.1:135928129-136116737 GCA_028644305.1 Xerus rutilus | reverse complement strand
GGGTCTCACTGAGTTGCTTAGCGCCTCCCCGTTGCTGAGGCTGGCTTTGAACTAGCGATTCTCCTGCCTCAGCCTCCCAAAGTGCTGGGATTAGAGGCATGTGCTATCATGCCCAGCACTTGTAAAGATTTTTACCATATTAATTCAAGGGTAGGATATAAATGCTTAAGAATTCCTATTGAAATCTATATTATTTTCAGTGAAAGTATCTGTGTCAATTTCTGCTCAGGAAAAAAAAGTCTAAAAGCCATGTCAACAAGGAGCAAGTCAGTCCTATCTTGATCCTGAGATGCAATAATCAATCTTCCACCATTCATAGATTTGGAATGGCAAGAATGCAGTTCTTGAATTTCTGACTTATTACTGTAAAGAGATCTGTTCATAATGAAAAAAAAAGCCTATTGGCCCTAATCATCCATTAATCATTCCTGAATTCTGTGATTTGAACTCCTGTAACATCCACATGTTAAAATGCACCAGAATGAGTGAAATTTGTATCAGAAATTTGTATCAGAAACCATGTAAATCACCCTAAATGTAGGAACTGAGAGAGAGTTCAGAAGCAAGCAATCCCTATATCAGTAATTTTATGTCTTCACTGAACCTATGGCTTCTAACTTGACTCAGGCAGATAATAATATTTTACCAACATTCAAACAAACCTACAATAAAGAGACAGCTACAAAGATGAAGACAGAAATGGGACTAGATAACAACCACAGATTATCTTGTTTATTTTCTTAGTAACAATTAAAATGCTTTAACCCTCTTTCTACTCTCTGATCCCAGGCAATTTCATTGGCATAAAATCTAGTTTCTTCTTATGTGAAATGTGGGCATTGGTCATTTGGTACATGCATTTTCATGACTTTTCATTTTAAATGTATTGTGGTTATACTTATTGATGTGTGTCAGAAATAACTAGCGTATCATGCTTTAAATTTCAAAAAACTCCAAAGTTAGGAATAGGTCTCTCCCCAGAGAGAGACCAGAAAAAGAAGAAAAATATTTTCAGACATCCAGTGGCAGGGAAAGTTAGACCTTACATAGAAAAGGGACCAGAGAACACTAAAGGGCCTCT
Source organism: Xerus rutilus (assembly GCA_028644305.1). Lineage (NCBI taxonomy): Eukaryota > Metazoa > Chordata > Mammalia > Rodentia > Sciuridae > Xerus > Xerus rutilus. The sequence goes on along the minus strand of CM053402.1, from coordinate 136,115,656 downwards.
TCTTTAAAAGGACACTTTGTGTGGAACCTTAAAAGTTAAGTAATACTTTCACAATTTGCTGTGAAATAAAACAAATTAGAAATAGCACGACTTCTAAAAAGACTTCTATAAGACCACATTACTAAGTCAAGGAAAACTCTGAGGTGGTGATGGCTTGTAATCATGAAAAGACGACGTGAGAACTTGCCATAAAAGCTATTCCCATTCTTTCCTCCATCTCTTCCTGCCTTTTTCCCCTTTCAACATTGTCACATAACCATGTGATAGATACTGAGGATATAGTTTTGTTTTGTTTTGTTTTTGGAAATGGAGATTGAATTCAGGGGTACTCGACCACTGAGCCACATCCCCAGCCCTATTTTGTGTTTTATGTAGAGACAGGATCTCACTGAGTTGCTTAGCGCCTCGCCGCTGTTGCTGAGGCTGGCTTTGAACTCGCGATCCTCCTGTCTCAGCCTCCCAAAGTACAGGGATTACAGGCGTGCGCCACCGTGATACTGAGGATATAGAAAAGACACATCTGTGCTGGTGGTTCAAAGAAGAGCAGACCAGTGAACAGATAATTTCTTTCTGGTTTAAAGAGACTGGGCTCTTGATGACCACTTAGAGGAAGGTAACACATACTTTATCTTCATTTGAATCATTATGAATGGTTTTCTAGTAAATAATAAAGTTTATTTAATAATCAGGTTTTCTAGAGTTTTCGGTGAATTTTTGTTGTTTGTATTTACTTTCTGGCAGCAAAAGTATATATCTTTGAAGTTTTTATTATTTTTTTTAATCACCCACTGAAACAAATTTACTTAACTACGAAAAAGTGAAAGAGGAAGTTTGTTTTAGACTAGTTAAAAGATGAAAAAAGAGAGGGAATAAAAGAGAATAGAAAATTCCAGCTACTAAGGCAATCTTTTCTCCTTGAGATCCGAGGCACCTGAGTCACTAAATTCATTGCACTGCAGTGATTTTGTAGGTCAAACCAACATCTCCATTATGAAACCAGTGTCCACACCCCAAAAAACCAGTTTGTTCTTTTTCAAACCACCTCAGCTGATTTCCCCTGAGGAGACACAGCCTGACACGGATTGTCACTGAAGACACACTTAGTCAGCTATTAGTAATCTCCTTACATTATGATGACCAATGTCTCTCATCTAGTTTATATGCCTCTCACTTTACAAAAGTTATAATTCCAGAATTTATTGAAGAAAGTATGTGCACACACACACACACACACACACACACACTGAAATACCACACTTGTACTCACAAGAAAAACAGATTATAAATACTGAGCTATAATTTCTAAAAAGGAGAATTCATCTGCAAAGTTGAAAATTTGGGGTCTACTTATTTGTATCTCCAACTATTTATTTTATGAGGGAGGTTAGAATCATAAAATTATTCACTGGATCTTATATGCTCATTGGTGATTAAGGTTACTAGGCAAGGAAGACAGGGAGAGGAGGGCTAAGACCTAAATAAATCTTCATGAGCCTAAGAAGGTTTCAAATACTAAGAATACAGGCTTCCCTGCCTATTCAAATGTAATAGGTCCAAGACCTTCAGGACTTCCATCACAGGGTTCAAGATCAGCAGGATGACCAGCATAGTCTGCAGGCATGAAGACTAGGATCTGGAAGTTCCAACTGCTACCAATAAAAAATGCATGGTGGCCTGACAGGCAATGACCGTCAGAGAGGTTTATCGATGAATCTCAGGTATGTGACTGTGCCATAAGGCAAGAAGAAAGGTCTCTAGACGCAGGAGACTCCAGGGAGTCTTAGCTGAGTATTAGAGTAGAATTCAGAACAAAGGAACCATAGTAGAAACCCACATATGTGAACTAGACAACAGGATCCAGATCTGGAGGATAGAACAGGATGATGTAATGGTGAGACATCACAATACCTGTGTCTTCCACTCCAACTCCAGGCTTTTTTTTGAACATTAAGGAAGGGTTAGATATATTTGGCGACATATCTAGTGGTCCCAGGTATGGTGAGAAAGAAAGTTGTAGAGGAAAATAATGATGACAATAGTTAACAGTGGACAGGCATTTAGTATATACCAGGCACTGTTTTAAGATTTTCTTTGTCTTCCTTCTTTCATTCATTACTTAATATTTCAAAACTCCTGTTTTACAGATGAGAAAACAGGCTTGAGAAACTAAGCAACTTACCCAAGGTTGCAGCCAACACAGAGTGGAGCTATAAATTAAAACGCAAGCAGTTTAGTGGCATAACTCATACTCTTAACCTCTACACCACACAGACTGGGCATGAAAGGCTCCAGAACACTGGACAATAAAATAAAATGTCTAATGGAGAGCAAATGAACTTCAAAATTAACAAGAGCTGGATTTCAATTTCTATGTCATTCATTCACGTTCAATGATTATCTGCCAGATATCATTACCTTGAATTATTCTAAGCACTTTACGTGTGCGCTACATCCCTCTGAGATAGATATGAGTATTGTAGCTGCTTGACATGTGAGGAAACTATGATGAAGAGCTTCAAGAACTTACCTGAAGCTGCTCCAGAGCTTATGCTCTTAGCTGGTGTCCTCCACTGCCTCCCAGGTAAGTGGGGGGAGCACTGGATGTGTCACACAGCTCCATGGAAACTTTGATACGCAGTAGTCAGCATATGTGACTCAGGTTTGGGACTATTGAGCTCGAGCCATATGAGTTCTTATCATTGTTATTAGAAGCAAACAAAATAGATGTTGGGAGAAATTTGTGATTCAAAATATCTTTCAGCATCCCCATATTCCCACTTGCTTTTTTTTCAAATACAATGACCCATCCCTTTAGCCAGGCCAAATGACATCTCAATGGCAAGTCTTAGTGTGAGTGAATTCTGGTTATTGAATTATGTTCAAAATATAAGCCACATTTTCGTTGGCATTAATCTAAATCTGTTTCTTTATTTTCCTTGCTACAATATTGTTTTTACTTCTTTTTCTGAAAGTTTCAATCAACAGAGGTTACAGCTAACTGTTCCTCGGTATTTATCCTAAAGAATTAAAGTCATCATATTACAGCAATACATGCATACCAGGTTTATAGCAGCACAATTCACAATAGCCAAACTATGGAACCAGCCTAGGTATCCATCAATGGATGAAAAGATAAAGAAAATGTGATATATACACAATTCAGCCATAAAGAAGAATGAGATTATGCCATTTGCAAGAAAATGGATGGAACTAGAGACCATTCATTATGTTAAGCAAAATAAAGCAAACTCAGAAAGTTAAGGGTTGTATCTCCTCTTTCATATGTGTAAACTTGAGAAGAAAAAGGAAAAGAAAGGTGGTGGTGGAGAGTGGGTCTTGTGAACATTGAATGGAGATCAGTGGAGAAGAGGAAAGGAGTCTAGGTGAGGGATGAGGAGAGGGAAAGGGAAAATACTGGGAAATGATACTGGTCAAATTATACTGTTATATTGTGTGCATCTATGAATATGTAACAACATATTTCACCATTATGTACAACTATAATGCACCAATAAAAAAAATGGGAAAAAAGGAGATTATAGTTAGAATGTACCCTATCATCTAATTGTGGTGTAACTATATAGTCTTTCAGTTATTTGGGAAAAGTAACTTCCCTCCAGGCTCTCTGTGCTGCTGTATGTGGATAATTTATATTTTTCTGTGACTCCAAAGAGTGAGACAAAGTCTTTGCTAACAGGTGGTTTCTCAATGGGGAGCCTCCTATTCTGGGAGTCCTGCCAAGACTTTTATATTGATTCCATTTTATAAAATGGGATCCCTGGCATTTTAGCAGCAGGGACTTCTTTTGGAGAGAAAAATGGACCTATTTATTTGTATTATTATCCCAATCCTTAGGACACATTAATAACCAATACTTTCACACAGTGCAACCTTCTTTAATTGAACAAAGACAGATCTGCCAGTTCCAACAAAATCGAGAAAAAACACACCATAGAGATATCTTCATTTGAGTGATTGAGATGGCATAAATATATTGTGGCACATGGCTTGTGTCTCACATTAGACCATCGCAACTCAAGAAGAAAGGGCCAAGGTGGAATGGCACTCAGATCTCTATACCAACAGGACATGAGCCATTGACACCTGCCACCACACTTCTCAGCATCCTGTAGTTTTCAAAGAAATTTTAACTGCAGTATGAAGTTTGGTTGTCTCAATAACATGTATACAGAGTGGATGTCCCTGTCCTATTTTAATCAATAAGGGAATTGATGCTTAAAGAGAATAAGATAGATATTCAGGTCACAGAACTCTAGTTGGAGTGGAAACCTTCATATTTTGACCACCCATTGAGTACTCTTTCCACAATACAGTATGGCCCATTCATTCAAAAAAATATAAACTGAAAGAATGTCTGTAGGCTTCCTCAGTTTGTTGTGCAATATCATTCTTGCTTCCCCAAATGGTTAATAACATAGGATATACTCTTGTGCACATGTGCTGTAATTTTCTAGTGGCTGGTTCACTGCTCCCCAGATGAGATACATAGGTATCTCCAAAGGAGATAGTAAGAAATTTAGAGTTTGCAAGACCCAGTGAAGATACAGAAAAGATTTGAGCCCATATTCACGGGAATGCTCATCTAGGTGAGGCCATAGCCAAACCATTTGTGCTTTTAGAGATTCATTCTCTTTAACACTCTCTGTAAAACCACACAAGTCATTTCAAAAGTTTTCAATGAGTCTATGAAATAAGGCGAGTGAAACACTTTTTTTACACAGTAAAGAACTAACTAAAATTAATTGTGAAGATCTGTTGGGATTCTTATTATAGCAATCCATCTGATTTCTCTGATCGTGTGTGTGTGTGTGTGTGTGTGTGTGTGTGTGTGTGTGTGTGTATTGGGGAAGGAATGGACTAAGGCCAAAGACCAATTTCCTTTAGTAAAATAATGATGACACAGCTGGGCGTGGTGGCGCACACCTGTAATCCCTGCACTTTGGGAGGCTGAGACAGGAGAATCGCGAGTTCAAAGCCAGCCTCAGCAAAAAGCGAGGCGCTAAGCAACTCAGTGAGACCCTGTCTCTAAATAAAACACAAAATAGGGCTGGGGATGTGGCTCAGTGGTTGAGTACCCCCAAGTTTAATCCTCAGTACCAAATAATAATAATAATAATAACAACAACAACAACACAGAGATGAAGGTTGTTGTTTATCCTAATTCCCAATTCTTATCAATTCCTTCATAGAGTTTTATAGTTTGTAACATGCTATTATGATGAAATTTAATTAGCAAATAGATAAGACAATGCTTTTTTCCTGTGTTTAATTTGAAGAAGATATATCACTTCACAGAAAGGGAGCCTTTAGTTGGAAAAATGATTTGTTGATATGGAAAAAATTCTAAACAAGAACACTGGCTATGAGAATATGTGCAATCTTTTTGTCCAGAAGACTTTCAATGTAAGATGGGCTAGGTTTCAATGTAGGATGACTAGGTTTTAATTTGTTTGGAAAATAAATAGTAATATTCATGTGTGTTTATGTAATTAACATATATAATATGTTATATATATAATATATATAACATATATAATCCCAACTCTATTCTAGTCCATGTTAGGTTGCAGTATTGTGTATTAAAAGTATGCCTTCCAATATTAAAGTATTTTGACATTAAGTGATCAGAATCTGATTTTCTTTCTTTTTCTGTTGTTCTTTTTAAATATACATGCCAGTAAGATGTATTTTGACATATTATACATACATGGAGTATAACTTATTCTAATTAGCATCCCATTCTTGCAGTTGAACATGATGTGGAGTTACACTGGTTGTGTATTCGTATATGAACATAGGAAAGTTATGTTCAATTCATTCTACGATCTTTCCTATTCCCATCCTTCCTCCCTTCCCTTCATTCCCCTTTGTCTAATCCAATGAACTTCTATTCTTTCCTCCCTTCCGCCTTTATTATGTGTCAGCATCCAAATGTTCTCTCTGATATTTTATTTCTTAGGTGGAGAAAAAGGCTTATTTTTTAAACTCATGAAATCCTACCAATGTTGGGATCAATTTGCCAAGCAAAATGCCAAACTATTACTATCGTGGCCAGTTTGTCATTAATTTCTTAAACAAAAGCATAAACACAAGATGGATAATGGCTGATTATGCATCATTAAAGCAGAGAATATCCGGGGTTCAAATAATTCACTGAAGCATCTCTACAGCATCTCTACAATTATATTGTCATTCTGCAATGTAATAACAGCATTCAACACAAAGACCATATGGCACACTTCCACTCTATCTGAATCATGTTTTTATATACACCACAGAATTCACTTTTTGGCTATCCTACATTCAAAACATAAATGGGCAGGAGAAAACAGAGAGAAATACAGAAAACAACTGCAGAATAGGAATGTAAGAATTATGAGCCAAAAAATTAGGGCTGACTATTCTCCATGTCTTTTGAAGAGATAAAAATAAATAGATACAAATTATTATTTATATACATGAAAGATCAATAATGTTTGTAGAGATGGTAGCGATTAAGTGTCTCCCCTTTGATTATTAGACTAAATGAATGCTGTACAATTATAGCAGTGGTGTTTAGGTGAGATACTGAAAACATTCCCCTCTTCCCTCCTCCATGGTCCATCTCACATTGAAGCTGCTCCTGAGGAGTGTGCACAGGTTAAAAATGAAGCAAAGGAGAACCAGCATGACAAAGGGGACTGTACACTAGATGCACCCAGAATATTAGTATTAAAGGTGCTAAAATATGCACTCATTCTTTAATGTAGCTTTATTCTAATCCAACTGACAAAATTTTATTCTGAAGACAGCACTTGGTCAGAAATGTCATTATCAGAGATAGAAAGAAATGGAATGTCTAGAGATATGGTTAGGATACCATAAAGGGGTACTAAATACCATGGCTTTTTTTTTTTCCAAGGAATGAGAAACTACAAAATGTACAGGGAGGTCTCTAGATTAAAGGAAAGAACTAATCTGCGCTCAAAAAGGAAAAGGTGAGTTCCTGACAGAATGTTTTTCCAGAGAGAAGAGCCTGCCAGAAGATTAGAGAGGGTTTTATCTCCTTGAAGAAGCTCATGAAACCAAATAGCTCCTGGAAATAGTTCTTTGGCATTTGCATGTAGGTCAACTCTCTGCTCTGTCTACTTCTGGAGATCACAGGTCCAACCCCAGAGGAGAAAACCACTACTGTCACTCCATACCCCTTCTCCCTCTCCACCTCAAAGAAGTGATCAGGTTTATTCCCAAGGCTTGACTTGCAAATAGACCTATTCTGATTTCAAGGTATTCTTTTGGATCCTCAACTACTTATGTATGAATCAACTCAGTGCTGGCTAAAATTCTATTAATAGTCACAATCTTTCTATATAAAAATTAGAGAAAGTTGAAAAGGTAAATGTTAGAATGAGGCTAAAATTCATTCATGGATTCTAAAATACCATGTGAACTCTAACAAGGTAACTACTAAGTATTATCTGGTTCTCTCTGAGAGTAGAGAGATTAGGTTACAAGAAAAAGCTGGCACCTAAAGATAAAGTCCTTACTGAGCCCCCCAAAATGGAGATTAGAATTGCAAGGGGGAAAAAAAGGATGTCAGGGACAAAGCTATTTTGAGCCTCCTACAGCTGTGCCTACACCACCTGGCAGCAAGCTTGCTGAAGATCTTTATTCAGCAATCTTATTTAGTATGTGTATGTGTCAGGCTCCAATTAGAAAATGGGGTTTTGAGGAAGGAATCCTTGCTGTGGGTAGGGTGAAGGAAAACACAGCAGCAAAGGAACTGGGAAGGCAGGAAGCTGTTACCACCTCTGGACCACCAGTCAGGAGAAAGGAAGAGGGTAACCAGACTCCATAGAAGCTAGAGCCAGGGCAGGGAGCTTGCCCTGCCTACCTGAGAGACTCAGGCACTGTGAGAAATAAGCATCAAGGAGGGGGCAAGGATAAATAGCTGGCTTTCTTCATCTCCCACTTGCTAACATATGTTCTTGCTTCCCCTTGACTAAATCCAATAGCTAGCCAGAGGAAACAGGAGCCTGGATGAAGCAGACAATTTAGGGTCACTATGTTCCCCTTCACCAGTATGGAGAAAGGGGAGAGTCCAGGAGGGTAAGGAACAAATGGAGAGTCTTTTAGAGGGTGCTTTCTCCCTTAATACAGCCCAACTTCATTTTAAAGAAACTTCAATATCAAATGATTTATTATGTCAGTGTCTATGAATAAGTAATTCAATTGTTTAAATTCCACTTATACAAATTTCAATTTGTATAAGCAATTATATCTCTCTGAGATTACTAGTCCAATGGATATCAGCTAGCAAAATAAAGGATGGAATTCCTTGTTAATTTGCTTTAAAAAAATCTTTCACAAGAAAGGAACTTAAAATTCCAATAGTTATAGTTATTAGTAGCTTACAGTTTGTAATGTAATTCAATTTGTATATAATCTGCTATACTGCTTATTTTAATGAGTTACATTGAAATGATTCCTATTTGATTCTGATTTTTGAAATTATTATAATACACTAAAAATCATAGAGTAATAGGACTTTCCAATGAGCCACAGTTCCTAATCAAATAGCATTTTTGAGCATTAAGTACTTACAAGATATTCCTGTATGCTATGTGGGATACTGAACAAACGTAATACATGACCATCATTACATTACCAACATTCTGCAGAGCATGTAAATATACTTGAACAAAAACATAAAATGAAATCTTTAGAGTATTAAGCAATGCAGTAAAAATGTGTGATCTCTATTACAATATAGGAATAGATGTGTGAAATTCTATTAATTTTTTTCATAAGGAGAAAAACTGATATATTACTAATTTTTAACATTAATTGTCATTGAATTCCTCACTTGGTCTACATGTCAAAAGACACTTGTTACTGAGAACAAATGATAATTGGATGGTTTCTAATGAAGGGAGCAAGAAAAGCTTTCACTTGCTCTTAACTTGTTATAATGCATAATAGTTTATGCACACCCAGGTCAATGGGTGTGTGCTTTTAATTTAAACAATTTATTACAAAAATGGATAAATGACTTCAAATTTTCCCTACAAATCAAGAAAAAAATTTTAAAAATTGATAACGCAAGTATGCATACATGCAAACAATAAAAAGTGTCTCTAGCATTCCATACAAAATCTTTTCAGATAGGAACAATAGAAGTCTACACCAACTTGACAAGAAGTCAGCCAAAGAAGCTGGAAATCATCAAGAAGACAATTTACAACAAAGACTTATAGCTAACATTACTAATAGCTAACATCACTAATGATGAAACTCAAATTATATTTTTCTTTGAGATGTTCATATAGCTATTGCCATTTGCAAATATTAAAATTATTCTTTATTTCATGCTTAACTCACACCTTTTAATTTAGTTTTATTTTTAAAACAAACAATTTTGAAGTACAGAACTTTTAAAAATACAATAAATTTATATGGATTTAAGGCAGTATTATAGTACTATTTTAGTTGTAGGGTATGCTATCAAGAGCTTTGAGGTCACTGGTATAAACTATGAAGATTGGAGGAAAGGGAAAGATGTTCTCTGAACATCCTATTTTCCTATGCAGTTTCTCTCAAGTATTTCTGTAGTTCTGCAATAAGCAGCACATAATTTATTCCTTTCCTAAATGTTTCTATTAGACTGGCAACAATATTGTTTTTCCTTCTTTCATTAAAAAAAATTGTGTGTGTGTGTGTGTGTGTGTGTGTTATTAACCATTTCCTATGATCCAGCCAGTGTGTTAGGTAATACATTGTAAACAAAACTCAAGGAATTTCTAACAGTTGGGACTTGAAATGCCTCTTTAGGCCAAGGAGCTGAACTTGGGAACTCCATATTCTAATGCTTAGAAGGAAAACAAAAAAACAGGATCCTCCATCAGGGTGGAACTAATGGAAACAGGGTAAGACTTGCCCAGGTACGTTTTGGAACTCTAACAATGGCATTATGAGTGTAGGCGTCCTTATATGAGTGCAGGTGTCCCTATATCTCTCTAGTCCAAAATACATGACCAGAGTACCAATGGTATGCATGTGGTTACCATATTCTCCAGAAATACCACATTGGTGGGTTGAACCCAAAAGATAAGTCCACGCCCTAATTCCCAGATTATGTGAATGTTAACTTATTTGGAAAAAGGATCTGAAAATATACTTAAGTTTAAATTTCTGAGATAAAGAGATCATTCTGGATTATTATCTCAGTGGGCTCTAAACCCAATGATAAACATCCTTAGAAGAGACATAAGGGAAATCTGAGAGATGGAAGAGGAAAACTCCATGTGATGATGGAAGGAAAGATCGAAGCAACAAATCTACAAACCCAAGGCACCCCAACAGCTAATAGGAGCCAGAAGAAGCAAGAATGGTGTTTCCCATAGAATTTCTAAAGGGACCACGGTCTTATTAACATCTTGATTTCAGACTCCTGGCCTCCGTGGAAGAACATATTTTTATTGTTTTAAGGCATCAAGTTTGTGGTAATTTGTTACAGCAGCCATAAGCAATTAATACAACCAGTGAAGACTGTAACCCTGGAATGTGGTCTAGGAATGCTGTTGAATTAATACTTGGGAAGTAGTAAAAATAGGCATTTAAGAATGCTAGTGAGTAAGGCATGAAAGAAGGATGGCGGCCAGCTTTAGAGTGAACAGGAAGAGATACTACTGAAACACTTTCTCATGAGTATAACAGATTATATCTCCAAGATTACGTGGAAGCAGTTTTATGTTTTATGTATTTGTGGATGTTGCCCAAACTTTTGACAATGGATCTCTTTATATGGACCACCTTTCAAGCCCAACACATCCTTGAAATACATTAAAGTAATGCTGCTGTAGATAGCAGATTTTTCTTCTGTTGGTTCACAGAAGAAAAATCTTACACAGGAGGGAACAAGTATCTGCTGCTACGTTTTGAGGCAGTGCTTCTATCTGATCACCAGGAGAGCTTGTGAAACACAGTAGATGTGGAGTGGAGCTTGAGAATTTATGTTTCTATACTGATACTACAGTCTACTGTCAGTCCAGGGACCACACTTTGGGAACCTCTGTCTTAAGACTATAATTGTAAGTCATGCGTTGGCCACTTATAAATAGAGCTGAGCAGCTCTCCCTGAACTTGGCAGTCCTTGATGTGTCTGTCAGCTAGAGCATGGAATCTCTTCCACTGTCTTTGAGTAACTGGGACATAACTGGTACTTGGTCTCTTTTTAGAAGCACTCATAGTGTACATCTATGAAACTGAGAGCATCAGGAAACAACCTGACACTGGCCTGAATGATGATCTGCTAGGTGACCCATGAGGGTTAACAAAGTCACTAAGACTGTCTTCAGAACTACATGACTATCCTCTCTAATAAGTATCCCTTGAGACTCTCTAGTCTCAATGGTTTAGTTCTTGTGTTTTGGGTAGATTGTTTTTCTTGCCACTTGAGTTTTTAATACAAATTTATCCCTATGAATGAAAGAGATGGTACTAAAATTCTAACAAATGAGATTTATGTATCATGAGGTTATAAAAAATATATTGTAGCCCTGGTAAAGAGCCCTAAGGTAAAATTTTGAACCCAAGGAGACTAACATGATCCACACTGACTTCTTCAACAACCTGTCATGGATCATGTTAGTCTCCCTGGGCTTTTTGGCAGTTCTAGGAAAGTGACCTCTTTCCTACAATCAAACACAAAGGCTTTTGAGTCACTAAAAGGACATATTTTTACAAAGTAGAAAGTTCATGATCAGTTGAGTGGAGCTGGACAAAGGGTGTCTTAATCCAGGCACTAAAGAAGGCCACAATCCCATGTCCATGTAGAAATAAGGTCTGGGAGAAGAACCAGTGTCCAGCTGCCTTCCATTAGTTAGTTACATAAGCTGCAGGAAGAGAAAAGCAAGATGTGGGCCTTGACAAGCTGCAGCTTCACCACAAGGAAACAAGTATTGGCCGTGGAGGCCCTAGACAGTCTTAAGATACAGTGGGCGCCTGGGTGGGCAGTATGGGGGAAATACCCACAGCTGAAGTGACAGTGTCAAACCTTTGTAGTGCTCTTCGATTCTGAACTTGGATGGCCCAATTAAATCTCAATAGAGGGTCAAGGGCTTCAAAATCTTCAGAATTGACTCTATTTAAATACAACAGTGGGAAGGTGTATGTAATGATTGGAGAAAACCGAGACATAATTATGTAAAATTGGGTGGAGAGATAAGACAGCTGGAGCCCCCTCTGCTTCCCACCCATTTTAAAGACATGATTGTAATGTAAAGATGCATACATTGTTACCATAATTTTTTTCCCAGGGTTCATTCACGTCTAGGTAATTCTATGTTAAGCTCCTACAGCAAAAACTTTCCACCACTTAAAATTCAAAGCCTATTCCATTTTTATCATTAAATACCCAACATTTCCAAAGTAAGGAAAACAGACATTTTTCTTAAATAATTTTATTCTTTCTAAAAAACAGCCGGCTTATGACCATATTATAGAGTAAAATTGAACCATTTTAAATTACTCCCCAAATCAAAATACTTTTTTGTATTTTGAATCAAAAAAGTATTTGTTTTTTGCTATCTTGCAGATAAATCTTGTGATGAATCAGTGACGTTTTTATGATATTCTATAATGGACAGGAAGCACAGATGCTTAGGTTTTGATTGTCAAAAAGCTAATTGCTCTTTGCTAATTTAGGTTCTGGTATATTTTATGGTCTGTAGACAAAAAGAACTGCTATGCTGTCCTGTTGAGTTTAAGCCCTTTTATCATTAAAACATACTGCTTAATACCTCATGCAAATTGCTATCATGAGTAATTTCTTGGAAGATGTGGGTGGTTGAATGGTTTGCCAATGCTTCTAATTTGTTATTCTCTAGTTTACTCCTGCTGGTAGAACATGATTTTCTTGATCGTGTTTAATAAGCCACCATAGTTAAGATGTTACATAAAAATGACACCTACTCTGTTAATACAGATTATCTTCATGCCAGCAGGAGCTTTGAGTAGTTTTTCTTTCCTATTACAAACAACAGCACAATTTTTCTCTAACCTCCATTAACATATTCGGCTGTTTTTAATGTGTTGCAACCTCTCTGCTAAAAAATCTGTGCCACATAGCCTTAGGGATTTAAGAAAACCCCAACACTGGGGTTATACTCCGTCTATTCTGAACAATGATTAGGATGTGGCTTTCACTTCATGTGGTAGTCACTTCCACCATTGTCTAAGCAGAAACTGCATTGTGCATCTCATGGAGCCAATTTAAAAGAATAAAGGTGAACATAAACCTCTTGTTTGAGAGCATGAAGGCAATAATTAAACCAACAGAATAGGATTGTGCCTTATTAGTGATTTTTAAAATTATGTGAGTATGGGAGCCATTTTTAAATGGACTTAATTAGGTACTATGTGATTAGGTATCACAATCTGAATATTCTTACTGATATTACAATTGCATCTGGATGATTCAGAAATATTATTTTCTATTTCCAATTTATGGATTATAATATTGAGTATTTGGTCTCTATCAGAGTAATTGTGGTAATCTGTCTACCATCACAACACCATGACTTGTGCTTTTTTAAATGTGGCAACCAAACACTTCCATTTGAATGTGTGAGATTTTTATAAATGTTCTAAAATTTTAAAAGATATTCTTTTAAAAAATTTCTCAGTCAAAAATTTAAAATCCAAAACCAAGTGTCTTTCATATTTGCTCAAATACTTGATTGAAAAACAAACTGAGTTTCAATGATGACTGAATTTGGAAAATATTTATTATAATTAAATGCCAGGCCAAATAAATAACTTGTACACTCCTACAGTAATTATTATAGTAAGATGTGAATCACACTTTAATTTTCATTTCCCTCCAACAAACTATTTGAAACTAATTTTATTAAACTGCAACCAAAAAGTTACTTTGGATCTTGATTCAAAGTAACAACCCAGTTCAAGTTTGGATTTTATATCAATATCTCATCCGTCCCATAAATGTTAGTGACTGGCTGGATGTTTCTAGAATATATGTTTATATTTGATCTGAGATCCCTGCATAGTTGTCTTTCAGGATATCTAATTACTTAGTAGTGCTAAAATGTTCACCTTTGTAATATTTAGGTATAAATTATTAATTTTTAATTTATTGAAACTAAATAATACAATCCCTGAGAAAAGACAAGAAATATTAAATGAGATAGACATGTAAACTTAAATTTATAGTCCTCAAGACTTAAAGTTGGAGGTCTTTCCTATAGTGACTTGAGACAAATAGCCTAAACTTCTGATTATTTTGCTAGTGTTGATGCTTCATCTATTAGGTAAACCATTTATTGTCATTAAATTAAGTTAAGCAAAGCAATATAAATTTTAAGCATATTGGCATCTTTTTTATTGGAGGGCGAGCATTACTGAGGATTGAACCCAGAGGTGCCACTCACTATACCACTGAGTCACATCCCTAGCCCTTTCTTTGTTGTATTTTGAGACACGGTCCTGCTAAGTTGCCCAGGCTAGTCTCAAATTTGTGAAACTCCTGCCTCAGCTTTCCATGCAGCTGCATTTATGGGCATCTATTTTTTTTTAACCTTTTGAAATGCTATTACTATAGTCACTGAACCAAAATATTTAACTATTATCCAAAGGAAATTCTTGTAATAATTCATTCTTAGTACTTGACTAATTCATTCTTTTTTTTAAAAGTCAAATCCAGATTAGATGTATCCAAGCCACATTATTGATTGATTGATTGATTGTGCTGGGGATTGAACCCAGGGCCTTGTGCATGTGAGGCAAGCACTCTACCAACTGAGCTACATCCCTAGCTCCTTGAATAATTCATTCTTGAAACTGGTTTTGCTTGGAGGTTTGCTACCTATGAAGTATTCAAAATGATGTCAAATGTAAAAACCATACCATGGTCTTTGGTGGGTGAGAAATTTAGCTCACCACTTTCCTATTAGCATCTTATCATTATTTTCCCATGGCAATGTTGAAGCCTTTTAGAAAGTGTAGCACTTCAGCTTTTGATGGAAATTCACTAAGTACTTACTGAACTCCAGCACTATGCCTAACACTGTGTTATCACTTTCACATATGCCTTCCATCACATTAACTCCCACAATAACCTTTGAGAAAGGAACTATCCCTATGGTAAAGGTGACAAAATTGAGGCTGAGAGATGTCAGCTCAGCTAGAGTTGGGTGCAGTCATGGAACCAGCACTCAATGGGAGTGGATGGTGAAGGGATCGGAAGCACAGATCAAGAAGCATGATAAAAATACTTGTAATATTCAAGTATTTGAAGTCACCTCCCTAGATGGTGACACAATGCAGAGGACAAGCACTGATTTAAACAAAAATTTCTCTGGCAAGAGCCGAACAGAACCGTGAACAGCATTGTTACTCAGTTCAAAAAAATAATGATTTTGGTGCATAGCATGTGTCAGGCACTCTCTTAGAAACTGAATTTATAGAAATGTATATGACAGTTCCTTCCTGCAAGAAATATAAACATTCAGTGGGATACGAATATAAAAACTCAGCTAGTTTTGAAAGATGAAAAGCAGTTAGCCAAGGGGAAAAATGGCATTATAATGGAAAGAATAGAGCAAGTAATTTGTGGAGACTACAGTAGTTTGGTATTTTTGAGGCCAAAAATATAGGCAGGGAGTGGCTGAAAATAAGATTGAAATGATAGCATGCTTCCAGATTTGCATGGCTATATTTAATATGCTATATTAATAAGATTCTGAAGGAATAATTTTTAAATAGAGGAATGATCTTGTTAAACATGAAGTTTAAAAAGATCATTCGGGCTCATATAAAGAATGAATTTAAAGGGGAAAGACTGGAGGCAAAGAAATCAAATGCTGCACTTCAGATGAAAGATATAGAACAAATTCAGTGAGGGTAGAGATAAAGAGGAAAAAAACTGATAGAAATATACATTTATGAATTACATTTATAAGTCTAGGATGACTTGGTTTCTGACTTGGAATAGTTCCATGCCACAAAATGAGAACTGAAAGGGAACATAGGGTGGATGTTGAAATAAGTTTCCTTATGAACATATTGAGCTTCAGGTGTCTATGGAAATGAAAGCCACCTGGAAGGTAGTCAAGTCTGAGTCCAACTTTCAGGGAAGAAGCCCAAGCTGGAAATACAGACTAGGAAGTAGTCAAAATACAGATGGTTGCTAAAGCTTTCACAAAGGAAATGATCAACTAGCAGGAGAGTATATACAGAAAAGATTCAGACTCTAACAAAAGGAGGGGATGGATAGACAATGCCAAAATTTAGCCAAAATTTACTGTAATTAAACAGTTATTGGCAAATCAAACCCTTTATTATTTCAGCTATTAATTAAGATCTGGTCTTGAGCCATTTGGACACTACAGCTTACATAAACTTATAAAAAGTAAAATCACTGATCAATGTTTCATTCAATTTGTATAAGTTGCCCACACCCATGAATTTTTAAGGTTACAGTTTTTCAACTCCCTCAATTTAGTGGTTTATTTGTGTAAAAACCTACAGAGCTATATTTACCTATGTAAATATACTTATACTTCTTTTCCTCATTGGCATTTCCTCTCTTCATTTCAGAATCATAATGTCTGATTGACATTAAATATTAGGATTTAATATGAGCAGTCAAATGAACACATGCTTTTATGACTTATGTGTAGCCCTGATTAGAACATTTAGACCTTTTTAAAGCACTTAAATTTGAACAAAAATATAACAGAAACTACTTATTTGTGAAAATTCTTGGATTTGAAAGCTTTCATAGGTTTTACTTCTATGATTATTATAAAAAATCCTGACCAACCTCATGCATAATCTTTCTATTTTGTTCCCACGTGGCACTGACTATCTGCATTGTACTAAAAGAACTCTTTTGATTCATAAAACCACATACATTGAAATGCAACTCATACTACTAACACTGCAGTTCAGTTCACAGTCTTGTGAGGGTGCTGATACAGTGACTGCCTAAATTCCATGCACAGTTATCCTGGGATTTGGATCAAGGCCCAGCAAAACTGAAGGTCTGTTTCTCGATTAATGCAACTGCCCAGCATCCTGGACAATCCGAGGGTTGTGTCCACTTGGTGCCTTATAAATCCCTTCCTGCCCAGCCTTTGACATCAGCCTTCTGACTTGTGCATAGTAGGAAATCTTAAACCCTTTTCTTCCTCTGCTTGCACTGGGCATTTTTTTTTTCAAAGAAATGGTTCTCATTATTCCCTTTGATAATTTACATTTTAATTCAGGTTCCAAAACAGCTGGCCTCCACTTTAAAAAGCAATATAATAAATCCTTTTGGCACATCTCCTTCATCCCTTCTTTTCCAAATCATCATGTCCCTCAAGGACTTGTACTTGAAGTGGAAGATGTTCTCTTTAATGGACATTTGTAGATCATCTTCACACAACAAGAAATTTAAAGGATTTATGAGATGTTTCCCCCATAAGTTTGATTGATTATTTTAAGACCCACTACACAAAGAAGTAAAACATGATATCATGTACATTGGTGAGTAAAAACATCTGAATGCCTTTCAATTGTGTAAAATATTTTTTTCAAAAAGAGTTCCTTATTCTTTTAAAAATGACATCCACTACCAGAAGGGTGAATGTAATCTGCAAAGTATGTTCAGTTCTGTCTTTTCCCAAGGCCTGTCTCAGCTACACTTTACAAACAGCTCTGATCTTGTTTGTGTGTTAAAATCACCACGCTTAAATACATGATGACTATAAACCATCATTTATCACACAGGAAGACTCAGCTGGTATTAAAGGGTTATCATGTTTCCTCCCCCAGGTATTTTAAAACAGGTAACTAGTGATAAGCCAAGTCTGTTTAGTTGCCCAAAGGATGTGACCTGTCTGCCTTCCAAAACTTGATAAAAAGCTCCTGGAAAGTAAGGACACAGTCTTTTCTTTCTCTTTGTACTACAAACATGGCTCATCACAGTAGATGGCTTTTAATTGGTTTTTAATAAAGTTTGCTGAATATAAAATAGATGCACACAATAATAACCTTTTTTCCTCTGAAAGGCACCTCATAATTCTAATCTCCCTCTATGATACCAGCTCTCCCTAATAAAATAACATCTGTCCAAGATTCCAACTGCTGCAGGCTTTGCATAAGAGCTAACTAGGATGACTTGACTTATTTGTATGAAAGTGTGAATTAACATAATGCCTTTCCAAATAACCACAGGATGTGAAGACATCTCAGAGACAAATTTAATCCCCTAGATCTGTAGATTAGGAAGGAAATTGAAGCCCAGAAAGACAAATGACATTTTCAAGGTCTCAGTAAGAGGGCAGAGTTATAAACTGTCTTTAACAAAGGAAAAGATTGTGTATTTTATTTGAGAGAGAGAGAAAGACAGTGTTGAATCCTTCAGATTTTACCACCCAAAAAGGCCAAATCACTATTTTCTTTCTGATATAGAATTGAAGTTTCATCAAATATTTTAGGATCCCCCAAAATTTCTCTAGAATTATAAATTCATCTATTTATTAAAAATATTTATTGACCATTTCTTCATCCACACAATTTTCTTCACAGTAGGGATATTGGGGTAAATAAGTAAAAGTATTCTGGTAGGTACCAGAAAAACAGACAAACAAGAATTATGTGGTGACTTTGGTGTCATGTTCCCACCTTAAAAAGTTAATTATTGAGCCCGGCGCAGTGGTGCATGCCTGTAACCCCAGCACTTTGAGAGGCTGAGACAGGAGAATGGCAAGTTCAAAGCCAGTCTCAGCAACAGCAAGGTGCTAAGCAACTCAGTGAGACCCTGTCTCTACCTAAAACACAAAATAGGGCTGGGGATGTGGTACAGTGTTCCAGTACCCCTGAGTTCAATCTCCAGTAACAAACAAAAATTATTATTAAATTTTTAAATATAAACAGTTAAAGAGTAAAGTATTATATGAAGCATACACAGCCTGCACACAATAATTTACAGGAATAAATCTACACACATCATAATGGAATAGTTTCTAACTTAGCATGATAAATTATTATGTGTGAACTATAACAAACTATAAAATGAATGAAGGTCTGTAAAATTTTATTTTCATTGCCATTCTCTTCCAGATAAAGAGAATAGCACATTGCTTATATCTATCTAGGTCCTGTATCCCAATCCCAACTGCTAGGATAACTGAACATTGACATAATTTGGTGAACAGTTTAGCTCTGTGTTCAAAAGGGTGATGACTTCTTAGTTTCCAAATGTTCACAAATGGCTGTTGTGACCAATTGTGATCTACTACCCTATATATAGTAAATATATCAACCTTGCCTCCTTCATTTTATTTATTTATTTATTTATTTGAACTACAACTGTGGCATGTGGAATGTGAATATTTTATTCTTGTTTTCTTTCAGCCCTAGAAAAACCAGAAATCTTGTCATAAAAGACAGATCTAATTAGGTTCTTAGATGTGAAGCAAAAACAAAACGAAAAACTTGAGACCTTTTGGCAACGATCCTCATTTAAAAAATAATGAAACAAGGGTCAAGGAGGTCATAGTTTAGTTTAGACTTAGGTTTTTTTTATACTTCCTTTATGAACCTCTGCTTACACAAGTTGCCCTTTGTAAGCCATAAATACACATGTATATATATCACACGTTTTATACATATACACATGTATTGGGCATCTTGTCCAAACAAGCATAGACATAAATAGATAGAGATCTTACCAATCATGTGTAAATGTGATCAAGGGTGAAGTCCTATAAATGACAAAATAGCAGCAGTGCAGAACAAAGCTGGAGACACACAAAATGATCATAGTATGATTTCCCTCCCTGCTTTCCATTTGATCCTCTCTGACCTCAGAAATACAGAAGAAACTTTATTTATAGACGTTCAATGACAAGTCATCACAATATTTGGGCATCAGTTCAAATGTTTAACTTTTAAGTTTTATTAACCTAAGTAGTGATGGAATAAAAATCAGTAGATCATTTAAATTTTTCAAAATTATTTAAGAGGACAGATAAAATTGCACATATGGATCATGTATAAGATGCCTTGAAGTATATACAGCCTATGGGAAAGTTAAATCTAGCTAATAAACGTGCATTACTTCACATTTTCATAGTAAGAATACTTAACATTCAGTCTGCTAGCATTCTTCAAGAGCACAGTATATCATCATTAACTACAGCCACCATGCTGTACAGTGGATCTCCTGAACTTATTCCTACTAACTGTAATTTTGTATCCTTTGGCCAGCCTCTCCCCAGGCTGCCATTTCAGCCTCCCACCCCAACCACCTCAGCCTCTGGTAACCACCATTCTACCCTTTTTTATTTTTTAAAAAAAAATATTTTTAGTTATAGGTAGACACAATACCTTTATTTTATTTACTTATTTTTTATGGTCGAGGATCAAACCCAGTGCCTCACACGTAGGTAGGCAAGCGCTCTACCACCGAGCCACCACCCCAGCCCCTCTGCTCTATTTTTCTAAGAACAACTTTTTTGTATTCCACGTATGCATGAAAATCATACAGTATTTGTCTTTGTGTGCCTAGCATTTTTTAAGTGTATATATATATATTTTGCCATGAGATTCAAATTAAATTAGCTCTAGCACAACATGATGACATTGCTTCATTTTGAGTAACTCAATAATTTCTAACCCTGCCCTTTTTCTAATATTTGAATTACTTTGTATATTTTACTATAATAACATTGGTATAGTCCCAAGATTATGATGCTGTGCCTGCAATTGTGCCTGGGCAATGATTTTTTTTTGTTGAAATCTCGTTCTGACTAAACCTGTGGTCCATCACAGCATTTTATCTGTGTTCAAATCTGGTTAAAAGGCAACTGGTTTTAATTTCCAATTCTCTTTGATTCTACACTACCCAAAATGATTACAGAGAAACAAATCTCAAATACAAATGCTGATAAGGTGGAACAAACCACTATCTGACCACCAGGGACTTCCTGACATACCATTTTCTTGTATAGCATTCTTTTCTCCATTTTTTTGAACTTTTAAAGAACACTTTCATATCCCATGCTACTCCCCTTGATTAATTATGTCT
Organism: Xerus rutilus; assembly: GCA_028644305.1. Lineage (NCBI taxonomy): Eukaryota > Metazoa > Chordata > Mammalia > Rodentia > Sciuridae > Xerus > Xerus rutilus. The sequence goes on along the minus strand of CM053402.1, from coordinate 136,094,559 downwards.
TAGAATCATTATCAAGATGCATAACATTGATAACATTTGTTTGTCAAGCAGTGATCATGTGAAGAACCCTTTTGTCCCCCTAAACCATTTCTGGAAAAGTCAAACAAATAATTTCACTATTAATTTAATGAGACATCAAAGTTAGTCCCATTATTTAGCTCTATTGTGTTAACACCACCTACCTATTATCAACATTTGAAGACAACAGACTCATTGCACGCAAGAGCATAAAAAACAACAAAAAGATCAAAACTCGTATTTCCTTATACCATGAGTCTTAGATATCAGTTTGGAGTGAGAAAATGTCACAAAGCATCCTGGAGAGAAAAGAATCAGGGCTAACTATCTGAATTCTAATCCCCCAAATATTCCTATGATCATTCAATCACAAAAGAGAAAATATAATTGGGTCTTAGCGTCTTCCTACCAGGACCACTGAAGTCATAAGGGCTGAATAATGTTTTAGAAGACATTTAAATTCAGCCCATTTTTTTTTCTTTTTTCTTTTTTAACAAACAAGGCTAATAGATTTAGGAAATGCCCTCTAATAGCAGATGCACACAAAAGCTAGTCTATTTTTTGAGAAAATGCTTTCAGTTGTGGAAACTGAACCACAGCAATGCCATCTGCCCTAACTTGATGGTTGAAAATGCCAGCCAGGCCACCTTTCTCTCTTGGAAAGTAGGAGTTGCTCTGGTCACAAGTTCCTCAAAAGTAGATCTCTGAGGAAAATACAGAATACAGCTTCTTATATCTGACTCTGAAGAAGATTCAAAGAAATTAGGATCAAGAGAAGTCATAAGCAAGAAAATGAAGCATGAAAAAGTTCTTACATGAAATGAATAACATAAGCTCTACATAGTTACTGGAAGTGGGGTACAATTTATTCTGAGACTACTAAAAGACAAGAAAAAAATGGAAATACAACCAATGCACATACTGTAAAAACAAGCTAGTGGCTTAGGTAAAGGTCTCCAGTTTCTATTATGCTCTGACTTGAGAGAAATCTAAAGATATCCCCCTTGCATCGTCACAAAAGGAAATCCACAACAATTGCTTTTACCTAGGTTTCACGCACTTGTGAACTTTTAAGAGAGTGGTTCTTACAACATCAAGGACATTTTCTGGATTCAGGTTCAAACATGACAATATATGTCAGGGGTTGGTAAACTACAGTCTGAAGGTCAAATGGAAGGAAAACGAGTGGACATTAATCTTTATTCTCTTGCTTTGTTTTTCAAGGCCAATATTCATTTTAAAAATACACATTTTGCATGCACATGATATAACTTCAATGGAGCCCACATTACTCACCTCCTGACCACACCTCCACATGGTTTCCAATGCTTTTGGTTTCCTCAGGTCAGTCTGTCTTTCCATACCTCATCTCCATCATCATCGCACATCTCCATTTTATGGTACTGATATTTTCTTAATTGCATGTGAAAATGTCTGCAACCATACTTCCAAACAAGTCCCTCAGCCTCTCATTCTAAATAAGATGGGTCCCCATGCCATGTGATCTGTAGAAATTCTAGGCCTGCTGCTGTGGCCCCTCACATCTGTCTTGCTAATCACTAATATATCACATGGCTCCTGCCATTCCCCAGGTCAAAATCCTTCACTGATTGGACAGCCTTGTGATAAAACCAAAACTCCTACGACACCCAGTATTTAAGAACCTCTACAAATCCAAGACCCCCCGACTTGTGCCACTCTTTTCCAAAAGGAGCCCTCTATTGGAGGTGGTCTGGTTTGCTTTGCTCATTGTCACCTCAGGGCCTTTGCTTCTGCTACTGTCCTACCTGGGTGCTTTTCCAAACCCAGCCACTTATGAACCTCACTCCACGTGCCATTTTCCACATCAAACTTTTGACTTCTGCACATGGTGACAAATCTCCCCTCTGTGAATTTGCTCAGCACTTACAGAACCTAATATTCTTCACATTTATCTTATTATGCATTATATTCTTTTTAGTACTTGTTTTGTTTCTTGCATCATAGTGTCAACTAAAGGACAGCAATATGCTATATACTTGATATTCTATAGCACAAGCATGACCATACATACAGAAGAAAATTAGTTACTTTGTTTCTTCTTAAAACATTTCCATCAATCCTTTGATAACATTTTACTTTAATGTTTAATGATATCTCAATATCAACAATATCAAAAATGAGACCAATATCTAAGAACGCCATTCAAAGGTTAATATATATTTGAAATATTTGGTGAATTTGTTATTCATATTTTTAATACTTACCTAGAGTTATTGTGAGTTTGGTAATGTATTAATATCTAATGGCTCCAAATTAACGTACATAATAAATAATCACAAAACAAACCAAAACGGAAGTCAAGCAGCTCAGAGAAAAACCAACAGTACTCCAACACTTCATTGTAAACTAAAATACGAACTTATCCTAAATCAGGTGATATTTTGAAAATGCTCAGTAGATAACATTACATGATGAAATAAAACATTAGTTTTGTTTTCTATTAAAGCTATGCTGAGGAAAAGTAAATAGCTTTATACTATGCCAGAAGTACCATCAATCAAAAGTCTGGCAAACTGTGTTTATGCTAAATTCAATGGAGCATTACACTAGGTCGGCAAATAGCTGAGAAGTGTGTTAAATATTTTAGTATAAGCAATGTGTGCATGAAGCAGTACATTGACTATTCATCTCACAGATGATCCAAGATCATCATGAGATTGGACCAGTTCACTTAAAAAATTCTCAGGAGATTTAGATCACTGCTTTTAAGGAGCAAAATGCATAACCCACTGTTACTTATTTATATGTTTCAAGTATCATATTGACTGCTACCAGGCACCTGACTTGGTTTACAATTAACCCAGCTGTGGGGAAATAGCCAGTGAACACATTCATATTGAAAATGGAATTATTTTTGCAACTTCTTTTCTCAAATGTGGATTTCTACTTTTCTGTTTATATTGCTTTTTAAAACTTGGTTTGGGGCAAAAAAGAGATCATAAGTGGCTAAAATTAATCAAACACATAATTCTCCAAGAGCTAAAGAGAACGACACAATTTGTGCTACATGTGTCCTCAACATCACATTAGATCAAGTTAACAGAAGTCTACTCCTGTCTCTACTATTGATTTCTGATTTTCTAAATTATTCCTCTCTTGTGATTTAATGCATTAGTGAGTAAGACACAGATCAACCTAGAGGGATTTAGAAGACATAATTAATCTTTGAAAGCTTTTATGAGATTCTCAAAAAAAACATTTGCTTTTATAACCTCCAAAATCAGAGTCCACTGGAATCAAATAAAAGTCACCTTCCTCATTGTGACCAAGGGGACACATGTGGTCTGGCACCAGCCTTCTGCTCTTATCTGCTGTCCCACTTTGTCTACCATGTTCATTAGACTCTAATGCCATTCTTCTCTCTGCTTCTCAAATACGCTGCATTTCTTCTGCTTTTAGTTTATTCCTTCTGACTGGAAACTCAACTATCCCATGGCTCACCAGTCTTCTTTACTCTTGCCTCCAAAGGCAGCCCATCCCATCAAAGTCAAGCTCCAGCATATGCTCTCTCTTACATTCCTTTTAGCATTTGTATCTGAAATGTTCATTTATTTATTTATTTATTTATTTATTTATTTACTTTACTTTACTTCTTACTTCTGTCTCATGAGTCTTATATGTTAGTTCTATGAGGGCAGGAACTTGTAATGGTTTGTCCTGATATCCTCCACACTCAGAAAAGTGCTTGCTGTATATTAGGGATCCAATAACCTCCACTTATTAAATAAATATGCAGATGAATCATGGGCCATGATATAAGAAATACCTAGAGCCTATAAGTCTAATGTTCAAGTGGAAAAGAATCAGAGTGAATCCTTCCAAGTAAGAATGTTATTTACTAAAAGCTTTCAATATTTAATTGTTTCACACATCATTTTAACATTTTTTTTAGTTGTCAATGGACTTTATTTATTTATATGTGGTGCTGAGAATCGAACCCAGTGCCTCACACATGCTAGGCAAATGCTCTACCACTGAGCCACAACCCCAGCCCTACACATCATTTTAATGTTCAGACTATCAAATAAAACAAACCACATCCAAGAAAAGCATAGAATAGCTTACTTGAAAGGATCAGCATTCATAAATACTGATTCCTAAAGTACAACTAAGGTGGTTTTATTCTATATTTGTATTTAAAGACACTTTAGAGAAAAATATGTATAGCTCTTTATTTCACCAATGTGTATGGGAAATATTATATGAAATTCTGTTCCATTTACTCAATGGTTAAAAAAAAAGTCACTCCAATTCAGATGAGTGATCAAACATGTTCATCTAGAGAATTAGGACACAGTCTATGGCATTTTCTAATGATAACATTAGAATTCCTTCACTCTCTAGACAGAGATATAGTTTCAGTTTTCAGTGACTAGAAATACATTTCTCTTTGAATTTTTAAGCACGGTTTCTGCTTAATTTCTTTCCTCCAAGACTCTCTTCATGCCTTTCAAATATTTGTCAACTTAAGACTCTACAATGCCTAAGCAGCGTGGGTGCAGGTGTAGTGCTACTGAACACAGTAACCATAGCAATACCTAATTCTTATTGAATGTGCTGTCTCCCTGGAAGAAGCCAAAAAACAAGAAGGATGGAATACTGTAGGCAGAGAAACAGGAAGGCAGGCAAGAGTAGGAAGGAAAGTGGGAATCAGGCAGACACAAGAGCACAGCCTTTCTCTCTTACTTCCTCTAGCTAAAAATGTCAAAGCTGGGGGAACACACATGGAAAGCTATTTCTGAGAAATTATCATGGTGCTATAGATCAGGAAAAAAAAAATTTCAACCTGGCTATTTTTGTTGAATTCCCTTATACATAGAACCAAGTTTAAACACAGACCCAGTCAACCTGGAGGCTTCAAACCTAGAGAAAAGCTCCTTGGCTTTCCTGTCCCCCTTTTGGGCACACATCCCTAGAGTTCAAACTGCTCTCCTAAGAGATCCAAACCACAGGAATGGCCCTGGAGCAGGAGCCTTGTGTTTCCTGGATCAGATTTAGTCCCAGTGCTTCCAGTAGTGAAGCTGGCACAGAGCTGGTTGGAATGGCCCTAAAATTCCGAGTCCCTCCCTCTTTTATATCCATGTGAAAGTCACAGTTGAGTCACAAAGTTGGGCAGGTATGACTGCCACCACACTCCACCCTTAGCTCAAAGAACAGAAATACAACCAGAAATAGGAACAGAAAGTCAGAATAAGATGGGTCTTTCATGATCAGTCCTGAGTTTGAGCTCCAATTACTGAGTCTTTTCTGGGTTCCCAAGGAATCATCTCAGGGAAGTCACTTAACTGCTCCCTACCTCAGTTTACTTATGTGTACACCAGAGGTTCACAGCCTTTGCTCTTGATAATCCCTTTTACCCATCCAACATCCTCAAATTGATATGTAATTTTCAAGTTTTGATAATTGATGCCACTCAATAATGGGGCAGAGGCACAAAAGTAAAGAATCCATACATAATTTTTACTTGTCAATTTAAAAAATTAATTTTTAAAAAGACTACCTTTAATGACATTTTATTTTTCTAGATACGTAAGCACATAATTCAACTAAGCCACTAGTTAATAGGGTTACAAAGAGCTACTTTATCATATAAAATATAAATATAGTAGAAAGCAAAAGGAAAATATTTTATTAAAGTCAGTTTATTCACTTTCAATAACAGTTTGTTTTTTAATGGAGAACTTTAGGTTCTTATTAAAAATCCACAGGATACTCTTTGGAAAGGAGCTGAAATAAGGCAAAGAGAATGTCCAGGATTATAGGAGGCTTTCAAAGCTCTGATTTTGATATTGACCAACCTCATTTAACATAGTCCTACTCAAAGAAAAACAAACAAAAATCATGAAATCAGCAATTGAATTTGAAAGCTGCAGGAACTTAAAAACAAACAAGAAACTGCTCCTTTTCCTCAAAGGCCACACTCAGTGCTAATAGGCAAGCTTCGGTTTGAGACACAATGGCGGCCAAAGCTGGTTTAAATAAACTCTAGGTCATAGTCACCTCATTGTTTCATGAGGATTCAGCTTCCAGTAGGTACTTAATGCTTTCTTTGCAGCAAAATTCCTAAAGTTCCATCAGCTCTGGCTTCTGTTATTTAAATAAATATCAACTGCATTTTCCATGTAAAAGCAGTGTCTGCACTTTTTAAAAAATAAAATTAAGCTGGGCAGGTGGTGCACGCCTGTAATCCCACCACTTTGGGAGGCTGAGAGAATCGCAAGTTCAAAGCCAGCTTCAGTGAGGGTGAGGCGCTAAGCAACTCAGTGAGACCCTGTCTCTACCTAAAACACAAAATAGGGCTGGGGATGTGGCTCAGTGGTCAAGTGCCCCTGAGTTCAATCCCTGGTACCAAAAAAAAAAAAAAAAGATAAAATTAAGTATGAGTGTCTCAATTTAGAAATTTTAATAATTAACAATGGAATATGGACAATATTGCTCCAAATAGAAACAATATAGTAATACAGTTGTCCCCTAGTATCCATAGGGGATTGGATTCAGGATTCACCACGGATATTAAAATGTGTAGATGCTAAAGTCTATTATATAAAATGGTATGATATCTGCATATAACCTACAAACATCTTCCTATCTGCTTTAAATCATCTCTAGATTACTTATAACACCCAATATAGTGTAAATGCTGTATAAATAGCTATTATGCTCCTTAGGGCATAATGTCAAGAAAAAAAAGTCTGTACATACTCAGTACAGATCAATTTTTTTTCAAATATTTTCAATCTGCAGTTGGTTGAATCACTGATGCAGAGATCCTGGGTATGGAGGGTTGAAGTACTTGAAATTCATCCAATTGGATTTTTTTAAGGAATACTTGTATCACTGTTTTTCATGTAACATTGTATTGAATACCATATGTACACATGTGGTACCTAATCTAATCCTATGAGGTTTTTTTGGTTTTTGTTTTGGTACTGCGAATTGAATCTAGGGGTGCTTAACCATTGAACCACATCCTCAGCCCTTTTTTATACTTTATTTAGAGACAGGGTCTCGTTGAGTTGCTAAGGGCCTCATTAAATTGCTGAGGCTGGCTCTGAACTCTTAATCCTCCTGCCTCAGCCTCCTGAGCTGCTGGGATTACAGGTGAGCTGCCAGGATTACAGGCGTGTGCCACTGTGCCTGGTTAATCCTATAATTTTTAATTTTCTTTAAATCAACTGATTGTATAATAGTTGATCATAATAGTTGATCTCAACTGTGGAAAACAGCACGTATATAAAAGACTACTAACTCTATCTTAGAGGATAATCACACATGCACTCACACACACAAATGCCACCACTACACCATCTTTTAGCCCTTCATGAAACACACAAGGTGGACCAAGTTGTGGGCTAATCAGGTACTAGGATTTCACCTGGCAAAGGAATTACGTTACAGAATGCAAATTTTTATTCAAACATAAAATAAAAAGTACATGTAGTGGGATAGGAATGTAGTGCAGAGGTAGAAGGCTTGCCTGGCACGTGTAAGATCATGAGTTCGATCCCTAGTACCACACATACACTCACACACACACACACACACACACACACGCAAAAGTGCACATAGTAAATTAAAGATCTTTTCTTGGCTATCTGCAAGATAACACATTAAACTAAAAAGGATGCATAAGTAAATTCTAGAAACCTTTTTGTTTCACAAAGTGGGCCAAGAGGATGTAGTGTCTCATGTAAACATCAACAAAAAATAAGCACATTATATAAAGTATTGTCCTGCTCAAAAATATATACTCTTATGAGAGACTAAACTCCAATATTGAGACATGGTACCCAAATAAAATGGTAAAGTTTCAAGGTTGAGATACATTTAATTGCCTTAATGTCAATCAAAATGATGCTGCATCATTTTCTAGTCAACAAAAACCTTTTCTCCTACCAATTCAATAGAGCAGCAGTGCCACCCATTCACGATGCAGTGCAGTGGGATCACAACTGTTCCAACAGCACAACGAGGTAGTCCTCTGCATATCCATTAATAAATACATGTAAAGGAATTCATATTGACATGATTATTCTCTCAAATGAACAGAGAAATCGCTCTGTATATTTAAAGGACCTAGACAGTTAAGTGATTAAATATCCTCATGGATATTCAAGCACTGTGTTTTATGATCCCTTTGAGCTAGATTCCAGACAAATAATAATGTTGTATAGACCAATGTAATTAGAAATATTTCACTTAAAACTAAATTAATTTGGTTCAACATTTACTGATTGATGGTAGAGTAGCTGGTGCTCAAATTATTAGGTATATATCAGTGGAATCAGTTAACTAACAAAAAATGAAGACAATGGTCTGCATGATACATAATGACTTTGCCAGTCAATTTAGTTTTTAAATTAAAAAATTTAGTTGAACTATTTTATTTGGTGTCAGGTGAATCAAAAAATAAAATGTCGATTGGTTAATCAGATTTTTCATTTTGAAAACGTTAGTTGTATAGATGTACCGTTTTTGCCTGCAGAATTTTTCTGAAGTTTTAAGAAGGCTGAGCAACTCCCTATAAAGTAAGGACACCAGATAAACTTGGGTACAGATTAATGGGGAAAAACAAAGTAGAAACTTTTCTTCCTGATTTGGAAAGGTCTTTCTGAGGTGTGACACACGATCAAAGATTGGCACACAAGGAAGATTGTTTAATTCTAGGAAATATTTGAGTGGAAAGAGGGTACCATGGTAGGGATGGAACCTGGAGAAGGAAAACAAGTTAGCATAAGACTGCATATTAAATGAGAAACGCAGATACAATGAAAAATCAACTTCAATCAACATAGCAGGCTATATTTTCATTTTCCTTTAATCAGTGATTTTTGCCCCCAGTACAAATCAAAAGAAATCAGCAAAAGAAGGAAAGGAGAAAGAATGGAGAAGAAAAGAGGGAAGAAAGAAAAGAGAAAAGAAAGAAGGGAAGAAAGCAAGTGGTGTGTGCTCTTAAAAATAAAAGGCTTGTTAACATAACAAAATGTAAAAACACATATATTTGAATTTGCCCCCTTTGGTGTATGTTTTAATAGAAAACAAATGGTTTAAACCTTTCTTCTATGTCTACAGTATAAGCATAACCAGCAACAATCCACTGAAAGAGGATCCTAAGTTCTTTATTTTGTCTAAATTTCCATAAAATTCCACTAAAATGTATATGTAAAAGATATCACAAAGTATTACCACCTGAAGGATAGCTTAGCTTTCCAACAGGAAGGCTCAAAGTTCAAAATTCAAAGATTAGATTCAAAATGTTTTTCACAAAAAGTCAACTATGTTCACATTGTTTTAAAATTTTTAATTCACTGCAGAACTGCTTCCAATAGGCATCCCGTATCCTTTTTACAAGGAAGCACCATGGCCTTTGTTCAAAGCAATGACGAGGGAAGGAAAGGGACAAAATATTACACTGAGGTAAAAAGCAAAACAGATTTCTCCCCTCTCCACCCACACAGACACAAGCTCATCTTCATCCTGCAGGGACAAACATCAATAGCTGAGATTTTGCTTTCCTTACTCATTTCTCCCTACCCCACCCACCCACCCAAACTTGCATGCAGACTCTCTTCCTTGATTTGGGCCCTTTGTGTACCTCATCTTAATGCGTAGTTCTTCAACTGCTGTTGGTGCCTGAAATCAATTCCTGGGACTAATAATTCTTTGAGAAAATAAAAATCATTTCTCATAGCAAATAAATAAATGGGAATGAATGCTCCCCTGAGTGAAAGACAAAGGCCAAATTTGTACCAAGAGAGTCGGAGCACTGACACCAGAACAACGCTCAAATGTCAAATGAAACAGAATGGGGAAGAGCAGGAAAAAAAATTAGTGAAGTGATAAAAATACTTTTGTTACGTGAAAAAGTCTAGATGCAGCAGATCATGGCAAAGGTAATCATAAAGATGTAGAACTGAAGAAACAAAAAGAACTAACACATCTCAGATAAGCACATATGACTGCAAGAGTGTATTCGCATCTTTAACATCTATATAAAGGCAAGAGCTCACAGTTGTTTCAAAACTGTTATCTTTAGGTTTATGCATTTACTAATTAGTGCTTTACCTAAATGACTACATTTAGGAATGTAGTATTGATCTGGGTGGTGTCATCTTCTCCTATAATTGTTATTTTAGATTCTTTATTGTAATCTGTCAAGAGGACATTAAGCACTGGAAAGAATTCAACTATCAGAGTTACCAACTTGAATTCTAAAATCCCCAAGTTGGATTCCTATGGTCATCTCACATGGACCTCGAGTCTTCTAGGGAGGAACTTACCTTCATGTACACACGCAAGAGAATGTAATAACTACTTAATTTTAAATGCCAAAGTACAAGTGTGTTTGTCAAAAGCACCACAGTCCAGTCTGTTACCTAATAGCTAGTAAAATTCAACATAAAACAAGCAAAACTATACCAATAAGTATTTTTCTTTCTTCTGACATTCTGAAAATTTGCAAATTGTTTTAAACCAAAAGGGATAAAGGAATGAAATTATTCCTTCAGGCTTAGAGGATTCTGTGCCAAGTTTCACTTCTGGCTACAGATTTCTGACCAAGTTCAAGATCCCTGAAGAGAAACACATAAAAGAGAAAACATCCCTTTAACCTCAGCCCAGCAACATCAATGCAGGCTGCTGTGGGAAGAGAAAAGCTTCTTTCTGCCCCCAGATGGGTGTGTTTCTGGGGTTTGGTTTCCACTGAGAGGATGCCTGCTCTCAGTGAGGCTGAAGGATCTACTCTGATGAGGTAATGGCTCAGCCAGTTTCACTGGGTCATACTCAGCACATTCTTTCTCCCTCTACTCCCTGAGAAGGTGCTGTAAACAAGTCATCCTGAGAAGAGGTGCCGCAGAGAGTGAGAAAAACCTGGCTCTGCTTCTGGTAGTCTAGACATAACTAGAAGCCTAAAGCAGCACAGGCATAGCCAGGGAGAAAAGGGTTTGATAAGGAGTGGCTGGTTCAGGCAAGAGAGAAACAAAGAAAATAAAAGTGAATGTCTTTGAAATATTATTTTTAAATGGAAGCTCAATTTTTAGATTGCTTATATGTACGGATGTATGTTAAGCGATTTCCCACTGATACAAGTAAATAACAACATAACAAAAAACAACCTTTGGAAATTAAATAACATAAAAGCTGTGAAATATGAAAAAACATAATTAAATGACAGATAAGCAGCATAGACCACAGACCTAGAGCCACAGTACCTCTGATAATATCCAAATCAGACATGCAGATGTAAACTTGTGAAAATCAGATAAAATCACTAGGAAATTAACTGTCAACACATACACACATATAATATTTTTATTGAAAGAAAAAGAATGCTTGTTACTTTTTCTTGAAAGGAAGATGCTTTGTGTGCAGGGGGAGAAATGATTGAAACACCCATGATTTACAAATTCGTAAGGATTTCTACCAAAAACCACTTTGCTTAGCTAAACGAGTGTTTTTGTTACATTCAGGTAGAAGGCTGTCATCTTCCTCTTGGGCATAAAATCAAAAGCATTCTAAAGGGCTTCTATTTATTCAATCTATCTTGACTGCCAAAAAAATCATAATTGCTCACATTAAAATGACAGGGTGACAGAGCTATGCTTTCAAACTGGGCTGGTACCTGCAGCTCATGCATAGGGACATTTTGCATAATGTGGCTCACATAAAAGGCTTTGTTCTCCATCGCCTCACTGTGGTTGCAAGCCTCAATTTCAGTTTGCAGTTGTTCCTCTAACAGACCATCATTGAAAAGAAATATTTTCTAACATTTAAGTTATTTCTTTGCTAACATTCATTAGTCCCTTTACCTCACACTCCAAATTATATTGTCGCCCAACATTATTTTTTTGTTTTGCACTACAGATTTCATTCATAACAAAAAATCCCCAAACCCTCGAAGATAAATTTAAAATGGTGAGTATTCACTCCCTTTTTTAACATGTTTACAGTGTATTATATATGTGTGCTTACATATGTGTGTGTGCATTTCAACAAAAAGGTTTCATGCTGAATCAGTTTTAAAAGGTCTGTGTTCTGGAAGCATTATACTAAGGTCTTACAACAGATGGTATACAGCAATTGTCGCCAAGGAGCTTGTTGCTAACCAAAGCTCTTTATTTTCTGACAGAATCTTTAAGTCCTGTGCTAGGACATCAATTTCCAGTTTTCAAGCATGGTGTTTTCTGACTCCATTCTCTTTACTACTCCCTCCCCCTCCCCACACACCCAAACACACACCTCCCCTCTTCGGGGCCCCTCACACACTCTTTCTTGAAATTTCCATCCTAAACAAAAGACAGGTTGGAGGAGGCAGGGAGTCAGCACTGTCACGACTCCCCTCCCCAAAGAAAGCCTTTAGAAAAGAGGAAAAGAGCAAATGGACAGTAGATGCAGTTTCCCACTCCCATCGTTTAAAAAAAGAAGAAAAAGAGACTATGTGGAAGCTCAATCTCAACCAGACTCATTTTTTCTTGCCCCGCCCTCCAACACAACCAGACATCGATTTTCATTTTCCTAAAATCATAAATATGTATCAGTCCTCCTTTCCCAGCTGTCTCTGGAGGAATTACAGGGATAAATGGTTTGAAATTGACAAGGCCTCCCTCCCTCCCTCTTTCGTCGGTGTGCAGTTCTCTGCGCCTGGATGGGCAAAAAATCCTCTACTTCCAATTCCTTTCCCCATTATCTTTGTCTAATTCACTCCCCCTCTTCCTACAGCTCAGGTAATACTAGCTCTCAAAACACGTATCCTACCTGACCTAAGTTTCCAGTCGTTTCAAAGTGGTACCTAACAAGGTCACTCGCTCTTCTACAAATCTAGAGCCCGGGGACCAGCGCTCGCTCCCCTGCTCGGTACTGACACCTGGAGAGGTCAGGCCCCAAGCTTCCGCCAGGGGGGAGACTGGATAGGTCCGCCAACCTGCAACTGCTCCCAAGTCACAGCGGACCAGACAACCTCGCTCTCGCTTGGTCGTAGCAGAAGTTCCCTCTTTGCCGAGACCAAGGCTGAAGGACAGGCGCTCTAATGGGACGAGAGGTGGGGACGGATCTCTTACCTGGGCGCAGTAACAGAACCGACCCGCGGTCGCGGCTGCCACTGCTCACGGACTTGGAGGGCTATTGCCCTCTGGAGGAGTAGAGGGGAGGACGGGGCAGGGGAAGAAGGGGGAAAGAAGGAGAAGGAAAAGAAAAAAGCGAAAGGGAAGAAAAAGCAGAGAGGATGCTGCTGCTGCTGCTGCCGCTGCCGCCGAGAGCCCGCGCAGCCCGAGCGCCCGCCCAGTCTGAGCGCGGCGCCCCAGCAGCGGGCTCCCAGCGCTGCCGCCCCGCCCCGGCCCTTCCTCCCCGCCCCGCGCAGGTCCCGCCCAGCTCCGCGAGCCCGTAGGCGGCCGCCGCTGGGCTGGCGCTGCCACCGCCGCAGTGCCGGGGAGGAGGGAGCGCGGTTGCCCCGCCTCCTGCCGCAGCCAGCCGGCGGCCCGGCGGAGACAACGGCGAGGCTGGGAGCTTCGGAGAGCCCCGCCCAGCCAAGGCCAAAGGCGGCCTAGGGGCTTCAGGGACAGGATGTCCGAGGTGCAGGGCCCTTCTTTAGACAACTATGACCCTCCACCAAGCAAAGTGACACGAACACTCTGAGCAGATGGGACATGCAGACCTTCCCTGGGAAATTGGGACAATAGCTTTATTCTCTCTGGGAGAAACCCGCCTTAGAAGCCTCTCTTTTCCTTCCAAGTATCACTGTGAGGCAGGGACTTCAGGGACCCTCTCGATGGAGAAAGCTCAGTTACCTTGTCTACTAATATAACGACAGGTGCATCAAGAATGACAAAGAAGATTGGAGGTACATGAGAACATAGACCAATTCTTGTCTGTACTAAAGGAGCAGTGACTGAGGGTGTAGAGAATTCTAGACCCAGCTCTGCCACTAATCAAATGCATTTGTTCAATTACCAATTCAACTGATGCTTGTGGAAACCTACTAATGTGACAGACGCTGTTCTGGGCTCTGTGGAAACATCAGTGAATAAAATAGACACTCGCCCCTCCCCCATCAACGAAACAATCCCTGACTCCAAGAACACCCTGTTCTAAATATCCAGATGTACCCCCAGAGACAGTGCGCTTGCCCTCTTAGTGTATTGATGTCAGCTGGGGACTAAAAATGTCAGTACCACTCTTCTCGCATCTATAAAAAGACAACTAAGAAGGGTCTTTGATGAATGATTCAAATACAAGGAATTAGTAAACACAGAAAATGTTGACCTTGAAATGTCACTATTTTAAAAAATCACTTCTTAAATACTTCTAAAAGCAAAATGATCACCTGAAAAAACATGGTTCTTTTACCATGAAATCTTCCTAAGAGATATTAAGAGAAGATGCAACTTAGAATGACTTCGGATGTCTATACCAAGTACTTAGAAGATATTTTTAAAGTCACTCAAAGATACCGAAGTCTGACTTAAAACAGTTTCAACAGCACTGATGAAACAGTAGCTATAATTTGGATTTGTCACTTATTTAATCACAGAATCAGAGAACGTAGAACATTAGAGTTGACAACCTAGGCATCTGGTCCAATTCCCTCAATTTTCAAATGGAAAAGAGACCTAATGATGTGAGACTGCAAAGATTAGAACCCATCACAGAGCAATATATAGAACCCTGGCCTCCAAAGTCACAGCCCACGTTTTTTACTGCTCTCTCCACCTAGATTCATCCCACAGTCCAGTGAGGCTTGCAGTTTGCAGCGAGGTTGGAAGTATCAGGGCACACTCAGTAGCAAGGAGGTTGGAAGAGCCCTAACTCCTCCCCAGAAGGTAGCCTGGTTTAAAAGGAAGTTTTAGAGACTAGGAAACAATATACAATAGGTAGGTGGAAGGAAGAAGTAGGAGTCCTGCCAATGTTAGCAGACATCCAAAACCAGCACACATATGCAGGTGATGTTGAGAGAATCTCTCTGGTCCTGTTTAGTCTAATTGTTGGGGGTTTTGCATTTCCTCTGTGCTACTTGATATAGGGGCCACATTCCAAAGGAAGGTGCTCCTATTGCCTTCCTTGATTTCAGAATTCCCCTGAGTCTGCATTGACCCTGAGCTTAAAGCAAGCAGACATAATTTCAGGCATTGGAAACAAACTTGCCCAGCCACACACAGTCTGCAAACCAATTGTTTCCTCCACCTTGGAGGTTCGCTGAGTCAACCAAACATATAGACTTTCTTTTTGGGAAATCTCTTCCTTACATAGGAGATTGCCTCCTCTTACCACCGTAGTCATAGTTCTGTCAGAAAAGCAACACTCATATGCAGTCATTTGAGAGAGGGAATGTAACATGGGGGACTAATAACACAGGATTAGAACAACTGAAATGTCAAATGGGGTAGGATGGGGCGACACAATCACACTTACTAAATGGAAACTGCTGCCACACTCAGTGCTACATAGTCCTAGAGAAGCTTTCATTAGAGGTCAGGAGCCAGAGCTGCTTTAACAGAACTGAAATCACAGTGAGCATGCCCAGTAGAAG
This sequence comes from Xerus rutilus, assembly GCA_028644305.1. Classification (NCBI taxonomy): domain Eukaryota; kingdom Metazoa; phylum Chordata; class Mammalia; order Rodentia; family Sciuridae; genus Xerus; species Xerus rutilus. The sequence continues at coordinate 136,078,979 of CM053402.1, read as the reverse complement.
ATGGGCCAGTCAGGAGGACACAGCTATTGCTGGGGATTCCTCCAGAAGTAGAGAGGGAGAAATACTGGGACTACTCTTTTTCTCCCACTTTTTAACATCCTGCCACTGGTTGAACCTAAAAGTCACTCAGTTAACAAAGCAGCCTGGGAAAAGTAGTTGGCAGAAATCTGTGCCTTGGAATGTTGAACAACCTTAGAAAGGGATTGCATGTGCTTGGGCTTCCAGGTTGAGGGAGTTTTAATTTTTTGCCTGAAGAAAATACTTTTTATTTGTAAAGCATCTTCTCCTTAGAGGATGCCTGTCCTCATATTAGATTCCCAATGTAGCCATAGAAGGCACGCATCTCGTCACTTCCTCAGAGGTGGGCTTGTGATCCTGGCTAAGCACACTGAATAGCCTATGGCAGTCATATGTCTCAAACACTTCTAATTGGGTTTTCCCATGAACTGTGTCATATGGACAATAACACATAAGATAGATATAGGCATACAGTTGTCAATGACCCTCTTTCCTTCTATATGGAGACATTGTCATGAGGTAGAGAGAGAAAAATCTTTGAAAAATCCCCTGGCTCAGCTATGTCTCAAGGCAGACCTCCCTTTATTCAACCAACGGTTTTTCTTTTCTTTTTCTCTAAGCTTGCTTAAGTTGAATTCCTATAATTTAAAACTAAAGTAGCCTTGACTAATACAGTGCTGGACTCTAAAAAGTAAGCCAGGAAGAACCTGCCAACACTGATTTCCACAATTACCTCTTTTGTCTCCAGGCTAAATTCTTAATTTGTGTTTCCTGGCCCAGAAGGTTCTGTACATGAACAGCCATATTCTATCCTCAGGGACAGGTCTGATGGTATATCAGTCAGAAACCTATCAGGATTAAAGAATTTCTACTGGTTAGGGAAAGGTCTATTGGTTGGTAAGAAATATCAACCTTCTGGAATGAGATGGACATCATTGCCCTGGGTACATGTATGACTGCACATATGGTGCAACTCTATATTGTATACAACCAGAGAAATGAAAAGTTGTGCTCCATTTATGGAAAATGAATCAAAATACATGCTGCTGTCATGTATACCTAGTTAGAATAAATAAATTTAAATAAATAAATAAGTATGCACATTCCAAATAAAGGAAAAAAAGAAATATCAACCTTCTTCCGAAGAGTCAGAGGGTAGGTGGGCCTCTGACAGATAAGGTTATGCTGCATAGTATTAGAAGCCCCAGACTATAAGCTAGAATCCAGGTCTTAGACCCTAAATCTGCTGTTGTCTGTTTTGGTGACATTGGGTACCATCTCTTGACTATTATCAGTGAATGAGGAGATTCAACCACATGCATCTTAGGTCAATTCCAGTTGCATGCATAAATTTGTTCATGAGAATTTCCAGCTCAGCTTATTATACTGGTGAGTATTAAGTGGCCCTTGTAAGGTTCAGACACATATGCTAATAATGCTAACATAATGTGCAATTGTCATAGAAGAGATGTGGTTGGGAGAAGTAGGTACTACACTAAGGAGTACTACATCTGTTCAATTATGAAGACTTCATAAAGATTTCTTACTATTTTCTCTATGAGAAATGATAATTTTATTTTTTGTGGGTTTTGTTTCTAATTTCATGACTCTTACCTGTATGGATAATCTGAGATAAATCAACCAAAATTCCAATCATCACTCAAAAGTTTTGACCATTAAAATACTTTTAAAAATAAATAAAAAAATGAATTTGGTGTATAGTCTCCCAAGTTTCTAGTTGCAAGCCTATTTGACTGAACAGATTGTACAACTACTGCTAACTTCATATGGACAATATGAAGAACTTACATTCCATTTATAGAAAATTTCAATTGAGGTATAATTCACATTTAATTAAAATCACAGATCAGAAATGTTCAATCACACTCCCAACTCTAGCCATAGAAGCCACCACACTTTGGATTTTGTTTCAGTGCAGATTCATTTTCAATATACTTGGACATCATATTAAAAAATTCAGACAATATATTCTTTTATATGTGGCCTCTTGCACACTTTTTAAAAAAAGATTTGCCCTTTTTTAGTTTTTAAATTTATCTGCAGTTTTTTTTTCTTTTTTATTGCTAAGTAGTATTTCATTGTATGGCTATATGACTTTTTGTATATCCATTTACTTGTTAGTGGACATTTGGGCTATTCCCACCAATTAATAAGGTGTTTTTTGTTGCTGTTGTTGTTTTATTTTTTTTATTTTTGTTTTGATACTGGGGATTGAACTCAAGGGTACTCAACAACTGAGCCACATCTCCAGCTCCATTTTATGTTTTATGTAGAGACAAGGTCTCACTGAGTTGCTTAGCGCCTTGCCATTTCTGAGGCTGGCTTTGAACTTTTGATTCTCCTGTCTCAGCTTCCCAAAGTGCTGGGATTACAGGCGTGCACCACCGCGCCTGGCTTAATAAGGTTTTTATAAACTTTTTAAAAAATGTTTCATAGATGTATGTTTCATTTCTTCTAGTCATAGTGAATTTTTTTGTGTCGAATGGTAGGAATATGCTTAATGTTATAAGAACCTTACCAAAGTCTATGCTTTTCGTATTGCTAAGTAGGTCTTCATTAGATCTGACTTTTCCTCTCATAATGGTATATTCCGAGGGAAAACAAAGGAAGTGGAAGCACTGAAATGTCAACGAAGCAGGCACACTCTAGAGGGGGAAGGGACACTGGAGTAAGAAATGACACATTTCTGTGCCTTTATTAGTTTGAACCGGCAGACAGTTCCACCAGGAGTCAATAAATACTCTGATAGAAAAAGTTCAGTTTTCTTGGACAGAGGAAGTGTAGGACAGAATCTGAGGCAGCATCCAAAGATAGAAAGTAAAGGGAGAATGCTGAAGAGAACAGGGCCATGTAGACGGTCACAGTTTCTAAGTGTCATGCCAAATCTCTCTTTTATTCCTGAACCATGTTTGTGTGTGGAGCAAACCCAAAGCCTCCTAGCTAACCATTAAAACAAAACGAACAAAAATACTGAATTGTGATTTGAGTTGTCCAAGTTACAAATGTTGCTGTTTGAATCTAAACAAACCAATGATTCCTAAAACAAAAATTTTAATACTGTAGAAATATAACAAAATCCAGAATCTTCATAACATAACTTTCATACCATCCGGGATATAATCCCCAAAGAACCAGGAAATGTTGGCCCAATCTCAGGAATAAAAGACAATCAACAGAAACTAATTCTTAGATGACTCAGATGTTGAAATAAACAGAAAACATTTAAAATCAGTAACTGTAACTATATTCAGTGAAGAAAAGGAAATACAACTGAAAAAATAGAAAATTGCAGTAAAAAAATTATTGAAAACACCAATTTTTTTCCTGGTTTATCATGTCAATGTTCCCATGTTCTTATTGGCCATTCTTATATCACATCTTGTGTGGTGAAGTATCTTTTCTAACATTTTGCTTATTTTTAATTGAGTTATATTATTTCAATATAATATAAACCTTATATTGCATCTTTATATCCTGATGCAATATATTCATATGCACTTTGAAAATATTTCCAACCTATCTTTTATTTGCATTTTATTTTGTTAATGATGTATTTGGAAGTACACACTCCTTTGATTTTGATAAGGCCCAGTGTATCAAATCAAGTTATCTATGCATGCTTTATGGTTTGGATGTCCTATTGAAGTAATCTATGCCTAACCAATGGAGATAAAGAATTTTTTCCATATTTTCTTACAGAAATTTGGTAGTTATAATTTCTGTGGCCCATTCAAATTAATGGATATTATGTGGTGTATTAGGGAGCATATTTTTTTCTGTTTGGCTATCAGTTGTTCCATAATTATTTTGTTGCAAAATCATTCTTTTCTTATTGAATCATCATATAATCTTTGTCAAAAGTCGATTCACCAAGTATGTTTGGGTCTATTTCTAGATTCTGTTGTCTCATTTATCCTTATGCTATACCAAATTATTTTGATTATTTTATAGCAAATCTTGAAATCAGACACTGCATGTCCTACATTTCATTCTTCTTTTTTCAAAATTCTTTTGCCTTTTCTGATCTTTTCATTTCCATATAAATTTTGGTGTCACTTGTCAATTTGTATAAAAAGCCTATTTTAAAATTTGGAATTGTGTCAAATCTATAGATCAATCTTGGCAGAAATGCTCTCTTAACAAGATCGAGTCTTCCAATCAATGAAGATGGTATAGGTCTCTATTTTAATTAGTACTTATTGGGGTTTCTTTTAGAAAATGTATTACTAATGAGCTTTATTTCTTGGAGCAGTCTTACATTTATGGAAAAGTTGTACAGAAAATACCACATTTCTATATTCTCTTTCCTCCTGTACATTTTGTCTTATTAAAATCTTTCATGAGTGGAGATTCATTTCTTTTTGTCACCAATTTGCGGGAGTTGCAGTCTGTCCAGAGCCAGTGGGTCGAAGGGGCACCCCCACATTCACCTAGCCGTGGAAGTTGGGAAGAGTTGGAGCCGACTGGTTGCCCGTTCCCAGCCCTGCCGCAGGACAATCAGACACACCAGGGGCTACAGTCAGAGCAGGCACCTGTTTATTTGCAGAACAAGCATTCAACTTATAGGGCCGTTCGGCCAATCAGAGACAATGCACGTAGGCAACAGTTGTCCATGTGGCAAGGCACATAAGCCCCCTGAATTCTGTCCACGAGCTGCATGTTCGTGGAACCAACAGTAAACCAATCACATAGTTCCTCCTTCCTTTGTGCCTTTTCCATTTACACACAATGGCTAGTCATAAGGGCGTAGCATACAGCTAGCTCCCCATAAGTCCCCCTTTTTTGTTTTGTATGGTCCACTTTGGGAATGTGCCTGTCTTAGGTTGCCTCCATCTTTCAGGGGGTCTTACCCATCATTGGCTACCATTCCAGCCTCATGGTGGGCCCATAGCTTAAGGCCTTTGGATTTCCTGCAAGGCCACATAGACCCAAGGGTCTAGAGGGGTTTGGGGGTGTTCTTCAAGCACCTGTGCTAGCATTGTGATCTTGTTTTGGGGCTGGGCTTGAGTTTCCAGCACCTGGTAACGAAAGGCAACAGAAGAAAGATGAGACCATCAAAGCCCAATAGGGCTAAATTTGGAAGAGGCTTGTGTGTTTTTGCCACATGGCAGTAAAAAGTTGGGCAGAAGGCAAAGTTTCCACCTTTGTATGGTTGAGCTTAACAATCAAGGAAAACAATTGGGAGGACAAATTTAACATCTTATCATTCTAGGGTCCCCTGATGTAGGTGGAGTATTTTATCATCTGAGTAGCATTAATCTCCAGAAAGGATTGACAGAGGTGAACATAGAGGGAAATACAAAGGTGTCTTTGTTGTATAGATAATCCAGCCAATTGCTCTGATAGAATGTCCATTTCTTGCTGGAGGATCATAATGCCCCCAGCGAGGTGATTGCTGAGAGTCAAATATTGTTCTTGTCACAAATGACCTCTTGGAGCTTCTGGGCAGTTTGAGTAGTTTGTGTGATCGCGATGGCAGCAGCGGTCGCAGCAGTGGCGGATGCAGCCATAGCAGCGATCACAGCGGCAGTGATTCCAAAGTCCCTCTGTTAAGGCTGGGTGCCGTTATAGAATTTTAGGCTCTGTCAGAATTCCAGTCAGCACCAGGCAAGCAGTCCACCACAGTCATTTACATGGGCTCATTCCTGTAAATTAAAGAGATCGTCCCTCAAGAGTAGATGCTCTTGGGTTATCTATTTGTTCAGGGTGGCAATATTTAAGGTTTCTAGCGGATGCCAAAATAAGACTCATTCGCCTATTGGGAAAACACATCCAAAGCCTCGACCCGCACTTATAAGGGGGTCAGGTCCACGCCAACATCTTGTTAGAGGGTCCTTCCATTGGACCTCAATATTGACGTAAGGCGTCTGGTTGGACCAATGTCTTTGGAAAGCCGTTAGAGGCTGCTCTTTTGAAAAACTTAAAATATTTAATGTGAGCATAGCCATTCGTAGCTGATCATGAGGGTTGGTTCCCTCATTTTGTTTTTGTAATTGATCCTTTATAGTTTTATTATGTCACTCTACGATGGCTTGTCCTCTTGGGTTGTATGGAATTCCAGTGGAATGTTTAATATGCCATTGGGCAAAAAATCCCTGTAGGGCTTGGCTTATAAAACAAGGCCCATTGTCTGTTTTGATTGCCCAGGGGACACCCATAAATAGCATTGCTTGCTGTAGAGCCTTAATTATATGTGTTGCTTTTTCCCCTGTAAGGACAGTAGCGTATAATGAGCAGTATAGCCATTGCTTCATCTAGGAGGGTGAGGTGTCCAGAGCTCCCATGAGAGCCAAAATCATTAGGGGTGAGAGAGATATCATATAACAACTAGTGGTTTAAATATTGAGAAGAAACATGGAAAGTATTTACATGGATCAGTTCCTTTATATAAATGCTATAACATGAGAAACACCCAAAACCAAATAGAGTTTTACCATCAAGGTGTAAACCCAGTAAAAGAAAATAACAAAAAAACACTATAAAAGGTACAGAGAATGTGTGGCTATAGGAAACCTTAGTGTAAATTGTAGTATATAAATTGGCCCATGTAGAATATAAAATTATTTTCTGAAGTTAGATATATAACCCAAAGGTAGAAACTTTAAAAACATTAACAGCATGAAGCCAGTGTCATTTATTTGTGTTTCCATTCTGTTTTTGTTTTAAAAGCTGCTGTTCTGACTCAAGGAAAATCTCTAAGGCCAACATTCTTTTAAAACTATTATTATATTTAGTCTTTAGGAAGTGATTTAGGCTGGCAATGCAACTCAAAGTAACTCTAGGAAAGGGGTTAAGTTTAGCAGGAATCTGATTCTGAGCCAGTAAGATTTTCAGGCTAAACAGACAGCCAATTTAAGTGAGAGAAATTATTAATCATTGCAATAACAGTTATAGACATAAACATTTTAATGTGCAATTATTTATATTATTTTTTATTGACCGGGAGGTGTATAATTTGTTCTCCTCATATAACCATAGAAATCTTGTATGTATGGCTGCATATTAATTTTTCCCCCAGTATAAACCTGAATATAAAGTACATGAATTAATAATGATTCTACCATAATGATCAGAAACTTCCTTAGTGGCAGAAATTCACTTATTGAAGTTCTTATCCTGGCATGTGAGGCCTGTTGCTGAGGTTGCATGGCAGGGAGGGGAGAGCAGCCGTTTGCCGTGGGAGCAGTTTGTCCCCAAGGGAGCTGCACTGTAGCCAGGGGTCTGTGACTTTAGGCAGGAGTTGGATCTGTGTCTCCTTCGCCTGTAAAATTCCTTCCCCTTAGAGAGTAGGAGGCAGCGAGAGAGAGGCCTCTGAGCCACCTTTATTGCCTTAGGCCTTTCCAGCTGTCTGGGAGCTGGCTGCGGTGCTTTGTGGCAGTGGAAAGTCACCTGCCAGCTGGCTGCTGGTCGCCAGCCCGAGAGCGGTCCCCTGTCAGTCCTGCCTGATTGGGTAGAGGGGTCAGAAGGAAGAGAAGGCGGGAAGAGTCGGCCAATTGTGAGAAGAAGGAGGAGAATAAACATGGTCTGTGAAAGCCCGATTGGTTGTACTCTTTACATCTGTGCAGCGAATGCTATGGATCAGTGTGCAGGGAGGGGACTCCGGCCCGCCTGGAGGCAGGAGGTGTGGCCTCTGCTGGAGGAGGTGCCGGCAGAGTGTGCTTGGGAATTTTATCTCCATGAGCAGCACTGTGGCAAGGGCATGGTCACTTTAAGGCTTTGGAACAGTTTTTGCTAGCCAGCGCAACTTTGTGCCTTGTCAGATCTGGTGCCTGCGACTTGGCCCTCGGCAGCGGAGCCGTAGTATTGGGCCGGCGGCAGTGGAGCCGGGGTGGGTTGGGCGGGGCCTGCACGATGTAGCAGGCGCAGAACCACCTCTGGTGTTAGTCACTATGACCTGTGTGGGCCAAGATTGGCGCAGAGCCAAGGTGGGCGTGCCGGTGCCCACCGCGCGGGCGGGGACAGGGACCTCCCCTCAGCAGGGGAAAATGGCAGCTGACCGTCCTCAGAGGGAGGACGACAATATGGCGGAGGTCGACTATCTTCCCGCAGGGAAGCTCACAAGCCTAGTTCAGGGGCTGAGGGTAGGGAGGAATAAACACGGGGAGGGGGGGTCCCTAAATTGACTTCCCTTTTACGTATTAGCTGTTTTATTTACTCCCACGTGGAGCGATTGAAAAGATTACTAGCAGGGAGCCAGGGAGCTGCCCGCGTGAAGGTCTCCCAGACCTTTTCAGCTTGGGTATCTGAAACCTCTAAGCCCTTACTCTTAAGCAGATAAAGCTTTCAGAGCAGGGCCCTCTTTTCCATTAGCTTGACCTATTCTTAGGTAAACTCGAACCCGAAGACCTGCAGATCTACTCATCCAATTGGCCCAACTTGCCACTTATGGTTTCAGTTTCTCATCCTCACACAGGGCACCACAATGCGGGGGTTGCAGTCCGTTCCACACCAGTGGGTCAAAGGGGCACCCCCACATTCACCTAGCTGTGGAAGTTGGGAAGAGTTGGAGCTGACTAGCTGCCTGTTCCCAGCCCTCGCTGCCACAGGACAATCAGACACGCTAGGGAGCACAGTCACAGTAAGTACCTGTTTATTTGCGGAACAAGCATTCAACTTATAGGGCCATTCGGCCAATCAGAGACAATGCATGTAGGTAACAGCTGTCCATGTGGCACGGCATGTAAGCCCCCTGAATTCTGTCCAGGAGTTGCACGTTCACGGAACCAACAGTAAACCAATCACATAGTTCCTCCTTCCTTTGTGCCTTTCCCATTTACACACAATGGCTAGTCATAAGGCCATAGCATAGAGCTAGCTCCCCATACAATTAATATTTTATTGTTTGAATGTGTTTATCCATTTAGCTATTAAAGGAGATATTTTTGCTTCTAAATATGACAATTATAAAATAAGCTACTATAAATATTCATGTTCAGGTTTTGTGATGATATAAGTTTTCAACTCATTTGAGTTAATACTTAGGAACGTGACTGCTGGATTGTCTATACACAGTTCTTAGTTTTGTAAGAACCACCAAACTGTCTTCCAAAGTGGCTCCATATTTTCACCAGCAATTAATTAAAATGCCTTTTGTTTACATCCTTAATAATACTTGATGTCATCAGTGGTTCAGATCTCAACCTTTCTAGCTTATTTCCCACCTGTGTATCATTGTTGAAACATCTACTCACATTTTTTTACTCATCTTTTTAGATTGTTTACTTTCTTATTAAGTTTTTCATATATTTTTGATACAAATCTTTACCAGATATATATTTTGCAAATATTTTCTCCAGAGCGGTTGCTTGTCTTTTCATTGTCTTAATAGTGTCTTTCATAGAAAAGAAATTTTAAGTTATAGTAAATTTCAATTTATCAATTTTTCTTTCATGGAATGCACTTTTGGTATTATACCTAAAAATTCATTATCAAACTCATAGTCTCCAGGATTTTCTCCCATGTTATATTTTTTAAAGTTTAATAGTTTAATGTTTTACCTTTAGGTCTGTAATTCATTCTGGATATGAAGTCAACAGCTGGATTCCTTTTTTGTTCTTCCTTCCTTTATTTTTTGTCCCCTTTCCTTTTTGTGTGTGTGTGTGTGTTTATTTGCATTTAGATGCCCCTGTTTTGCTACCACTTGTTAGAAAAAAAACCCTATTTTTTCGATTGTTCTATTGTTCATTTCTTATCAAAGATCAATTAAATATATTTGTGTGAATCTATTTTTAGCCTTTCTGTTTTCTGTTTCTGTGAGCTATTTGTTCTTTTACCAACATCACAGTGTCTTGATTATTGTAGTTTTATTTAAGTATTGAAGTTCAGTGTCATTCCTCCAAGTTTGTTCCTCTGTTTTGATAATGTGTTGGGTATTCTGGTTTTCTTTCTTATTCATATCATTTTAGAATAAATGTGTCTATATCCACAGAGTAATTGACTGAGATTTGCTTGGGTTTGCATTGAATCTTTAGGCCATGTTAGAAAGAACTAATATTTTGTAATATTGAATTTTACATAATTAATTTTAGATCTTTTTTGATTCCTTTCACTAGTTATAAGTTTTATAGGTCATGTACATAATTTGTTAAATTTATATGTAAAAAAAATCTTTTTGGTGCTAACCGGCATTATGTTTTGAATTTCTGTTCCAATTACTCATTGCTGGGGTATAGGAAAGCAACTGAATTTAGTATAGTAGGTTTTTATCCTGCAACCTTGGTATAATTTCATATAAGTTTCAGGGATTTTGTTGTTATTGCTGTTGTTGTTTATTTGTTTATCATTTATTTTCTACACAATGATGTCATCTGCACACAAAGACAATTTTATTTCTATCTGACCAATCTGTATCTTTTTATTCCCTCTTTTTGTTTTATTGTATTAGGAATTCCAGTAAGATGTTTGATAATAGAGATGAGAAGGGATATACTTGCCTCATTTCCAATCTTAGGGGAAAAGCATTCAGTTTTTCATCATTAAATAAGATGAAAACTGTAAATTATTTGTAGATGCTTTTATTAAGTGGAAATGTTTCCTTTTATTCCTAGTTTGCTGAGCATTTTCTCATGGATGGGAGTTCGATTGCTACCAAACACTTCTTCTGCATATATTGATATGATTATATGATTTTACTTCTTCAGTCTCTAGGTCCTAATTTGAATCTCACAAATTTTCATATGTTATATTTTCATTTTATTTGCCTCAAAACAGTTTAGAATTTTTCCTGACACTTCTTTGACCTATGTGTTACAATAAATCATTGAGTTTAGGCTTTCTTCTCTCATAATATAAACATTAAAACTATAAACTTCTTCCCATGCACTGCATTATCTGTAGCCCACACATTTTGGTATGCTGTTTTCATTATCATTTAATTTGAAAGGCATTGATATTTTTTTGTGTTTATTAATTTTTACATATGTGTTGATTGGAAAGATATTAACCATGATGGTTAATTTATGTGTCAATTTGACTGAACTAAGGGATGCCCAGATAGCTGAAACATAACATTTCTGGGTGTGTCTATGTAGGTATTTCCAGGAAAGAGTAACATTTGAATTTTTGAACAGATCACCCTTATCAACCCACTAGGACCTAATCAGAAAAAAGTGTAAAGAAGGGGAAATTTACTCTCTTCTCCAGCTGAGCCATTTACATTTTTATGACCTCAGACTTATGTGTTCTGGAAGTTAAATCAGTGCCCTTCTTTGTGGTTCTTAGGCCTGTAGAATCAACTGGGAATTTCACAATTGGCGTCCTTGGTTTTCAGGTCTTTGAACTGTATTGAATTATGCCACACACTTTCCTGATCCTTTATCTTGAAGATGCCAGATCACAGGACTTCTCAACCTCCATAATTGTGTTTGGTAATTCTCATAATACGTCTCTTCATATACAGAGACACATATATCCTATTAATTCTGATTCTCTGGAGAACCCTGATTAATACACTAACTGATAATCAAATTCTAATTTAATTCCATTGTTATAAAACATACCTTGTATGATTTTAATTCTCTTACATTGTATTCAAATTTGTTTTATGGAAAAGCATAGGGTCTATTTTGATTAAATATTCTATGTGGCCCTAAAATATGTGTATCAAAAGTTGTCTCCAAATGGATCAGAAACCTAAATAGAACAGATAAAATTATAAAACTATGAAAAAATAGAAGAAAAAAATGTGACTTCAGATTAGGTATTCTTAGGTATGTTACCAAAAGCATTAACTAAAAGTAGAATAAAAGCCAGGCGCGGTGGTACATGCCTGTAATCCCAACAATTTGAGAGGCTGAGACAGGAGAATCCTGAGTTCAAAGCCAGACTTAGCAATGGTGAGGCACTAAGCAACTCACTGAGACTCTTTCTCTAAATAAAATACAAACTAGGGCTGGGGATGTGGTTCAGTGGTGGAGTACCCTTGAGTTCAATCCCCAGTACAAAAAAAAAATAAAAAATAAAAAATAAAAAAATAAAAATAGAAAAAAATGATAAACTGGTATTTTTTAAATTAAAAGTTTTTGCTCTTCAAAAGATTCCATTAAGAAAAGAAAAGTGACAAATTAATTACTGGGAGAAAATATTTCCAAATAGTATATTCAATAAGGAACATGTATCCAGAAACTAAAAAGTACAAAACTCAGCAATGAGAAAAACAGCCCAACCTACCCAACCTACTCCCTCAAAAGCCAAAAATTTTAACACTTTAACACAAAAGATACAATGGTGACTACTAAGAACATTAAAAAATCCTAAATATCATTAACATTTAGAAAAATGCAAATTGAAATCACAGTGAGATTCTACTACACACACATTAGAAGCCATACAATTAAAAAGACAATCCCAAGTGCTGGTGTGGCTGTGAAAAACTAGAACTCTTATACATTAACAAGAGTGCAAATTTGTACTCCTACTATAGAAAACAGTTTGTTGGCTTAAAAGTTTAAACATGTACTTAGTATATGACCTAAGTATTCTGCTCCCAGTCATTTGCCCAAGAAAAATAAAAACATATGTTCAGACAAAGATGTTTATCTTTATGTTCGTAGCAGCATAATTCATAATAGCTGAAAATTGGAAGCCATCCAAATGTCTATCAACTACTGAATGGATAAGCAAATTGCGATCTATTTCTACACTAGAATAAAATAAAATTTAAAAGGACAGAATACTGCTCATGCAACAACCAGGATAAACTTAGAGATACTTTGCTCAGTTAAAGGATCCTGATGCAAAATACTACTTATTGCATGACTTTATTCATATGATATTTTAGAGAAGGTTAAATAATTGCAACAGCAAGTGGGTCACTGGTGGCCTGAGGCTAAGAGTGGCAGCAACAATTGATTACAACTAGCATGAGAGAACATATTGTAGTGTTCCTAGTGTTCTAAAACTGGATTAGAGTTTTGGGTGCACAACTATATAAACCTACTAAAACTCATTAAACTCTATATTTCCAATGTGTAAATTTTTGGTATACAAATTATATCCCTATAAATCTGTTAAGAATATGAATTCTGTTGTTCAGTGTTTTCATAAATGACAATTTGTTTAATATTATGGCTTATATCAATATCCTTACAGGTTTTGTTTTTATTTAAAGTATAGGTAGAGATAATAGTATTGAAATATTCAACTATAATTGCAGATTTGTCCATTTTCCTTTCATTTTTGTTAAATATTCTACCTTATGTTTTGAACCCCTAAAATAGCATGCATACATGTATGATTTTTTTGTCATAGTGAATGTTTCCCCATGTCATAATTAAGGTCCTCCCTTTCTTGGTAATATTGTTTTTCCGAAGTCTACTTTATGTAACTATTATATAAACACTCTAGATTTCTCTTGGTTAAGATTTACATAGTTTATATATTCCATGCTATACTTTAATTATTTACATGCAATCAGACATCACAAAAATTCACCCATCTAAAAAGATTTAGTATATTCACAAAATTGTGTGACTGTCATCACTAATTTCAGAGCATTTTCATCACCACAGAAACTCTTTAAGCATTATCTGTCTAGGCTTCATTCCCTTCTCCCACCAGCCTCTGAGAAATAATCTTTCTGTTTCTATGGATTGCTTGTTTTGGACATGTCAATGAAATAAAATACAGTGTAACATTTATGCTTGGCTTCTTTCAGTTAGCATAACATTTTCAAGTTTCCTTCATGTTGTAGCATACATCAGTTCTCCCTTTCTTTTTATGACTGAGTAATATTCCTTTGTATGGGTATACCATATTTTTTGTGCATTAATAAACACAGTGCACATTGAAATTGTTCTACTTCTCAGCTATTGTGAATTGTACTGTTAAGCATATTTTATCCATGTTTTCTGTGGACATTTTCAATTCTCCTTTGTATGTACCTAAGAATGGAATCACTGGGTTATAATTTAACTATATTTTAAATAATGTGAGTAACTGTTAAACTTTTTTCCAAAGCAATTGAATCATTTTACATCCCTACCAACAATGTGTGAACGTTTCAATTTCTCCATATCCTCACTTGTCTTTTTTTTTTTTTACTATAGTCATTCTAGTGCATGTGAAGTGTTGTAACACTGTAGTTTTTTTTTTTTTTTTGGAACCGGGGATTGAACTCAGGGGCACTCGACCACTGAGCCACATCCCCAGCCCTATTTTGTGTTTTATGTAGAGACAGGGTCTCACTGAGTTGCTTAGCACCTCGCCGTTGCTGAGGCTGGCTTTGAACTCGTGATTCTCCTGTCTCAGCCTCGCTAAGTGCTGGGATTACAGGCTTGAGCCACCGCGCCCGGCTACACTGTAGTTTTGATTTGTAAATCCCTAAGATTAATGATGTTGAGAATATTTTCATTTAATCATTTTATTGATGTTAGTGTTGTTTACACATTTTGGAAAATAGTCCTGTATCAGATACATAATTTGAAAATATTTTCTCTGATTCTGTGAGTTTTCTTTTCACTTCCTTAATGTTCTCCATTGAAACATGAAAGTTTTCATTTTATGAAGTCAAATTCATTTCTTTTTTTCTTCAGTTTTATGTACCTCTGGCATTTTATGTTAAAAAATCATTGTCAAACACAAATTCATAAAAATTTGCACATTTTTTCATTCTTCAAAAGTTTTAAAATTTTGGTCTTTGATCAGTTGGGTCTTTGATCTACTTTAATTTTTTATATGATGTGAGATACATATCTAGCTTCATCTTGCACAGGAGTAACTAGTTTTTTTGGCACTGTTGATGAAAGGCCATTTTTCCCTATTGGATAGTCTTGACATACTCTGAAAATCAACAGATTGGAAATGTGAGGGCCTCTCTTTGAGGCCTCTCATTTATATTCCATTGAGTGATGTGTCTATCCTTATGCACCACACTGTCTGTATTGCTGCAACTTCATAGAAACTTTTGAAATAGGGAAGTGTGAGTCTTCCAACTTTGTTATTCTTTTTCAATACCATTTTGGTTACTCTAAGTTGCTTGCATTTCCATATGAATTTCAGGATGAGCTAATCAAGTCAAGTTCTGCAACAACAAAAAAAGGAAGTTGGAATTTTGGTTGAGATTTCATGAAACCTGTAGATCTAATTACTGCTCTAACAATATCAAGACTTCTAATCCATAAACACAGGATATTTTTCTATTTATATAGTTTTTTAAAATTAATTTATTTCATAGTTTTTAGTGTACAAGTGTGTTATGTCATATTCTGTTATGGTAAGAAATACCTGAGATAAATCAACTTAAAATTGGAAAGGTTTTTTTGGCTCACAATTCTGCATATTTCAGTTCATGATCAGTTAGCCTTTTTGCTTTTGGGCCTGTGGTAAGGCAGCACATCATGGTGAGGTTAGCATGGCAGAAGCAGCTCATTCACTTCCTGGCCAGAAAGTGGTGGTGGGAGGGAGAAGGAGAGAAGAGGAAGAGATTGGTGTCTCACAAATTTCCGTGGAGGATACATACATAGCCAGTGACCTAAAACCACCTAGTGGGCCCCAAGTCTTTAAGGTTTTCATCATCTTTAAGGTTAGTACCCAGCTAAGGAACACACATTAACAGGTGAGCCTTTGGGGAACATTCAAGATCCAAACTCTTGCAACAAATATTATACTCATAGCTATTTCTATTGTATTCTTCTGTTGCTATTTTAAATGGAACTGTTGCCTAATTTTGTTTCTGGAGTGTTTATTGATCATTCATACAAACAATTGATCTTCTATTCTGTAAACTTACAAAAATAATTTATTAGTTCTAATAAGGTTTTTTAAAAATGTTTAGGATTTTCTATATTTTATACCATGCCATCTGCAACTAGAAATTGATGGACTTATTTTGTTTTTAGTCTGGATGTCTTTATTGATTGATTGATTTTTCTTTCCTGATTGCTAGAGCCTTCAGTGCAATGTTGAATAGAAACATACCATCACTTTTCTTATTCCTAATTTTAGTAGCAAATATTTCAGTCTTTAATTAGTAAGTATAATGTTGTCTGTGGGTTTTTTGGGAAATTCCCTTATATTCTTAATGTGTCGAGTTTTTTTTTTTTTTGTAATGCAGTATTGAATTTTATCAAATGCCATTTCTATAGCAATTGACACCATCATGTGGTTTTGTCTTCATTATATTCAAATGATTCATTACATTGATTGATGTTCATATGTTAAACTGCCTTGCATTTCAGATGATTAATCACATTTGGTCATGGTGTATAATCCTTTTAAAGGTTATTGCATTTGTATTGTTAATAGTTGTTTGAGGATGTTTCTTATGTATCTATATTTCTATGTACTTAAATATGATGCATCTCTATTTGGGGGAACATTTAAAATTTTTCTTTTTAATTGATAAGTTAACATTATATATATTATATACATAATATTTTGATACATGTTGTGAAACTGCTAAATAACAAAGTAATTAACAAATGCTTCATCTTACATGATTATCATGTTTTCTCCTGTGGTAAGAACAACTAAGTTTACTGTTCTAGCAAGTTTCAAATATATAGCATATTGTTATAGAATAATTTTTAAAATCCATTTTCCTAATATCTCCTTTTTGCTTGAAGTATTCAATCCATTTATGTTTAATACAATTGCTGATAAGGGAGGATTTACATATGCTACAATACTATTGGGTTTTTTTGTCTTTTTTATTCCTCTACTGTTTTATTACTTTTTTTTTATTAAGCAGGTATTTTATGGTGTATTACTTCTTGCTTTCTCTCTTTTCCCTGTTTTTATTGGTGCATTATATTATAATAGTGATATTTGTTGTTACATACTCGCAAGTGTATACTATTTTCTTTCTTTCTACCCCACCTTGCCACCTCTTCCTTTTTTCTTGGTACTGGGACTGAACCCAGGGATTCACGCATGCTAAGTATGCACTCTACCACTAAGTTTCACCCTCAACTCCTTTGGACCCTATTTTTTAATTTTAATTTTTTAATTTTACTGTTTCACTCTTATGGCTTTACAGGTGCTCATGGTATTATAAGGAACATTTTAGTTTATAGAAATATAGTTCACATTAATATCAATTTCATTTCGGCAGTATAAAACTCTGTTTCCATGTACTACTATTCTCCCACCTTTGTCTTAGTGGTACCATAAAAGTTCCAACTTTATACACCGAACACCCATCAACACAGATTCTTACCAGTATTTTTAAGTTACTTCAAATGAAAAAAGAGAGTAAAAGAGTTACAAACAAAAAATATATTTACACCATCTTTTACATTTATCCATGTAGTTATCTGTTATAGTATTCTTGCAGTTCAGGTGATACAGGTGGTCAGGTGTACCAGTGATACATTTTTTTTCAGAATTTTATTGTCTTGAAATTTTTAATTTGTCTTTTAGATTCTATTTTCACTGGTAAAGCAATTTTAAGTTGACAGCTTTCTTTTATTTCATCACTTTAAGGGTATATTTCCCTTGTCTTCTGATCTGCATATTTTCTGATAAAAAAATTACAGGCATTGTATAATTTTTCCATTGCCATTTTTCTATAAGTTTTGATAATAAGCAAATAAACCATTCTTCAAGATTGCATTATTACCTATGAATTTATACATATTTATATAAAATTTAAAATTAGTATTCTAAATTGCATATTACATTGAATATATAAGTAATTTGGGGGAAATTAACAACTTCAATTAGGTTATCTTTAATACATCAAAATTATTTTTTATAGTTTTATGTGTAAACATATCACATATCTTGAAAAATAATGTGTAGGTATTGGGACAGTCTTGTTCCTCTCAAAAATGATGTTGCTTTAGCCAGGTGTGGTGGCTCATGCCTGTATTCCCAGAGGCTCAGGAGGATCTCGAGTTCAAAGGAGGATCCTCAGCAAAAGCAAGGTGCTAAGCAACTCAGTGAGACCCTGTCTCTAAATAAAGTACAAAATAGGGTTGGGGATGTGGGTCACTGGCCAAGTGTCCCTAAGTTCAATCCTCAGCACCCCCCAAAAATATTGCTTTAAAAATTTTGTTTCCCAAATCGATTCTACTGTCATGCATAAATGAAAAGGACAAATAAAAATCAAAAAATAAAATTAAATTAAAATTTCAACATTTTCTTGATGGTATATAAAAATATAATTAATTTTATTTTGACTTTGCATCCAGTGAAACACCTAAGTTTCACTGAGATTTATTTTAAAATTTTTGCATTCAAAAAATTGAATAAGATGATGTTTTATTCTTCATTTTATTCTTTCTTTCCAATCCTTTATAAATTTTACTTCTCTCGCTTGTCTTTTGCCAAGATAAGCAATTTATATCTGTTGGATATAAATCATGATATCCTAGAATCTTGTTACATTCTTATCTCAAGGAGAATGTTTTCAGTATTTTATTAGTAAATATAATGCTTAGACAGTCTTTGTAGACATTTTTTAAATCAGATTAAGGATGACCTCCATGTTATTATTTTTAGAAAATTTTAAAAAATATGAATGGATATTGAAATTTGTCAAATGCCTTTTATTTATCTATATTACTTTCCTATTTCTGATATAACAAATCAGTAAAAATTTAGTAACTTAAGACAATAACTTTATTATCATACAGTTTTGTAGGTCAGAAGTGGAGCAGTAGTCTTCCTGTGTTAAAATCAAGCTGTCTGCAGGGCTGCCTTCTTTCCTGATTGTTCTGAGACAGAGGCATTTTCCTCACTCAGTGCAATTGTTGGTAGGATTCAGTTATTTGTGGCTGTAGGAATGAGATCTTCATTATTTTTTTTTTTTGTCTGTAAGCAGAGGGCTATATCCAGATTCTCTCTTTCCAGCTTCTATTGTATTTATTAGCCCATAGCCTCCTTCTTCAGTCTTTAAAACCAGTATGGGAGGAGGGATGCAGTTTCCCCATTACATCTCTCTGACCGCAGCTAGGAAAGGTTCTTCACTTTTGAGGACTCATTAGAATAGCCTCATATGTAAAGTAACATAGTCATAGTTTCTGGAGATTGGATATGAACATCATTGGGGACAGAAACATTATTTTACCTACCACAGCCTCTATTGAGATGATGATGGAATTTTTTTTATTTTCTTTGTGTGGTGAAGGAGATTCACTGATTTTTTGAATGCTAGGACAATCTTACATTCTTGGAGGACATGCACATCAACTTTGTTAATATGTAGGACTTCATTTGTTAATAGTGTGGTTGTGTTCATGTTTCATTTTCTTTATAAATGAAATTCATCTATA
This sequence comes from Xerus rutilus, assembly GCA_028644305.1. NCBI lineage: Eukaryota > Metazoa > Chordata > Mammalia > Rodentia > Sciuridae > Xerus > Xerus rutilus. Next base: position 136,059,726 of record CM053402.1, on the reverse strand, counting down.
ATTTTTCTTTATTGTAGTATTCTTAGAAAACATTAGCATCAAGTTTATTTGATCCTATACAATCAGTTAGGAAATTTTCCTTCTTTCCCATTCCTGAAAGACTGTCATAGGTTTGGGATTCTTTTTTTCATAAATGTTTGGAAGAATTGACCAGCAATGCCCTCTAGTTCCAATATTCTTTCTGACAATTTTTTCAATAAGATATTCAATTTATTAAATAAACTTATTTATATTTTATTTATACCCAGGGGAGTAATAATACATTGTGTTTTTCCAGATTTTTATTCCTGTTCTCTAAAACTCCAAATTTATTGGTATGAGTTTTTTATATTATTTTGAGTAGTTATCATTCATAATATTGGTGTTTCATACCCTTTTACATTTCTTTTTCATTGGGCTTTGCTAAAACTCATTTAAAAATAATTTTTAAATACAATTTTTGTCATTGCTAGAATAGAAAATAATTGTTTTCTATCATATTTCTTTTTAAATTATATTTTTAATCTACTTTTTACTACTTTTTTTGGTTTAGCTTTATAAGAGATTCCTTTCCTAGCTTATGCAAGTTGAAATTCTTTTCTAATATATACATTTCAAGCAATAACTTTCTCTCTAAGCATGATTTCAGCTGCGTCTCATTTATATGATATAATTATCATTCGGTTAAAATTATTTTTTAATTTCCATTGTGATTTCACCTTTGACCTATGGATTGTATAGTAGAAGATGGTTACATTTCGAACATTTGAGTACTTTGAGTATTTTAATATTTTGTTAAATTAATTTTTTGTTACTGATTTTTAGCTTTCTAAGAGCATTTCTGTACATGGTCAGATACCATACTCTTTTCCGGCCTACCATATGGTTAATTTTGCCAAATGTCCATTTTACACTTAGAAACAAAATGAAACAAAACAAACAAACAAACAAAAACCAAAACCATGTAACTGACAGGGCTACAGCGTCCTGCATTTAGATCAATTCTTCATTTTGGGTTTTTAAATTTTCCCTTCCCTTACTCATTTTGTTAGCTTGCTCCATCAGTTTCTGAGGGCTATGTGTTGACGTCTCCCTATGTGATCATCTAACTCTTATTTAGTTTTATCAATTTTTACTATACTTATTTGAGGATATGCTAACACATTCGGAATGCCCGTCTATTCTTGGTAGAGAGGGTATTTTACAATTGTGAGACAGTCCCTTTTGTGTGGCTGTGACTCAAGCCCACTCTGTCTCATGTTCGAACACCGCCATCTACTTTGCTTGAGTTGGTAGTGATGGCAGATCCCTTTGTAGCCTTTTTCCTTTCAGTCTTTTTATATTTTTCTTAAGCCAGGTGTAATTTGCGTATAAACTTGAGTTTTTGCTTTTTATCCAGTTTGACGATTGTGGTCTCTTTTGTATATTTCCTCTTACTGTAATTACAATTGCTTTGAAGTTTAAATCTACCATTACATTATTTATTTTACATTTGTTCAAAATGCTTTATTTTCCTTTCTTTTTTCTTCTTTGTTGTGTTAGTTCATTTTCTGTTGCCAATAACACAATAGCACAGACTGGCTGTTTTAACAAACAAAGGCTTACTTTGGCTCATGGTTGTATATGTCCAAGGTCAAGGGACCGCATCTGGTGATGGCCGCCTTGCTGGCAGATTTCCCAGGGCAGTGCAGGTTTCACTGGGCAAGAGATCATGGGGACTTCAGCCTGATGACCTGATCTAATCTAATCACCCCCCCAAAATTCCCATATCTAAAATACCACAGACTGATTAGATTTCCATCCTTTCCTACCTCACAATGGTGATTAAGTGTAACATGTGATTCCTTGGGTTCAAGCCGTATCCAGACCATAACACTTGCCTTTACCTGGATTAATCAGCTATTTTTATTATTTCAAGTCACCTTTATTAGATTATTCCCTGTATATTTTATATTGACCTTTTTGTGCCTATTCTAGTGATTACAACCTGTATGCATTCTTTTACTAGTTCATGGGAATAAAGAATCTTAGAACATTTAATTCCACTTATAACCTCTCTTGATTCTTGTATAATTCTCATATGTTTTATTTTTCTGGACATTTTAAACTTCTAAAGACCTTATTATTTTTGTTTTAAACTATCAATATTCAAATGGAGTTGGCTTTGCACAAATATGTTTGATTTTGTGTAGCTGTTCTTATTCTTCTTGGAGGAAGAATTGGTCTCCAGTAAACTATAATTACTAAAATCTATAATCCCTAACATTCTTTTTTATTCAATATTGTTATGGTTTAGATATGGGGCCCACAAAAGCTCATGTGTGAGACAATGCAAGAATGTTCACAGGTGAAACGATTAGATCATGAGAGTTGAAACATAATCAGTGAATTAATCCACTGATACACTGATATGGATTAGCTGGGTCATAACTACAGGAAAGTAGAGTGTGGCTAGAGAAAGTAAGTCAATGGGGGTGTGATATTTGGGGATTATTTTTTGTCCCTGGTGAATAGAAGCCCCCCTCCCCTTGCCCTCTCGCCCTCTCTCTAGACTTTTGGTTGCCATGTTCTGAGCTGCCTTCTTGCACCACGCCTTTTGCCTCATCTCAGTCTGAGCTATGGAGTCGGTTGAACATGGACTGAACCTCTGAAACTGTGAGCCAAAATAAACTTTTCCTCTTCTAACTTGTTCTTGTCAGGTATTTTGCTTACAGCCGTGCAAACCTAACTAAAACAAGTAATGAGCCTGATCTTATGGAAAACAAGAGCACTTCTGTCTGCATTACCCCATAATAAACAAAACCACTCAAAACACTTTAGGCATAAATGGATTTAATACATTAAGCAGAATACTAACAAGTTTTTTGTTTGTTTGTTTTGTTTTTAAGAACAAATGAACTAAGGGGCTCAAGCCTAGGCTTCAAGTAAAAAAGTCCTGAATTGGTCAGTCAGGAGAGCTGCTATCTCTATTATAATAAAAATGAAACTACAAAATCATGAAGCTGCTATTGAAACTGAGTTTAAGAACAATTGTCAGGAAATTGCTTCTGTATTGTCTTTTGACAATCACATAGCTAGTAACAGATGCAGAAAAAAATCTGACATCTCCTTGACTGCACTTGCCTGCAGCAGTGGTCCAATCACTAGCCTTACCTCCCTCTAAACGACAGGAAATAGTGAAGGCAATTTCCAGAACCTTATCTACAAGAGCATGGGGCATGTATATATTTTGGTTTCCCAGCCTCTGCAGAATTAAAATGAATGTTGTGTGCCAATTTACCCTATCCAAATTAATTGAATTACAATGTATAATCAAGTTGCTCTCCAAATATGAGTCATGATTTAGTTCTCCACTTCATGTCCAACTCAGTACGTCAAAAGAAGTCATTTCATAATGAGACTTTGCTTTAGAGAATTAATAACCCTTCCCTTGTGCAAAATAGCACTTTTAACTGTTCTTGCTGAATAATACCTTCCTACTGATCAAGAATATCTTTGCCTGCACTTCCAATTTTGCAGAGCAATGTGCTAGTTAACATAAAATGAGAAAAGTTGTTTTAGTGAAGTGGCTATGCTATAAGCCCAAGTAGAATGAATACTAAAATAGAGAAACCGTACACTGTAGCTGCCAAGAGAGGCAGGGTTACCCCTCCAGGTCTTGTCAGGGGCTTAGAAGTCATGGACAATCAAGGTCATCAATGGCACCAGGTATCTGGGCTGGAAAATGAAAGGGGTGTTCCAAAGGTTAAAAAAAGGAGTCAGAAACCAGAATACAATTAAGCTGCCAAATATACAGGGCTGACCTGCTCCTGACACAGAAGCCAGATTGCCCCAAGGCCAATGGGAATAATTCAGAGGCTTTGTATTTTTCCATCAACAAATAGCAGTATATTTGTGCTGCGTGTAACCAGCCTGGAGTTAGACAGTGATTGCAACTGAGCATGCTCAGACTTTGGATCCTGGTCATGAAGCTTTCAACTACCTCTGATTCTGCAGAGAAAGATTAAAGCGCTGGAGCTGGACTAAAGCAGCTTCCCACTCATTTTTCTTGCACAATAGCAATGTTGGTAATCTTGAAAGGAAAATAAATGATAAATACAAATTCAGTTTTTCTAACACATTATAGATCATTTGTACTCTCTTCCAAACTTCACAGACTCTCTTCTTTGTAAACATATCCAACCACACACACACATTCCCCACTTCAAAACACACTGAGACACATTTAAATGATGACCTCATACTCAAAATAGTCAATATAATTAAGATAAACATTTCCGGATTGAGTGTCATTTTTCAAAAATCATAATACTTGACAAGGTCATAAGATAAAGTCTTCTAGTATGTAGAGGTCACATAATTTTGCAGTGATTTTTGTGGTACTCTGAATGAGTCTTTGTTTTCACATGAGAGCACTGAGAAATGTAGGGATAAATGTAGTTTGACATAAAGAAGGGAAACAGAAGCCTCCTCTTTACAAGGACCTCTCCCACCAGCCTTTTGCCATTTCATTGTGAAGTTAGTAAGGAGAAACAAGAAAAACATAGAGCATTCCATGTCTCAAAATACATTGCACATTTAAATATCTATTATCCTTCAAATGAAAGCAGGGAGGTATACTATAATACTGGTATGTGATCCAAATATTTATCACTTGCTATTATTTGAGTCTTTTCATGTAAATACTGAATACTGGAAAGCTTAAAAGTTCAACAAATTATATTTTATTTTAAATATAATAGTATATACTTATATTTTTACCATGGGATACTTTTTATTGAGATCGAACTAAAATCCCAGTCAACATTTGAGATCTTGACTAAGCTGCTTTAAGAAATTCATAAGTTTTGTGGGTTTTTTCATAGGTTACCAGTGACGAGTTCTGCTTCCTCATATGTTGAAATTTGAACATTAGGGAAGCACACTGAGGCAAGCATAAAAAGCAGAGTTTATTTAAAAAGGGGTAAAATAGACTTCTCTATGGAGGGAGAAGGGGGCCATAGCTGTGTCCTAGGCTTCCTTTGTTCTCTTGCTCTTTTCTCCTTACCTTTTCCTTTCTGCCCACATGACTAGGCCATGGAGATACTTGGTGGGATGGCCAAAAGGTGAGAAATAGATGGACAAGGGGAAGGGCCAAGGTGGAGTGATTTGGGCAGGAAGGAGGCATAATTAACAACTTCCTGTAGGGAGGGACAATCCCTGGGACAGGTTACCTTAGCAGCAGGTTGGGTGTGTGTGTGCAGTGCAGGTTATCTTGAAAAGGGTGGAGGAAGGGCTCTGAAGGCATTAGCATTTCAATCCCTCCCCAACTTCCCAGACTCACTCAAATTGACCTTCTTGATATGACCTGACTAAGTTTATCTATGTATACTGACTGCCTGTCTAATCTGGCTTCAATAGTCTTTGAACATTATTCTTAAAAAATAGGTGTTTATAGAAAGTCAAAACAACATTCCTGACACTGCTATAAACTGAGCTAGTGAAGTGGGTGGACAATGCTTCCTAATGGTCAGTTTCATTGAAATAAACCTATTAAAGTCAAGTTGGTTGATGACAGGAGTAGAGAGGAGTTTAAAAATGAATCTACAAAAGAAGGCCACAAAGAGGAAGAAAAACATTACATGCAATAGCAATTTCTCTAAAGTTGATTTGATAAAAAACACTAAAGTTTATCTTGATTGACATCATTTAATTCAAGTTTGTTATACTAAGATGCAAAATAAAGATTGTATTTGTATTTTATAAAATGGTGGAGCCAGGTGTGGTGGGCGCATGCCCAGTGGCTCAGGAGGCTGAGGCAGGAAGATTCCAAGTTCAAAGCCAGCCTCAGCAACTTAGCGAGGCCCTAAGCAACTTAGCAAGACCCTGTCTCTATGTAAAAAATAAAAAGGTCTAGGGATGTGGCTCAGTGGTTGAGCCTCCCTGGGTTCAATCCCCAGTACTAATAAATAAATAAATTAAAGAGCTGGAGCTTATTCTTAGGAAGGCTTGGATTCTTGTGTAACCCTTGCTTTAACTCCCAAAGCTTCTCACTCTCGAGATAGCCCCACATTCACCCTCTTCATAAAGGGTGAATTTTCCTTCATAAATCTCTCTCTGTGCCCCTGGAAAAAAAATATTGGACGAAAAAAGGGGCATCACCACTGGGCATGGTGGCGCAGGCGTGTAATTCCAGCTGCTCGAGAAGCTGAGGCAGGAGATGGTGAGTTCAAAGCCAGCCTCAGCAAAAGTGAGGCGTTAAGCAACTCAGTGAGACCCTGTCTCTAAATTAAATAAAAAGTAGAGCTGAGGATGTGGCTCAGTGGTTGAGTGCCCCTGAGTTTAATCCCTGGTATATCCCTCCCCCTAAAAAAAGGGTCATCACCATTATTATAATGAATTTATGTGGCTGTTTTTGCAAAGGATGCTTTTTGCTTGTGAAGATCTTAAAGAAGAAGAACCTGACTTTTCATTAGACATTCGAATACCACATTTAACAGTGAACACCACATCAGTTCCTAAAGATGGCACCAAACCAGTTTGTAACATCACTTTAGTATGAGAACACAAGTAGAGATGTAATCTGGGGTCCAAGTGTGAAGTTTGCAATTTTCAAAGCATGAACTGGATATCAGTTGCTGTAAGTTTATTTTTCTTTAAACACACTAATCCCTTAATTTAGATCTAGTTTTGGATCAATTGGATTTCTATTCATTCCTTTAAAGTCTCACTTCTTAGGATTGTTGTTGAGAAGCACAGGTTGCAGTATTGGAGGGCCCATTCCCTCGCACATCAGATTGCACATACTCTTCTAACACTTGCCAAGTAATGCAGTAAAAAAAAATTTAATTTGTTTATTTTTACTTTTTAAAACAGAAGAATGAATTTCAAGTCATAATACACACATGCAGCACAATTTTCCATTTCTCTGGTTGTAAACAAGATAGACTCACACCATTTGTGTCTTCATACATGTACCTAGGGTAGTGATGTCCATCTTATTCCACCATCTTTGCTATCCCTTTGTCCTCTCCCTTCCCCTACCTCCCCTTTGCCCTATCCAAAGTTCCTCTCTTTCTCCCATGCTCCCCACCCCACCCCCATTATGGAACAGCTTCCACTAATCAGAGAAAACCTTCAGCCTTTGGTTCTTTGGGATTGGCTTACTTCATTTAGCATGATGTTCTCCAACTCCATCCATTTACCTGCAAATGCCATAATTTTATTCTCTTTTATTGCTGAGCTATATTCCATTGTGTGTGTGTGTGTATACATACAAATATATATATATACATATATATATTACAGTTTCTTTATCCATTTATCTATTGAAGGGCATCTAGGTTGCTTCCACAGTTTAGCAATTGTGAATTGTGCTGCTATAAACATTGAAGTGGCTGGGCTGCATTACTTTAGTATGCTGTTTTAAGTCTTTAGGGTATAGACCAAGGAGTGGGATACCTGGGTCAAATGATGGTTGCATTCCAAATTTAAAAAAAAAATTTCTTAATAAAGCAATTATTTTGTTAACATGAGTTGATGAGATATTAGTTTTCTGCAGAAGTTTACACTACCAAAACATTCTTAGTTTAACTATGCCAAAGTTTATATACATATATTCTCTTTTTTTTACCAGAGATTGAACTCAGGGGTGCTTGACCACTGAGCCACATCTCCAGCCCTATTTTGTATTTTATTTAGAGACAGGGTCTCATTGAGTTGCTTAGCGCCTCGCTGTTGCTGAAGCTGGCTTTGAACTCGCGATTCTCCAGTCTCAGCCTCCCAAAGTGCTGGGATTTCAGGTCACTGCTCCCAGCTCCAAAGTTTTAATATTTTATCAAGGAATTATTAAACTCTGTAGAAGCCTAAAGTCTCACATCAGTTGAAGAACAGGTAAGATCAATAGTCAATATTTGCTTCATTAAAAATGGAAAAAATATAAGCAATGTCAAAGAAGTCATAAACAAAAAGAATGACAACTTGTTTTCAGAATGTTGATTTCTTTAAGTCTTATTCTAAAGCTGCCTCCAACTTAACATTCATAGTGATTAGTGTTTAGCTAGTATTAATGCTTTTTTGGTGAAATTAAAAAAATGGTTAGTATATCCAACCGTTAGGTGTTATGCAATGTGCACAGATAGACCACATTCACAGTTTACTTTGTATAGAAAAATACATTTCTTTGTTCTGTATGCTTTGTGCATCTTCTCTTAACTATAGTGATAGCTATCCTGGTGGTTGGGTCATGCTTCAGCAATCATCTGGTGGCTGACCCCCAAACTACACTCAGGGTGTGTTAACCAGTAAGTAGAATTAAATTGATTCTACAAGCCTGCTCTTACAAATAAAGAAGTCAATTAATCAGGTAATTTTATTATGAGAAAGCATAAAAGTTGTCTTTTGGGCTGCTGATCCACATTGACACTAGCAAAGTCACTCTCTATATTTTTTACTAGATAATTATCCCCCAGTGCCCTGTAGTGAAAACACATTGATTGTTCTCTGGTGTTCCTTTCTTTCCACAAACAGTTCTTCAACCTTGACATTTCTAAATCTATTGCTTTTTCTCCCATCATTTCTTTGTTACCCGGCATTCAAACCAAATGTTCCAGCCTAGCTTATTTTCCGCTATGCTGTTTAAGAATGCTATTGTCGGGGGCTGGGATTGTGGCTCAGCGGTGGATCGCTTGCCTCGCATGCGTGAGGCCCTGGGTTCGATCCTCAGCACCACATACAAAGAAATAAAATAAGGACATTGTGTCCATCTACAGCTAAAAAAAAAAAAAAAAAAATTAAAAAGAATGCTATTGTCTATGTTTCTTTCAAAACCATTTTCTCTCTGAAGAATATTTCCCCTAGCTAGGTCATAAACAATATGGTTTGGTGTCTCCTTGACAACCGCACTGTCTTTCTCAGTATCCTCCTCACACCCACTCATCACATTTCACATTTTTTGTTCTTATTATTAATCTTTCAAGTGTCTTCACATAGTCTTTATCTTTGTTTTTATATCTCCCGTATTAATTGTCCACAGTCTCTTATATATCCTATATCCTAGTTCTTTCATTGTATTAATTAATTTTGTTTGCCTGGCAGGGTACACATCGATTTGAGCTACAGATAGATAAATCTTTCCTACAACTCCTTTAACAGATATTTAAGCCTTACAATTTCCAATCAAATTGGAAATCTGGGAAATGAGGGTGAGGTCAATGCTCCTCTATCAAAGTTTATATTATCTATTTTGTCCTCTGATGTAAACTTGAAATTTAGAAAGCATGTTTATTTGGCCAAGTTTATGAGCCTTTTTTTTTTTAATCCTGGAATTGAGCTGTTGTCTCTAAGGAAAGTTAAATAGAATCTTTAAAATAATTGGCCTTTCGAATCATATACCATTTTTAAGTTTGAACTCTAGGCTTTCCCCTTACTTGCTGTGTGATATTGAACAAGATACACAATATCTCTTAACCCACTGAAGAACATATCCTCCTCTTAAAGTGGTGGAAGAATTCATTTGAAATAATGTAATACATAGCAAATGGTTACGAAGGTTTTAAATGAATGTGCCTCCTAGCCACATGGGAAAATTTGTGGTCTCTATTTTGAGTAGATTTATACCACATAAAATTGATTTCCTAATTCTGTCTTAAAGCATCTCAGAGAAGAACCAAGGGAGTGGTTGGCCCTGTTTTCTTTCATTTATTGGCTTAATAAGTCCTTATTGTAAATCCTTTTTTTTTAAAGGATGTCTTTAAAGGCATTTGTTCAATTGGCTTTTTAAAAATATCTTTATTTAATTAATTTATTTATTTTTATGTGGTGCTGAGGAGGATTGAACCCAGTGCTTCACACATGGTAGGCAAGCGCCATACCACTAAGCTACAACCCCAGGCCCCCTGATCATATATTCTTTACATTACCCTTTTGTATGTTTAGAAATTAGTTTTACTGAGGACTTTCTAAAATATTTCAGTATCTTTTACCAGAGAGAGGATTCTATATACAATTATCTGAGAGTCAGATGTAGAATTAAATCTTTTGTTATAGGGACTTTTCATTAGCTTATCATTGTTTTAGTTTTTCTTGTATTTAAACTTCTGCAATGTTCACCTAGATGTAGAACAAAGGGATCATGCATTGCATTTCAAGGTGTCCATATATGTTTTCATGCACTGCTATGTTTTGATAGTAAGTTTCCAACAGTTGTGAATTTTTCCTCATCTGGGCTTTGGAACTTTCTGTGGCAACGTTACTTTCCAGTTTGGGTGTAGATACATCATAACATGAGTGTGTGTGATTCAAGAGGACATATCACCAGTCTCTTGACTTCTCTGGCTACTGACATCCCACAATTTTTCACTAAGTCTCCATTTCTTCTCTTGTTGAGTCAAACATAGCTGACATACTGATATATTTAGTTTTTCTTTTAGATTTATGAACAGTTTTCCTCAGAAATGAATTTATCCATTGCTTTTGAAGTCTTGGTCCTCTAAAATTTATGTCAGAGTTTCTGTTATTTTTTTTCTTCTACTAATACAGGAAGGCATAGCACTGTGTTCTATCTGTAGAGTTAATAGGGTTCTAGCACACCCGTCTCCTTTGGTACCAAGGATAACTTTTATATTTATATTTCTTCTCTCTTCCTTGGATAATACCTGTCAGTATTGTCTCTCTTTTTTTTTTTTTTTTTTTGGTACTGGGGATTGAACTCAGGAGTTCTTGACCACTGAGCCACATCCCCAGCCCTATTTTGTGTTTTATTTAGAGATAGGTCTCACTGAGTTGCTTAGAGCCTTGCCGTTGCTGAGGCTGGCTTTGAACTCGCAATTCTCCTGTCTCAGCCTCCCAAAGTGCTGGGATTACAGCCACCGCGCCCAGCTGTCAGTATTCTCTTAAGAGAACTAGTGTCAGGGTTAGTCATTTCAAGTCACCACCCCATCCTGGACTGCTCTGAAATGCTTAACCTTTGACCAATGACATATGGCATTTCTTACTCCAAGCTCTTACAATCTATGTTGTTCATTTTAATTGAAGTTGCATCAGTTAAGGACATGGTTTTGTAACTCTCATCTTTTTCCTAACATCTTCCTAAGTGTAAAGTTATAGTTTCATCAGACATATTTTTCTGCCACAAAGGCACCTTTATTTTATAATTTAGCCCCATTATAAATGACTGAATACCTAGAAATGGACTTGTTTCTTAATTAGCAATTCTGTCTACTCCTAGGAATATATAAGAAAGAAAGGAGGAAGATTTTGGGATAGGAATGAGCATTATAATAATATATAATAATTATAATAATAATGTATATAATTATTATAAATAACAATTTATAATAATTATAGCCTTGGAGAAAATTTGAGGAAAACTCAGAGGCCATATATGTGGATTGGTTAAATAAAAGTGAGCGTAATATTATAATGAGATGATGTATATTGTTAAAATAAATATTTAGTAGCTATTTGGTATATGCTAGGCACTGTTCTAAGTACTAAGCATAATCCCATTTAACCTGTGCATCAGTACCATGAAGTAGGTACTTTTATTATCATCATGGTATGTGTATACATATGTATATAATGTGTGTATGTACATTTATATGTGTATATATACTCATATATGTGTGTAATGGGTATGTGTGTATGTGTGTGTGTGTATATATATATACACATACATATATAAACACATATATATAATTTTTTTGCAGTGCTAGGAATTAAACCCAAGGCCTCTGTGCAAGCTAAGAAAGTGCTCTACTACTGAGCTACATTCCCATCCCTATCCCCATTATGTTTATAAGGCAAATAAATCTTTGAGAAACTGAGTGATTTTTACAAAACAACATAAGCAGTAAATAGCAGAACTTAAATTGCAGAATTTCTGATTTTAGAGCTTAGAATCTTGATCTTTAGGCTATCTTAAGTTCATAACAGAAGGAAAAATATTCATGATATAAATGAGAAGAGATAATACATGCTAAAAAGCAATAAATTAATATTTACTCTAATTATTTGTATTTTCTATGTTCTAAATTTTAGATTAATTTAATAAATAATTAATAAATTAATACATGCTGAAACAAAAGTATGAAAATAAATACACAAAATACATTGTTTAATCTAATTAAATATGTAAATATAAAATACTTTCCTTATTTTCTTTATAGTAAAATGTTTTAAAATACTTTTTAAAGCAGATAATCTTTATAATTTGGTCAAAGGGCTCAGTGCCATGAATGTAGTTTTCCATTTCATTTCTGTTCAATACTATAAATATTTATCATTCTTATTGACTGTGTCTCCCATTTTATACAACCAATTAGATACCTGTTTGGATGTACATCAAGTATTTTCTATGTTAAAGCAACCAAAGTAAACTTTCTCCTCTAGTGCTATTTTCTGTCAACTATAACTGGACTTAATAATCCCTCTTTTCAGAAACCACTGTGAGATCTTTCAGGTAAATTTTATAAGTTCAATCTAATTTTTAAGGGTTGGTGATATTTTTGCTACTTTTATATGTGTTTATATCATTGAGATCTTTCTGACAAAAGTGAATAGAAATAACCTAGAACTATACATCTTTCTTCCCTCAATATTGCTAAATGCTTTAATAACTCAAATAACTTTAGCAGTCTTCCTTCTCTTCTTTTCACTTAGCCTGCAATATATGTGCGTGTGTATACACTATATGTATACATCCCATATGTATATGCGCATAACGAATCTATCTATATATCTACACACACACAAATTGGACAAATAAACACCTTGTTAGTATATCTAAGTTATGGCTAAAGATGGCCATAAATTAACTTGAAGTTTTTTATTTTCATTGTGAAATAAAAGAAAGTTAAAGAACAAGTAAGAAAACACTTATATCTTCTTGCTCTGTACCATTGCCATCAAGAAAAAATTTTCTTAATGCATAATTAATTGTTACATTTCTAATATTTGGGGTTTACCATAAGAATAGCAAAGAAAACACTGGATAAGCAATAGGATATTTGAATTCCATTTCTCTTATTTTTCTCTTCCTTTTGAATTAATTATCTGACTACTTTTGGGAAAGATATCAGCCTTACTCATTTTGGAAAGTTGTCATCGCCCAAGAGATGAAGATGGCAGACAAGTGGTAGAGTGCTGTGTACTATCTGCAGTACACAGACCTGGGTGCAGATTTGTTCCTGAGTTCCAAGTGTATGTTCTGACTGCTCACCACATGTCCCAACCTGGTATCTCACTCAGTATATCCTAAATAAAACTCAACTTTTCTTAAGGCAGATTTTGCATTATCTCCATAACATGCCGTTCTATCCTCCCAAATCATCCAAAATGCAACCTAGATTCCTTCTTTCACCCCACCATACGAATTAAATCTTTTAAGTTTTTTCTTTAAGATCTTTTGCTTTTCCTAAGAATGGAGCAGGCACTCTTCTTTGTGTGTCTACTTAATACCAATAAACTATGCTATTTTCTGTTACTCCCCCTTCTATTTGCCTGGAAAATTCCTTGTAGACACACAATGTGAATTATCATTGGAGCTCATCTTTTGTTTTATAACCTCTCCCTCCACTCATCCAGTAGTTGTTTATTCAGTGTCCACTATCGTCTAGTCATTAATCATACCCTGGTGAATAAGTCCAAGACCCCACACTCATACACAAGCAAGTTGTTCTCTGGTGCTTATATGCTGGATGAGGGGGAATATTCCAGATACTGAGTGCTCCCTACAGAGAAAAAGCAGAGTGGCATGGCAAAGAGTAACTGGGTCCTATGTAGATGGATGGTCATCAGAATTAGTGATATTTAAGAAATTACCGTATTTCACCACATGATTGTTACCACCACATAATCATCACATGGGTTTTTCAGTGCAACAGTTGGTTGATAACCTTTCATTACATAATCGTTGCATGGTATAATTCTGTTTGTCATCCTATTTTAAAGGTAAACAGAGAAGCAATGTATTCACCAGTGACATATTGATGCATGTTTGTTTTCTCATGCACTGTGAGCTGCAAGCCTAGTTCTCAGCCCAGTGCATTATTGGCATATTTCTGAAAGTTGACTTGCTGGTTTTTTTTGAGGGCTATAGTGTTAATGGTACACATATCTTATGTGACCATCCCACATGAGGACGGCAGTCAGATAACAAAACCAACGATAGTGGTGCAGAATCTTCAAACACAGAAGACTAAATTTGTCAGTTCATACTTCTCAACATGGTAGTAAATTTTCTCAAGTGTAATATTTTTACTATGATGCATAAATCAATAACAACCAATCTGTTAACTTTTTCAGACCAGAAAAATGTTTTCTAAATTGTCACAAAAAATGATGTGTGTCGATTTGTATTCAATATTAACATATATTCACAAGTATTCCATGCATCCTAATCTTGCATTTGGCAATAAATAGTTTTTAAGTAACAGTGGCAAAAATTTTTTTGAAGTTTTGTATAAGGTTCATACCCTACTTTTTAAAAAAATATTTTTTAGTTATAGATGGGTGCCATATCTTTATTTATTTTTATGTGGTTCTGAGGATCAAACACAGTGCCTCATATGTGAGGGGCAAGTGTTCTGCCATTGAGCCACAACCTCAGCCCTCATACTCTACTTTTTTGCAAAAAATATCTGGCATAAAATCTGCAATGACTATGCTGTAAAAGACAGTACAGATTGATAAAGAAGAAGTAGAGATGAAAGGTCTGAAGTCTTGAGGTAATGGGCAAGAGGGAGTGTGCTATGAGGTTCAAAAAGATGAGACCAGATTATGCAGATTTGTAATCAGAATGTTTGAATTTTATTTTAAATAACAAAAGCACCATTGGAATGTTTATGTAATTAAAGAAATCATTTTGACCTTTGTAGAGAATGTATTAATTAAGGGATAAAAGTAGAACTAGGAAGCACAGTTAGGAAACTGTTGTTAAGAGTTCAGACAAGAGATGTCAATAGTTGGGATCTTCATGGTGGTAGTAAAAATGGAGATAAACGCATGAATTCCAGTGTGGTTGGGGACTAGCATACTACCTAGCTCATGACAAATTTATAATAAACAATCATTGAATAAATGAAAAATTTCTGAAATCAAATCCTTGCACTTAGGTAGCATATAATAAAATTACACACAATGTACACACATACTTATACGCAGAATTATTTGTTGATATCATTTTTGTTGTGAATCCTATATTAAACAGACAAAGGGTTTCACTCCATCTGTTAATTCCCATGGTCTTGTAGAAAGATTAACAAATACTAATATTGAAGAGAATCAAGATTAATATGCAGATTCTATAAAACAGTTATGAAAGATATTCACAAAATCAGAGGGTAATGAATAGTAAGCATGTGTCTAAATTAATGTAATATAGCAGTATATATTTTGTGTTAGTTGCTTTTCTATTACTGTAACAAATGACTGAGATAATTAACTAATAAAGAGAGGTTTATTTTGGAGGGTTCAGTCCAGGGTGGTTGGCCTGTTGCTTTTCGACCTGTGGTGAAGTGGCCCACCATGGCAGGGAGCATGCAGAACAAAGCTGCTCACCTCATCGTTGGGATGTAGGAAGAAAAGAGGATGATAAAGAAGATGAGGTCCCACTATCCTCTTCAAGGGGATACACCCCATAACCAGAAGACCCCCCAGTAGGCCTTACCTCTTAGGGTTACATCACCTCCCAAATGTGCCACTTTGGGGAGTAAACTTTAACACATGGACTTTTGGGGGGACATTCCATATTTAACCTACAGCAGTTACAAAGTAACTTTTAAAAATTTGCAGTGGAACAGACTATCACAAGAAGGGCAATATAAAACTTAGCAAAATAAAAGGAATCATAAGACAGAATCATGTTATTTAAACTTAGAAAAATAATGACTTCTGTGGCATGTTTACTGCGTGCTAAACTCTTGTCAAGGTTTTTATTTTGCATTGCATGATTTAATAAGGATATTTAATAAATAAACAAATGATGCATTTAATAAACATTCACTTGTAATTTTAATGACTTCAAATACATAATTTGAATACTAAACAAATACATGTACTTTAAAAATGTTACTTTGTTATATCAATGAATTTACCCAAAACTTTATTCATATGTAATGATAAATTCCATCCCAGAATAATCAGGTTTTTGACTCATCAGGCAAACATATGCATATGACTAAAGAACTGATGAAATTTGCTCCACTCATTAATTTTCATAGCATCAATTTAAAGTGTTTTTGCTTCTTTACAAGTGCTGACAGATACCAAAACAAAACTTCAAAGCCACGGTTCTAAGTGGACTAGCACCCTTCTCCCTCTCCTGATGTCTCTCAATGCTTGTGGAGTCAATGAGTAACAAGTCTTAAGGGATGATCTGTTTTGGTCATGCATAAAATAACGAGGGGAGTAACTTACCGAAACAGGAATAGCTACTGTTTTTCTACAAGATTCAGACAGCCATGAACTGAACTGCCTGAGGACAAACACAATTATTTCAGTAAAATTTAAAATTTTGGACTTAGACATGGCCAGACTATGAAGGTGGCTGCTTACCACAAATTGAGGAGTGCTGGGAAATGACTTTTTCCCACTTCCCAACTCTTAAATAATTGTCCCATCTGCTTTGCCATAGTCCCTGAGAAACAGTCATTAGTTATTTTTGTGGTTAAGTTTCAGAGGTTAAAGGACAATAGAGAAAAATCAGTTTGTTGGAAAGAACACAAGATTTGGAGTCAACTGTTTTGACTTGAACAAGCTGCTTATTTCTGACACTTGTATTGCAAAATGGGGGAAAGGATATCTTTCTTAAGACATTTTTCTGTGAGAATTAAATGTGATTATCTAGGTATTCATATACTGACACTAGATCGCTTGATTTTTCTCAGAGTGGATGGTTCAGAGGCTTTGGGAGATATGGGTACCAGTTCCCTGGTGAGGACTGAGGTAATAATACAAGCAGCTCGACATAGTTGAAAAAGGAAAACAAGATATATTTGATGACTTCACTGTTTTGCAAGAGGCTGGCCATCAATGGGGATTGAGAGTTTGATAAACATGTGATAAGATGAAACTATATTAAATGATCTGGTAACTCTGGTCTGTCCTTCAGATTTCAGAATGGCAATGTTCCCAGACACATTATTCATCCTGTTCTGAAAAACTTCAGAGAAAGAGCTTTCTGCCTCAGTGAAGCATCCTAGGGCTTGCCAGCCACAACAGCTCCGGAAGCCTTCCAAATATCTCACTGCATTCTTGCTGCAGTTGGCCTTATTGTGTCCTTATTGGAGATGGAAAAATACAGCTGGGATTTGCTTAAAAGAAATTCATTATATACATAGAAAAAAATTGATGCTGCTAATGGTTGACATTGTAAAAAGTTTCTTAATGTTACATAAAAAATTTATGGTTAAATAAAAGAATTTCTTTTAATCTATTTATAAAATAGTAAGATTCAAAAACCAAATGAAAAATACAAATAGTTAAATAAATATGCAAATATTAGTATATCATTTATGCAAGAAAGAAAGTTTTCCTTTGGGTTCCTAACACTAGGCACTTTGGAACACTTTTAATTAGACTTAGTTATTGAAGAAATTAGATAGGGGCATACCACAAAGAGAATGAAGAATAGGAGGAAAGGAAGATATCAGAATGTCTTGTAAAACTGACTTTGCTTAAAAACTGAAAAATAGAAAAATCTAGATGTCTGAATTGAAATGAAATATACAGAGAAACTGACCCTGGATAGACCAAAGAACATGTTTCTAAAGAAAGCATAAGAAAGTCTTACCTTTACTGCTTTATAAAGTAATAAGTAACATACATATTAACAATAGCCTGCCAATATTTTCAAAGAAATAAACATCTTATATTTAACATATATTAAAATTTCTTCTAGTAATTTCTAAAATAATAACAATAGTGTTTTTAACAGCCTTTTACTTATTATTCAAGCAGATTAATGTAAGTTTGAGTGCATTAGGCATTTAAGCAAGCAATGAACTGCTTATTTTGGAAGAAGATAAACATTTGGGCAACCAGACTATCATCCAGTAAATGAGCACATTAGTGCACTGAATGGTACCCTAAGGGATGCTTCCGAAATGATAAAGTAATCATAGCTAATATTTATTGAGTGCTTACAATATGCCAACCACTGTTACATGCTTAAAAAGTATTAGCATACTTATTTTCACAACTCTATCATGGAAATCACATTTTCATTCTTATTTTATATAGGTAGAAACTGAGGTCAGAGAGAATATAGAAGTTACTCCAAGTCATGGAAGGGACAGATCTAGGAGTGGAAACCAGGTTGTGGAATCCCAGGGGCCCCTGCTCTTAGCCATTGGCCATAAGCATCTCACATAGGCCACAGCACAAGACCATGATGTGTGTAGAACAAATGAGCAGAGAAGTTCAATGTCTGTCCTGCTGTGCAAAGTAAGAGGCTGTGTTAGTGCTTTCTAACTTTTCTTGCATTTGCCAAAGGAGACCATGAAGATGCAGTGGTTTGCACTGAAAAGAGCTAATCCTCCTAAATCCCAACAGAATTGTTTTGTTTGTTTCAAAATGAAAAATTAATAGAGTGAAAAAATAAACAAGCAAAACAAAAATCACAATGCAGTATGAACTAGGTTCTTAGGACTTCAACTTTGCCCTTACTCTTGATCATCTTTTGAGTGAGGAAGTCAATTTATATGGAAGTCTTATTAACAGTCAGGAAATGGCATTCCACTTTTCAGTTGATACCCTGAAGATCCTTTGAGATAATCCCATTCTATCCTTGCATTTTAAAGAAGAAAAACTCAAAACTAAAGTATTAATATCAAGCAGTACGCAAGAATGATTAAAACACAGACCCTCCGAATCCTTGTGCTTTGTGTATTCCAATAGCTCATATAAATAGTGCCACTGGAGGCAGCACAGATCCACTCCACGGCTTCCATTTCCACTTGCTTTATACTCTGAATGCTTTAGTAACTTCAAGAAGAAAAATGAAGAAAAAGCTTTGGGATAGAATTTTATTCTTCTCAAGAGGTATCAGAAAGTCATGAAATCTAGGGAAGGATTATCCCCTTCTGACAGGGAAGGGATAATCTTTGCTTTGTGAATATGGTGGCCTGACATGACTAGTGACTCCCTGGGGCAATTTGATATTTCTTAAAGAATCTTTGGAATACCTTGCTTAGGATGGGTTGCCATGGAAACAGTGGAGTCAGCAGTTACAGTCGGTTAGTTAAAGATTTTATCTATTTGTGTACCTTCCAAAACATGGTTGCTGCAGATCCTCAAAACAGCAACTCTGCCTGTAAAGCTTTTGACATTGACCACTGACTGTTTTCAGAAGGTCACCTTTTAAATATTCCTCTGCAGTCAACGATGCTAAAGCAATTTGGAAAAAGAATGCTGCAAAGGTTGCCAAGCTGACAACAGTTTCACCATGGAGCTTGAACTAATAATGCTTGTGTTAAAAAGCCAGCAAAGCATCTCTCACTCCATCAATCCCCCTGCCTCTACCTTCCACCCTAGAAAATTATGCTACAGTCTTTCGTAGTTCCTATGTCACTGGAATGAAGCATAGAGAAGAAAGTACACAAAAGAGGAAGAGAAGGAAGAAAGAAAGGAGAGATAGAAAGGAGGGATGAGTGCAGAATGACTTGCAAAATTTAAATGTGCAATACCAAATTTAAGCAAAGAAGGAAATAGTGTGAACTCTTATGCACTGTTGATGATAATCATTTTGGAAAAAATCAATTAGAATTCCTAACAGATTTGAAAGTGTACCTAATCTGTGACCCAGCATTCACACTCCTTAGAGCAGAGTCTCAAGGCACCACTGCACATGCACGCAAGAGCATGTGTACTTGAGCATTCTGGGTCAGCCCTGGGAATAATGGCTAAACTACTGGAGATTTTACTAAATATTCTACATGTATCTGCATGGATGATACTCACAAACTAATGTTAAAGAAAAAGTGAGTCATAAAAGGATAAATGCAATAAGAATGTTAAATATTAAAAATTAAGCAGTCCATGGCTTAAAAGTAGCACACACCCAAGATATAAAGGAAAAAAAAAAGGGATTCATAGCATAAAATTCAACATTGTTTACTAATTTTTGGGGAAAAGGAAGAAACATCTTGGGGAAAACAGCCTGGGTACTGGGAATGTTCTACTTGTTTGCATTAAAAAATTTTTAATACATAATGCATATACCTGTTAAACACTCCCAAATTTACTATTAAAACAATACAAATCTAATAATAAAAATTGAAAAATAGAAATTCATGTGCAATATTACATCATTTTAGTCACTCTTATTTTTCTTAACAAAGGACACTGTAAATAAATGGACGTTGCCATTATCAGTTATGATATTAGCATATGCATATAATTCTATAGTTTATTAAGAATAAACATTAACAACATTTTAAGGTGGATTTAATTCTTTCTGAATGGTGTTCAAAGAATAAAAGCTCAAAGAGGGAAACAGAGCTAAAAAATGAGTAAACTGAAACTCTGCTGTGGTGATTCAGTGGCCCAATTGCTCACATTCCTTCAAAATCTTGTGCTCTATCAAATCAGAGCCTAGGCCTTTGAGCATCTTATTTCCTCTGCCTGTGGTGTTCTATCAAATTAGAACTTCCTTCCAGTCTTTTTAGCTTTGTGGGTTCCAATTAATTTGGAACCCTATGGGTTCTGATTATGTTTCAATTAGTCCTATCTAGGCCACCATTTCTATGACTCTTGCTCATTGTGAACATCTAAGGATTAAAACCACTGAAGAAGAGGGCTCAGTTGCTGATATTTTTCTTTTCTGATACTGAGGGCTCTAGCTTTAGTCTTCTAGCACTTAGTCATGTTATTTACCAAGTCAGTAGAAGCTCAATTAAACTATTAATGTTACATCTTTTTTCTTTTACCTTCTTCCATCATTTTTTTACTATAAAATATTTGAGTTATAAATTTATAGTTCCCAGGTAGTTGAGCTCAGAGTTGTATTTGACCCTTGAGACAATAACAAAAGGATCTTAAAGGAAAAATAAGAAATACAATGTCTTAAAAATGGGAGTTTTCTTATCTCTTCAGAATTATTTGCTAGGGAACTTTGCTGTCTTCATCCCAAAGAAAGGATATTGGCTAACCTTAGACAAATTTCTTTACAGCATAGCACTCTCTGACTCAATGGCTATGACTCAGCATGCTTGACAGCCAGATCTAGTCTTGAAACATCAGGTACAATTTCCTGGAAGCTGTTGTCAAATCTATTTACAAAGCCAAAACAGAAAAGGTTTCATCAAGAACTCAATTGTGCACCTGTCTTGGGTATCTATGGAAGTTCGTTTGTCTGTAGCAAGTCTGTAGAATTTACAGGGAAGATGCTGAGGTGTGAAGTGTTTACCAGAGGCCATAAACTGAAGGACAGTATAATAAGTTTTATTTCCTTTCTTACTCCTCACTCTTTTACTCCCAGCACTTGTGCACCTACAAAAAATCAAAACTGCACAGGTGCATGCTCACACACACACACACACATACACACACACACACACACACACAGAGGAGACTGCCATTTCAATGGAGACCTGGCTAGGTGTCAGATTAGGGCCCTTTGGGGAAGAGATTACAAGAACTAGAAGAACTGGTTTTGCTTTCCACTGCTGAGATGGAGCAAAAAGGTATGAGAGTGAGAGTCAGACAGATTTGGAGAGATGTGTGTGAGAGGAATGTTGTGCTTGTCCAGTCCATTGGCCTCATTATGGCAGCTGGTACTTGATGCTTTCTCCTATGCAAGTGGAAGTCCCTGGGGAACTACATGGGTTTTTTTTTTGTTTTTTTTTTTTTTGGAGGGGGGGTGGTGAATTTTTTCACTAGGGAACTTGTGAGCATTTTCTGAATGGCATTTGTGTAGCAGTAAAATTGGAGCTTGGGAGGAAGATGGCTAGAATGAGATTTCCAAATGGGAAAGGACACAGTCCATCCTCCATGTCCCTGTTGGGAGTGGCAATCATTTCTGAATTTTTCATATAGGTCAAAGGCAGGTCAGAAAAGTTCATTTGAATCTTGAGCCAGATCACTAGTTCTCCTCAATGTAAGGATACCCGTTCAGCAGTTGGGCAAGTGAATGGTGCCAACTAGCACCCAAAGGTCATCAAGTGGTCCACAATTGGTACCTTAGCATTCCACAGGTCTTCAACTATAGCAGTCAACAGCTGGTCACCCTGGACATCTGGCTAAGAAACAGGTAAGGCTGAGAGAATGTGAATACTCCTACCCGCCTCAGCTTCCCTCCAACCTCCCCCAGCTTCTATCTCTGTCACTTCATTGTGTCAGACTCTGTCATGCCTTCCACTGGGAGTAAGGCATTTTTGATTCCTGTCAAGCTAAAAATGAAACCAGGAGGAAGGAAAAGAGTAAACAAACAAGAATGAGAAATATTGGAAAGAAATACTAAACAATAACTCTTGGGGCCAGGCTGAATTATATACTCTCAAAAAGGTATGTTTTCAATAGTTAAGCAGGAAAGAAGGTTCATAAATTGATTTGTGGTAGAACTCAGTTTGGGGTACCCATCTGACTATGATTAGTTGACAATCAACTCTATCTGCTATGTGTGTTTTTTTTTCTGACAGTGAAGTATTTCCTGCCATTGTTTAGTAAAACAAACATTGAGTAAAAACATTTACCTAATTTTCTGGTCAAAATAATTGTGTGTGTGTGTGTGTGTGTGTGTGTGTGTGTGTGTGTTTAGTTAGTTTCTCCAAACTTAAAATGAAGAGGGGTAATTTCTCACTTAGTTCTGAATTGTAAGTGCTATATATAATAGTCAGGGTAACTATATGTTGTGCTGTAGTAACAAACTCTGAAATGTCAGTGGCTTATTTAATGCAACAGAAGATTATCTCACTCAGGCAGTCTGATGTAGATGGAGCAGCCCTTTCATCCTGTAGCAAGACCTTCTAGAATTTTGCTACTCAGTAGCCTCTAACCATATGCAGCTACTGAAAACTTGAACTGTTTCTTGTCTGAATTCAAAACGTGCTGTTTATATCAAATACACACTGGATTTAGCAGATTTAGTAATGCAAAAACAAATGTAAAATATCTCAATAATTACTTTTATATTGATTATATTTTGAAAGGATGATATTTTGTGTCTACTAGATTAAATAAATTATACTAAATTAAATTAAATTAATTTTATCTATTTTAATGAGGCTGCAAGATAATGTATAATTACAGATGTGATTTGTATCATATTTCTACTGCAACATCAGCACTGATCTAGGAAGGTGCGGCCTGTAAGAGGAGGAGTGGTACACTAGCTCGTACCTGCCTAGGCTCAAAAACACATTAATTCTATTTCATTGCCTGAGAGTGGTCAGTGGCTCACACCTAACTTCAAGGGAGTCCGGGAAATGCATATTTTGAGTTTCTGCTCAATTCTGTTCTCTGCTTCACAGTTTCTTCTCACTCTCTTGCATGCATTCTCATTCTTGCTTGCCTCCCCGCCCCATATTTCATTCCCTGGTCTTTCTCCTAGCTATCTTCATATGCCTATTAACTGTTCTTTGCCTTACTTCCATTTCTTTATTTTATATTACTAAATGCGTAACTTTGTTGTCTTAAAAAATGCACAATAACAAATTAAATCTTCAGATGAAGTATTAGGGAGCAAATTAAGTGAAATAACCAAAAAGTTAATATTTGATATTCTTAGGGGGATATCTCACTAAGTTCAGTAGTAAGCAAAGGTCAGTAATGTAAGAAGAGGCATTTTTGGTTTCTACCCTCTACCTCCTGATCTTTACATTTTAAGGAACTTTCCCCTTTTCCTCTTTCAATCCACAGAAAAATGCAAAAGTGCTTCTTCTCTCATATAAACCATAGGAAAAAATGTCTGTTTTCCATCATTGTGATCCACCTAGAAGAATCTGCTGTTCTGCACTTTCTCCCATTGCTCTCATTGTAAGGAAAGATTTTGCCTTTGAAGAGCCAATTGGACAGGGCCTCATCCTTCTTCTGTGACCTACAGCTGTTCAAAGTCCTCTCCACTCCTGACACTTCCTGATGCGAACTGACTTTGTGTTTCTTCTTTGGGTTTAATTGTCCACTCTGATACCTCAAATCCCTAGTCGATTTTCAAAATTACAAATTTAGAAACTTTAGATCTGGAGAAGTCACAATGTGATGATCACATGAACCTCTATCTTAGTAGTTCCACATGGAAACTGAGACACAAGATGCTTCCTATTTCCCAACAATCATGTTGTCAATATCTGTAATTGTCCCCTCTGAGCCCAGCCTTCTGGAAAGAACTTCAATCCATTTTTCTCTTCTTCTAGAGTGTCATGTAGAACTATCGCAGGAAATAACATTTACTACATATTTGGATATCTTATTTTCTGTCTGGTACAACACCCTTTATGGCTTAAGAAGTACACGCTGAACCAGGATATTTAGCTTTTTTTATTTAACCAACGTGACATCATGGGTAACTGTTCAAAACAACCAACTGTAAGATTTTTCATATGGTTATTAGGTTTAATATGAGATGAAAATGAGTAGAAATTGCTGATGAATTAAAAGAATTAAAGGGATTTTAGAACTAAATGAGGCAGGCAATAATCCTGAATAATATCATTCTACCATCTGCATGTTCTAGAAATCCCAGAGTTAGAATGAGAGGTTAGCAGAGGTTTTTATATTGTTTTATTTTCACCCACTCTACTTTCTCCTTTTAAAAACTCCAAGTTGCAAATCCTATATGTCTCACTTAACAAGAAATCCTGAATTATTTTTTATAAGAAACTTAAAATGGAGAAATGATTCAGTAAAGGAAGCAAGAAAAGCCCTGAGTACCATATAGAAATCAGATTACAGATTGACTTGGCCTATTAAAAATATTAGGAGCCATGGTACCTGCCCTAGCATAGCTCCCAGGGAGCCTCTGCAATATTCTGCCTCAATGTTCTACTGTGTAAGCCCCCGTTAAAGAGCTGTAGGCCTTATCGGCTCATTACTGGGGTCAGTCAGGTGTGGAATGGGTTAGGAATTTCTATCATATCTCATTAGGTTGCTGTTTTGCTTCATTATCCGATGGCTTAGCTTTCTGTGCTGTGTATAATGCAGTTCTGCAGTAGAGGAAGAGACAGTTTAATCCCAGACATCTTTAAAAAATCATCAAGAGAATATTCTAGAAGTTATAACATATACACAAACAAACAAGTCTCAACTGCTACACACTTATTTTCCATACTAAGGTGCAGTTCCAGTTTTCAAGTTAAAGTGCCGAGAGAGTGATAAGGGAACTCATGGTCACAGTATTTTGAAGTTCAGTTGTCAGAGACCAACGTACAGATTTTATTTCACCTGTAAGCTCAGGAGGAGACCCTTTGTTCTTGGTTGGTGTTGGCAGTGACCTGACTCCAGACCTCTGCATAGCTGAGTTATTGAGCCAGTGCACATTGAGGCATCCAGGGCCTTCATCTGACTCATCTTCTTAGGCCATTTCCCTGGCATCAGGTTTACTACTCTCTCATGGTAATTATACCCCTGAATCTCTCTGCCTCCAATGCAGAGTCTTAAAATGCACTGGAAGTCCTGGGATCTGTGAAAATCCAGGGAAATGCTGCTCACAATATCACTTAGATATGGGAAAATAGAACACAATTTAAAATTAACTTATTTTTTTTACATTAAAAATAATCTGACTTATGGGGAAAAATAGCAGCTTGTTTTATAAACATTGGATACTATGGTAATGAAACTTTTAAATTCATTTTAGCATACCTACACTTGTAAATAATATTTATTTCATGACTATTTCCCCTGTGAGTAGTTACATCCTTGAAGGAAAGGACTCAATCTCTCTTGACTGCCATGTCATTCCTAGACTTAGTGGGGATAATATATAATAGAATCTCCATAAATATCAGTCATAATCTGGATAAAGAAACTGTGGTATATATACACAACGGAATATTACTCAGCAATAAGAGAGAATAAAATTATGACATTTGCCGGTAAATGGATGGAGTTGGAGAATATCATGCTAAGTGAAGTAAGCCAATCTCAGAAAACCAAATGCTAAATGTACTCGTTGATAAGTGGATGCTGATCCATAATGTGGGGAAGGACATGGGAACAATGGTGGATCTCTGTTCACAGGGGTGTAAGGGGGGAGGGGGCATGGGGACAGCAAGTGTGGTGGAATATGATGGTCATAATAACCCTAACTTTATGTATGACTGCATGTATGTTGTGATTCTATACAACCTACAACTAGAGAATTGATATGTTATCCTCTATCTATGTACAATGAATCAATTTATACTGTTAACATGTAAGCCTAAATAAAACAAAACCAAACAAAACAAAACAAAATATCAGTCATAAGAATGGACAAGCCCCATGTTCTTCCTAATCATGGTGATCTGATGACAGTGAATATTTTAGCTTATTTTCTCATCTTTCTGCTCTGTCTTCTCAGTGATATTTGAGTCTACTACTACCTTTGCTTCTCTACTTCTTGGGCTTGGGTGTGTCTGGGTGCATTCTTGAGCTCTGGGGTGGTGTCCATGAAGAAGTGGCACACTCATCTTTCATAGAGCCTCTTTAGACACTTAAATAATTATGACATCAGAGGAAGCCATGGGGTATAGATGAAAGATCACTAGACTGAAAGCCAAAGGTGCCTTACTTTGGCATCTAAACTATCTTAGGATATTAGTTAACTTCTCTAAACTTCAGTATTTTTTGTTGAAAAAAAAATGAGATAAAAATGCTTATCTTACTTGTGTGTTTTTGAAGCTGGAATGTAAAAACAACCATATCTGTGCCTGGCATATAGTACAAATTCAATTCATGTTGAAACTGATCTTCAGATAAACAATTGGCTGTCAGCTGCAGTTCAGATGCATAGGATAACAAGGGTTCTCCAGACCTGACCTCAGGCAGAGAGTTTTGGAGTCTTCCAAATGGGCCACCTCTTCAGTAGCTCACTCACACACAATTCAAGCACACTTTGATAGTGTCTCTGAGTGGGACTATTGTAGCTGCTTGTCATATTGAAAACACAACATCCTGAAGAAGTTGTGTGAGAAAGCACAAAATGTGAAATAAATCATGTGCAATATGTGGGTGTCTAGGAATTCTGCAATCTTAGGCTGGGAAAGATCTTGGGATCCCTAGACTTTCTGCCAGAATTACTTTACTGCTAGAAATCTTACAGTAATCACCTCATATGATTTCCTAGGTCATGTTACATGAGATTTGTCAGGGAGAACAGAGGACCTGTCCTCTGCATGCCTCCCCAGGGGTGACCAAAAAGTGAGACACGAGCAGAAGCCAGAGGATATGGTTATTATGGTAGAAATCATAAGAAAGTAGTCATGTTGTTAAAAAAGAAAAGCCTTTTGAAATGTCTTTGGCTGTAGTTTTATATCTTACACAATTACAAAGTATCAGATGAGAAAAAATTCTGGAATTCTCTAATCTGACCACATTCCTCCATCCCTAAGAATTGATATTTACCTTTTGAAATACTGAGGTATCTAAAAAATAATAAAAGGATGGTGTCAGGTAATCTTATATGATGTCTTTTAAGTAAATTAATCTATTTTAATTATGTATAGTAATATCACTTAAAAAAACTTGCTCTTTCCACTAGGATTCAAGTAGCACTAAAAGGATTTTCTTGTTCATGAAACTATTCCCCTAGACCATTGCATTTTTGGTGATTTCCAGTGATAGGATGTGCACTCCACCTTCATTTTCAATACATACCTGGTTGGTGTAGCTCTGCTAATGCAATGCCATCATGTTAAGCTCTTGCTAGTTGCTTTATTTTTCTCCACTGTTCTTCCTACTAATTGTCATTTGGCCTTCATTAAAGAGGTTGAAAATCTGCCCACCACCTTCTTCTGCTGCATCTGGTCTCATGGCTATTCTTTGAATAATAGTAATTAGCATCTGTGCAGCATGATTTTTATTCACAGTTTTGAGACATTAATTAGTGTTATAACATCCTGAAGAGGTAAGTAATTATAATTCTCACACTTTCTACAGAGGAAGAAACTGAGACACAGCTGGGTTAAGCCTCATGTCGAAACTCGTGCGCAAGAAGGCAGAGAGAGGACAGGAGGACCTGGGGTGCACACTGCTGCTCTCTGCTAGCCACCCACAAGCTGCCTATGGATGTGTTTGCAGCGCCATACTCCAGGGCTTCCTGCAAGAAGGAAACCCTTGTTTTGGTTCTCTCCTTGGTGACT
This sequence comes from Xerus rutilus, assembly GCA_028644305.1. NCBI lineage: Eukaryota > Metazoa > Chordata > Mammalia > Rodentia > Sciuridae > Xerus > Xerus rutilus. The sequence goes on along the minus strand of CM053402.1, from coordinate 136,031,491 downwards.
TAGAGTTGAATCTGGTAAAGGGGGAAAATGTTCTGACAAGTCAGACAGATTGGAAAATAAGCATGGATTTTCCTCATGGACAGCTCAAGAAGAAATAAGAAGTCCCCTTGAGAAAACATCTAAAATGACTTGAAGACACATAGGATGCTAGTTAGCCATGCATCTTCCTCTCACCATTGCTGGTAAACATGACTCCATGACTTTATCCTTAGACCCTCATATAAGCTAAGACAGGAAAAACGAATGGCAACTAAACATTTCTATATCATGCTTCAAACTGAAATGGACTACAACACATTTAGTGTTAAAAATTGCATGCTTAAAAATTATTCACCTTTTAACTGGTGATTTAATAGCTTTCCATATGACTCATAAGATTTGAGCACTAAACCATTAATAACAACAGGTAGCCAGGCATGGTGGTGCATGCCTATAATCCCAGTGACTAGTGAGGCTGAGGTAGGAGGATTGCAAGTTTGAGGCCAGCCTTAGCAACTTAGCAAAGCCTTAGCAACTTAGTGAGACCCTGTCTCAAAATAAAAAAAAATAAAAATGGCTGTGGATGTGGCTCAGTGGTTAAGGGCCTCTGGGTTCAATCCCCAGTACCAAAATAAAACAAAGCAACAACAACAACAACAACAAAAACAATGGGTAACTCTTTAGCCAGGCTTTATTTTGAAGTTAATGTTTATTGACAAGACTTAGGAGTTGTTTTAGTCAGCTTTTTTTGCTGCTATGATTAAACAACTTAACAAGAACTAATTTAGAGGAGGAAAAGTTTTTTTAGGGGCTCATGGTTTTGGACTTCTCAGTCCATAGACAGCTGGCTTCAATTCTTGGGGCATAGGTGCATTAGAACATCATGGTGGAAGTGTGTGGCAGAAGAAAGCAACTGGGAACATGGCATCAGGAAGCAGAGAGAAAGAGACCTCACTTGCCAGGGACAAAATACATACCCCAAAGGCACACCCCTGATGATGTACCTCCTCCAGCCACATCCCACGCACCTTCAGTTACCACTCTGTTAATCCCATCAGGGGATTAATTCGCTGATTGCGTTAAGGCTTTAATGACCCAATCATTTCACTTCTAAACTTTCTTGCATTATCTCAATCATGACTTTAGGGGGATACCTAATATCTAAACCATAATGTGCATTGCTTGTATAAAATTGTGAGTTGTGTTTTGGTCAACAACGGATACCTGTGTGATGATGGTCCTGTAAGATTATACTTCCCCATAGTGACATAAGAGTCATTTTAGTTTGTGTGCTCTATAACGTTCAAAAAAAGATGAAGTCGCCCAACAACACATCTTAGAAAGCTTCTGTGTCATTACTCTACTTGTTCACTGGTCAGAAGCAACTTCTGAAAACCATTCCTTTATGTGGTTGTTAAGTCCATGATTTGAGAATTTATTTTTAACATCTTACTTTGGAAGATAAAATGCAAATTATATGTTAATCTTGGAAAGAAGAAATTGTTCATTTTGAACAAAAATTGAAAGGTTTTTAGGAAGGTATGAGATAATGTATTGGCTTCTCTAGTTGCTTCTATAGAGCCATGAAGTTAGGAGCAATTGAATGCCCTCTCCTGACTCTCCACCCCCACTTTTCTGTCTGAAGTGAGGACTCTCTTGCTGAGGCCGACTAGCTTTCTCTAGATCCATCAGGCAATCTGTCTTAGTCTGAGTTTCATTTGGGAGAGAAGAAGATAGATTTTGTAAATTTAATTAACTCTAGAATCCAGGTTAAGAGATAGGCAATATTGTCACTTTAGATGAGTATATCTTCAGATAAAATATTGAATTGTGCAATTTCAGCATTTCTACTTAGTCCGTTTAGCCATAAGTCAATCCAGTGAGCTGGGTTATGCACCACTATATGCTACTTTGTCCCCAAATGAAATCTAAGTATGTTCTGTGGAGTAAAAATGGGCCACATTTTGTGAAGGCATTAGTGAAGCAAAGTCATCAATTATATTTAAAGGTGTTGAATTCTGTTAATTCTACCTGTAAAATAATAGTTGAAACTGCTACATCTCTTTATATTCAGGCTATGGCTTAACCAGATTCTTCTTTCCCTTTAATTTTTTTCTTCTTGTTGTTCAATGAACTGAGCCAGAACTGAAAAAGTCTTTAGAATTCCAATGGGATCATGTCCTTCACTCCTCTATGTAAATTCCTTCAGTGTTTCCTGGGTCCCTAAAACAGGTTTAAAATTTCATAGCATGGAGTACAAGCTTTTCACCAAGTGGTGAATATTTTTTACAATTTTCTACTGAGACCTTGGGGCTCATTCAGGTCTACTGCACTATATATAACTTTGTTTAGCTAAGTAGTGCATTTCATGTGCAAACCTTAGTATGTCACAGTGCATCCACCTCTCTGCTGAATGAGATCCTGTTCTTCAAAATGCTCCATCACAGTTGTTTAAAGGACACATTTCCTCCTATTCCCCATAAACAGCAGTTAGTTTTTTCTCTGCTTCCAGACCATCTCTCTCCATCCACACCACATTATACTAAAATCACATTCAGGGCAGAGACTGTTTCTTTTCTTTTTCATTTGAAAGGCACATAATTGCTGTCCAATAATTACTTTTTGCATTAGAATTTCATCTTTCCTGTATATGCCTCCTTCTATCAACAACAGTGTTAAAATAAGTTTCATTAATGTTCTATGTCGCTAGATACTTTAACTGAGTCTCAGCTGTCTCATGTAAAAAAAGCTGAAAATTATAATTATTCACTTTGCATGAGTATTATGTAGATTAATTAGTACATTCATAGTGTTCTGAAAATGTAGGGCATGTTGTTCAGGTGTTAAGTTCCATTGTCTAAGTTCAGCAGCGAGGATTTCCAAATGTCGGGAGGAATGTTTGAGAACCTGCTGCCATAGAATATCTATAAAGAGATGCAAGCTAGGTGTGAAATTTCCTTTTAAGTAAATTTCTGAACTCCACATTGTTGGCTGAAAACTATAATTCTTGTGGGAATAAGATTAAGTCGCATGTTCAGTATTCTACAAACATATGTGACTGTATTTATAGGCACAAGAATGCTACATATGTATTGTGGATTTGTCATGTGTTCATAAGTATATAAAGTAGATATGTACAAAATCATGTGGACTTATATTCAAATGTTTTACACACATGTATATATACACAGACACTAAATATATGTATATGCTTACATAGACATATGTATACATATATAAAAAAGAAAGAGAGAGAAAAAGAAGAGGGAAGTTAGTTATTTCCAGTAGAACTTCTGAGATTAAGAAAGGGTTTGGGACACACTTCCAGTTTATAAGCACTGAAGTTTTGTGCCCTGTCCTTTGAAACCATGATATATATTTTCATGGCTTCAGAATCAACTATACCAAACAATTTCTCATTGGTTCTTGATGTATTCAATGTCTACCAACTGTGAAATATCGGTAATACAGACATGGATATGTGGACATATCTATGTACATTGTATGTATTCAGATTTCTGTAAGTCTCTATAACTTGTAAAATTCTCTCAAACATATTTAAGATGAAGCCTTGTTTCCTGACATAATTGGATAATCAAAACAATTATAATAAAGAGCTTTTCATTTAGAAAGCATAAGAAATAAGACTTACTGAATGTATTTTTACTTAAATGGCATATAAAACAAGCACTGGTCAACATTTGGATACTGTGCTCTGTCTTTTCTTTTATTCTGGATTTCCTGCTTTGAATTTTATTCTCTTGCCTAATGTACATCTAAAATTCAATATGCTTACTTTCTAGTTTCAGTTTAAAGTAGAGCAAGAATTTAAAGACACTTATGAAATCAGTAGAGCACACATTTCTTTTATGTAGTTTATTTTTTCTCAACTTTTTAGTTTCTTTGATATATCCAACTCAGTAAAGTTTTTGATAGATTCACATTTATGGATTCTTTCCAAAGCTTTCGATGAGTTTCATAGAAACAACCCTTTTTTACACATAAGTATTCCATCAATTTATATAATGATTAATTCAAAATGTCATTATAGTACCTAGATCCAGCCACACAAAGTACTGATCAGTGGGCACTTGGTAAGCATGCACAGGCCTCCTAGGGCAGAGCCTACTATTTATAGGCATAGATTATTGTGTTTTGCAGAAAGGAAGATTTCTTTAAATTCTGCAGTTTCTTCTTTCTTTTATAAGACATGAAAATGAACTATTAGATGAGACTAACATCATTTTGTCATCAGAATAAATAATTGGTCAACATTTTTCACACAGGAGCAAGTGGCTATTTGGCAATTCAAGTCCTTACTCCTTGAGTTCTTGTCCAGAGTTTTTAATTAATTGTGTTTTCTCATACTACTTACTAATGCCAAACACTGTGTATTACTTATGCATTCATAACAATAAGCCACTTCTCATTTGCTATTCAAATTAATTCAGTATTGATGTCATTCTCACAGTTATTGGTGGCCTAGGCCATGGATAGCACCAAGACTCTCCCCCTTTTGGTGGTTTATAGCTTCACGAGTCTAACAAGGTATGCAGTGGGGTGGATAAATGTGGGATGAGTAGAACTGAATACATAGACACTAAATGTAAGGATGCTAACTCGTGTGTGTGTGAACATGGGCGAGAGAGGTCCAAATCGATGGGCACCTGCAAGAGTACAGAGCATTTTGACCTCTTTCGTTTGCCTGAGCAATGAAAGCCAACTCCAGCCATTTCACCTTCTCTTATCCTCCAGTTTGACAAACAACACTCTTACAACATTAAGAAAATCCAGAAGCCCTTCTATAGGAACATGGTTTGCTCAATGACAGCTTTTTGTTCCATAATTCATATTGCATTTCCCATTATTGTATGTTATTTTATCACTAGTCTTATCATTTAAAAATAAATTAGTTTCTAAGAGTGATGTGTAACTTTGCATCATCTTCATGATACAGAAAGGAGTAAAAGAATATAAAATAGTGATGTGTCTTACCCTGGTTTTCGAACAAACAAGATGGGTGGTTTTAGAAGTGTTAGACTGCTCCTGGCTGCACTTGTTAGATGACTGTGCCCTGTGACAGAAAGATCAACAGTTTCCTCTGATAAATGCTTATAATGCTCCATAGCATGACCTCTTTTGTTCTTAAAACATTTGGGCTAGCCGGGTGCAGTGGCTCAAGCCTATAATCCCAGCACTTATAGAGAGGCTGAGACAGGAGAATCGCGAGTTCAAAGACAGCCTCAGCAACAGTGAGGCACTAAGCAACTCAGTGAGACCCTGTCTCTACATAAAACACAAAATGGGGCTGGGGATGTGGCTCAGTGGTCGAGTATCCCTGAGTTCAATCCCCAGTACCAAAAAAAAAAAATTGGGGCTGATCTTTAGTTTTTTTGGGGGAGGGGGGTGTGTATGGGGATTGAACCCAGGGGTGCTTTACCACTGAACCACATCACCATCCCTTTTTATTTTTTATTTAGAGACAGAGTGTCACTGCTTTGCTTAAGGCCTCACTAAGTTGCTGAGGCTGGGCCTTGAACTTGTGATCCTCCTGCCTCAGCCTCCCAGGCCACTGGGATCACAAGTGCACTCCACCACAACTGGCTAGTCTATAGATTTTGATTACTTTATAATTGCTTTGTCTTCAAAATGAACTAAGGTAAGTGATAATTTCACTTAAAAAAAAACAAACATAATACTGTAGTGGGTGCAATGACTCTGGAGTACCCAGCTATTATGTTTTCAATAGAATGGTAGAGGTGACACTAGACAAATTGCAAAAATGTGTGCTTTACATATGAGTCATCATTCTGATACAAGAGGTGTCTAGTGCAAGAAACCTGTTTTAGGCATGGCTTGTGGCCAACATGAAACCAAAGCTGGGCAGCTTAAATCTGTGATGACATTGTCAACAGGACTTCCAGCGGCAGTTCCAGGGATTGGTTTCATTCCTGTGCTGTGAATCAAGGAGCTGAGCTGAGTTGCCTCAGTTGGCAGGTATCTGAGATGAGAATTCTTGAGAAGATTCCCATGAGATAAGGAGAAATCCAACCACCTGGTGATTCCAGGTCCCCTTGAGAAGGAATAGAGAATACTTCAGCTCTCTAAGATTAAAACCACTTTTTTTCAGATTAATGTGTAAAAATCACCTGAAACTTTGAAATTTAGTCTAGTCAACAAGAAGAAAAAACCTTCATTCTTAAATGCTTGCAATGCAGTTTCAAATACATGCCAAGATCTCATCTTGACAAATGATGTTTCACATGACAGATGGAGGTTCTTTTTTCTCATAGGCATTCAAGATCCAGGGGTTATGTTAAGCTTTCTTAAATATTTAAAGGTACAGACCACTGAGGCAACATTCATTCTGCAAAAGAATGAAGATCATGTTTGGGTTTTACTGTCTCCCTTTTTCTGCCATCCTTTTTTCTTGCACTTTGGTCTTTGTACCCCACAAATCATTGGTTATGTGGCAAGAATACTATGTTTGATGTTAGAAGAGACAAATTCGGATTTTGCCACCCAAACGGCAATTAGACTTATCCTCACAGAACATATGTGGCAATAATTACAAACACTATGGAGTCAGCTAAATTTTGTTATAAGTAATTTCATGCATTAACTAATTAATTAATTAATCCTTGAAACCACCCACAGAGTAGCTGCTAATATTACCATTTTACAGATGTGGAAATTGAAGTACATCATGGAAGAATAACTTGCCCAAGTTCACAGTTAGAGCTAGGATATGGATTCAGATATGCTAGAGCCTATGACTCTCAGCTCAATGCTCTTTGGGTTAAATGAAAGAAAGCTTATATTAAAATACTTGCTGGAGATGTAGCTCAGTGGTAGAGTGCATGCTTAACATACACAAAGCCATGGGTTCAGTCCCCTGCACCACACACACACACACACACACACACACACACACACACACACCCTCAGACAAAAATGAATAAGAAGGGAACATAAATATGGAACATATTGTGAACATGTGGCAGAGCTTGAAAGGCCTATTTCATGTCCAATCAAACTTTCTTCCTTAGTAACTTTCCTTCCTCAGCCTTGGGGATGTAAGCCATCTGCTAAAGCTGGGAAACCAGGAGGTAGAACACTGGGTCCTCGATAACTGGACCACCTCAATAATGGTTACTTTATCTCAATTTCTTTTTTTCAATGCAGAGAAATGAATTGCTACCTTTTAAAGTTAGGTTTTTTTTAGTAGGGGCGGGTACTGGGGATTGAGCTCAGGGGCATTCAACCACTGAGCCACATCCTCAGTCCTTTTTCATATTTTATTTTAGAGACAGGGTTTCACTGAGTTGCTTAGTGCCTCGCTTTTGCTGACACTGGCTTTAAACTCACGATCCTCCTGCCTCAGCCTCCCCAGCCACTGGGATTATAGGTGTGTGCCACCATGCCTAGCTTAAAGTTAGTTATTAACAGTCTGTTATCAGCAACTGATGTTAGTCATTAGGAATTTGGTTATTTAAAAAATTTAGATCAAAGGACATACATTTTTTCAGTGTATTCTTAATGCTAACCACTGTGAGGAAGGTAGAGACAGATCTCATAAGAAATAATTATATAGGCTCTTTCTACTCAAATGTTTATGCATTCCTGGTGGAGATGAAATAAGTACATTAATAAGCATTGGAGTGTTTAATATTGTTTTGCAGATTCAGGAGCATCTCAAAGTTTAGAGAAGACAATGACTCAGGGTGGCTGCAATAGTTAGAGCAGACATCCTACAGATGGTGAGACTTGGACCCAGTTTTGGGGAATAAGTGTTTGAGCAAGAAAGATAAGAGATAAGTGGACCATTGTAGAAAAAGTCAGAGATAATAGACAGTTATAAGGATTTTTTATGGGGTATGAAAAGAGTGGTGAGATTAAAACAGTGATAAACAAAATAATGTATATACATATTTACAAATGTATGTATAAATCTTAATACTGTACCTGGAACATCCTTCTCTTTCACATTTGGCTTAGAATATTTCAATAGCCATTCAATTTGTATCCTTGATTGTCAACTCTTCCATCTTCAAAGTTATTTCATATATTGCTTCCAAAGTAAGGTTTTGTAAATTGCAAATCACTTCAAATTTCTCCCATAATTAAAATGATTCATTACATTTTTGTTGTACACTGAAAATAGTCTGAGCTCACTGCCTTGATTTTGTGACGTAGTCCCTGTTTATCTCTGTAAATCTCTCCTCCCTCTATTTCTTCTACTAGAAACATAAACTATATAAAAATATGCAATGAATGTTTCAAAAATATGTGTCTTAGAACATGCTATGACATCACTCTGGAATGTCATTGTCCTCATATCTACCAAGTAAATACCTTTGTCTTTCAATACTCAGTTCAGATAATGCTGCCTTACTCCAATTCAGTAAAGTTAATCTATCCTTTGTGTGTGTCTCTGTGTGTGTGTGCATGTGTGCACATGTGTTTGGTATGTGCATTTAGTAGAAAATATGCTCAAAATAAAAATGTTTGCAATTGCTTTAATAAATTGATACAACAGCATAGAAATAAAGCAATGGGAAACTATTCAAAAATAAATAAGAAATTAGAATACAAATAATATAGAGCCAAATGCAGGAATATGTTATCTTATTTTAAATATGTACTACCATGGCTAAAGCTGGATGAAAATAGCAAGAGAGGAAAAGATTTCTGAGATTCAAAGTATTCATAAGATGTATTTTTATTTTTATTTAATTTTTTGTAGTTCAAATTTTACATATTTATTATGGAACCAACCAAAACCAGTACTATATAGCACCTTTATAGCTAAAGAAGATTTGATCCTAATTAAATATGCCCAACTGTCCAGACAGTGGTGACATTTTCGGTTTGATATGATAAGATGTTCATGACTTGATACAGCATAAACATGTGAGCCATCTTATGTGTAATTCCTTATAGACCCAACGTGGTTCCCCTCCGATGCCTCCTTTTTGGGTTGTATCTGATTTTGTTACCAGTTTTCATTCGGGTCCATTGGAGAATGGGACAATTTTGCTTTAGTTTCTTGGCCAGGAATCACTTGATCCTGAAAGTCTCATGAGAAGACATGGTGAGCAATGGGATCAGTGCACACACCACAGTGGCAGAAAATAGACAAAGTCATGAGATAAACTTTTAAAAAGCCAAATGCTCCAGAACTCTATAACATTTGTTTTGAAATCTCCCCCAGTTCTTCATAAATAAGGTATGAAATGTTATAACAATGAATGTTTTCAATTGCATTCAGGATTGATGTGCAGCCAGTATGCATTAGTAAGGGCATGCTGGATATTAAAATATTGAAATATTTCCCCATGGATGGGTATCAGCTGCTGCCCTGAGTGTGTTCTCTCCATCCCTTTATGCTGTGGACCATATTAGAGTTTTCTACTCATCTTCACCGTCCAGTACCCAGGACTGAAACCTGGCACAGCTAGGGTCAGGAAAGATTCAAGACCTGCTCCAACACTTTTGGGGATGTCCTTCCTGATTGGCCAGTGCCCATGTCTTCCTGGTTGTTAAATGTTTCCTATAATTTCCAGCTTAATATGATATGCCTCTTGAGACTTGGATATTCCATTTCCTACTTTACATATCCACTTGGATTTCTCAGTTACCTCAAATGTAACATGTCATAAGTGAAGCTATTTAAAAAAGTTGAATAGGTAGTGAAATAATGTGTCTTTCCTAATAGCTTTCACAATCCAATCTGATGATCTGTTACCAAAGTACAATTTTTTAAAAGCAAATTTAGGAGGACCAAGGGATTTATGCTTCTGGATAAACATAATCACTTTTCATTATTCTGGCAATGCTCCAAATAAAATTATCACAGTCAAAATTTTAATGAGAATTAGCAACAGGATGTTTGAGGTTTTAATTTGGTGAGGTGGTTGTTTGTTGTTTGTTTGTTTGTTTTCCTTTCTGCTATCTAACACGGATCTGCTGAAAATTGCCAGGTTGGAGAGAAAGATTGAAGTTTTCTGTGAAACTGTAAAAGCCAATCAGAACTGTTTTCTGGTCAGTTGGCTACGCCCTCTCAGTCCTGAGGTGGCAGAGGACTTTTGCTCAGAAAATAGTTCAGAGTCCATGCCAAATATGAAAAAAATGGACACTGGAGTCCATTTATAGTAGAATCATGGCCAAGTTGTACCACCATGGGAACTTAGTAAAGCAGTTGTATCTAAATCTCTATATTATCATATTTTCTGAATTTTAAATATACTTTATTGATACATAATTAAAATACAATAAAATGAACTTATTTTAAGAGTACAGTTTAGGAGGTTTTGGCAAACCAGTCATCCATGGAGGTTATCTCTGATCAAGGTATGTAATACATTCATAACCTCCAGAAATTTACTTGATGCCTTTTCCTAGTTAATAGCCTTTCCTCATCCCTGTACCACAAGCTCCAGGCAATTACTTCTGAACTTTATGTCACCATAGAATTAATTTTACTTATTCTAAAATGCCATATTATTAGTATTGATCAATAATTACCTTTTGTTATTGTCTCATTCACTAAGCATAATTTTTGTAACATTGAGTCATGTTAAAGTCATTTTCATTGGTGAATAGTACTCTATTACATAAATATAATGATATATTTATTCATCCAACTGTTAATGAATATTAGTGTTGATTATAGTTGTAAAAAAATACCATTAAGAGCAATGCTACAACCTATGGATAAGCATACTTTATATTTACTTTTGGATTTCATTTTAATTTTTGTTCAGAAATAATTGTAGACTTACAGAAAAATTACAATAGTACAGAGTACCCATTTTCTCTTCCACTTGCCCCCCCTTAGGTTAACATCTTACATAACCATGATGTAAAGATCAAAACTGAGAATTTAATATGCATGTGATTCTACTAACTGAATTAGAGTTTATTCAAAGTTCCCTGTTTTTCCCATTAATGTTTTTTGTTTTGTTTTGTTTTGTTTTCTGTTCCAGGACTCAGTCTAGGGTACCACACTGCATTTAGTTGTTATGTTTCCTTAGTCTCCTCCAATCTATGACAGTTCTTCAGTCTTTCCTGCTGTTTTATGACCTTGACACACTGAAGAACAGTGGTTAAGTATTCTTTAGAATATCTCTCAGTTGGATTTACCTAATATTTTAAAATTATTAAACTGAGGATATAAATTCTGGGGAAGAACACACAGAGGCAATGTGTACTTTTTGTGTATTAGATCAGAATTAAGTGATATGTATGAATATATCTTATGACTGTTGATATTAATCTTGGTCACTTGGTTAAGGGATACCTGCTAGGATTCTCCACAATAGGATCACTATTTTTACCTTTCTAAAGTCTAGTCACTAGCAAGTTTTCCCTAAATCCAGCCCACTTTCAAGGGAAGTAAACTAAGCTCCACTTCCTGGTGGGAAGAATTTTAAAAATTATAGCTCCAATTGCAGCTACTAGGAAATAAGGATGCCTATGTAGCAAAGATGAAAAGGTAAATATTAAATCATGATTCCTTGTCAGAAAGACATTACATGGTTTTCTCATAATGGCCAATCTTATTCTTTGGTAGCAATCTGTTCTGGTTGTTGTATTCCCTTTAATTTCCATAAGTATTGTGCATGGGAAAACATTACTGAGATATAAGAGATATTTTGCATGGGAAAGCATTACTGAGATATAAGAAATATTTTTATCCATCTTTATTTTTAATCTATCGGTAGGAATGACTTTACGCTAAAGAAATATAGATATAAATGAAATGACAAGTACATGAGTTCCATATCCTTTTACTAAATATTCAAGGAACTTGGAGAATCCTATTTAGGGAATCATGAAGAAATCTGCATTAACTTGAATAAAATAATTTGGAATTATAGGACAAAATGAATATAAAGTAAATATGTGAATATATTTGAAACTGATAAAATTTGTGTTTTACCAATATTATTGGATGTTTAACTTGCTAACAATTAAAAAGGAAATTTAATTCTCCCCAAATGTTATTTATCTAAAATGATTAATGTAATTTCTGGTATATTGGAAATTTTCATAATACAAAATTTAAAAAAAGATAAGATATTAAGAAACTGATTTCTCCTGATTTTCATAAAAATATCATAAGGTCTGATTCAAATATGTAAACTCAAATTTACACCACATTACATATATGATATCATATCTCTACATTGAAATAAAATGTATTGCATTCTTAAAGAAAGATTTGTATTTTCACTAATATGTCACATTAACCAGAAGGTTTCTATGGAAGCAGGAATGTTCACTTCTTAGACACTGAATAAACGGATTGCAATACTGTTTTGGAGCTGAGATGATAAAATATCTTCAGTGAAGCTGCACACTAATTGTCAATCTTTTCTTCATAAATTTTTTATTGAATAAGCATCCTGGTCAAAATATAAAATATCCTGTTTTTATATACAGAATTATAATACAAGGTTCAGTATGAAGGGACTGGATTAACATTTTAGAAGTGTGTAAGTGGGAGGCAATATTAAAACTATGTCATATGAAATTAGTATCAAAGACTAGCTCAGTGACCTGCTAGGAGTAGGGCTTACCTTGGTCTAAGATGCCACTGTTGGACGAATCACCATCATTTTAATATCAGCATATTTGTGTGGGGGTTGGGGGAAGGGGAGATACAGCTAGAAGTCATTACTATAAATACATGCAAATGTTTTATTTGCTAACCAATGATGAGTTTTTCAACTATTATATACTCTTTCTTTGTTTAGCATTACAAAGTGTGTATTTTCTTCACATTTAAAGCACAAAGATTCTATTAACTTACTTTGGTTAATTGGGAAGTATACATATTTAGCATCATAGGAACATAATATTTTTCATAAGATGATTTGAACCACTTTAGCATAGTTATTTTTGACATATTTCTTTTAATTTTGTTTTGTATATTTAAATATTTAACATTGTTCATAAAACTTTAAAGCACAGTAAAGAATAACAGGGTATTTTTGCACTTCTTATTTAGTTGAATATATGCATTTGTTTCTCACTTAGTTGACTTTAGTATTTCTAGAAGTTAAACAGCTTTTTGTTGAGCACTTTTTTAATAACTTAAAATGAATCAGTCAAATCAGCCGCCTTGCTTCAAAATTCTTTGATTTGTTCTGAGATAATTGCCTCAGATTTTTCAATGTCAAAATGAAATTCAGCTTTTCCTATTTGTATGTTTACTCTTCTAAGTTGATTCTATAATATTATTGACTATTGCTTTAACAGAAGAGATCTAAATGTCTTTATTCACTGGCAAGAATATTTATTGCATTTATAGTCAATACACATTCTTCGTATCTAGATCCATCTCTTCTGCTTAGAGAAATCCTTTTTATTCCAAAGGTGCCAAAGGTAGGCTAGTAAATGTCAGAAAAATAAAACACGAAAGAGGAAAACTTCCTGCTTTCTATTGCTTGTTTATACAAAATCTCAATCTCATTCTCTCTCTCTCTTACACACACACACATTTTTAAAGAATCATGTGGCTTACATAATGAAAAGACAGGTGAACACTTTTTCCCCCCAGTACCATGAGCACAGGAGTCCAGATGGGGACCCTAAATTATTTTGGGCAGGCTTGACAACAGTGCTCCGAAATCTACTTGCACTGAACTGGCGTGCCCATGTTCACAGAGAAAAAAGTTCCATAGAATCCAAATAACTTCCGGAGCATCTATAGCATGGGCCTCATGAGAAAGACTGTTCTGCTTCAAAAATATTCATATTGCTAGATGGGTTTGGTGGTTCTCACCTATAATCCCATCCATTCAGGAGGCTGAGGCAGGAGGACTGCAAGTTTGAGATTAGCCTCAGTAATTTAGCAAGATCCTGTCTCAAGATGAAAAATAAAAAGGGTTTGGGAAGTAGTTCCACAGTAAAGCACCTCTGGCTCAAGCCCTAGTATTTGGGGAAAAAAACTAATTTATATTAAGTAGAAAGAGGTTGCTTTTAGTTTTTAAAAATTTTTTGCTTTTTAAATTATGAAAGCAGTACTATTTGTTAGGTCAGCTGGAGATCTCGCGTTTCTTCTCCCGAGGCGGTGGCAGAGCGTACAATGTGACGAGCTCCACGTGGCAGCAGCACATGCAGGACATGCAGCGTGGTGGATTCCATGAAGCTGCAGCGGGTGTGGGGCGTTGGTTTGGAGCAGCTGCGGGGAATGAAGCATCAAGCAGCCCGCATGTGCAAAGGAACAGCCTACTAGACGCTGATATGTAAGCAGCAATGGCGCCTCCTACCAATTGGTGGACTTTTCCTGACTCATCCCGGAAGGACTCTGACCTCGGCAGGATCCCCTGACCAATCCCAGGGGACGCAGGACTCTAGATACCTCTTCTTCCTATCTCATAGCCCCTCCATTTCTGCCTTAAGCTCTCCCCGTCCTGACTGGGCCCTTTAAATTTTCTTTACCGCGTTACACATGCGCCGTTCTCCCGTAGGCACTCTGATGGACCGGAGAGTTCAGCCCGAGAGTGTGTATTTCCAATAAAGCCTTGCCCAGTGGTTTTAATTCGCCTCCTTTTGGTCATCTGGCTTTACAGTATTCATTGTAAGAAGTCTCAAAATTAGAGAATGCAATGTCACAAACTTTCATCTCCTTCCTACCAATCTCTCCTTTCCCAGGGGTGATCAAAATGGCGCATCTCCAAGGATATTAGTGTAAAAAAAATTCTCAATATACACATATCCTGACATATATTTAATGGAACATAGCATGTTTGACCATCAAACTTACAAGAGATCTATTTGATTCTTTGCCATTTCTATGGAATATTGTATTATTTGGACATGCCATTATTTATGTAACAATTTCCCTACTATAGGTTATATACATTGATTCATTTCCTATTTTCTAGAACAAACCATACTGTCAAAAATGCTTCTATATTGAAATTTTTGCAAATACATAGTATATACCTGCAGGATTCTTAGGAGGGCAGAATTATTGTTATAAGAGCTGCATATTGAATTTTTTAAAAAATACATATTGTTTAAACAAACCAGATTGTGTTCATTGATATTTCCACAAAATGTATTCACCATTATCTATACTGTCTCAAATGCCAGTTATTATCAATATAGTTCTATTAATTTTCTTTTGTACATTTAGATATTTAGTCATTTGGAATTTAATTCATACATAGTGCAATGGGATTCAAAATCTTTTTTATTACCTAAATGAATATCATGGCCTAGAATCATCTGTGAATTCCTTATCCTTCTCCAGCAGTTTTATTATAGGGTGTGTTGGTTAACATTCTTAGTTGCAAACAGCAAAATCGACTTGGGCTTTCCATAAAAGGAATTTGTTTGAGAATGTTAGGTGGCTGACAGAATCCTTGGATTGCAGAAGAAACATGAGAACCGAGATTCCAGGACACTTCCTGAGCCACTGTGTAGGACCAACACCACCAGCAGCCACAGTCAACTCCAGAACAATGTCCTTTTAGCCTCCACTCAGGCCACCAGAAACAGAATCCTGCTTATCCACACAGGTTGTATCGGACACAAAGTCTCACACAGATATATTTTATTATATGAAACTGGTTCACAGGCCTTTCCCCTAGCTATGATAGAGGCTAGAAAGACTATATTTTCTTAAATCTGAGATATTATCAATTGTAAGAAGCACAATTATTTTGTGACCAAAAAATAAAAATCAAACACTGCCCACTATACTGTGAAACAATGCTGTTAATTAGAATTTTTATTTTATATATATTGAAAAGGAGAATGTTTGAGATTTATGTATAGAAATGTATTACATGTTCTTATGCAAACAGAAAAGAAATTACAGGCAAAAGATTTGGTTAAGCTATTCTAAATCATCTTTATTGAAGTTATCAGTCTTCCTTATGATAGTCCTGAATTCAAACAGGGGAAAAGAGGCAATGAAAAATTCCCTAAGAAATTTTCTGAGAATGTAGACAGCAGCCTCAAGAGAGATTAGGAGTCGCAGCACTCCCCACAGTGATGCTTATAAATAGAATTTCACCCAAGGGAGGAAGGAGTGGAAAATTCCCTTCTCTTTTTGCCTACTTTCCCTACCATTCTATTAGAAATGGCTTGCATTTGGCAATCGTCCATTAAGTGGCAATAACAAAAATTACTCTATTCAGAATATGGGAAGGAACCAAACCTCTGAGGATACATGCAGGAGTCCAGTTTAGGGTCACCATTCATAAGAAGGCTACCCTCCTTGACTCAGACAACCTCCTCATACAGAAAGAACAGGGCTTTGCATTTGTCATCTCTTGGTGAGACTGCATCAGACAAAAGCTTTTCATAGATATTCAAATGTGTGTAGAATATATGTATGAGAAGGGAAAGAAAATGATCAAATAAACAGCAGTGAATCCCTCTGGGCCTGATACAGAGAAGGGAGAAAGAAGGACTAGGTTTGACGAGGAACTTTTTTTCTTTATGTAATCAGTTTCTGTTTGGATTTTTTTTTTAACAAGAAAAAAGAATAATGCATCACTTATGTAGCTAAAGTATTAATCAGCACTTCTGAAAGGCTGCAGATTAATATTATTAAGATGTCAACTGAGACTTCTTGCCCAAGGAAATGATGGCAGGCTTGCTATAAACCCCCAATTCTTAGGCACAAGGAATTACTCATCTCCAGATTTCAGAAATCTACTATTTCACAGTCCCCTAGGCTTCATTCTCCATCCTCCTGTGTGACTGATATTGTCAGGGGGGCTGAGATGTAGATAAATCACTCCTGTGTTCCTTCTAAAGACCTGTTTATGTGAAAGATGTGAGGGCCACACAGACTTATGAAGAATGTATATAAAGGTGTGGGGGGATTGACACCACACGATCTAAAAATGCCTGCTTGCGGCTGGGGTTGTGGCTCAGTGGTAGAGTGCTTGCCTAACATGTGTGAGGCACTGGGTTCAATCCTCAGCACCACATAAAAATAAATAAATAAGATAAAGGTATTGTGTCAATTTATAACTAAAAATAATAATAATAAAAAATAAAAATGTCTGCTTACAGTTTGGTTTTCCATTTGTTTTCTACTCCAGCTTTCACTCTCTCCTTTCACCTTCTCCATAGAGCCCCTAGGCTCTTTACCTTCTGTTTCCCTTCCAAATCCTCCATTCCTATCCTTCTATTTGCTTTAGTTAATTATCCCCTACTGTCCACTATCTACGCATAAACATTTCATGGTTTTCTGCAGAACAAACCAATGACTTGACAATGAAGACATTGTTACAGGTGCCAATTATTATCTGTAACGTTATACCTTCCTTCATTGAAAGGGAAAAACAATTGTCCTGAAACCTTTTCTTATGCAAGACTCATTGCATTTCCTTGTACTTGGAATTTGCTTGCCTGCTACCTTCTGCCTCACACAGAGAGTGTTTCTCACCCTGTTCTCCAAGAATTTCAGTAACCACATTGGAGGCCATTCCAGCTGGTTTAAGAAAAGGCTTTGCTTTTTGTCATATCTGCATTGAGGCTGAGTCATACTTGCATGAATTGTAGATTCCAATAGCTTCCAGTCCTAAAGCAGCTATTCATGTTTTGTGGGGAATACCAAAGTTGTTTTCCTCTCTTCCTTATCCCAAATTATCTTCATTTACTATGATAATTTTTGGAGATATGCAGGGCTCTTAGATACTATGTGCATCTGTAAAATATTCTGCATCAAATTGCTTCTGCAGTGCCTTAACACAACCAAGTTTATTTTTTTTTTGTATGTAACTCACTGTAATCATCTCTGATTTTAAAGTATATGGAGAGATCTATTCAGGTAAGCACCATCTACAATTACAAAAAAACTGATAGAAAACTGAAGATAATGAAATGTTAATCAATGTCAGTACCATCTACATAATTGTAAATACCTGGAATAACTATGAATAAAAACAAAATTCACTCAATACTCTCTATATACATACACACAGTGGAATAATATATAGAATTTATACAGTAGAATACAGCTGTGAAGAATGAGAACTACGTACTAGAAGTGAAAATAAAACAGCACCATTATACAGTTGAGAAATCAAAAGTCAAACCATAGTAAGTCTGGTTTGTAAGGTCAGGGACCTGAATTGATCTCATGATCATAACATTGAAAGGGAAAATAAGTTCTAGAAATACTCATAGTATAATTTTATTTATATCAAGTTCAAAATCACACCACTTCAAAAAAACAAAAACTTATAACTGTACAAATATAGGTGGTAGGACTAAAGTAAATGATGATAAACCATAAATTCAGGATACTGTGTATTTCTAAAAGGAGGTATTTGGTTTTTTGGGTTTGGCTTACTTCACTTCGCATAATGTTCTCCAATTCCATCCATTTACCTGCAAATGCCATAATTTTATTCTCTTTTATTGCTGAATAATATTCCATTGTGTATATGTACCAGTTTCTTTATCCATTCATCTATTGAAGGGCATCTGGGTTGCTTCCATAGTTTTGCACTTGTGAATTGTGCTGCTATAAACATTGAAGTGGCTGCGTCACTGTAGTATGCTGTGTTTTAAGTCTTTAGGGTATAGGCCAAAGAGTGGAATAGCTGGATCAATGGTGGTTCCATTCCAAGTTTTTTAAGAAATCTCCATACTGCTTTCCAGATTGGTTGCACCAGCTTACAGTCCCACCAGCAATGTTTGAGTGTGCCTTTTTCACCACATCCTCGCCAGCACTTATTGTTGCTGGTATTTTGTATAGCTGCCATTCTGACTGGGGTGAGATGAAATCTGAGAGTAGTTTTGATTTGCATTTCTCTGATGGCTAGAGACGTTGAACATTTCTTCATATATTTGTTTATTGATTGTATA
Organism: Xerus rutilus; assembly: GCA_028644305.1. Classification (NCBI taxonomy): domain Eukaryota; kingdom Metazoa; phylum Chordata; class Mammalia; order Rodentia; family Sciuridae; genus Xerus; species Xerus rutilus. The sequence continues at coordinate 136,012,663 of CM053402.1, read as the reverse complement.
TCTTCTTCTGAGAGGTTTCTATTTCGCTCCTTAGCCCATTTATTGATTGGGTGGGAATGGGGAACATAGGAGAAATGGAAGAACTCTGGATGGGGCAGGAGGGAGGTGGGGGAGGGAAAGGGGAATGGGTGTAGTAAAGATGGTTGAATAAGATAGTTATCACTACCCTCGGTGCATGTATGAAGACACAAATGGTGTGACTCTATCTGGTTTGCAACCAGAAAAATGGAAAAATTGAGCTCTATATATGTACTATGACTTGAAATGCATTTAAATAAATTAATAAAAAAAGAAACCCAGAAAAAAAATAAAATAAAAGGAGGTAAATGAATAAGATTGAGGAAGGGCACTCAGGTGGCTTCAGAGACATTCAGAATAATTTACCTCTTAAACTTGTGTGTAGTCATGCATATGTTTTTGCATCTTCATTCTTCAAGCCTTGTGTAAAATCATAGCTATTTTTTTGCATTATAGATCTTACTATATATGAAAATAGTAACTAAAAATACCTGTGCTGTATTAACGGAATTCTGAGGTTGGTTTTAGTTTTGGAAATGTTGTTTGGAATGTTTGGAGAGTAAGATTCACTGGATCCCAGAGACAATTATTAAAACAATGTTGAGGAATAGAGGACTGGGGCAAGAAACCAAATTCACCAACATGTAATAATTTGGTTTTACTTTTGGCTTTTTGGTAGGTAATTTTAGAAAGAGGAATTATTTCATTATTTAAACATGCCATTTATAGGCTAATACAACAAAGTAACGAGGTACATTGACCTTGAGAAATTTTTTAGAGCTTAGGCGCATGTAGATGAACACATGATTATATTGTGTGCATGTACAAATCTGTAACAACAAATCCCATGGTTATGTATAACTATAGTGCACCAATAAAAATGTGGAAAAAAAGGAAATAACAAGAATAAGATGAATGCCATGAGATGACAGCAGGAAGAGTTTCATCCTAGAGATTTCTGTGGTGCAGAAAGATCTTCCCAATATCTTCCTCAGTTTTCTAGGAGAATCAGGCCTGACAATTAAGAACAAGTATCTGAGGAGAAACTGGCAACTAATGAAAGGGGCTGGAAATAGCTCTGTAGCCTTGGACAATTTCTCAGATCATATCTCTCAGGACAGGCAACTCCATACTAACGTGTGCTCCCATGATAGCCCAGCAGCATTGATCTCCAGCAACTAAACGCTGCCCCTAGAAACCACACATCACTTTTATTCACTCTCCACTGGCCGTAGCAGGTTGAATACCACCTTTAGGATAGCAGGGTAGCACAACTCTCCAGAAGTGATGAAGAGACAATAGTAATGTCTACCAACCACACCAGGTTCCAAGATTTTACATTTTAATTTATCAATTTCCAAATGTTTCTGGAAGAAAGCAAGAAAGCAAAATATTGTCAAATATAGTCATCAGTTTCAAACAGAAATATTGATTGCAAACCTAGATAATATTAAGAAATCTCTTGCCAACTATGTCTGCCTTTGTCAGCTCACTTAGAAGAAATAAAATGAATGTAAAACCAACCAGAACAGGAGAAACACTCATATAAATATTTGTCACCCAAGTTCCAGGGAGTTGAAGGCCCCACATAGTGTATATAGCAAAACAAAGCTTTTGCCCTTGAAGACCTTCCCCATGGAGGAAATGTTAAGCTTTTCATACATCATTTCAACAGACTCCATGTAGGTCACAGTTTGCTTGATTAAAGAAATAAGAAGAAAAGCAAAGACAAGACTAAGAAAATACTTTAGGAAAGAGAAAACGTATGAAATGGCGAATATTATTTAAAACTGAACAGCAAGAGATTAATTTTGAACAGTTTTCCTGCATCTCTTCTGTGATTACACTTTACTTTTTTTTTAATTTAAGATTTATTAATTTTGTAAATAGAAATTGTGGCTCTTATACAGGTCTGGCAACAATTAGGTGTATACTTAGCTGGAAAGGATATTAGATTTCATTTTATACTTTTGTCTTTGAAAAATTCCACCTTAGAATAGGCTAAGTCATCATGCTTTGAAGTAATGTTTTGTATAATTTTTTCTTTATCTTTAATAATTAGTTTTTCCTCTGGTTCTTAAATGCTCCAGAGGAGGAAAGCTCCTTACTCTAAATCATCAAAATTTAGATTTATATGTTTTAGTGTTTTTTAATTCATTCTTTTTTATATATATTTTTTATTCTAATTAGGTTTACATGACAGCAGAATGCATTTTGATTCATTGTACACAAAAGGAGCACAACTTTTCATTTCTCTGGTTGTACACAATATCGAGTTACACCATATGTACAGTCATACATGAACCTAGGGCATTGTTATCCATCACACTCCACCATCTTTTTTGCCCCCATGTCCCATCCCTTCCTTCCCCTCCCCTTTGACCAGTTTCTCCATTCTTCTCATGCCCTCCTCCTTATTATGAATCAGCATCCACTTATCAGAGAGAATATTTGGCCTTTGGTTTTTGGGATTGGCTTACTTTGCTTAGCATGCTGTTCTTCAACTCCATTCATTTACCTGCAAATGCCACAATTTTATTCTCTTTTTATTGCTGAATAATATTCCATTGTGTATATATACCACAGTTTTTTTCTTTTTCTTTTTTTAAATATTTTTTAGTTGTTGATGGACATTTATTTTATTCATTTATTATTAATATGTGGTGCTGAGAATCGAACCCAGTGCCTCATGCATGCTAGGCAAGTGCTCTACCACTGAGGTACAGCTCCAACCCCTATGCCACAGTTTCTTTATCCATTCATCTATTGAAGGGCATCTAGGTTGGTTCCACAGTTTAGCTATTGTGAATTGTGCTGCTATAAACATTGAAGTGGCTGCATCATTGTAGTATGCTGTTTTCAAGTCCTTTGGGTATAGACAAAGGAGTGGGTATGGCTGGGTCAAATGGTGGTTTATTCCAAGTTTTCTAAGAAATCTCTATACTGCTTTCCAGATTGGTTGCACCAATTTGTAGTCCCACCAGCAATGTATGAGTGTGCCTTTTCCTCCACATCTTTGCCAATACTTGTTGTTTGTATTCTTGATAATTGCCATTCTGACTGGTGTGAGATAAAATCTTAGAGTAGTTTTGATTTGCATTTCTCTAATGGCAAGAGATGTTGAACATTTTTTCATATATTTGTTGATTGTATATCTTCTTCTGAGAAGTTTCTGTTCAGCTCCTTGGCTCATTTATTGACTGGATTGTTTATTTTTTTGGTGTTAAGTTTTTTGAATTCTTTACATATCCTGAAGATCAGTGCTTTATCTGATGTGTGTGTGGCAAAAATTTGTTTCCAGAATGTAGGATCTCTGTTCACCTCATTGATTGTTTCTTTTGCTGAGAAGAAATTTCTTAGTTTGAATCCATCCCATTTATTGATTCTTGCTTTTATTTCTTGCACTTTAGGAGTCTTGTTAAGGAAGTTGGGGCCTAATCTGACATGATGAAGATTTGGGCCTACTTTCTCCTCAATTAGGTGCAGGGTCTCTGCTCTAATTCCTAAGTCCTTCATCCATTTTGAGTTGAGTTTTGTGCATGGTGAGAGATAGGGGTTTAGTTTCATTTTGCTGCATATGGATTTCCAGTTTTCCCAGCACTATTTGTTGAAGAGGTTATCTTTTCTCCAGTGTATGTTTTTGGCACTTTTGTCTAGTAAGGTAACTGTATTTATAGGGGTTTGTCTCTGTGTCTTCTATTCTGTACATTGGTCTATGTGTCTATTTTGGTGCCAATACCATGCAGTTTTATTATAGCTTTGTAATATAATTTAAAGTCTGGTATTGTGATGCCTCTTGCTTCACTCTTCTTGCTAAGGATTGTTTTGGCTATTCTGGGTTTCTTATTTTTCCAAATGAATTTCATGATTGCTTTTTCTATTTCTATAAAGAATGATGGTGGGATTTTAATTGGAATCACATTGAATCTGTATAGCACTTTGGGTAGTATGGCCATTTTGATGATATTGATTCTGCCTATTCAAGAGCATGGGAGATATTTCCATCTTCTAAGGTCTTCAATTCCTTTCTTTAGTGTTCTGTAGTTTTCATTGTAGAGGTATTTCACCTCTTTTGTTAAATTGATTCCCACGTGTTTCATTTTTGGGTGGGGGTGCTACTCTGAATTAGGTAGTTTTTCTAAATTCTCTTTCAGAGGATTCATCACTGATGTATAGAAATACATTTGATTCATGGGTATCGATTTTATATCCTACTACTTTGCTGATTTCATTTTTAAATTCTAGAAGTTTTCTGGTGGAATTTTTTGAATCCTCTCCATACAGAATCATGTCATCTGCAAATATGGTAGTTTAAGTTCTTCTTTTCCTATTTTTATCCCTTTAATTTCTTCTGTCTAACTGCTCTGGCTAGAATTTCAAGGACTATGTTGAATAGAAGTGGTGAAAGAGGACATCCCTGTCTTGTTCCTGTTTTTAGGGGGAATTCTTCCAATTCTTCCCCATTGAGGATAATGTTGGCTTTCAGTTTTGCATAGATAGCTTTTACAATGTTAAAGTATGTTCCTACTTTCCCTGGTTTTTCTAGTGTTTTGAACATGAAGAGGTGGTGTACTTTGTCAAATGCTTTCTCAGCATTTATAGAGATAGTAATATGACCTTTGACTTTAAGTCTATTGATGTGATGAATTATGTTTATTGATTTTCATATGTTGACCCAACCTTGCATACCTGGATGAAACCCACTTGATTGTGGTGAACTATCTTTTTAATATGTTTTTGTATATGATTTGCCAGAATTTTATTGAGAATTTTTGCATCAATGTTCATCAGGAATATTGGTCTGAAATTTTCTTTCTTTGATGTGTCTTTGTCTGGTTTTGGAGTCAGAGTGATACTAGCCTCATAGAATGAGTTTGGAAGGGTTTCCTTCTTTTCTATTTTATGGAATAATTTGGGGAGTATTGATATTAGTTCTTCTTTGAAGGTCTTGCAGAAATCGGCTGAGAATCCGTCTGGTCCTAGGCTCTTCTTGGTTGGTAAGCTTTTGATGGCTTCTTCTATTTCCTTACTTGAAATTGATCTGTTTAAGTTGTGTATGTCCTCCTGATTCAGTTTGGGCAGGTCATATGCCCCTAGAAATTTATCAGTGTCTTCAGGATTTTCTATTTTACTGGAGTATAGATTTTCAAAATAGTTTCTAATTGTCTTCTGTATTTCAGTAGTGTCTGTCATGATATTTCCCTTTTCATCTCAAATCTTAGTAATTTGAGTTTTCTCTCTCCTTTTTGTTAGGGTAGCCAAGGGTTTAGCAATTTTATTTATTTTTTCAAATAACCAGCTTTTTGTTTTGTCAATTTTAAAAAATTGTTTCCTTTGTTTCAATTTCATTGATTTTTAGTCCTGATTTTAATTATTTCCTGTCTTCTACTTCTTTTGGTGTTGATTTGTTCTTCTTTTTCTAGGGCTTTGAGATGTATAGTCAGGTCATTTGTTTGTTGACTTTCTTCTTTTAATGAATGAGCTCAAGGCAGTGAACTTTCCTCTTAACACAGCCTTTGTAGTGTCCCAGAGATTTTGATATGTTGTATCAGAGATCTCATTTACCACTAAGAATTTTTTTACTTTCTCCTTAATGTCTTCTGTTATCCATGCATCATTTAATAGCGTATTATTTAGTCTCCAGGTGATGGAGTAGCTTCTACTTTTTATGTTATCATTGATTTCTAATTTCATTCCATTATAGTCTGATAGAATGCAGGGTAGTATCTCTATTTTTTTTTTTTTGTATTTGCCAAGAGTTGCTTTGTGGCATAACATATGATTTATTTTAGAGAAAGATCCATGGGCTGCTGAGAAAAAAGTGTATTCACTTGTTGATGGATGAAATATTCTGTATATTTCTGTTAATTCTAAATTATTGGTTGTATTATTGAGTTCTATGGTTTCTTTGTTTAGTTTTTGTTTGGAAGATCTGTCCAGTGGTGAGAGAGGTGTGTTAAAGTCACCCAGTATTACTGTGTTGTGGTCTATTTGATTATCAAAATTGAGAAGTATTTGTTTGATATATGTAGATGCTCCATTGTTTGGGCATAGATAGTTATGATTGTTATGTCTTCTCGATGTATGATTCCCTTAAGCAGTATGAAATGTCCTTCTTTATTCCTTCTGCTATTTTTGGTTTGAGGTCTACTTTATCTGATATGAGAATGGAGACCCTTGCTTGTTTATGCAGTCCATTTGAGTGGTATGTTTTTTTTCCCATCCTTTCACCTTTAGACTGTGGATGTTTTTTCTATGAGATGAGTCTCTTGAAGACAACATATTTTAGGGTCTTTTTAAAAAAATCTAATCTGTCAGTCTATGTCTTTTGATTGATGAGTTTAGGCCATTAACATTCAGAGTTATTATTGAAATATGGTTTGTATTCCCATACATTTTGGTTTATTTTTGGATTTTAACTTGATTTTGTTTCTCCTTTGATTGGCTTTTCCTTTAGTATAGTCCCTCCCATTGCTGATTGTCATTGTTGTTTTTTATTTCCTCCTCATGAAATATTTTGCCAAGAATGCTCTCTAGTACAGGCTTTCTCATTGTCAATTCTTTTAACTTTTGTTTATCATGGAAAGTTTTCAGTTCTTCATCAAATTGGAAGCTTAATTTTACTGGATATAAGATTCTTGGTTGGCATCCATTATTTTGGAGCTTGGTATATGTTGTTCTAGGATCTCTTGCTTTGAGGGTCTGGGTTGAGAAATCTGCTGAAATCCAAATTGGTTTCCCCTTGTATGTAATCCATACCTTCTCTCTTTCAGCTTTTAAAATTCTATCCTTATTGTGTATGTTAGGCATTTTCATCATAATGTGCCTTGGTGTGGATCTGTTGTAGTTTTGTATTATTTGGTGTCCTGTAAGCCTCTTGTATTTGATTTTCCAATTAATTTTTCATGTTTGGGAAATTTTCTGATATTATTTCATTGAAGAGATTGTGAATTCCTTTGGTTTGTACTTCTGTGCCTTCCTCTATCCCAATAATTCTTGGATTTGGTCTTTTGATGTTATCCCATAATTCTTGGATGTTTTGTTCATGGTTTCTTATACATCTTCATTGTTTGATCAACTTTATTTTCAAGATTACATATTTTGTCTTCCTTGTCTGAGGTTCTATCTTCCAAGTTATCTACTCTGTTGCTGATGCTTTCTATTGAATTTTTTATTTGATTTATGTTTTTCTTCATTTCAAGGATTTCTGCTTGTTTTTGTTTTTAAGACTCTATCTCTTTCTTGAAGTAATATTTTGCTCCCTGTATTTGCTCTCTAATCTCTTTGTTGGATTGATCAATTGTTGCCTGTTCTTGCTCTCTCATATTATTCTGTGTTTCACAGATCATTTTAATTATGGATGTTCTTAACTCCTTCTCTGACATTTCATCTGCTGTGCTGTCAGTGGATTCTATTATTGTAACATCTTGGTATGTTTGGGGGAATTTTCTTTGCTTGTTTTTTCATGTTGTTCATGTGTCTTCCTCTCTAGCAGTGCCAGTCTGAGGTATTTCATGTTGTTCATGTGTCTTCCTCTCTAGCAATGCCAATCTTGTAGTGTCCCTGCAAGTTACCAATACCTTACCTCTGGTATAACCAGGCCTGCAGGGATCTTGGGGGTAATCTTCCTAGTCCTAGCTGTTGACTTTAGATGGAAGTAGACAGAAACAGCTGCCGATTGGTAGATGGGGGCCTCAGTGCAGTGCTTGGTTGGTCTCCTCCTCTGCGCATGTGCGGTCGGTCCACAGTCTTCATCCTATAGGCTTATAGGTCCCCTGCAAGGTTCTAATACATCTCCTTTAAGAAGCAAACCAATATTAATAGATCTCAATACAAATAATATATAGTTTTAGACCAAGTAGCTCCTAATAGTACATTATGATTTTGTCACAATATACAGAAATTATGAGTTCAATTAGTTTCTACTATATAACCAATAGGTTTGCAAAGGGTCTACAGTTTCTGCTAGTAGACTAAAGAAAGCTGGAGGTTGGGTGTAGGATGAGATGTTAGGGAGGTAGAAAGTGAAGATACAGAGTTATTAGATCCTAGAAAGCGTGAAATAGGAATCCAAAAGAAGTTGGCTAGTAATATAAAAGAGAGAAAGAGATTTGGGGAATATAAGTAAGTAGGAAGAAAATGGAGTACAACAAACAAGGAAACATAAAAATTAAGAATAATAAAACATGTAAAAATAGAAGATATGAGACTATATAACTGTAATATACTAATCAGGTACCTAGTCCTCAGTAGTCTAATGAATAGAAAATACTTGGTTTCACAAATGCTGGGGATGTGAGGGCAGAAAAAGAGTGATAGAGGGACAAGAAGAAAAAAAAGAAAGAAAAGAAAAAAAGAAAAAAAAGGATAATAGAGGGGAAAAAAGTCTCAAGGTAAATAAAAAGGCTTGCTTCTCTTCTCATGCGTAGGTGGGGTTGTCTGTTGTTTACTGGTATCTCTCCACTCAGGTCCAAGATGGCAATGAAGGAGTCCCACAACGGAAGTGTCTGTTTTCAGAGACAGAGTGTAGGGCCAGACCGAGCAGGCTTTGGGCAACATGTTCCAAGATGCTGCTCTGTGGCATGTTGTGCAGAAGTAGAAGGTTGACTCCAGGTCCTGTCCAGTGTCCCCAGGTGTAGATGAATGGGGGAGAGTCACACTGGTAGATGGAGGTCCACACAAGAGCAGCAGCCAGGCGTCCTGCATAGGAGCTGGAGGTCCCGTGTGGGAGTGACAGCTAGGGGTCCTGCATGGGTGGGCGATCTGAGGTCCTGCTTAGTGTGTGGGCAATGGAGCAGGTCCTGTACCTGAGGGGGTCCTGCACAGGGTCGGCCAACGTCCTGTGCGAGAGAGCAGCTGGGGTCCTGTGCAGACTCTGGGACCTGGTGACCTGCACTGGCATGTGACTGGAATTCCTGTGGGAAGCTGTTGGGGATCCTCTAATAACTCACAGAGAAACAGTATTTCCACTAATTTAATCCCTAGTCCTGGAGAGACTAGGAATGCAGCGTCTGTCTAGGCTGCCATCTTGAATCTTTTCTGTCTAATTCACATGCTTGGATGTTCTTCATAAAGTGATAGACACAGACAGGATCAAAACACCCTCATTTTAAACCAGATCCTTGGTAGCTCTGATATCAGAGGTATAAATATCACCTTTTAAGAAATTGTTATAAGATGATCAACAATCTGCATCAGTAATTTAATTATTTTTTTCCTAAAGCTTACTTTGGATTTTTTAAATACTGTATGTGAAAAGAATAAAAGCTAAAGTTGATCAATCAAAGTAAAATTAGGAACCACTGCCCAATTAACACGACTACTGGTCATCTACCTTCACTTTTTGAATTGATCTTTTGTTAAGGTTAATAGTCAAAGCACTTTTAGGAAGTCACACAAGGTTTAAAGTAAACATTGAGCAAGAAGTTTAAGAGACTCTTAGATGGAAGGAATCTTAAAAGGATGATCTAACTTTTTTTATTTAAGATGAGAAAACCCAAATGCTAGGAAGTAAAATGACTTACTTGTACTAGTAAGTCTTTTACTGAAACAGCAAGTCATATCACTTTGGCCTTTAAGTACCTATTTACTCATTTGTTCAATTATTATTTATTAAACTATTACTTTATGCTAGTATTATCTAGGCACCAAGAACATTACAATTTATCAAGGAAGAAAGACAATAAAGACCCTTATGTGGTGAAAAAGAATTTATGGAGAATATTTAAAAACTCATAGCTCTAAGAATCACCTACATATTTGAATTTTTTTCTTCAGATTTTATTGAATACCTCTAGGCTCAAATATAGAACATATTGTATGAAATATAAGACTGAATAGAAAGAAAAATGACTCCATACTAGGGTCAAAGTGTTATTTTTGTTTCCTTTCACCTTTCTGTTCAATCTGGATTTTGGAGTCTGCTTTTAACTCAAATCTATAACATCTGCTAGAAGAACCTTAAATTTGGAGTTTTCAACCAATGGGTCTCTGACTTCTAGAGGCCTCAGAATTACTGTATATAGTTTTCAAATCCATATTTGCCTAAGAATATTCTCTAGCTTGAAGTCATAATATTTCTTGACCATGTACCTATTGTTAATTTTTAAAAGTTATTATACACAAAATCATATAACCACTGCATTTAGTTAATATTGTGAACTTAGCTTCTTGTCTGCTTAAACCTGTGTTATTAGTTGTAATTTTCTTGCTTGCTTAGACAAGCACATATCTAAATAAAATATACCCTCACTAGTGGGGACAGAGACTTAGAGACAAATGCAATATATGTCAAAAAATAGCCATTGCTATTTTGGTTAGAATGCAATGATGTGGTGATTTTTTAAATGATTTGTTTGCATTCTAAAATATTTAAAGTGGTTAGGTTTTGTGGTAGGGGAAGAGGGCTGAGTAAAGGAGAAAGGGAAAGATAGCTAACATTATCATCTTCCCCTTATCGTAACCATAACAATCTCTGTAAAATTCAATCCTATTTTACTCCTTTGGTGAAAAGACAAGAAAGTAAAATCATGTAAAAGCAGACAGCAGGAGGGAGAAAGGAGAAGGGAGAAAGACAGAATGGAACGAGGAACTGGATGACTGCAGTGTGCTGGAAAAGAACATTACCCCACTGCTGGGGCTGGTGCAATCCTATTTGATTAAGCCTGGCATAAAAAGCTACTTAGAAATTGGCAGCCACACAAAGGAAGGCAAAAGAGAGGGATAGACCTGAGTTTAAAACACAGTCAGCTCAAAAATCTCCCAAGAAATTGCTTAACAGATTCAAATATGTAAGATGTGATTTGGGGATAAATACTCCTTATGGATGCCATTTCCATTGGCGATAATGTGTTGGTGTATTCAAGAGCAATACTTTGCTCCTAATTAGAGCAACTGTTAGAAAAATGAAATTTTGCCTAAGAAATTTATTCCATCCATACATTGCCTAATACTAACAAGTACTTAAGTTTTGACACATCATAGCCTTCTTATTTTTAATTTATCTTTGATATAATGCTTAAAAGAATTCTTGAAACCAGAAAATGAATTACTTTCCCTTTTGCCAAGAACAGTCTGCATTGCAGTAAGTTCTAGAGAAATCCATTAAAAATGCTTTAGAAAGAAGAAGTGTTTCTCCAACTTGAGATAATGAGCTTTGAGAAATATAAGATACTAAATTTGAATTTGCTATTCCTTTACTAGCATATATCTGAGTGTAGATAACACAATCTGTGTACTTTAATGATCTAATTACGGATCCATGCCAGGTCATCAAATTAGAGTCTGGGATAAGTTATTCATGTTGGTAAACTCCATTAATTATCTAGTGTTTTTTAAAACTTCAGAGACTTTAGTATGCAAAATTCCAACTTTAGACATTTTTCAAAACATTCACATCTATGAATGCTCAAACTCTACCTCAACCCTTGACCAAATCAAAAAAGAACAGGAGTTTCAGAGAATTTAAATCATGATTTAACATTAAAAATCCAATTCCATATAATTTCCCAGGAAATCTCGAACATGCTAAGATATTAAAAGAAAGGATGGAAATATAGTCTGTATACTAGTGGTCGCATGAGGTTGCAGGGGTACAGGGACAGAAGCATCTAGAATAGATATATGGGTTGATTGAAATGCTCTGGCAATGGTGATGTGTCTCTTTTGAACAATTTGTACAATAAAATGGAAATAGTGCCAGAACAGTTTGGAGAATTTTCTGTCCACATTAAACAAACTGCGTGACCTCATGCCTATCATCTAACTTCTCTGCATCTTATTTTACTCATCTGCAAATGATGGGATTGGGCCAGATACTTGCTACTAAAGCCTAAATGTCTAATACTGAGTTCCACCCAGATTCCTGAAGCAGAATTGGTATTTAACAAGAACTGGTTGATTCCTCTACTCATTGGACCTTAAAGTCATTGGCCTTGGTGGTCTTTACATTACTCCCAGTTGTACTTTTGCTTGAGTTCCACTCTCTTTTCTGCAAATGGTCCCTTCTGCCATGGAAGCAGTGGTCTCAGGAAGAAGGTCAATATTTTGAAGTTAGACAAACGTGTGCTGGATCCTGGCTCTTACAGTTAGTTACTTGGTGACTCTGACTTCACCTTACTTAGTCACAGGGTTCTTATTCATCGACATTGCATGTTAATTTTTTCCTCTCACATTTGGTATTTTAATTAATGTATGTCAAGACTCTGGCACATAGTAGAGCATGCTGACTGGTATCTATAATTATTGCTACTATTCCCATAATTTTCACACCCTGAATTTCCCTCCTTTATTTATGTAAGCTAATGGGTGAGTCTAGCTAATAATGGCTTATGGATCAATGTCTCTATCTCCTCTCGTATTTTCTCCTTGAAAGGAGACTCTTTGAGTCTATTGTTCATGAGGAGTGTATAAAGAAAATGACGTTCTTCACCACTGTCTCTGGGCTATGCCTAGACTCTGGTAAGCATCCATCCTTGGGCATCCACAGTAGAATATAGGGAAGAACTGGGTGTTACTTTGCCATTATTATAGCAAATGCCTGAGATAATCAATTGATAAAGAGAAAAGAGTTATTTTTTATCACATTTGTAGAGATTTCAGTCTATAATGGTTGTTTCCATTGCTTTTAGGCCTCTGGTGGAGGTGCCAGATAGCAAAGGTGGGGAGCACATGATGGGAGGCATAGTTTTTCACCTCATGGCCAGAAAGAGAAAGAGGAAGAGGAAGGTGCCAGGGTCCCACTGTCTCCTCCATGGGCACACCTCCAGTGACCTACAGACCTCACTTTAGGCTCCACCTCTTAAAGGTTCTACCACCCTCCCAATAGTGACACACAGGAGACACATCATCACTAAGCCTTACCACATGGACCTCTGGGGGGACACTTGATAGCCAAACTGTAGCAAGTGATGATGCAATGTCTTCTTTCCATCAAACTTTAGTCTCTGGGGAATCTCCTAGACTAACATTTGTATGGTTCATAAGAAAGTGAAAAGATTTCTGTTCTGGAATGATTGCTGGTCTGTGACTGAAGTTTTGAAAAACATTAGTCATTAGACATTGTGTGAGCTGAAAAAGGAGCCTGTTACACTTTGAACTGGAATGTGCCCTAAAATCTCATCTGCTCAAGACTTCATCCCTAGTGCAGCAGTGTCCAGAGGTGGGGTTTTGGATCACGGTTGGATCATCAGGTTTTAAACCTCAGCAGTGGATGAATCCATTTGGTGGATTAATAATTCGAAGGAACTACTAGGAGGGGATGGAAACTGTGGGCAAGTTGGGCATGGTTGGAGAAAATAGCTCCCAGGTGTTCCCTTGAATGCTCTATTTTATCTCTGGTTCCTTCCTCACTGTCTCACTCTCTGCTTTACTTTCAGAAAAATATAATTATCTACACTTTCTGTGTATATTATCTTTCTAGTTGCTAGTAAAAAATTAAGTATGTAATATCACAAAATATTTTTCAGTAGCCATTTTTCAACTATTACAAATACCTAGAAGTTAATTAGTTTCCAAAAATTAAGATATAAAAGGAAACAATAAAATCAACCATCCTTGTTCCTGGGAAAAATAATTCATTATGCAAAAATTAGTAACAGGAAGAATGTTTGTTCTACTTACTTGATTAGTAGTGATGAGGTTTAACTGTTCAATTTACTCCACATTGTAAAGCAGCACCTTTTCCCAATGTTGGTGGCCTGGTGAAACCCACACACTTTCATCACTTTTGTCTGCATTTGCTTTTATTTTGAAAACAGACAGCAAAATATGTTTAGAAACTTTTTTAATGGAATTTGAAAGGTGTTCATCAAAAGGAAGGACATATCAGTTATAAATTATGTTGAATGAGAGAAGAGTCCTTGTGTTCTTTATTTTCTGCATTTTTAATATGTGGAGCCCTTTAAATGGAAGGCCTTAGTGTGGAGGCCTTGCTGCTTGGCTCAAGGGCAGTACTGAATAGATTTCTTTACGTACCACACAGAGATATTTGACTTAAACATCTCAATAGAACTATTGCACACCAAATGCTATCCAAACCATCCCAAGTATATTTTTCCTTTTGGAAAACTGGTGGCTTATATAAGTGGCCAGGAGTTCTGACTTTAGAAATGTCATACAATCTTTCTGTTTAACTCTGAGGGCTCCTTTGCATTATAGAATTTGGAGAATTGGGCCTGGGTGGATTATTGCTGATGAACTGATTTTTGCTCCTGATCAAAAATTTTTGCTCCTGATGCACTGATCGTGCATCATGATCCTTGCAACAAATATACATCATTGTGGATAACATGTGACTTGTTTTTCTTGAGATCCTAGGTGTTCTAAACAGCAGGTTTAACACACTTTTCTCCACAAGCAGCTTTACTTCAAGCTGGGTTATCTTGTACAAGGCATTAATATCCTAGAGCTTCAATTATTTTTGAATAGAAAACAAGAGGAAATTATATCTGCCATTCTGATTGCTTTAAGAATTAAATATGAACATATGTTTACAACGTGCTCAGTTATTTAAATATGAATATATATTTAAAAAAAGATAAGTCCAGCCGGGTGCAGTGGCACACGCCTGTAATCCCAGCACTTTGGGAGGCTGAGACAGGAGAATAGCGAGTTCAAAGCCAGCCTCAGAAACGGTGAGGCTCTAAGCAACTCAGTGAGACCCTGTCTCTAAATAAAACACAAAATAAGGCTGGGGATGTGGCTCAGTGGTCAAGTACCCCCGAGTCCAATCCCCTCCCCCCCCCCAAAAAAAAACTCAGAAATGCTTTTGTCAGTAATATATTTACAATTCATAGTAAGGTATAGAGATGCAATTTTTCTCTTTACTTCCATGTTTGTTCCTTGTCCAGTGCCTCTGAGAGTCACCATGATGAAGCTGTTGAGCACACCAGTGGAGAGTCACTGGTTCCCTATGTTGGTAAATGTTTCAGGAAGAGACAACAGGAAGCTAATGCTGGTTCTGGAGTCAGACTTCTAGATAAGATCTGCCAATTTGGGTCAAGCCTGCAGATTCTCCAAGGCTCACACAGAGGAAATGAGCTTGCAGTAGGAAGGAGCCCTGAGGCATGAATAAAATGTCACTTGCCACTTTTCTGAGATGTAGTCTATAGAAAAGAATGACAATCTTTATTGTCTCTGGCTGCTACTTCAGTTTTGGTTTTACTTCATGGGATCCAATCATTGGCAAAGTCTATGGCTCCTACTAACATTTTTACCCTAAGACTTTTAAAAAAGCTACTCTTATATTGTTATTTTTGAGTTTCTTAGAAATATTTAAAAAATAGATAATGGGTCAGAGTTACTTTGCAAAATTGATATCCTGTATCAAATATTGGATAACAATGGAAGAAATGAAGGAAAGAAAAAAAAGTTCATATGCATGTATTTTAATATGTTGCTTCAATTGTCTACTTGTTTTCCTTTTTGTAGTTTCTCTATTTTTCTAAGAGGATTTAAGTAACCAAATAGGATTTGGTATTGATATATTTATCTTGAAACAAATTTAAAAATCAGACCAAAATACTTGTGAAAATAGAAAATTGCTCAAGAAATTTAAGATTAGTTAGTAATTGATGCAGAATTTAAAATTTAACTGAGTTACAGAATCCAAAAGGGAAAAGTGTTTACATTGAATGAAAGAGATATTGCATTCATTATATGAGGTAGTGAAATGTATGAATTCATCCCAAGATTGCTCTGTATCTCAATCCTGTCCTCTGTTAGACTGGATGTTACTTGTGCATGTATTTTTCTAAGCTTAACAACTCAGTTCAAGGCCTAGTCCATAGTAGGCACTTATATGTGTTTATAAAATGAATTAATTTGCTGCAGAGATACTTGTATCATGGTAAATATGAAATATAATAAAAAGGTAGTCAAAAGTGCTATAAAATTATATTTATACTATACATACTATACATTATATATGTGCATTATATATAATGTGTATGTATGTGTGTATACATATATGCATATATATGTATATATGATTATGATGTTGTGATGAATCTCATTATTCCTCAAGTGTTTTTCATGCGATACTAGGAATATTGCTATTATGTGCATTAATTGGTTCTAATTGTTGCAGAGTGTTTGTAATGCTTAAACACCACATTTTATTTGTGCATTTCCTTAGCTGCATACACCAAGATCACCTCTGACTTCCCAGAGACTTTAAAGTAACCTATGCTATCTTTTCTCTGGAGTGTGTTTCCAAAGCCAAAGATTTTTCTTGGTCTGTGGGTTTATCATCCTCAATGTTGCCAGATTGCTCTTTAGAAACAGTTACACTTCTACTTCCTGGGCAAGATTGTTTCCATTTCTCTACATATATTTGATATGTTCTGATTTTATGCTGATTTGATGGGTTTAATGTATTGTCTTGATTTAACATACATTCTCTTTATTATTGATGAAGCTGAGTATCTCTTTACATACTTCTTAGCAATCAAATTTTTCCTTTTGGATATTTTTCCCCATATCTTTTTTCTTTTAATCTACTTCTTCTTGATTTTTAAGAATGTCTTGACTATTCTCTATATTAATCTTCAATCAGTTTTGGATATCAAAGATTAATTTTTTGGGGGGGGTGTGGTACCAGGGATTTAACTTGGGGCACTTGGCAACTGAGCCACATCCCCAGTCTTATTTTGTATTGTGTGTTTGTGTGTGTGTGTGTGTGTGTGTGCGCGTGTGTGCGTTTTGAGGGGGTACTGGGTATTGAACTCAGGGGTACTCGACCACTGAGCCACATCCCCAGCCCTATTTTGTGTTTTATTTAGAGACAAGGTCTCACTGAGTTGCTTAGGGCCTCACTTTTGCTGAGGCTGGCTTTAAACTCATGATCCCCCTACTTCAGCCTCCTGAGCTGCTAGGATTACAGGTGTGTGGCACCATACTGGGAAGATTAATTTTTCAAAGTCTATTATTAGTTAATTTTGTCTTTGATTCAATTAACTAGTCAAAGATTACTAATACTGATGTGTTAAAATTCAATGAATTTTGCTTTGGGTGTCAGAGAAAGTTCTTTTTTTTAAAACCTCAAAATTCCACAGATAGTAGTGTGTTTTCTTCTTTTTTATTACAATTTTATTTTCAGGCATATCTTTAATTTCTACCACATTGATTTATAGGCTCTGTCAAAATCAGAAACAATATCACATTTTTTAAAATTTTTGGACTGTGTTCTTTTTTTGAAAATAAGTTCTATCAGAAGGACTTTGTCTATTTCCCACTTTACTTCCAATGCCAATAAAGTTATTTGGCACAGACTTTGTTACATGAATACCATGTTGAAATATCCCACATCGATATTGATATATGATCCTCAGGTACAGAAATTTTTAACTATGTAACATTTGATTCACATTTGACATTTTTAGAAACATTTAATCAACAAGTTAAGTTTCTTAAGCTTTCTTAGTCTGTATTTAATAAATGAAGACATCATCAGAGTTAGTAATGCTTATCTTTATGTTGCATGGAATAGATTTGTTCAATACATTTGTGAAGTTATTTAAATATATTAAAATACCGATGCTAAAAGAGCTTCTTTTATACTACCTAAAGTTGTAATGTAATCTGTTAAATTATCCACATGAATTCTGGCTACATTAGATATGAGAATAATTAGAAAATACATAATAGCCTTGAGTCTACAAACAGATTGCATATAAGTGTTCTGAGTCTGCAATTAAGATCTGATGAATAATTGCATAAGGTAATGCTAGAGCTCCACCCTGCCCCTCTAATCCCTTCGCAGATTTCTGTTCTTTTCTTCCCCAGCCCCTTCCCCAAATACCTTCTACTCTTTGGTTCTCAGTGTTTTCAGTGCCAGACCAAGGGCTTTTTCAGCAGCCCTGTTTCTGTGGCCACCACTCTTGTGTGGGAGCATAAAATCTCAGTTCCTGTCTGAGGTGTGGACAGCTCTGAGGTATACCTCACGCCCCAGAGTTCCCCTGCAGGATTGGTTGGAGACACCCTAGAGGAACTTCCGCAAGACACCACGCCTGTCTCCCTGTGAGAAACAAACTCATGAACACTTCCTTAAAAAATTGCTTGCATACAGATTCTCATTGCAAGATCTGCATCTGGGGAGCCCACTCTGGCACAATAATTGATGAACTCTAATGAGACTCTTAAGCCTTCTCTCAAAGTTTTGCAGTGGAAAACAATAACAAAAAACAAACAAACAAACAAAAAACAAACAAACAACATAACATCATTCCACCTCAATTTCACTTATTTTTCAGAGTTGAGGAATCTTGGCTTCCAATGTTAAAAGAAAGGTTAGATATGTTAAAGAATGTTAAGGAATAGAACACTCTCAGTTGTGATTTATTTAAAATTGAAGGTGAGATAGGATTCTTTAAATTCACTACAGGAAGAAAATCATGACCATGATTTAAAGATGTGTATATGCCATACCAGAAATTTTATAGGAGAGACTTTCTCAAAATAAATAAATAAATGAACAAATAAAAAAATAAAGGAAAAAAAGAGCTTTTTTTTTTTATCAAAGAGTTTTGTTATCTAGTTGCTAATCCTATATTCCACCTAGAAAAATGGTTGAAACTATAAACTGCAGGCAAATCAAATCAAAATGAGTATGTGAGCTCTTCTGAAAAGACACAGTAGACAAATGCTTCTGGGGTTTCTGTTCCCAAAACCTTATCAGAGGCAAAAATGCTTCCAAGTCTGCCCTTTAATTGACCTCAGGAGCTATCATCAAGTTTCACAGTATCCAATTTTATTTTTTCAGTACTTCGTTTATTATTAAAATATTTTTTGAACAAGGGTATTTATATGGTTCAAAAAAGATTCTCACACATTTCTAATATACACTGGCTCGCTTCCCATCCCCAGAGATAACCACTATTATTAGTATTTTTTGTATTTTCCCAGGGCTCCTTGATGTCAATATAAGCATATCTGAATGTGATTTCTGATCCCTTCTGGTGCCCAGATGCCCAGATAAAGAACCATCCAATGTGGCTGCAGCCTACGAATAGTTGTGATGAGGTTGTTGAGATGGCTCTACTAAGAATACTGAGCGGTGTTGGGAGTTCTTCAGACAGCAACAATATCTTCCTGGTCATATTCTTTTTTTGTGGCAGTGTCAACAGAGGAGCAGTCAGGAGGACAACTTTCAAATTTCCTAAGGGACTATTGAATATTGACTTTCCATTTAACTTTGATGACAATGAATTAAGATGGACTCTGTGAATGAGCATGTCCAGTTTCCATGAACACTTACCTTAAATTTTTGCTGTATAAAACTGATGTGTTCAACTCCACATGTCTCAGTTTTCACTGTTGTGTCCATTACTGAAGATCTGAATATACTCCATATGTATCAACCAGAGTGTATGTTCTAAGCAAAAGAAAGAAAGGCAAATGAATCTGATGGTAAAAACATTGAAATTCTCTCATTCATGGCCCCTTGGACTTTGTCTTTGGAGCCTAGATAGAATGGGGAATTAAACATTAATTACTGAAGAAAAAAACATTCTTTATACTCTCACTCAAAAGTCAGTTTTACATTATATCTAAGTTTTGTTGAATTATAAAAATAATACATTAATACATTCTCATTGTTAAAAAATTCAGTTATACAAAAAATTAAGCTACTCCTTGATGACTTTTCTGGCCTTCACAAATTCTATTCCCAGAGGAGATTACTACAGTCAGTTTTGTCTTTATCCTTTCAGACATTCCCACTGTATATTTATATACCTTCCAGTGCATAGACAGAATAGCTTAGTGTGAAGGTATGTTCCATTTTCACAAATGGCATCATACTATGAAGTGTGCTTTCTGTTTTTTTCCACAGAAAAAGGTCAATTTGGCATGAATAGAAAGAGCAAGGAGAAAGTAGGAGCATATGCAATCGACTAGGTAGTTACTGGTCAGATTATGGGTAGTATTAAAGGCTGTAGGGAAAAAAATGTGTATTTTTTCCCTGTGTATTAAGGAATGTTATTGGAAAATTTTTAGCAGAAAAGTGATATGCTTGGGCTTTCAGAGTGGGAGACCTGATAGGAAGCTATTGCAGTGATCTGGGTGTGAGACAATAGTGACCTGAACAAGGTTAGTAGAAAGGAAATTGATAAGAGATCATTGCTTTTGCTTCGTTCGAAGAAATGTTACCAAGTTTCTAAGAAAATGATAGGGTGAAGAGAAAGGAAGATTTATAAATGATGTTAAAGATTTTGGCTTGAGTGGGTGAGTGAATGGCAATATTATTTACTAAGATGCTGGAGGAGAGTGAAGAGTAGGTTAATAAGAGATCAAATTATATTTTATGTGTTATCTCTGAAAAGCTACAGGGTAGTCAAGTGGAGATGTTGAGGGGGCAGGGTGTATAAATTTGAGAATCATTTGTGTATAGATGGTATTTAAAGTTATGTAGCTGGATGAGATCAGTTAGGGAGTAAGGATAGAGTTTAGGGATATGAGGTGAACTGAACAAAGAAAGATGAGTAAAATCAGCTTACAACATAAGAGGAAAATAGGAATCATACTGTGTTCTGGAAACCAAGTGTGGAAAATATTTCTACCATGCACAATACTCCTGGGAGGTTGAGTAATGTGAGGATTGCAAATGGAACAGTATGGAGGTTACTAGAACCTTGGAAAGAAGAGCATGAGGAACCACAGCCCCTCGAAAGAGGGAAGAAGGAATGAATGTCATTATTTCTATTTTAAGCACCTATATTTCAAATCAATTTGTGAAGGATCTTTCCCATGCAAAGATTCTGTAAATTCATGATAAAAATATTATGAGGGAATTACATTGTATCAATTTTTTCCAAGACACCAAAATGATATATGTATAGCCCACAATGAGATGTAAGACTCAAAACAAAAAATTAGAGATAGTAGAACACTGGTTCCATTTTTCATCAATGCTTGACCACCTATCACCAACACCTAACAAATTTTGCATAGGCTAAGAAAAAAGAGGAAAAAGAGATTTGGGGGTAGATTGTCAGTATTCTGTGGTTTTCCTTAATGCAAAAGTCAAAGTGCTTTCCCTTTCTTTCAATAGCAGAAAGGCTGTAAGGAACCAACTTGGAGAAGTTACCATATTTCCTTACTTTCTCCCTACTGCCATGTTTGACTCATGCCTGAGAAACTCAGAAGGCAAGCCCTGGACTGGCTTTCTGGTGGTGACAGAAAAGGGATTGCTGTTGCTTCAGAATCATCCTACATTCTCAAGTTCAACAGGGCCAAGCCACATACTGTTTTTCCTATATCTCTTGTGAGCCATACCAGGAGAAAGCCAGTGTGAGCTTGTGTTGGCTCTTGCTTAAGAGGGTGCATCAGTTAAGACTTTGTTTTGTAACAAACCAGCCCCAGACTCAGTAGCTTAAAACAGAAGATGCTTATGATTTTTATGGGTCAGTTGCATGGTCATTCTGTGGTCAGCTGGCAGCTCATCTGGGACTGGATGGTTCTGGTGGCTTCATTTGGATGTCTGGCAATTGACTGGATATCAGCCTGGCTGATGGCAAGAGTCTCATTCAGCTGCCAACCTACACCTTTCGCAGGGAGAGCTGAAAATTTCAAGGAATAGATTTTCCTTGTGCCCCTCAATGGCTTTTTAAATTATTATTTATTTAGCTGGTGTGTTAGTTGAAAATTTTATTCCCAGGTTAATTTTTACCTTTATTTTTGTTTATATCATTATTGGTAACATTACTAATAATGAAGTTAACACTAGCTTTTGACAACTTTAAAAAATTATTCTTAGAATAAATGATCAATACTTCAATATGTCTTCAATAATTATGAAAAATAAAACTAGCCAGTTAAATTTCAATTTATTGAATTTGATAACACCTCTATAGATACTTCTTAAAATTTAGATTTCCTATCTCTTTATGTGTACTACTTTTTTCTTAAATTTTTTATTTTCTTAATTTGTTCTAATTATACATGATAGCAGAATGCATTTTGATTCATTGTACACAAATGGAGCACAACTTTTCATTTCTCTGGTTGTAGAGTCATACCATACGTGCAGACATACATGTACCCAGGGTGATGATGTTCATCCTATCACCATCTTTTCTGCCCCCATACCTCCGTTCCTTCTCTCCCTCCCCTTTGCCCAAATTCCTCCATTCTCCCATGCCCCTCACCCCCTTGTGGATCAGCATCCATTCATCAGAGAGAACATTTGGCCTTTAGTTTTTTGGGATTGGCTTACTTCACTTAGCATGATATTCTCCAACTCCATTTACCTGCACTCATTTACCTGCAAATGTCATAATTTTATTCTCTTTTAATGCTGAGTAATATTCCATTGTATATATGTAGTACAGTTTCTTTATACATTCATCTGTTGAAGGGCATCTAGATTGGTTCCACAGTTTAGCTACTGTGAATTGAGCTGCTATGAACGTTGTTGTGGCTGTGTCACTATAGTATGCTGATTTTAAGTCCTTTAGGTATAGACCAAGGAGTGGGATAGTTGGGTCAAATGGTGGTTCCATTCCAAGTTTTCTAAGGAATCTCCATACTGCTTTCCATAGTGGTTGCACCAATTTTCAGTGCCACCAGCAATGTATGAGTGTACCTTTTTCTCCACATCCTCGCCAACACTTGTTATTGCTTGTATTCCTGATAATTGCTGTTCTGACTGGTGTGAGATAAAATCTTAAAGTAGTTTTGATTTGCATTTCTTTAATTGCTAGAGGTGATGAACACTTTTTCATATGTTTGTTGACTGATTATATATCTTCTTCTGAGAAGTGTCTGTTCAGATCTTTTGCCCATTTACTGATTGGGTTGTTTGCTTATTGGTGTTAAGTTTTTTGAGTTCTTTATATATCCTGGAGATTAGTGCTCTATCTGAGTGTAGTTAAGATGTTCTCCCACTCTGTGGGCACTCTCTTCACATTATTGATTGTTTCCTTTGCTGAAAAGAAAGCTTTTTAGTTTGAATTCATCCTACTTATTAATTCTTGATTTTATTTCTTGCACTTTAGGAGTCTGGTTAAGGAAGTCAGGACCTAATCGGACATGATGAAAATTTGGGCCTACTTTTTCTTCTATTAGGCACAGAGTCTCTGGTCTAATTTCTAGGTCTTTGATCCACTTTGAGTTGAGCTTTGTGCATGGTGGGAGATAGTGATTTAATTTCATTTTGCTGCATATGGATTTCCAGTCTTACCAGCACCATTTGTTTAAGAAGTTATCTTTTTACAAATGTATGTTTTCAGCGCCTTTGTATAGTATGAGATAACTATTTATGTGGGTTTGTCTCTGTGTCTTCTATTCTGTACCATTGGTCTATGTGTCTATTTTGGTGCCAATTCCATGCTATTTTTGTTATTATAGCTCTGTAGTCTAGTTTAAGTTCTGGTATTGTGATGCCTCCTGCTTTACTCTTCTTGCTAAGGATTGCTTTGGCTATTCTGGGTCTCTTATTTTTCCTAATGAATTTCATGATTGCTTTTTTTTTTTATTTCTATGAGGAATGTTGTTGAGATTTTAATTGGAAATTGCATTAAATTTGTATAATGCTTTTGGTAGTATGGCCATTTGGACAATATTAATTCTTTCTATCCAAGAACATGGGAGATCTTTCCATCTTCTGAGGTCTTTTCAATGTCTTTTATATTCTGAAGTTTTTTTGTAGAGGTCTTTCACCTCTTTTGTTAGATTGATTCCCAAGGTTTTTTTTTTTAGGCTATTGTGAATGCTTTCTGTTGAATTTTTTATTTGGTTTATTGTTTCCTTCCTTTCAAGGATTTCTGATTTTTTTTTCCCCACAATCTCTCTCTTTCTTGAAGTAATTTTTTTCTATCTGTATTTGCTCTCTTATCTCTTTGTTGGAGTCATCAATTTTTGCCTGTACTTTTTCACTTAAGCCATTCTTAATTTGCAGATTATTTTAATTATGTACATTCTGAACTCCTTCCCTGATGTTTCATCTACTGTGCCGTCAGTGGATTCTATTATTGTATCATCTTGGTTTATTTGGAGCACTTTCTTCCCTAGTCTTTTCATGTTTTCCATGTGTCCTCCCTTCTAGCAGTAAGGATATGAGGTATTTCAGTTTCTACCCTATAATCTTATAGTGGCTCTGCAAGTTACTGATGTCTTACCTTTAAGGGGGAGATCACATCTGAAGACAATTCAAAGCTGGTAGGGTTGAAGAACAAAACTGAGCTTCAAAATGAGATCAGATGGGCTGGATTGCTGGGGATTTTAGAGGTCTCAGTCCACAGACAGTCAGATCCATTTCTTGGGGCTCCAGATGAGGCTGAAGATCATGGTGGAGGAGTATGACAAAGGCTCTTCATGTATACTTCTGTGTCTAAACTTGTGGATGTGAATTTTCCACTATTTTGTCTCTATTTTTACTCATGTTTTTCAGTTTTCTTTTATGATTTTAATGATCTGCAATTTGATGTAATGTGATGTATAAATATTATTGATAGGTGGTTATTGTGATTTATTTTCAATTATTGCTTTAAAATATCTTTGCTTTTCTTATTTCATGGTTACTGCTTTAAATTTAGGTTTATATGTCTCCTCTTCCATATTCTTATTGTGACAGCAGATTTCTCCAAATTTAGTGAAAGTTTAGTAATTCATTTTTTATAATTCAGACAATATTAAGGTAAACTTAAACTCAATGAATTATTTATTTATAGATCACAAATTATTTATCAAATTATAATGCTCAACTTTCCATAATCTTAAGGAAAATTTCTAATACCATGTTATTTGCAGATGGATACTTAAACAGCTAAACTCTTTACTTACCTAAGGACATTTTCTTTTTTCACTGAATGTTCATCTTAAAGACAGGAAATAATATGGCCAACAATTTTCATAGAAAACACATAAAAAATAATTCAATCATTAGAATACTGACATGTCAGGGACATTGTCCTCCCATCAATAAACACTAGTAGACAACTATTAAGATGCTAATTATAGTCAATAATTTTATTTGTTGAATGCTTATTCCACATTGAGCACTTTTGCACATTATCTAATTTAATTTTTTTTTTTTCTTTTTGGTACTGGGGATTGAACTCAGGGGTACTTGATTACTGAGCCACATCCCAAGCCCTATTTTTGTGTTTTTATGTAGAGACAGAGTCTCTCTGAATTGCTTAGTGTCTCGCTGTTGCTGAGGCTGGCTTTGAACTCGTGATTCTCCTGTCTCAGCCTCCCAAAGTGCTGAGATTTCAAGTGTGCACCACTGCACCTGGCTTTCTAATTTAATTCTTAAAATGATGTATGAAGCAAGTATTTTATTTTATTTTTTTAATTTTAAAGATGAGTGAATTGAAACTCAGAGAAGTAAAGGTCACCCAGCTAATTAGTGACAGAGGCAAGATTTGGACCAGGTCATTTGATATACCTTTCCTAGGAAACAAATTGAGTGAATAAAGAGATATTGGCTTAATTAGGAAGAAGATTTACAGAAAACTGTATATGATTTGGATTTTTTGCTAATTCAGATAGACAAGTCTTTCAGCTTCAAGTTAATTAATGAATTTCTTTATTCTGAGTATTATGACTTTACTAATGATTTAATAATTTTTAGAATTTAGATTATATACTGTTCTAAAAATGTTTATTTTTTCCTAGGGATGAAAATAATAATGATCATAAATTAAAAAGCTTTATTTATAATTAAATTATGTAAACACTTAGTTGGAGGCCTGATTTGCAACTCAGAATTTTAGATTGCTACTCAGTGCTGACTTTGGCTTCCACAATCCACAGCAAGAGTGGGAGGCAAGGAGAGTTTTTCTTTCCAAGTCTAAACCTAATGGGAACTTTCTGTGGTCTGGGCCACTGTTGCCCTCTACAGGTCAGATAGGTGTTCTACGGCTTTGGATTGTCACTAAAAAAAATCCTTTTAGAGGATTGGGAATACAGCTGGGTGGTAGAGTGCTTGCCTAGCATGCACAAGGCAGGGGAAAAAAAGAAAAGAAAAAGAAAGAAAGAAAGAAAGAAAAGAAAAAAGGATAAAATTCTTTTAGCACCCAAAGGACTGTGAGTCCTTTGTAAAGTAGCTTCTTTAGAGGGTTTTGTCGCCCTTATTGCCATAAAGATTGAGTTGCATAGCCTGTGATAGTCTCAATGTATGTCTGCAATTGAACTGTGTTAGCTGAATAATGGTGACTGCATGTCTCCCAGGCTTCAGCAGGCTGGCTTGGGCTGTTCATGTGATAATAGTTACAGAGAGAATTGAAATTTTCAGTGCATGTATTTTCCTTAGGCTCCTCAGTTTCTTTTTAGAAATTTTCTTTACATAGCTGCTGCAATACTTGTATTTTAACATTTAGAACTGTTCAGTTACATCAGGATGATTATTCTTCTTAAAAAGGGAGTGGAATAGGGGGCTGGGGCTATACCTCAGTGATAGAGTGCATGCCTAGCATGCGTGAGGCACTGGGTTTGATCCTCAGCACCACATATAAATAATAAATGACTAAGATAAAGAGCCATCAACAACTAAAAAAAATATTTTAAAAAAAGTGAGTAGAGTAACAGAGGTGGAGATAGCATGAATATTTTCCTTTAAAATATAAATTAACACCTTGGAAAGACCACAGGGCTTAATGCAAAGTGTGTTCTCATTCTGACTTTCTCAGTTGCTAGTTTATAACTCTGAACATTCTGTGGAACGTCGCTGAGCCTCTGAGCTTGCTACCTGTCAGTCATAGTTAATATCTTTCTCTTTGGTTAATTTTGAGAATTAAATAAAATAAATTATAGAAAGCCAATGCCATAATAATCTAAGGCAATTATTATTACTTGATCAATTAAGTTTTAAAGTTGTAGATGAGGGCTGGGGACTTTAGCTAAGGGACAGAGTGCCTCTCTAACAGGATCGTGGCCCTCAGTTTGATGCCCAGCAATGCAAACAATAAACACAAGAACAAACCCCAAACTGTTATGTGAGAACAAAACAAGTTTGGGCTATGGTGAAGGGTGGGAGTTGTCTGGGAAAGTGGGCGATGTGGAGGAAGGCTCTACTTAGGTCTCATTTGAAATGTTTGATTGAATCTATCATGGAAAAAATGGAAAAAATAAGGCACAATATAAACACATGTTTCAAGTATAAAAAAGTAAAAGCCACTTAAGGTCAATTTTATGCTTTTGTTTGCCTAAGTTTGCTGGCTTTGCTCAAGGTCACACTTTAGCTCTTAATTACGTTGTTTATAACTTTGTTCTTGATAATATAATAGCAAACACTGGTTTGGAGCTCCATTATCTTTGATAAAAAGATAATGTTCTCTTTTCTTCTCTGTTATATGGAGAATAATAGTGTCCTAATTTCATGTGAGATTTTTGGGTTTTTTTTAAGGCAAATAAAAAATTCATATAAAAATATTTTCAGGCATGATTCTAAGTTCTTTACCTGTATTAACTTATTTGACTCCCAAAATAATCTTCAAGGTAGGAACTACTATTTTCCTAATTTTTCTCTCTCTCTCTCTCTTTCTTTTGTACCTGGAATTGAACCCAGAAACACTTAACCACTGAGCCAAATCCCCAGGCCTCCCCCCGACCTTTTTCATTTTTTATTGTGAGAAAGGGTCTCACTAATTTGCTCAGAGCCTCACTAAGTTGCTGAGGCTGGCTTTGAACTTACAATCCTCCTGCCTCAGCCTCCCAAGCTGCTGGGATTACAGGCATGTGCCACCACCCCTGGCTATTTTCCTCATTTTTCTAAAGAGGAAACTGAGGTACAGAGAATTTTAATAAGTTTCCAAAGATCATACATTTTGTAAGTATTTGGCCCAAATCTATTTTGGGCAATCTGGTTCCATGATCTATATGCTTAACTGTTTATTTCACTTTGAGACTTTGTGAAAAAGATATTACTGTTAGGATTAATATTAATCAGGTCATTATGTCTCTTTTTGCATTCAGCAAAAATTTTTCCTATATTAACAAAGTAACATGAGCAAAGTAGGACCAAGTAGGAAGATCAATTGTTTTCTTTCTAATTTCATTGCTTTTATGTCCCTGGTTAGCTGGTATTCCTAGAGTTCTAGATATCGTAATTCGGGCAATTTAGACTGAAGCCTGGTATGACGTTTCTCTTCATTTAAACAGATTTCATTTCTTTGTTTGTGGAAGTTTTTCTGCAGCCTCATGCCACCAAGCATCACTAATGGCAGAGGTTCCATCCGTTCTGAGTGTAGCTCAATGGCAGAGCAAGTGTTTAGCATGAACAAATTTCTGGTTTCAATCCCCAGCACCAAAACAAACAATCCATAGTATTTGAAAGAATACTATGCATATTAAAAATACACTATATATATCAAATGTATATTTAAAAAATTGTGTCCTGACTAATCCTTTTCTACACCAGACTCACTATTTCAAAAACCCAAACCAAACCAACCCTCTACTTTAGGATTTGTTGTTCTGATAGCTCCAAAGAATGAGCCTCCGACACGTTGATTCTGATCTATGGACCTTCAACTTACTTTATTTCAGCCTCCCATCTTTGCCACTTAGTTGTCACATTCTCAGTTCCTTTGCCAATCATCTCTGCCACTTCAGACACTCAAAACCTCTAATTTGTTACTTCCTGATAGGGTAAGCATGCCAATGTTCCCACTCTAATTGTCACCCTTCTTTGACCATCATCAAACTGTTCTCGTTTATGTCAGCTTTTGTCAAACTTTATAGGAGCACTCTCCATACCTTCGACCCCTCCCTTCCATCTTTCCCCATTCTATGCTAATGGACTGTGTGCTTGACAGAGAGCACCCCTTTGTTTGTAACCTTGGGCCTTCATTGGTCCAGCAGTGTATATAAGCTTCTGTACTTGCTGGAATAAACGGTGTTTCTGCATCTCACTCCAGCAGAGTAGTTTTTACCTACACTCCAGGGTGTGGGTGGAGTGACTCCATGAGCCATCACCCCTGTCCTGGGAGACCCCATTTCATCTTCCCCGAAGACTCCTTTTCTCATCTCTCGGGACCCCAACTTGTTGAGCGGACCCACACAGCGCAACTTAAAGCAATAAAACTTGACACATTTTGTGATGTCTTTTGTTAGAATACTTCAATCCCTATGTTTTGCAATAATTAGAACCTAATAATTAAAAAAAAACCCAAACCTGAATTTACACAGTTATGATTGCAGTAACATTCATTTCTTTCTTTTTTTTTTTTTTAAATATTTTTTAGTTGTTGATGGACACAATGTCTTTATTTTATTGCTTTGTATGTGATGCTGAGGATCGAACCCAGGGCCTCACGCATGCGAGGCAAGCGCTCTACCGCTGAGCTACAATCCCAGCCCAGTAACATTCATTTCAAAGCCAGATAGAGTTCCATGATTAAATTACTGTTTCTACCAATTCAATGCCAGAAACTTCTGCTATTAGATGGAATATGTTCCTAGGGTTGGGTACAAATGTATTGTCCTATTTTATGCTGAGATAATTTTTTAATTGTCAAGATATTTGAGTGTTCTTGATTGGTATTTTGCTGATGTTTCCCATTTATTCTCACTTTTATGGCCATTTATTCCTTTAAAGAATGTATTTACCATCATTTTAATAGCATTTCAGATGGAAATAGGGATGAACAAATAACCTGATCATGATAATTATTAAAAATTGTATAAGCTACGTAAAGCTGAAGCAAAGATGGTATAAGGAGAAGCTTTTAAAGAAAAGATAATGTCTACCATCATAGGAACAGTGAAATTTAGGTCTAGAGGTCTCTATTTTTAAAATCAGAAAACCACAGCTTATAAATTAACTTTCTAAATGTATACAACTGGCAGATATTAATTTAGAATGAATAATTTTGTCTGAAATGGTTCTTCTTACCTGATAACAGTTGATTTTAATGGTACCTGATGACAAATTTTTGCTCAAAGAATTACAATTTGGTGTACCTAACACCTTTAGATAACTCAAATCAAGGAGACTTAATGGATATTTTATTTTCAGTAGTCTTGACTCTAGACTTGGCACATTCTTCTAGACAGATGAGGGAGAAGCTAGAGAATATTTACTAAGAATTTTCAAAATTCTAGAGGAAGCTTATAGCTAATATAGTTTTTACTTTCTAATTAGAGATTCCTTTTAGGGGAAAAATCTCTTTTAAACTCCCTTTTAATGAATTATTTAATTCACAACATTTTATTTAATCATATTGCAGTTAAATTTTAACCAGAGCTAAAATAAATCTTGGTTGCTGCACGTATTTTTTCAGAACTAAAAATGTATGTTTGAACCAGTTTGCTAAAGGAAACAGAATAAAATAATTTCAGCATATACAGTCATAATTTCCCATTTATATTAATGAAGTATAAAGGGCTACAGTAAAATATATGTCTGTATTTGGACACTTTTCTAACTGGAAAAATACAAAGGACATTATATAACAGGCTACATTACTAATGCCCCTGAGATCATGTGTACTGAGTATTTTGTTAGTCTGCTAGTTCTAGGGTTTAGATTTTGAGGAGTAAAGTAAAAAGCAAAAATACAGCTTAACACTGATTTTCAATTGATTCTTTTTTAATTTTTAAAATTGTATTTTTTTTAGTTATATGTGAAAGCACAGTCCATTTTTACATATTATACAAGCATGATATATATCTTATTCTAATTAGGACCCCAGTCCTGTGGATATACATGATAGTGAGAGTCACTGTGGTGTATTCATATATATACATAGGAAAATTATGTCAGATTCATTCCACTGTCTTTCCTTTTCCTATCCTCTCTCCCTTCCCTTGCCTAATCCACTGAACTTCTATTTTTACCCTCGCACCCTCCCTCCCCTTAGTGTAGTTTAGCTTCAACATATCAGAGAAAACATTTGACCTTTGGTTTCTGGGATTGGCTTATTTCACTTAGCATGATAGTTTCCAGATCCATACATTTACTAGCAAATGTTATAAAATCATTCTTCTTATGACTGAATAATACTCTTTTGTGTATATATACCACATTTTTTTTTATCCATTCATTTGTTTACAGGCACCTAGGTTGGCTGCATAGCATAGCTATTGTGAATTGTGCTCCTATATACATTGATGTGGCTGTGGCACTATAGTATGCTGATTTTAAGTCCTTTGGATATGTACCAAGGAGTGGGATAACTTGGTAAAATTGTGGTTCCATTCCTAGTTTTTTGAGGAATCTCCATGCTGCTTTCCAGAATGGTTGCACAAATTTGCAACCTTACAAACAATATTTGAGTGTACTGTTTTCCCCACATCCTCTCCAACATTTATTGTTACTTGTGTTCTTGATAATTGCCATTCTGACTGGAGTGAGATGAAATCTCAGTGCAGTTTTCTTTTTTTATCTTTGTTTTATTTATCTATTGTTTTTTTCTCATGTGGTGCTGAGGATCGAACCCAGTGCCTCACATGTGCAAGGCAAGCACTCTGCCACTGAGCCACCACCCCAGCCCCCTTAGTCCAGTTTTAATTTGCATTTCTCTAATTGCTAAAGATGTTGAACAGTTTTTCATATATTTGTTGACCATTTGTATTTCTTCTTTAGAAAAGTGTGTTTAGTTCCTTTGCCTGTTTATTGATTGGGTTTTTTTTATGTTAAAGTGTTCGAGTTTTTTGTGTATCCTGAAGATTGAGGATGTTTCTGAAGTGTGGGTAATAAAGATTTTCTCTCATTCTGTAGAGTCTTTCTTCATATTTTTTATTGTTTCCTTTTCTGTGAAGAAGTTTTTTTTTAGTTTGATGTCATCCCATTTATTAATCTTTTTTTTTACTTCTTGTGTTTTAGGAGTCCTGTTAAGTAAGGTAGGCAGTTCCTAAGCCACCATGTTGGAGTGTTGGGCCTACATTTTCTTCTAGGAGGTGTAGGGTTCTGGTCTAATTCCTAGGTCTTTGATCTACTTTGAGTTGAGTTTTGTTTTTGCAGGGTAAGAGATAGAGGTTAAATTTCATTCTGCTACATATGGATTTCCAGCTTTCCCAGCACCATTTGTTGAAGAGGCTATCTTTTCTCCAATATATGTTTTTGGTGCTTTTGTCTAATATGAGATAACTGTATTTGAGTGGGTTTGTCTCTGTGTCTTCTATTCTAATCCATCAGTCTTCATGCCTGTTTTGGTGCCAATATCATGCTGGTTTTATTACTACAGCTCTGTAGTATAATTTAAGGTCTGGTATGCCTCTTGCTTTGTTTTTCTTGCTAAGAATTGCTTTGACTATTCCAGGCCTCTTATTTTTCCAAATGAATTTCATGACTGCTTTTCTATTTCTCTGAAGAACATCACTGAAATTTTAATGGGAATGGCATTAAATATGTATAGTGCTTCCAGAATGGCCATTTTGATATTCATTTCCTTCATAATTTTTCTCCAATATTATTTCTCTTAAAGTCTTGTTGAGATTATAGTTTCAGATTAAATGCTGTACTTTTTAAAAATGCATTCATGCTGTGCTTCTTGCAGAACTTTCTGGAAAGCTGGCTGTAGGTGTGCCATGGGAGTTTGCTGGGATTAAGTTCAACTGGGTGTCCCACTTGTCAGCAAAATACTGTAGGAATAAAAAGGGGTAAACACCTGGGTAAGATGTCCCTTATTCTGCAGAACAGGCTCTCTCTAGTGGTGAAGCTTAATATCTTGCCAGCTAGGAGAGATGTTTGCATGATTCTGTTCCATAACCACAAACAGACAATAAAGAATTGATTTGCATCTGATAGGCAACAGATTTGTAAGTGGCACACCTAGAACAATAGTACTTATATAACTCTTGATGACATTTATTAAAAATAGTCTTATTTTCTCTATTGCCCTGTAAACTAGCAGAGAGAATCATATAGTCAATGAAGACTAGGAATTAAATTCCTTTGGGTATCCACAAAATAAGTAGAATCATATGCTATTTCTCATAAGTTTGATTTTTATTTATCAATGAACTAAAAGTGTTAAAATAAATGGAATTATCAGATAGTGTTATATGTCCACATAATATTTTTCTTAGAGAAGTGAATATTTACTTTTCTCTTTATAAACTATCTTTAAAAGTTGTATACTTTAACCCATATTTAAGCATTTTACAAAAATTCTTAAAAGTTAATTTATATTAATTAAACCAGACATATTTTAGTGGAACATAAAAAATTGCAAATAAGATTGGGAACTCAGAACCCTGTTTGTCCTGTTAGAATGAAATATAAAGGTAGAATTTAGAGAGCACAAATAAATTCTAACACAGTTAAGTTGTCAGAGAAGGATGTATGTTACCATCTGTCTGATAGGTTAATTGTTAGTTATAAATACTTCAAGTTGTAGAAAAAATAAAGTAAAATTGGATAATATGCAGAAACACTCACTCTACCCTTGATAAATTGGTTTTTACATAAAAGACTTCAGGATTAACATTCGTTCTTCCAGATAGGAAATAAAGCCATTATCAATGGCAGCATTAAGGCATCTTTTCTCAGTTTATTTGCCTAATAAGAATGCAGTTTTAATGCAATAGAAGAATCACATTGCAGAAACAGAAGACAATGTTGCCTAGTTTTTTAAAATTTTATTTGTTCTTTTAGTTATGTATGACAGTAGAACGTATTTTGCATATTATACATACATGAAGTATAAACTCCTATTCTTGTGGTTGAACGTGATATGGAGTTACACTAGTCTTGTATTCAAATATGAACATAGGAAAGTAATGTCCGATTCATTCTATTGTCTTTCCTATTCCTATATCCCTCCTTTCCCTTCATTCCCCTTTATCTAATCTGAAGTACCTCTGTTCTTTCTTACCCACAATGCCCTATTGTGTATTAGCATCCACATATCAGAGAGAACATTCAGCATTCAGTTTTTTTGGGGGGATTGGCTTATTTCACTTAGCATGATATAGTTTCTAGTTCTATCCATTTACCAGCAAATGCCATAATTTCATTTTTATTTATGGTTGAATAATATTCCATTATGAATATATACCACATTTTCTTTATTCATACATTTGTTGAAAGGCACTTAGATTGGCTCCATAGCTTGGATATTGTGAATTGAGCTGCTATAAACATTAATATGGCTGCATCACTATAGTATGCTGATTTTAAATCCTTTGGGTGTGTACCAAGGAGTGGGATAACTGGGTCAAATTGTGGTTTCATTCCAAGTTTTCTGAGAAATCTCCATACTGCTTTCCAGAGTGATTGCACCAATTTGCAGTCCCAACAGGAATGAGTGTAACTTTTTTTCCCACATCCTCAGCAACATATATTGTTACCTGTATTCTTGATAATTGCCATTCTGACTGGAGTGAGAGAAAATCCCAGTGCAATTTTAATTTGCATTTCTCTCATTGCTAGAGATGTTGAACAGGTTTTCATATATTTGTTGACCGATTGTATTTCTTCTGTGAAGTGTCTATTCAGTTCCTTTGCCCATTTATTGATTGGGTTATTTGTTTTCTTGGTGTTAAGTTTTTTGAGTTCTTTATATATCCTGGAGATTGATGCTGTATCTGAAGTGCTGAAACAAAGATTTTTCTCTACAGAGTCTCTCTTCGTTTTCTTGTTTTTTTCCTTTGCTGAGAAGAAGCTTTTTAGTTTGATGCCAACCCATTGATTGATTCTTGATTTTATTTCTTGCACTTTAGGAGTCTTTTTGAGGAATTTGGTTCCTAAGCTGACATGATGGAAATTTGGGCCTACTCTTTCTTCTTGTAGTTGCCTAGTGTTTTGACCCAGGGGAAGTGGTCAGCTGGTTGTGCTGAAGACCAGTCTTACAGGCTGAAGATGAGGGTTTGCATATTTACCATAGGAGGAAATAAGAGTGGGATAGAGAAATATGTCATGTGTAGGTTTTATCAGCTTTGAAACTACAGTTATAATGGCTTTATTGAATACAACTTTGCTATTTCATGCAAAACATAGTTTTATATGAAAAGGTAATATTATTTTTACTTAGAATAATATACACTTTAAATGTTGTTAAAAATTTTGGTGAAATGGTGATTTTAGAGTGTGTATATATATATATATTAATATATATTATATTATTAGTACTATATATATTACTCTTCCTGTTAATACTGTCATCATTATTCAGGAAGATTGCCGGTGGAGTATAATGTTTTTTGTCCCCAGTTTACAACTGCACAACTTGTATATAAATAACCTTTACTACAAACATGCACCTCTGCCACACTGCACTGCCACTGGAGTTGCTGTTATCGCTGCACTGAGCACTGTGAAAACCAAACCCAACTTTTAGGTTTGTTCTTGGCTTGACCTTACCATCAGAAATGTGTGGGATGCTTCATAAAAATAAAGACTCCTGAGGATATAAAATGGGAATGTGACCCACAGTGTGGTCCCCTCTGCAGTCACTGCATTCATAAAACCCTTTATTTTCCCATTTCCAAATCCATTAGAACTGTACATTTTTGTGTGGTCTGAACAGTACTGAAAAGGAAAAGGGGGAAAAAATTAAAAAAAGATAGCATGCTAACATAATCACATTCATGCCTCTGAAATCTTACACATGTGGGTACGTGTGTTCTTAAAAAAAATAGTCCATAGTGGATGGAAACCAATAACAATTGGCAACAAGAACAGTTGACAGTTTACAAATGATTTTTGGAGTGGGTGGTGTCAAAAAAACTATTGAGGATCATAGGCATGTATAATTTTTTGTCCATTGCCCAAATATTAATGTTATTTTTGAAAGATAGTGACCTAATAAGTGGTCCTAGTAATGCTGTAAGATATTTAAAACTTTGTTTTTGAAAATTCTTTTCTTAAGTTTTGAAGACAATGTTTTTAAATGAAATTCATTTGTCATTCCTATAGAGGATTTTTTCACCTGCCCCTATCTAGTTTGTGTCATTATTTTCTTTATCGAGCTCTCCTTTCATTTCTGCTGTGTTACAATAATGCTGAGGAATATTCAACCAATTTTGGGTTTCTACAATTTCACTAATGTCAATTCATACAAAATTAAGAGGCCAGATGTGGTGGAGCACAGTCTGTAATCCCAATTGCCTGGGAGGCTGGGGTAGGAGGATTCAGGTTCAATGGGAGGATGGGCAACTTAGTGAGACTGTTTTGAAAAATAAAATAAATAAAAAATAAAACAAACCAAAATAAAACAAATAAAATACAAGTCTAGGGCATGTACCTCAGTGGTAGAATACTTGCGCAGCAGGCAAAGTCCCTAAATTCAATCCCTGGTGTAAAATTCACACGACCAGGAGAAGATGAATTAAGCCACTCGGCAAGGCTTTATTGGAAGGCGAGCCCTCGGACCATTTCCCCGTCCATCAGAGCGGGTCGGGAGAAATGGCATGGGAGATTCTGTGCATAGAGAATTTCAAGAAAACCCGGTCAGGAAGGGGAGGGGTTGGGTACAGGAAGAGAAGGCCACAGTCCTTCCTGATGGGTCAGGAAAACTCGCTGATTGACAGGAGGCGTGTCCACTGTGACGTCACATCTGGCTTGCAGCTCTGCTGACCAGCTTCCTTATTTGGGCATCTTGGACCCTGACCAAACCTGACACCTGGTACTACACATATGAGAGAGAAAAGGGAGGGGGAGGTGAAGGGGGAGGTGAAGGGGGAGGAGCGAGCAGGGTGGGGCAGCCAGGTGGGAGAGAGAGAGCAGGGTGAGGAGAAAGAAAGAGACAGAGAGACAGAGAGAGAGAGAGAGAGAGACAGACAGACAGACAGACAGATGGATATGGATGATAGAACAGCTTAGCTGGAGCCCTCAGGGGACCTGGGGAGGGCATCCTACAGCGAGCAACGATGTGGGCCTGCAGGGCCCGCGCAGGCCAAGGAGGGAATCACTGTGGCGGAGCAGAATGCACTCACCGGGCCTGGAGGTCCAAGTGCGTTGCAGATACCCACAAGGGGTACGCACCACCGGGGCGGCCTGGTGTGGAATGTTGGGGCCCAGGACCATGAGGAAAGGTCATCCCGCATGACCTTGAGCGCCAGAGTGAGAGCAGGAGGGAGCTCAAGCGACTGGCAGTGGCGGTGGTCTGCTCCGGGGAAGTCAGACTGAGAAGCACATTTCCCAGCTGCGCAGGCAGCCCAGGAGAGCGCGAAAATGGGTCTCAGCTCATTTGGATAAGCATACATTTGCAGACTGGGGTGAAATACTCTCTTCATGGCCACGACACCAAGTCGTCCTACTTGTTATATTAATAACTGTTTCAGTCCTTTGGATTTTATAAAGCTCCACATTTTATAGCTTTTAATTCAGGCTATGCCCTGAGAAAGCAAGGAAAAGATGTTCTTGGAATAGTTGGTCTGCTTGGGGACTGGGGTTGTGGCTCAGTGGTAGAGCACTTACCTAGCACGTGTGAGGCACTGGGTCTGATCCTCAGCACCATATAAAGATAAATAAATAAAATAAAGGTATTGTGTCCATCTACAACCAAACAACCAGGTTAAAAAATATAGTTGCTTTTCTTGGTTCTGAGGGAAGCCCTGGCCAGCATCTTCTACCAGTGGAGTCTGAGGCCTCCTCATCAGGTGTAAAAATTATGGAATGTCTCAGAGACTTCCTGTGAGTCCTTTCTGGTGAGGCATGATTGCATGTATACTTTGCAGGACCTGGGAATGTACTTAACCTGTCAGTCAGTGAGCACTCCTAGGCTGTTCATGCTTTGGGAATCCCTGTCTTCCACTTACACCTCTACACCTCAAATATCTGATTTCGAATATAAAATAGAAGTTTCAGGACTAACTTTCATCTCATTCACTATTGAAGGGCATCCCCCTTGCTCTACCACACTCCTCAAGAGAGTTTGTTTTGACCAGAAATCTCTATGACAGATCACTTAATGCTCGCTGGATTGTCCATTCTATTTTTTTTTTTTTTTTTAAACTTGGAATTAAACCATCTCCCTATCTTTGACCCATCAGAATGCATTGTATGCCAGAGCATTGCGAGAAATGGAGTGTGACCCTTCTTCCCAGGACAGCCATTCACATACTTCTAGCAATAGACTTTGTATAGTTTGATCTCTTTGATTGTAATTCATCTTAACATGTCCCTTCCTCCGTGTGTGTGTGTGTGTGTGTGTGTGTACTGGGCACTAAACCCAGAATTTCTTTACCACTGAACTACATTCTTAGCTTCCTAATATTGTTTTTTATTTTGAGACATGGTCTGGCTAAGCTGCCCAGGCTATCCTTGAATTTGCCATCCTTGCTGGGATTGTGAGTGTGTGCCATGGTGCCTGGCTTATGTTACCATTTTCTGATGCTCCTTTTGTGCTTATGAATCTAGAACTGAATATGATAGCCAGAATTATTTCATCTTCAGAATTTTGACATTGATTTAATTTAGTATGCCCATGTTTGTAGATAAAGTCTATGTACTATGTTTGCAGTTTTACTGTAAATCTAAAACTCTTCTGAATAAAATGTTTAACTAAAAATTACAGAAATTTTAGAAATAATAATACTGCTGAAATATTTAATTCAAAATATATAAGCACACACATTCATATACATAGGTAAACCTTCGTAAATTTTTAGAGAAGTTTGAAATCTCACTATTAGTACTTACTGTGTAAGTTTAAATAAGTCACTTAA
The DNA here is from genome assembly GCA_028644305.1 of Xerus rutilus. Lineage (NCBI taxonomy): Eukaryota > Metazoa > Chordata > Mammalia > Rodentia > Sciuridae > Xerus > Xerus rutilus. Next base: position 135,974,089 of record CM053402.1, on the reverse strand, counting down.
TTTGAGAAGGCCAGTTTCATTTTCCAGAATATGATAGACTGGGGTTAGATAGTTTCTATGTTTTTTTACATTTATTTTAATTTAAAAGGCAGCATCTTTTGTTCACATGTTATTTGCAGTAGAATTTAGATGTTATATCAGAACATTTCAGATGCTTAGTATGTCAGTACAGCAATAAGCTTTTCTGAAAGTTTTGTAATACTCCATAAGATGGTGCTATATTACCATGAGAAAATGTTTATATTTCCCATTTCACAAAGCTTGATATTAAGCAGTCATCCCTATCTGTTGAGTTGCATCTATTCTTTCAAAAACTATTGGAGAAAAACAACCCCAATGAATCAATCTAATTAATAAGAGAATTTACTTATGCCAAAATATGTTCTTTTAACTAGAGGTTGGTAAATTTAGTTATATTAGGAGTTTTAGACCATACCATAATCTCCATTGTGACTACTCAAATCTGCCATTTTAACCTAAAAGTAACTATGGGCAGTACATCCATAAACAGGACAACTGTGTATGAAAACCCAATTTATTTACAAGTGATCAGACTGCAATTTGATAATCTTTGATATAAATCACACAGGAATCTGATCCTCCATCTGATCAGTGACTATTTGTATTGAGCCAAAATAGGTACTTTCATGAGATGGACAGACTCCAAGATGTGCCCTCCCTGATCTTTGCCTGGTGGTATTCACCCTTTTTTATGAACCTCTCCCCTGGGATAGGAACAAGAATCAAGAATATGGCAAAGGTGATGGGATATTACTTCTGTGATTGTTTTATTATATATAACTCTATCTTGTTAGCAGACTAGCTCTGAAGACACTTCTTGTTGGCATGATGAATAAATGGCTGTGTTGAAAAAATCTTCATAGAGAGGAGCTAAGGGTCATTTGCAGCAGAGAGCCTGCAAGAAAGGGTATACACACGTACATACACACACCCAATACATGTAGATGTATAAACACACATATGTATTTTTCCATACACACACATTCATATACATTATTTTGACTAAAGAATATATTTCTGTTGGGTATGGTGGCACACACCCATAATCCCAGTGGCTCCTGAGATTGAGGCATGAGGATCACTCAAAGCCCACAGCAACTTAGCAAGGCCCTAAGAAATTTAGTGAGACTCTGTCTCAAAATAAAAAATTTTAAAAGAGCTGGGGTTGTGGCTCAATGGTTAAGCAACCCTGGGTTCAACCCTGGTATTACACACATACACACATATGCATGTGCACGTGCACACCCACAAAAAGAATGTATTTCTATGATATTCATGGAAAATTCAGAACACTATCTTTGTAACAAAAATTCTCCTTTTTGTTTATACTATTAGAGATTGAATCAAGGGGCACTCTACCACTGAGTTACATCCCAAGTTCCTTTTATTTTTTATTTTTAAACAGGGTCTTGATAAGTTGACCAAGCTGGCCTTGAATTTGTAATTCTTCTATGTCAGCCTCCCGAGTAACTGGGATTACAGGTGTGTGTCACCATGTCCACCTACAGATTCCTATTTAACTAATTTATTTGTGTGTGATTTAAGATATGTGATACATTTTAATTTTTATTTGTTCTTTTTAGTTATACATGACAGTAGAATGTATTTTGACAAAGATATGCGATATTTTTTTACATTATGGTATTATGTTTGTTTTTTTTTCCTTCACTGTAATTGAAAAGTAATAGAAAACACTTCTCTGGGAGATGCACTCTAACTAGAACACATTTATAGTTCAATTTTAGTTTGAATTTTCATCAAAGGGGAAGAATATTAATTTTGACAGAAAAGATTACATAGAACATGCTTACTAGTTAGAGTTTTTCCATTTTTAGAAGCTAATATTGCAAAAAGGGTAATGTTAAATTACAGGAGATAAAATTCTGAACAATTGCAAAAATGTTTCTTACATCTTTGACATGACAGTGTGAGGTGTTTCCTAGTTTGTATGTAGTGTTCCATTTAGCAAAACAAGCTGGATTTTTTTTTCTTAAGGCATTTAAAAAATTATCTTTGTCTTTAAAATTAATCTACAAATACAGTTCTTTAGAGTTTCTGAGGTTCCATCATGTATCTTATTCAGTATTTGGGAAACCATAATTCCTTTGAGGTTAAAAATAAAAACACTGCATAATACTGATTTATAGGAAACATTCACTCACTGTGATAAAGGCCACATCCACCCTTTGGTTATCATTCACATGCTGATTTTTCTCCTTAAATTGCTAGAGCTCCCAAAAAGTCATTGAGAACTGTGTTTTCTTTTGATTTTTCCAAATGCTTTACATAATTGATACTGGGTATTCAGATTTTTGGACCAATGCCACCCCTTTAAAGAAAGCACTTATTCATTGATTATGTCTGATCAAGACACTATCAATACTGTGTAAGTACATAGTGCATACATTTAAATTTTATTTTTCTCTCTGGATGTTTTGCTTTTTACTTTTAGTTTTCATTTTTCTTCTTTGGTAAACTTGAAGCAGATACTAGAGGATAAAAGATAGATATTTTGGAAAAGTCAAATTCTAGACAAGGTTATTTAAGAGAGATGAGATTTATGACCATCCTGTACAGCTGAAATTTCTATAGTTGGATATGACAGAGCGGATGATCACCAACTGATCATTATAGAGAATGGCTGTTGTCACATTATGGTACTTTGGCCCAGACTTCCTACACTGACAAATATCCTTTTCTTTAGAAAATATCATTATAATAACCTCCTATCTAAGGGAAATAATGGCATAAAATAAAGCACTACTTTACCATTAAATCGTATGTAATAATATCTGGCACTTTGTCTCTCATCAGCTAGATAAACTGCCTAGCAAAAATGAATGCATACGGGCTGGGGTTATGGCGCAGTGGTGGCGTGCTCGCCTAGCATGCGGGAAGCACTGGGTTCGATCCTCAGCACCACATAAAAATAAAATAAAGATATTGTGTCCACCTACAACTAAAAAAAATTAAAAAAAAAAATGAATGCATACACCTTTTTTCCTATTTTGAGTATTTTATATTTGTTTATAGAGACAAGGAAAATTTAAAAGTTATTGGAATTATCTACACGAGACAATGTGATTTGTCATGCTACATTGTCACTATGAAAGATGACTGGACATAGAATGATAATTAGAGATTTTTTTCAAAGAAGTGGCATCTATTCAAATTGAGTCTCTAGGTTGTTTTGCATCAAAGGACATAAGAGAGTAAAGAATCATCAATTTCCGAATTTGAATTAAATATGTCAAGTGATTTACCTTACAATGAAGGTGTTCATGCAAAATAGTGAGTGGATAACTAAGTCAATAGAGTTAACCCTCAGATTAACCCGCTCATCAGCTCTAAAGCTGCTCTAACATCCGGCACCTATTCCATGTGCCATGGGTCTCTAAAGTCCTAAAGTAACACAAATTAATATCACTGAGACTGTCAAGCCATAGACTCTCAGGAGACACTTGCCCATGTGTCATCGTCCATGTCATGAGGGTGAATTTTCAGGTCAACACTGACTTGGAGATGGAGACTTTCAACAAATATTTAATCAACTTTAAAACTGCAGCAACTGTGGTATCTCTTTACTGCTCCTCATTCCTCCTAATACCACCAGTTGACTCTCTTTCCTTGCCACCAGAGAGGGAAAGAAAGAAATCTTTGCCCAAATAGCTAATGATCTTGGAATGTAGGAGGGGTTAGGATGTGATGTTCTGGAGAGTTCTACAAAATCTACTCCAAGAATATAGTATTAGTGGCAAAGTGTTCTGGGCATTTTACATACATAGTCCCTTAAAGGATAGCAGGAATGTTCTCTGGTAATATAAATCATCTGTTTTTGTGAATCTCCTTGCCAAGAAGATCCAGTAATGGGAGAGTCTAATGTGAACCTAGCCAGGTGTGCACTCCTAATCATGAGAGTATGGTGTGTCTTCCAGCACAACAGAAAACAGTGTTAAACTTATCCACCATCAGTCCATAATGGCCTCACTGGATCCACTATGAATAGGGCACCAGAGTCTTTTTCCAAAACCAGAGGTGTGTGATAGTGATACAGAGGGCCCAGATATTTGCTCTTTTTCTCCTCTAAATCTAGAACTGGATCATAGCAAACAGACAGTCCAGAGAATAATGAAAACATCAATTCAAGGTATTTTCTAAATGCAGTTTGAATAAATGGAAGAGAAGAATAGAAATAGTAATGAAGGAATCCATTTCTCCTTAATCATTGAAAGATTCAGGTGATCTCAATTTAAACTATTTTTATTTTTGCTTTTATCTCTGACTAGATTATAGTTAAAGAAACGTCAGAACCTATGTGAGGAAGGAAGATGCTATGCTGCATATATTTTAATCAGAAATACAATGTTCCATATTAGGCTCACTGTACTATGCACTAAGAAGACAGGTATGTAAATTTCTTTAATAGATGTTGCCAGTGCAGGCCTTGGGTATCATAAGGTGAGTGCTACTGATAACATATGAATTCAGTAAGAGATTCAAATATGTTGGGATTGTCACTCAGTGCTAGTTGGAATTTCGGGTTCTTAGTTGAGAGGAAACAACATATGCATACTGCCTGCAAAGTTTACCCAAACACAAAGAAAGTGATTTTTGCTAAGGACCCAGCAGAGGCAGAACATATATTCTGATGCAAGCTGTTGCCTTTTTAAAGGGGCCCGATGAAAAGGACTCAAATATGGACTTAAATGCTAACAGATGGGTTAAACACAGGCTATTTCCAAATATTTATTGTATGCATGAATAATCAAGAGACTTGGTGTAGATGGACGTGTGCAGGCAGTGGATATATATGAAATCAGGAACATTGACAGCATTTTATGTGGGAAAACACTAAGGACATACATGATAAATTAAAAAGCATTTGTTTATTTTGTAATTAAATATTTGTGAAAATAAAGCATAGTAAGCATTTATAAATACATGAATAAAAACATGTATACACATACAGATATATGCACACACATAGACGCATATCAACTAAAAAGGGCAGACTCAGGAAAATTAATTATAAAATTCCATATTTTATGGTACTGTTGTTCTTATACGTGCATCAAAAGTCAAATATTGTTACTAGTCCTTATGTAAAAGGAAATTTATTTTATATTTTTGCTTACTTAAATTTAAAGCTGCAAATAAATGTAAAAATCCTGTATACAGAGATAAAATTCCTAATATTTATAAAGCTATCTTTCCAAATCACTTATAATGTGTATACATACATTTATCTTGCAAAAAAACCCCTACATAATATTTTTTAATATGGTTGTTAACAGGGAGCATCTTTCCATGTTACTATATAGACCAACTTTATTTAAAATAAGTTGCATATATATCTCATTTCGTGTGTATAAGCATTCCCTTATATTTGTATATCTACACTGATCCATTATTTTTACTATCTCAAGATATTGTGATGAATATTTTGGGGCTGAATATTTGTGTGTATGTAATTATTTCCTAAGAATATTTTTGGACAATAAATATACACATTTTTTTAGGCTCTGAATACTTTTAGCCTGAGTGCCTTGTGTTAAACTAGTACTAAATTGTATAAATATTTTTTGAGTTATATAATCTCCCACATTTTCATTTAATAGTATTTGTTGTTAATGGATCATAAGCACAAGAATCATGATAAATCTTTCTCCTTTTTATCTTCCAGTTTTCTGTAACCTTATATAGAAGGAACAAGCACAGATACTGCATACTTTTATGCAGTATCTGTGCTTGCTTTTTAATCCAGTCTGAGTTTTTTCTCAATTGAAATATTTGCTCTACTTAACATCTTATAAACACTTATTTATTTTCTATGTTTATTTTGTTTTTCTTCTTAAACTTTGATTTTTATTAGTTTTTTTTCCTGTTATTTCTATTTTATGAACTTCTTAGTTTTACACATTTACTCTTATAGTATTTACCTTGGGTATTATAATATGCATTTTGGACTTGCTCCAATTTGATGTGAATTAGTCTATTCAACATTCCCCTAAAAATACAAGAAATTCAAATATTTTAATTAAACTTTCCTCTTGCTCCTTTTTTAAAAAAATGTTATTAACATTTTTATTTTTACATATTTTAAACCCTCTAAAACATTATTGTTGTTTTAAACAGTTAATATTCACTTATATTTATTACATATTTACCCTTTTTGGTTATTTTACTTCTTCCTGAATCTTCCTTAGTCTTTCATGTAAGCATCTAAGTTTATTTTCTGTATGTTTGAATAACTCACTTCTAGTGAAACATGCTGCTGATTTTCATTATCTTGTTTTTCTGAAAATGTCTTTATTTCACCTTCAGGTTAATGAGTATTTTTACTGTGCGTTGAGTTCTCAATTAACTATTTAAAATTTTTTTCATGAATAGATGAAAGTAATGAGAACCTTTTCCTTTTTGCATTGGCATGCAGCAGTTTTACTATGATGCGCTTACATGTAGCTTGCTTTGTATTTAGCCTTGCTTGAAGTTTAGAATGCTTCTTGAATCTGTGGCTTAATACATTTCATCATTAGAAATATGAAATATTTTTTGCCACATCTTTTTTTTTTGGTGACTCCATTATACATATGTTGGTTCTTTTCCTCATATTCCACATTACTATTATAATATTTGTTTTATATCCTTTTCACTTTCATACTTTATTCTGTATATTTTCTATCTTCTACTTCAGCAATTAACTTTCAAATACATCTATTGTCCTTAGTTTAATTAGTTGTAACTTATTTCTCTACATTCCATTTAACTTGATTTTATAGTTTCTGGCTCTGAGTTCAAATTTTACTATCTTATTTACTTGAAAATACTAATCAAAGTTGGTATGAAGTATATATGTGATAATTACAATATCCAGATCTCCCTTGAGTCTGTTTTGGATGTCTTCTCTCAAATTTGTTAATTCTTATCTTTTTTGCACTTCTAGAGATTTTGACTGAATGCTGATAATGTGTATGAAAAAATTTAGGGGTAATTTGAAGCTGTTGATGAGAGTCTCCACAGAGAAAGTAGGTATGTATTTCTGGCAATTAGCTAGAATAGTCATTGGAGGTGCCAGCAGAACCTAGGTATTCCTAGTACTCCTTCCTTTGAATGAATCCTAACCTTTTTATCTCATGAGGCTTCAGAAAGCTCTGGCAGCCTTCTCAGCTAACACTTTCTTTTTTCCCTTTTGCTGTCAGGGGTTAAGCCCAGTGTCTTCTGCATTCTAAGGATGCACTCTGCCACTGAGTTATAGATCCAGTCCCAACTGATGCTTTGAAAACTGAGAATACATTGAGGGAAAAGGATTTTCACATAATTGTATAACAAACATTTTGCTCAAGCTTTCTAATTATCCTGGGGTGGTTGATTTGAAAATAACTATTCCATCACAATCTGAAGTAAATATATATTTTAAAAATGTTGAGACTTGTTTTGATTTTCTTGTGGTCAACATTAGCCTCTTTCTCCTTTTATTTTCACTGTATTAAATTTATATGTAAACTTGATTTTAATTTTAATTTTAATAGTAGTGTGATTTTTGTCTTTTTTTTTCCCAGCAATAATGCATTTTTCTACTTATACTGATTTTTAAATGAATCTGATAGCATTCTTTTTATAACTAGAAAATTTAAAATATATGGTAAATATTATATCTCCATAAAGATGTTTCTAAAATGTGTGTTTTTTGTTTAAAAAAAATTTTTAAAAAATGTTTATTTTAAAAAAAAGGCAATAGCCAAGTGGAAACTACTTATTCTTCAACTCCAATTTTGTTTGCTTTAAATTTAGAAGTGACTTACTTATTTACTATTTTAAACATTCACCTCCCCTTTTTCCTTTAATGTTTACCATCTACTCATACTGAACCCTTTGAAGGAGATTGCTCCAGTGTATATCTCCAGATCCTGATTTGCTGCTTCTTCCAAAAAATGTAAAACACAATTCCATTATGCATCTTACAGGCTCCTGTTGTCAAAAATAGGTGGTGGTGGTGGTGGTGGGGAATCTTTGGAATAGCCAAATAAGTTGAATAAAAAAATTCACAGGAATGCAGCTTGGTTGGGGCAGGAATTCACTAAAATGTATTTAAATTGTATAAAAACCATTTTTTATGTTTCAACCCAGGAAAATATTTCAACTAATTTTAATTATTGCTTCTTTCTATTTTTCTCTTAACTTTCAGACATTTCAATTATCTTTATCTGCTTTTATGTCAACTTCATTTCTAAAATATTGTTTCAAAAATTTTGGTTCTTTTCCTGGCATTCTATACCATTTTATGTTCTAAACATTTGGTTTTCTGTACTACCTAGATGAATTTTATTTTGCTTTTTATTTATTTATTTATTTATTTATTTATTTATTTATTTATTTATTTCTAGGGATTTTACCCAGGAAAACTTTACCACTGAGCCATATCCTTTTTACTTTTCATTTTAGAGAGGGTCTTGCTAAGTTGCTTAGGGCCTCACTAAGTTGCTGAGGCTGGCTTTGAACTTTGATCCTCCTTAATCAGTCTCCCAAATGGTTGGGATTATAGGGGTGTACCACCATGCCACCATGCCTGACTATTGGCATTACATTTTAATAATCCTTACTTATCCTAATTTGTTTCCTATTGTGATTTTCTCCATTTTATAAATTTTAACATTTTTCAGTTTTATCTTATGACACCCCTTCTTTTTAGCCATATTCCTTTTTTTCCCCCTCTTTGGATGATGTCTTACATTCTTAGAGATAATAACAGTAATTTATGAGTGTAAGCATGCATATATTATATGCATATATACATATGCGTAAATTTTAAGCATTTCTGTTCTTAATTTTCAACATTTGCTGCTACTCACAAGTATTAAAGAACACTATTTGCAAAATCTAAATTCTTAGGAAAATATATACAAACTTTCCCTTCTAGTAATGAAACAACACCAAGGTTGCAAGGGATTTGAGTATCAGTCTTCCTTCTTTATTCTTCAATAACAGGATTTCACCTCCTTCCCCTGGCCTTGGTCTTATATTGAAGAGGTTACCTTCTCATTCCATTACTGTGGAACTTGATCAGATGACTAGCCATGTGGCCAATGAGATGTTAGTGGTTATGACACAAAGCACTGAAGAATACTTGTTTGGTGTGGTTTGGTCTCTTGCATTTCTGTTACTGCCAAGAGAAAAAACAAATTCTGTGTACCTCAGGGATCTCAGACAAATGAGAGGCAGATAGAGCAAACCCAAACTGATCCCACAGTTTGAATACAAGATCTCTTGAGCTCCTGAACTTAGCTGATTCCTAGCAGATCTTACATCAGGTGAATGAGAAATGCTTTCTGCTGTGCACCATTGAGCTGTATGGTTGTTTGATATGCACATTAATATGCGAAGATCTTTCAGATACAAGCCTATAAATAATTTGTTAGTATTTTTTGGTTTTAATTTAATACATAATAAACTAATTTTTCTTCCTTCTTTACTCATTATAACTTCTGGACTGATTTAAATTATAAATAAATTTTAGATCTGTGCTTATAGTTTCTAAATTGGTTCACCCTTCTGTATTATTAGATTTCTTTTCTCTTACTGAATAGGTCTTATTCATTCATATGTTTCTTAGAAAAAATTCTAGAAGTAATTCTCAATGTACTGGCTTTGAAACTGACAAAAAGTACAAATAGCAGAATTGCAAGGAAATATTTCATCTTTTTGAATGACTCATTTAGCAATTTCTTATTCTGTTGTTGATTACTTTCCAAAATCAGCTTTTGTGAGTTATAAAATCATGATTTCAAGTTTCATGGTAATCAGGCTAATTAGAATTTTCCAAGCAGGTTTATTCTTAGAATTTATTTTAATGACAATATAACATTTTTAAATGCCTAGTGAGCAGTATTCCACCTTGTTCTTTTGATCCAGAAAGTAAACACTTGGCTACATTATCTGCTGATTAAAATGTCCTATTAACCTCAAGAAGTATTAGCACACGTCTAGTTTTCCACCATGGATTAGTTTCAGTGTGTGCATGCAAATACACACACAGACACACAAATTGAATTCCAAATAATAATAAGAGCAAGACCACAATGTTAATACCATGTTTAGAAGGTAAATCTTTTGGATCACAAAATCTGAGACCAAACCGTTTTTGAAGACGTACAGATTCCTATGCATAATCTTCTCATCACATTGAAATTTAATTATTATTGCTGATCTTTAGATCCCTTCACATTTCTCATTGTCTACAAACCACTGACTTTCATAGTTCATCCATTGTCCTAGAGCAACGCAGTGCTTACTTATAGGAGTAATAAAGTAATAGTAAGTGGGACAGGATGACAGAAAGAGATAAAAATGACTTTATAGTGATTGTTCTCAACTGAAAGCACTGAGATAACTCATGAGTGCTTTGCTCTTAAACCTTATGTGCTGGTGCAAGTTGTTCCTTTTGTAGGGACATGTACTCTGAGCCACAGCTCAATGCCTCCATTATAGAGGTCTTTTCACAAGAAGGAGCATAACTGTTTTTGTGAAACCTCTTTGAGCCCTGCACTACTATAAATGCTTTGCTGTTCTTCTTTTATCATTGCTACTCTACTCTTTGGTAACTATTGTTGCCTTTCCACTAGATGGAGAACTCTGAGAGAAGAGAGAAATATAGGGTTGGGAACTTTGTTGATGTTCCAAATACATATGTAAAATTAAGTGACAATCAATAGAGGGCTAAGAACAGGAATCCAGCTAATCCCTTATTTAAATATTGAGAAAGTAAGTATTTTGGTTGAAAATATATTGTCAACCACATATATTACTGTTGTAAGAGGTAAATGTGCTTACTTCCAGTCTATTTGATATTAAGTTGACATAAAAAAACATAAATTCACCTTTGTGGTTTTAGTACATGCATTTCTTATATATATTCAACAATCAGAATTACAGGACTGACTGGAGATACAGTGGTAAGACATGCCTAGTACATGTATTTTAGGAAGCTCAAAACTAAACTAATAACATAATTTAAATTGCATGATTAGCAACTGTGAGAAAGCCTAGTAGTTCTCTCTTTAAACCTTTTTAAAGGAAAACTGACTCCTGAAAAAATAATCATCTCTTCTTATAATCAAAGTCCTACTAAGATTCTTACAAGGGGTTGAGAGTTTTGATGAAAGGTGAGCCAATTCGAATACAGTGAGAGCAGATGTTTCAGGAATGTATTGTCAGCTCTTTGTCACTGTGACCAAAACACTTGACAAGGACAACTTAGAGGATGAGAAGTGTACTTGTGCTTACAGTTTCAGAAGTTCAGTCCCTGGTCCACCAACTCCATTGCTCTGAGCAGAGGTGACAGTGTAACATCATGGAGGAAGATTGTGGCGGAGGGAAGCAGCTCAGCTAATTGGTAGTCAGGAAGCAGAGAGAAAGCAAGGCACTAGGGATAAGATATATAATCCCCAAAGGGATGCCACAAGTGACATACATCCTTTGGCCCCAAACTCCCTGCCTACAAATACCATCCAATACAGTAGTCCTTTCAATTTACTAATCTACCAAATGTATTAATCCACTGATCATGTTACAACTTTTATAATTTAATCATTTCAACTCGGAACATTCCTGCATTAGCACATGATCTTTTGGGGACAGGGACACCACATATCCAAACCATAACGAGAGGCTTCTCATATGCTTCTGAATCATTTCAAGTTAGAGCAGAGTACACTGCCATCCCACACTAATTACACTGTGATAATTGCATTTTTAAATATTTTAATGCAGTATCATAAGTGATTTGGATTTCTTTCTTTCTTTCTTTTTTTTTTTGGTACTGGGGATTGAACTCAGGGGTACTCGACCACTGAGCCACATCCCCAGCCCTATTTTGTGTTTTATGTAGAGACAAGGTCTCACTGAGTTGCTTAGCACCTCACCATTGCTGAGGCTGGCTTTGAACTCTCGATTCTCCTGTCTCAGCCTCTCTAAGTGCTGGGAGTACAGGCTTGAGCCACCATGCCTGCCTAGTGATTTGGATTTCTAATGTGTGAATATATAATAAAATCTAGGTGATTACTCTTTTCAGGGAAAAAGGAGAAATTGATAGTACTTCTCTCAGAAACTTATTCAGGTGAAAAGATCCTAATTCAACAGAAAGAATTTAATTCATATGATCTTAAAAAATGATTATTATGATTACAGTTACTTTCCCATTTTTTGTATTTGCCTTAAAATTATGAGGAATAAAAGTTTGTAATTTAGAGAGAATTTGTACTCCTAATTGTAGTCCTCCTAATTCTTCTTTCTTCTTAAGTGATGAAGTGCTTGTGAATTGGTTTAAGGAGGTGGGAAATGTGGCCACACACATTACTCTTCCTTTACCTAATCCCACCCTCTCTTATCATCTCTGGGACCTTTAGAATATTGGCATTACCATTAGCTAGCAATCATTTACCCTCTCAGCAAAGTGGCTAAAGCCCTTGAAGAGATTAGCTGTCTTATTCCCTGGAAATGAAACTACTGGATGGACCATTTATATAAATGCTAAATCTGGAGACTCATAACCCAAATTTTAAAGAATGAGCCTGGTTTTTGGATCAAATTGCACTCCTTTTAGTGTGGCTTGAAACACATTTTTAGCTGAAACTGCACCCTTGGCTATCAGATTACTTGGCTCTTTTCTAATTGGCCTGGGAAATTGCAGATATAAGCATAATATTCCTTTCTTTTGTTTCTCTGGCTTGGGCTGAATTTGTCTATAGTTGTCCTGTTCTATTTCTAAAACAAGTATCCCTTGTTCATAATCAATACCCTTTACATTGGCCATGATTTTTCACTTCCTTCTCATCCCCTTTATAGATCTTCATGACCCTCTCTACACTATAGTAATAATAACCACGTGGTACAGATTTTCCAGAATCATCTTGATGTTCACTGTATATTCTATTATCAGGCCAGGTGACAGACAACGTATGCCAATCTTTAATTTAGAAAACAATTTCTAAGTTTGATCCTGGTCTACTGAGGATTCCTTACAGGAAGTAAGAGGAACTCTGTACTAACCCCAATCTCAATGATCATTTATTCTAAATTAGAGCATCTTAAGGAAATATTAATTACTTTTTACTAAATACGTATTTATTGCTAAAAGGGGGGGCTCGGGGGGTGCCACGTGGGTCTTGCTTGACGAGTTAAGGTCCAGAAAAGACAAGGGAGGGGTCTTCAGGGAGGAAAATGATATGGGGTCTTTCTGGACGGTGGTGGTCTGCGGAGCCAAATTCCCCAGGCCCAGAGGTGTAGGTAAAAAGAAGCTGCTCTGCCCCAGTGAGACGCAGAAACACTGGAGCGAGATGCAGAAAACATCGTTTATTCCAGAAAGTATAGAAGCTTAAATACACTTTTGGACCAATCAGATCCAAAGGTCACAAACAAAGGGGTGCTCTCTGGCAAGAGCACAGTCTATTTGCATAGAATGGGGAAGGATAGAAGGGAGGGGTTGGGAGGTATGGAGAGTGCTCCTACATGTATTCAAATATCCACATGTAAAATAGCTTCCAAAAACAAAATTCAGTAGTTTTTTTCTTTTGTAACAATCCATAGATAACATATTTAATTTTCCATTTTTAAATAGGGCTTTCAAATGTTTAAGACACAATTTGGTGGTAAATATAAGATTTTTCATAGATAAAATCAACACATATACTCTCCTTTGGGTTCTTCATATGATAAGTATAATTTGAAGCATCTAATACTTGCTTTCATTTTGTTCTTGCATCCTCTTAATTCTTTCTGCTACTGCTTGCATCACTTTACCAAAGTTACTTCTGTTAATATCATCAGTGTCCTGTTTGTCCAGGGCTGCCATAATAAAATACCACAGACGTGGTAGCTGAAACAACAGAAATTTACTTTCTAATAGTCTTAGAGACTAGAAGTGTGAGATCAAGGTGCTGGCAGAGTCGATTTCTCCTGAAGCCTCTTTCCTTAGCTTATAGATGGCTGTTTTCTTCCTGTGTCTTCACATATTTTTTTCTTGGGTGTATTTGTGCCCAAATGTCCTCTTCTTAGAAAGATACCAGTTGCTGAATTAGGACACATCCTAATGATCTTATTTTAACCTGATTATCTCTTTTAAGACCCTATCTTCAGATAAAGTCACATTCTGATACTGAACAAAAGAACTTCAACGTATAAAAGCAACAATCCTGCCTAAGATCCTCGCCAGCCTTCCATTGACTTTACGTGAAAGAACAAGGCCATCTGATGACTCACAAGGACCAAATGGACAATATTCTCTTCACTACTCCAACATCATATTTTTTTAGTCCCCTATTAGTTGTATCCACCTTACCCCGATGGGCTTTTTCCAGTTCTGTGAAGAAACTGAGCTCTTTTATGCTTTAGGGCTTTCTCTCATATTCTTTCCTTTCCCTGGAAATTTCTCCTACAGAGGTAATATGGGAAACTCCTCATCCTTGAGTTCTCAGGGAGTCTCTGAAAACTCCATTATGGGGCCTTTTTGAGCCTTATGGGAAGGATAATTTATTTTGTCCTTGGAATTATACAAAACAAGATTAATAATCTAAGTGGCAGTGCCACATAGGTGCAATGGAGTCCATCTAGAGGCAAGATGCTGAGTCTTGACATCACATTTCTCTTGAAACTGATACTGGAATTTTCAACTAGATTAGTTAATGCTCATACTTAAGCTAATGCAACTGAAATAATCCCCAGTGATATGTCTGTTTAGAGAATAAACCACAGATAAAAACAAGCAAGCAATCTTTTGCAGAAGCAATTTTAAGCAAGTTCTTATTTACAAAGAATATTTAAGCATAGTACTGTGGGAAGATTATGGGCATAAACAATTCTGATATTTAATTTTGCATGCTTTGCATAAAACATGTAGCCTTAAGAAAATTACTAAGACACTCTTGATTTCCTCTCCTGATAAAGAGAAGAATGGGTATTATAAAATCTACTTCACAGATTATCTGTTTACATGAAAGGCATGGTAGATAATCAATAAAAATATCTTTTTAAGGATGAAGTGCAAATAAGAATTTATTAGTGAGCTTGAGTAAAGCTATACCTATTAATGACAGCATGTTATCGAAATGTTAGGCATTCTCACATAGCTTATACGTGGTCTTATTCACCAGTGCAAGTTTAGAGCCAGCTAGCTCACTTGGGCTACTTTGTTGTTAGTGAAATCTTTGATGTTGGGCTGGGGCTGTAGCTCAGTGGTAAAGCGCTTGCCTCACATATGTGAGTCACTGGGTTCCATCCTCAGCACCACATATAGACAAGTAAATAAAATATATTTTAAAAAAAAAAGAAATCTTAGATGTTATCACATAACTTGGAGAAGCACATTGTCAATGAAGGTAGATAACCAAATGTCCCATTGCAAACCAATGGTGTATATAATAGAAGAAAGTCCCCTACTCTTCTGGAGACAATTCAGTGACCTATATGATGATTGACTAAAGCTTGGAGGCATGGAGGATTGTGGGTGGGGTCTCATGGTTTCAGTCAAAAGGCAAACATGCCCAGCATTTTCATTCACCAGCTCATGTTTAAAACAAGGTCGCTACTGTAAGACGAATGACCAGATGGAAGTGAAACAGGACCAACACAGGCTTTTATTCTAAGAAATACGCTCCCGGACCAGTTCCCCGCCCAGTCACCAGGCTCGAACAGGCCGGGAAAAAGGCACTGTGCCTCGTGTTACACAGGGTTATAAGGCCTCTCCCCATCCAGAAAAGGCAGGCTTGAGGCCAGGAAGAGGTGTTGACTTAGAGTCCAGTGTCCTCTGAGATTGGTTTTGGTGCAGCTGGTGATGTCATTCCTTCCGGTATGAGCCGAGAGCCATAGAGCTTCTCATACTAAGTTCACTTCTTCTTCCGTACAGATCATTGGGGGCCGCCATTTTGGTGTGCTTGACGCATGCGTGCTGCGCTCGTCACATGCGTCGCATGTGTGCTACGTTTGTCGCGCGCGACAGTGGGTGGGCTGGCTCCGGGCGGTGATGGGGGAGAGAGAGGTTTTAGAATTGTCTCCCAAGGAACTTTCTGGCTCAGTGTCCATGTGGCGTGGCACGGTAGTGGGAAACAGTCCAAAATGCCTCCCAAGCGAACTTTCTGGTGTTGCGTTGGTGCAGCGCCACGTAGCACAGCAGGTGGGTCTGGTTTTCTGTGTCTGCCTCCAACCTAACAGCTATGTTTGCAGACAGGAGATAATAAAAAGGGAGACATGAAGTATAAGAAAGACAGTGATTATTTGAGAGAGAAATGCTTTTATATAATCATTTATCTTTGGGAACTGTTATTCAAATGGATACAATATAAACAGCACAGGAAGACCAAATTGCTGTGGATGGAGGGAACCTTAAAAGACAGAGCCCAGCAGTGAGGATTCAGGAGCTCTATTCAAGATCCATGACCCTAGAGGAAGCAGAAGAAGATGGCACCAGTCCTAGACAAGAAGAAAGAATATTTATTTGAGAAAGGATGAAAGGAAGAGAGTTATGTGAGAAAAGAGAGCAAATTAAGAGTTAAGACTCAATATGTTGTTTAAAAAGGGCATATAAAAGGTAGAGCAATCCTTTAAACCAATTAATACAGGTTGAAAGATGAATTTTATGTTTCTCTACAGATACTTTGTACAGATATTTTAGGACTAGGCTCTTTGGCCATCTTACTGATGTAAGCTGAACGACCAGATGGAAGAGAAACAGGACCAAAACAGGCTTTTATTCTGAGAAATACGCTCCCGGACCAGTTCCCCGCCCAGTCACCAGGTTCGAACAGGTTGGAGAAAAGGCCTCGTCTCTCATGCTACACAGGGTTATAAGGCCTTTCCCCATCTGGAAAAGGCAGGCTTGAGGCCAGGAAGAGGTGCTGACTTAGAGTCCAGTGTCCTCTGAGATTGGTTCGGTGCAGCTGGTGAGGTCAGATTTCTTCCAGTATGAGCCGAGAACTATGGTGATTCTCATATGGGAGGTTCACTATTTCTTCTGTACAGACTACTGGGGACCACCATTTTGGTGTGTTTGGCGCATGCGTGCTGCGTTCGTCGCATGCGTGCTGCGTTCGTAGCGCGCGATGGTGGGCGGGCGGGCTGGCTCCAGGCGGTGAGGGGGAAGGGGAAACAGACATTCGAGAAGTGTCTCCCAAGCGAACTTTCTGGCAGGGTGCCCGCACGGCATGGCGCGGTGGTGGGCGGGCTGGCCCCGGGTGGTGAGGGGAAAGGGAGAGAGACATTCGAGAAGTGTCTCCCAAGCAAAATTTCTGGTGCGGTGCCGGTGCGGCGGGCGGGTTTGGCTTTCTGTGCCTGCCTCTGACCTTAACAACTGAGGTGTCTTCTCTGTAAGATCAACCTTGTATCTTTGGGAAATGCTCTTAGAAGGGATCATATTGAGTATGCTTGATAAATATTCATTTTGGGAGTCAGAATTATGTAGCTTTGGGCAGGTTAATTAATATCAAACTGTTCTCAGTTATGGAATGTGATTATATAATGATGTCTGCCTCATGGGGATACTATAAGAATTAAGTGAGCCCATGCATGAAAAGAAGACAACATGTTTCTTGTGACCCATGGATGTCGATGTTGACAAAATTGGCATAGTCACTGATATAGTAGTGAACAGAATTACTGTTCCCTTTCAAGCTAACGATTTAAAATTTAATTTTTAATTTTATTTTAAATTATCATTTAATTTTAGTTAATAATTGAAAAGAATTTTTTGGTTCTGGAGATAAGAACTACTCCTTGAAAATGCCCAATAATTATATACTCTTTCTGGTATCTATTAGCTATTTACTGTCTTATGACATAGCTAAGTCAACACAAACAAACAAACTCAGAAGATTAAGTTTCCCTTCACCCAAAAAGAAACTGGCAAGAATTTTCAAAGACTACCTTGGCAGAATGTTGGAAATCTAGTTGATTCTGAGTCTAGTATCTTGCTGGACCCATTCTGATAATGTATCTCACAGAACAACTTTTTAAAAATTATACCTGTGATTTTCTCCTCTCAGTGGAATGAAGAAAAGGGAAAGAGTGGCAGCCTAAAAGGGTGAGGAGTTCTCAGCAAAGATGTTTATGACTACGTGTTCTTGGAAAAGGAGAAGTTAAAACTCAGTATTGGATATGTTTAAGGTTAGCATTGAGGATTTTGTTTTAAATGGGGAGGCTAGAAATATGACTTCTCATGTTGCACAAAGTGGTTGAGTCATGGGTTCTTCTTTGGGTGCAGAGGGGTGTTTTAGTCAGCTTTTTCATTGCTACGGCTAAAAGACCTGACAAATACAATTTTAGCAGAGGTTTATTTGGGGGCTCACAGTTTCAGAGGTCTCTTGGTCCATAGACAGCTGACTCCATTCCTTAGGGCTTGAGATCAGGTAGAATATCATGGCGGAAGAGTGTGGCGGAGGGAAGCAGCTCACATAATAATCGGAGAGCAGAGAGAGAAGCGAGGCACGGTGGCGCATGCCTGTAATCCCAGCACTTTGGGAGGCTGAGACAGGAAAATCGCGAGTTCAAAGCCAGCCTCAGCAACAGTGGGTCACTAGGCAACTCAGTGAGACCCTGTCTCTACATAAAACACAAAATACAGCTGGGGATGTGGCTCAGTGGTGAGTATCCCTGAGTTCAAACCCCAATATCAAAAAAAGAAAGAGAAAGAAAAAGAGAAAGAGGAAGAAAGAAAGGAAGAAAGAAAGAAAGAAAGAGAGAAAGAAAGAAAGAAAGAAAGAAAGAAAGAAAGAAAGAAAAAGAAAGAAAGAAAGAGACTCTACTCACCAGATAAAAAATATATACCCTGAAGGCACACCCCCCAGGGACCCACCTCCTCCAGTCACAGCCTACCCACCTTCAGTTACCGCACAGTTAATCCTGTCAGGGGATTAATTCCCTGATTGGGTTAAGGCTTTAATAACCCAATCATTTCATCTTTAAACCTTGCATTGTCTCACACATGAGCTTTTGGGGGACACCTCACATTCAAACCATAACAAGGAAAAAGGTTTCAAAAGTGAGCCCCCACTTTTGCTGCTGCAGCCTTGGGGGGAGTAGAAGCCTTCAGAAAGCCTGTCTGGTGGGACTGCAATAGGAAGCATGTAAGAGGACAGAGCAAGGCCTAACACTGATGAAGAATGGCGACGGTGGGGTGCAGAGCCTGCACATGCAGGGTATAATCAGAGGCTAACAAGATCCCCATGTGGCCTCTAAAGCAGCCATATCTTCCTCCAAGAAGGGTCAGGAAAACACAAATATCTGCTGGCATGCACGCATCTGAAGAAAGATGCCTGAGCCAGGCACGCGTCTTCCCTGCTGGGTGAAAATTGAGGATTGAAAATTGATGGTGTTTCTATGACTTCTTTGTCCATGGAACTCCAGGTAGCTCCTTATTGTTTTCTTTTCTCTTTTTAAAAGTGCCAGGTGCTATTTAAATCAAGCCGAGGGTAAGAATAAATTGGATCAGGTCCAGGGACCATTCTGTGTTAAGTGTTTTGTTCGTGACATTCATTGCATCTGAACTAGAAACTTTAAGCCCTGTGGTTAAAGCTTGGAGATCAGTAAACAAACACTTATCTTTTGTTGGGAATAATGGATATTTTATACAATAAAGCATTATTCATATTCTTCAGATTTCCTGAGCTTCCAGTGAGAGGATAGCTCCAGAGGACACACTAAATAAGAAAAATAGGAACATAAAATACAAAGCAATGAAATACCAGTGCCTGTATTTATTTATTAAGCAGAAAACTTAACTCTTCCAAGATTATTATTCTGTTACCATCTATAAACTTATCCATAATAAAATAACTTGACAGATATGAAACATTTTGACTGTGATCAATTGTTATCCTTCCATTCTAGTTAAAGAGGAACACAAAACAAAAGACAAAGCAAAACAAAAATAACTAAAAGTTAAAACTCATTGAAATCTCTCTTAACCACAGTAGACAAAGATTGCATTTGAGAAGGGTGCTGTGGCCCATGCCTGTGATTTCAGCTTCTGAGGAGGCTGAGGGAGTAGGATCACAAGTTCAAGGCCAATCTGGGCAATTTAGCAAAAGCTTGTCTCAAAATAAAACATTAAAATGGCTGAGGGTGTAGTTCAGTGATAGAGCATTTGCCTAGCATGCAGAAGGCCCTGGGTTCAATCCATAGAAATTGCAAGATATTAAACAAATTAAGTTCTGCCTGATCGTTAGTGCATGAGAACTAATAGGTAATGGGAATTGAAAACAGTGTAGGTTGAGGGAAGAGGCAAATAGCTCTATGCTAACACCCCTCCCTCCCCTGATGAATGTTTCAGGACTAATTGCAGATAAGACTAATTGCAGATAAGGGAAGAGTGCTCCGCCAGGCCAGAGACACTCGGTCTGCAGCTCGCAGGACCCTGACCCCTGAGCCCAAATTCTTGGGCACTAAAACTGACCACTTCATTGATTTATGGAACTAGCCCCAAATTCCTAAGTGCCCAAGAAAACTGTCACATCTCCACTATGCCACCCCCCAACATAAGCCTATAAAAACCCAGTCCCTTTCTTTATTCAGTGGCTCATTTTCCACCAGGAGAATGTGTCCACCACCACCACCTTCACAGATGAATCCTGTTCCTGAATAAAAGCCTGAGATGACTTGCATGGTTTGCTGCCGCCTTTGATCTTTTTGCCCTTACCAGCACTGATACCACTGGTTACTGGCAATGAGTTCTGCTTCCTCACATGCTGAAGTATAACATTAGAGAAGCATGCTGAGGCAAGCATATAAAGCAGGGTTTATTTAGAAAAGGGTGACATAGACTTCTCCCAGGAGGGAGAAGGGAGCCATAGCTAGTATCCTGGTATCCCAAGAAGTACTGGTGTTCTGTCTTTCTATATGTCTTAGGCTTCTTTTGTTCTCCTGCTCTCTTCCCTTATCTCTCTCCTTCCTGTGTACATGACTAGGCCAGGAGATGTTCCAGTGGGATGGCCAAAAGGTGAAAAGCAGTTGGACAAAATGGGTGATCTGGGCAGGAAGAGGGTGTAGTTAATAACTCCCTATAGGGAGGGACAATCCCTGGGGCAGGTTAGCTTAGCAACAAGTTGGAGCAGGGGCAGGTTATCTTGTTAAGGGTGGAGGAAGGGCTCTGAAGGCATTAGCATTTTAATCCCTCTCCAACTTCCTGGACTCACTCAAATTAGCCTCCTTGATTGGATCTGACTCAATTAACTTATTTAGACTGACTGCCTGTCTAGTTCTGGCTTCAGCACTAGAGGGTTTTTTCCCAGTGGAAACACTGAAAGTTGACACTTAATTTAGAAAAGATGGGTATTGAAATCCACCAGATTGATAGAGACTCCCTAGCCATTCCTGTCATCACATATGATCCTGTTAGCAAGAACTCAGCTTTGGTTTGGGGGAGGTTATATTCATTGTATTCCCATCCTAAATGATGGAACTTAAGTCCAAATAAGTATTATTATCTTTATGCAATTATCTACATTATCTCAAAACAATCAAGGTATTTTTCAGTCTTTTTAAAATAAAATAATTGAAGAAGCCAATTCTTCCACATGCCTTCTCACAGAGATACCCCCCCCACATTTTTCCTTCTAGTAAATTAACTTCCATTGTAAATTTGAAATATTATTTTAAAATGCTATCTACTTTATTGAGATAATAAAGTTCTTTTTCTAATTAGCAGGAAATATTTAGTACTGGCATAGGATTTATTAAGGACCCATTCACTCATTCAGATTTGAGTAGACTTTTTTCTATAACCAAGTCTACTTTATTTCCACATAGAAATTATGTGAATCAATTCTATCATCTAACTGGATCCTAAAAGAGGAAACAAAAGTCTTTTTATTTGTTCACCCACAAGGAGAGGTCTAAAGAGGCTTTCTGTTAATAGTTTTAAGCTCGTATTTTTGCCTGAAGTGGATAAAAATGAATAAAAAAATAGTCTTATACTTCTTGAGAAATCCACCTGTTCTTTCCTTCTGTCGAGGAAAACAATGTTTTTTTCCTTACCTGTTGCTGAACCCTCATAACAAAAACAGAGTAACAACAGAAAAGCATACAAATATGCTTAACATAAGTTTTATGTGACAAATAAACCTAAAAAACTAAAAGTTCAAAGAAATAGGGAAACAAACCTCTCTATTTTTATGGTAAATTTGATGAATTGGTTAGTTGTGAAGAAATGCAGTTAGAAGTGTAAAGATTAGATGATCAGAAGGAGATGAATTAAAGCCGCTCGGCAAGGCTTTATTGAAAATATATGCTCTCGGCCGAATCCTCCCATCCATCAGAGTACATCTGGGAGAATGGCGCTGGGGCTCTAGTGCACAGAGAATTTCAAAAGGTCCTGGTCAGGAAGGGGAGGGCTTGGGGGCAGGAAGAGAAGGCCAGAGTCCTTCCTGGATAGGTCAGGAAAACCCCCTGATTGATAGGAGGCGTGTCTACTGGTGCCCTCAGCGTCTGGCTGGCAGCTCCATTCTGCAGCTGCTGACCAGTCCCCCTAATTGAACATCCTGGACCCTGGCCCAACCTAACAAGAAGCCAGGAGGGTCTGATCTGATGGTGGTAACCAGGAGGAGGATTTACCATGGTCGTTCAAATTCTTCATAGCGATTCTCTGTCTTCAGGATAAAGGGAAAAAAAAATTTTTTTAAGTTTTAAAAATTTTACCTCTGAATGAAAGGAAGGTAGCTCTAGAAAGAAGATATTTTGATGTACTTTAGAGGAAGTTCAGAGAATTCTCTTATAGCCTGTTTCAGGAGAGAAGGGCCAGGGTGAAGTGAGTAACTGATATAGTTTGGATCAAGAATGTTCCACAAAGGCCCATGTGTTGAAGTCATAGTTCCCAGCTTGGTGCTATTAGGAGGTGGTGGAACCTTTAAGAGGTGGAGCCTAGTGGGAGGTTGCAGGTCATTGGGAGTGTGCCCTTGAAGGGGACCTTGGGACTGCAACCCCTTTGTCTCTTTCTCATTCCAAGTCACAGAGGGAAGTAGTGCCTGCACTTCACACTCTCACCACAAATTGCTGCTGAAACAGGGGTCCCTTTCATGGAATGGAGATACATTTCATGTTTTGAATAGAAACATTGCTGCTTGACCACTGGTGGCTTATTCTAAAACTGACTTTTTTTTCTTGGTTTGTTTCTTTCCTCTTCTTCCTCCCCTACACAACCATGTGGGAGTAGGGGGGAAGATTAACATTCTTCCTGTCCTAAACCAAGTTATCTGGACTTCCACTCACTGTCCACAAGAATAAAGAAACTCCTTACCTGGACACTGGATCAATAGCTCTGTCAAGGATATGAGTTAAATATTAATTAGGTATACTGATAATGACACTTGGGAAACAATCCCAATGCCCCCCTTCTAAAGTCTTTTGTTACCCCTGACAGAATGGCAGCCTCTGTGATGTGAGTCTGCTGCCTAATTTGCTAGTAAAGCAATAAAACTTCTGTTTTCTCAAAATCTTGTCTTTATGGGATCAGCATTGGGGATAAGGACTGAGCTTTGGGTATCTTTGCCTCAAAAGAAACAAAGGCAACTGACCATGGGCTGGAACTTCCAAAACCATGAACTAAAATGAAAGTTTCCTATTTATTATTATTATTTACTTATTTTTGCAATACTTTTCAGAGCTTGAACACAGAGCTTTACACATGCTAGGTAAGTGCTTTACCACTGAGATACATGCACAGCCCTCTTTTCCTCTTTTTAAATTGATCATCTTGGGTATTTTGTTATAGTAACAGAAAGTCGACTAGCACAGTGACTTTCTTGTCAAATGCCAAGATGGTATATTTTGGGGTAGCATGTCCTGAATCTTGTTACTTCATTATAGCCGTTTAAACTTATTTATTTCTTCATTAAAATGAGTCTGAGTTTACCTTCCTAATTCTTTTTAGTAATGACAACAATAAAAACACATATACTGAGATGTGTTGTTTTCAGGGATTTGGACAGGGTTTGAAGAGAGAATTTCACCGAACTTAGTGTATAAGAGAGGGAAAAAAAAGGATTTCAAGAAGTTTTGTAGGGGTCCATGAGTATACTTCATGGAATTCAGGAGATAACGGTTGTAATATTTACCACTCTCTTGGTCTAGGGCAGTGGAATAGGCTGCCAAGAAACCAAGAAAGACACCTGGAAATGGGCTATGAATTACAGGTTTCTCTGACAAATGCTTATAGGGAAAGTTGACTGGTGGCCAGCTGGGCAGGTGTACCTGTGCTCCATGCTCTGCCCAAATACCTTACCAGAAAGTAGCTTCTCTTACTCCTCACAACACTGTCCAGGGGCAGCTGCCTGGAAAAGCACTTCATGGTGCTTCATAGCTTAGCTTGCTATGTCCCATTGTATGACCAGCACCCCAACGAAATGGGCATGCAGGAAAGAAAGCGACTTTCTACAAAGAACACTAACTTGCCCTCATTCCCAGCATACATGAGAGAAAGGCAATGTCCTTGGAGATAATATGTATCTGGACATTCCAGCCCAGATCCACTTTCGTTGTTCCCTTTACTTGGCCAAGTTTTGGAGGACAGAAGTAGGCATTCAGGGATGTGGTATTTTATTGTCCCTTTTCTTTAAGGCTGACACAACAGCAATGAACCTCAACTATTATGAATTTTTAAACCAGAACCATATAAATCAATTTCCTTTGTGGGAAATGAAATTTCAGATTTTTCACTAGTGATAATAGAGTTGGGTGGTTCCAGCCACATTCCTTTTGACTTCCTGTTCACAAAGTACTAGAAATAGTTGCCTAAAACTAGAAATTCAAAACTAAGACAAGGGGTTTCAATGAACCATTTCAGATTCTAATAAAATATGATTTATAAATTTGACTGAACGAGTGAATATTAGCATTTCAGTGTCATGGTGGTGGCAAGTAATACAGAATTTAACAGAAATTTCTAGAGTCTTTCATTCAAAGGAAAAAACTAAGAAAAAATTAAAGGAAAGAATTTTGATTGAGCTCAACAATCAATATGGTATTTGTTGATCTCTGTATTTTATATTATCCATTTTAATCCTCAGACAATACCCCAAGGTTGTTAGTAGAACTATTTTATATGTAAGAAATTAGTAAATTAAGGTAAATTGCCTACACAGGCTGAAATTTCGAACAAAGCTTATGTAATTTCAATTTCCTTGATATTTCCACATCATAGGACAGAAAATTTATATGTGGCATATTATACCAAAGAGTTTAATCCATTTGATAGGTATGGGTGCCTGTTCATTTCACCTTAAGAAATTCATTTTATATAGCAGTCCTAAATTCCTCATATTATGGTCTAGTGAATTTTAAAAATGTAGAAATACTGAGATAAAACACTGGGTACTAATGCCTATCTTTTTATCTGCTGCAAAAAATACTTCAAAAATAGAAGAAATTTCTGTAAAAAACAAATCTATAAGAACATGGAAAACAGTAAGAAGTACCATTAAAAGGGCCTGATATTTAAGAAGATGGTTACTCAATGTTGAAAGCATAGAAGTAACTATAGTCAAGAGAATGGATAACTATATTGTGATATATTCATATAACAAAATACTATGCAGCATAAGAAAAACTAGATAATGACATCTAAAACTATATGAATAAATATGTTGAATGAAGTAAGCCAGTAACTTTTTTTAACACAAAGTTAAAAACTTAGGGCTTTATATAAGTGAATTTCAAGAAGAGAAAATTGAATCTGTGTTCAAAGACATCAGAATATTTGAGGTCTTTGGGTATGTGGTGAGGCATTGATTGGAAGGGGCTTGAAGACACTTTCTTAGGTAATGGAAACACCCCAGATTTTCATCCAAGTAATGATCATGTGGGTGCATTGATTCATCAAAATTTATTGAGCTCAGACTGGGGTTTAGCTCAGTGACAGAGTCCTTGGTATGCACTTACATAACTCACAAGAAATTTGCAAGACACTTAAAGACACAGAAGGAAATGAATAATTTATGCATCTGCCTAGAGTATGGATATGCCATCTTATCCCAAGCTAGTCTATAATCTAATACAATCCTAATGAAAATCTTAAATATGAAATTTATGGCATTTAGATCATTTTTATAAAATTTGACATTTACTTTATTCTACTTTACTTTTACTTTATTCTAAAACTTATCAAATAAAAAAGAGGAGCTGACAGCTATAAAGTTTATGACTGCTTACAGTATGTGTAAAATAATCTATGAATCCACTTAAATTCAGCATTGTTTTATGAATGTAGAGAAAAGAGGAAATAACAAAGAATTGAAAAATAAGAGCTTCTTTATTGAAGCTGACTAGCATACACCTGGAAATATAATATATAGCAATCACTGGTAATAAATCTCAGATGGATTTGAACATTGAATGTAAGAGGACTGATTATAAATGAATATATGAAAATATATTTCAGAGACAAAAAATGGAAAATCATGGACAGAGATGACAGATAATTCAAATTGAGACAGACAAAAGTTCATGTTCAAAGTTAAAGGTAATTATTAGAGTACATAGAATGATTTTCACAGTATATGTGTTAGTCAGCTTCTTGTCACTCTGACCAAAATATCTAACAAGAACAAGTTAGATGAGGAAGTTTATTTTGACTCAGTTTTAGAGTTTCTGTCCCTGGTTAGCTCTAGGCCCAAAACAAGGTAGAACATCATGGTAGAAGGGCATGCCTCAACTACCTATAGCTACCACACCATACAGTAGTTCTTCCAAATTATTAACCCATTAAATGGATTAATTCACTGGTTAGGTTAAATCTCTTATAATCTAATCATTTCACTTATGAACATTCCTGTATAAACATAGGAGCTTCTGGGGAACACTTCATTTCCAAACTTTAATAATATATAATATATGCACTCTCCAACTTACTTTTTGGAGGAAGATAGAAATAAGCTCACTGCTGATGGAGACAATATATACTTTTATTTACTTATTTATTTTTGGTACTGGAGATTGAACCACATCCCCAGTCCTTTGTTTGTATCTTATTTAGAGACAGAGTCTTGCTGAGTTAAGTGCCTTATTAAGTTGCTGAGACTGGCTTTGAACTTGTGATCCTCCTGCCTCAGCCTTCCCAGCTGCTAGAATTCAATATATACATTTTTAATTTTAAGAGTTGATGTTTTGTAAGAGTGTGTCCATTTATAATCCCATCTAGTGTGTGAGAACTTTCTCCATAATGTCACAATAAGATATTATCAATGTCTTTACATTTTTAATCTCGATAGGAAGACTAAAAGTGATTAAATTTGTATGTCTTTTTGATAGTGAAGTTCATTATAAGATTATTGGCCATCTGTGTCTTTTCTACTCACAAGAACTTACATTTCAAATGTAATTTTTGTGTTTACTTGAATAATGAGTATATGTATTCTTTGTGTCTTTACGATTGTGGGAAGCCACAGTGAACTGTGGGTGTGACTAAGCATCTCTAAGTGGAAGTGTGCCCCTCAAAGAACTCTGGGTATAATCTCACTGATCTGAGACTGCTTCATTGCCTTGGCAAATGTCCTGCTCAAAGAGAATTCTGTGATACCAAGGGATTTATTGGCTCAAGACAGCCTGTATAGATAGTTAATAATATGGGCCTGTCCTTGAGTGTGAGTTAGGAGAGGGGAGCTCATTAGTGAGGAATTTGGAAAAACTTTGAGGAAGCACCCTCAATGTTATTGTTCAGGGCCATCTGGCACACTAACGAGCTCTTGGTGCCTCAGAACTTTCAGCCTTTGATCCTGTGAGTTTTGGAACCTGGTCAGTTCCCACTTCACAGAGATTTTACAGCCTACGGCCAGCTGCATAATGCTGGACTGCATGTTGGGAGGGGTTGCTGTGCCTTTTTAAGTCCTCCAAAGGAGAAAGAAATTTAGAAGAAGGGTTCCAACTGTAAGGAAGAAGAAGAAGAAGGGGATCAAATTGGACCAGAGAAGAAGGGATCCATCTGAAGAGGAAATGAAGGAATCCATCTGGGAAGAATTTCAACCGGGGAAGAATCTGATGTTTTGAGTAAGAAGAAGGAACTTGATGATGAGAAGAAGGAAGCTGACTTGCGAGGTGGAAGGCAGACTCTCACCTGTGTGTTTTACCCCACTCTTGGTGTTGCTGATTTTACCCAAGGCTGGGTGTTGAAGGTGGTGATGAC
This sequence comes from Xerus rutilus, assembly GCA_028644305.1. Lineage (NCBI taxonomy): Eukaryota > Metazoa > Chordata > Mammalia > Rodentia > Sciuridae > Xerus > Xerus rutilus. Next base: position 135,945,918 of record CM053402.1, on the reverse strand, counting down.
GCTTTAAGTGGACAAGAAGGACTCTCACCTATGTTGTTTACTCTACCCTCAGTATTGCTGATTTTGCTGATTTTGCTGATTTTACCCAAGGATAGGTGTTGAAGGTGTTGATGCTGTTGTGAGTAAAGAAGAAGGATCTTGAATGGTGCTTTGAGGAGAAAGACTCTGAAGGTGATGATGGTGCTTTCAGGAGGAAGACTCTTACCTATGTGTCTACCCCATTCTTGGTGTTGCTTATTTTACCCAAGGCTGGGTGTTGGAGGTAATGATGGTGCTTTGAGTGTACTTGCAAACACATGTTGTGTTATCTGGTGTTGATTGGTGAGTGCTTATTGGGCTGGAGCTGCTGTCTCTTTCTTTTCTTCTATATTATTGATTCATTATATACAAGATTCAATATTGCAAAGTATAACTGTTGCTTGCTTTGTTATATTGTCTCATATTAAAGCTTATAAACCCATCCTGTTGTGAGGCTGGTGATTCACCTCATGAATCTGCCTAGATAAATTAGTCTGAGCTCAGCAATTCTTGGTCATAAATCCAGACCGAGATACAGCCTTAGGTTCAAATGCAATTCCCCAGAGGTAGAGAGAGATACCAGTGCCCCATCTAGCCTGGAGCCAGCTGCCTGGAGGAGGAAGAATTACTGTGCAAGTGATAAGTCCCCAACCACAGCTTCCCTACAGCTTCTGGCTTCTTGTGTACCTTGAAGAACCTTTCCTCACAATAAATTCCTTTGGTGTGTTCCTGTATTCACAGGCTTTTCCCCTTTATTAGGATCAGACCCATGAAATCTCTTCTACCTGTCATGCCTCTGGTACAAAAAATATTTTCCTGTCTTTTTTTTTTTTCATTTCTTGTTATAACGTTTTCAGACATTTTATTTCCAGCTGACCCACATCTCCAGGAGTTACCTATTCCCTCCCCATGCAGGTTGCAGGTGACATGAGATATTAATCTTTTGTCTATGGGGCTGTGTCTTTGAAATCTGATACATATATTCCATTTAAAACACATCTTCATTTGGAGTGATCACATTTCAAATGTACAAAAATGTCAGGTGGCTGGTGGCTACTGTATTGGACAGCCATCCTAGAGACTCTGTTAAGCCCTCTTACAAGTAGCATTAGGCAATCAGACTCCACTTGCACAATGACTAGATAGAATTCCACTTATGGATCAAGTCCAAGACACCATACTAAGAATACTACTACAGAGGATTGATTTCATTAAAAGGTGAGAGGATATTCTAAAATATTATAATGAATTTTCATAGTTTTAATTCTCAATGTCATTAATGAAAACTCACTTTGACACCCATAATGCTGATTAATAAGCCACTTCCTTCATGAGACCAAACAAACAAAAACTTCTAACATTCTATATGCTAATTAGCAAAGCCACTGACAAAAATTGGAGCTAAAAAAGGCTTGTAGGAAGTCTCTGAGCTTTGGCTTTTCATATTCTAATTATTTCACCTCTTAACATTTCTTCATTAATACAGGAACATTTGCGGGCCACCTCATATGCATACCATAATAATATACAGTAAATTGACTCTCCAACTTAGTTTTCTGGAGAAGATACAAAGAAGCTGATCGCTAATGCAAACAATATGTACATGTTTCATTGTAGGTTAATCCTAGCTTAACAATCAAGAAAGTATAGATTTTTGGTGAGGGCAACTTTCTTCTCTGAGGGCATAGCTTAAATAACAGACAAATAACATACTATTCATCTTGAAAATTGTAAAATATTTAAAAGTCCATTTTGGACATGTTAACACTGTGTCTCTGTTGCTTTGTGTGTAAAACAGTAATATTGACCTCAGAATATTAAAGTAAATTGGAAGGACCACATAAGAAATAGTTTGTTGATTAAAAAACACCATTTAAATGTTATTGCTATTCTACAGCATGAACTTTACTTCCTACCTTATTATTCTTGAATCAAAAACCAAAAAGCATTTCTTATATTTAATATCCCACAATTATAGTTTTGTCTTCTCAAATAATTTTTCTTTTTTCTGTTTTAAATTATTTCAATAATCCCTTTCACAAATATAATAGGAAGGAATCAATCTCATCTTAGTTCACATGTTAATTCAACTTTGGGAATGTATTTAATACCATTCAGTTTTGTGTTTTCTTATTTAATGAAACTATAGCCTTTGCCAAAAGGATTATGTGCACTTTTGGTTAAAGGGCAAAATGTTTTCTTTGCTTGTAATGATTTCCACATTTTCAAGCTGCAAGGCAAACAAAATACAAAATAACTCATCTAAAGCTTTCCATTCTTCAACTTTCCCATTGAATTTTTATTTAAAATGGGAAACTAGATATGCTGAATTTTATAATCCTAACCTCTAGGTTATTCATGTTGTTTTTCAAAAGTTTATAGATTCCTCATTCATACTGATTGAGTGCAATCCTTTTGTGATTCCTTCATATCCTGATCTACTATTTAGAAAAAATATTCATTCCAATTTCCATGAATATTAAGTCTGTTTGCAAAGAGCTTTTAGAAAGACCAATGTATAGGAAAATTAAATCCAATTTAATAAAAATAAATAGACAAGCATTAAAGAGACTAAAATTGGTAAGCTATCCTTTTTATCATTCCTTTATTATGAAATTCACTTATACTTGTTTTCTCTTACATATCAACTGATATTTGAAATATCTACTATTTCCTGTCATGACTGTTTGCTCTGTTCCTTAGTAGAAATGCTTAAATATAAGCACTTTTCTCTTACATTATACTAGTAAATTTGATCATTGTTCATATTCTTCACAGAGGAAAAGATTCAAAAAGGCCTGGCTTCTTTGTAAACAATCTCTTTTAATTATATGGCAGTAAAACCCTAGCTCTTTAACTATCAGAAGAAGTTCTTCTCTATGCACCAATTGACTTCTTCAGCATTTTTAATTGAATGCTTTTTCCTTTGCCTATAAAATGATCAGCATTTATTTATTAAGCCTTACTTTTTATTCTTTAGAATATCTATTGTATTTTAAATTTTCATAAGAAACTATTTCAATTGGCATTTATATCAATTCTATAAAATATTTATTTATTCACTTATTTACTTTTTAATTTTGCCTGTCACTTCAGGGAATGTAAAGCCCAGCAAAGTTGGGCAACATTTCTCATCAGGATAACAGTATAGAAGGATTTAAAATAATAGCTAAATCTTAAAATATGGTGTTTGTCTTTTTAACAAAGTAGAAATATTTTTACTAGTGGGGACAGATTTTTTTTTTTTTTGGCACCAGGGATTGAACTCAGGGATCACTCAACCACTGAGCCACATCCCCAGCCCTATTTTGTGTTTTATGTAGAGACAGGGTCTCACTGAGTTGCTTAGCGCCTCGCTTTTGCTGAGGCTGGCTTTGAACTCGCGATTCTCCTGTCTCAGCCTCCCAAAGTGCTGGGATTACAGGCATGCACCACTATGCCCAGCTACTAGTGGGATAGATTTTGAAACACATTACTCATGTTATTCATAGGAACAATGACATATTTGCTCTTTTCCTTCCATATTGAGTTGGCTCCTCTGGATTGTTTACCTCTCCACAGAAAGTTTAGAATCAATTTATCAATAAACACAAAGCAACTTACTTGGATTTTGTTTAGGATTGCATTCAATCTATAGATCAAGTGGAAAAGAACTGGTGCCTTGACAATATTGACTCTTCCATATAGGAAATTCATTGAATTTGGTATGTTACTCTTGTATCTTGCAATCCTGCTTTATTATCTTATTGATTGTGAGTTTTTTGGTCAATAATTTCATATTTTCCATGTAGACTATTATGTTGTCTATAAGCAAAGAGAATTTTGATTTTTTCTTCCAAATTTGTGTACCTTTTAATTTATTTTCCTTGTCTTTTGCATTAACTAGGACTTTCAATAGAACATTGTAAACCAGTGGCAAGAGGGTACTCTTGATTTTTTCTTAATCTTAGTAGGAAAACTTTTTTTTTTTTAATATTTTGTTTTTTAGTTGTAGATGGACACAATATCTTTATTTTATTGCTTTGTATGTGGTGCTGAGGATCGAACCCAGGGCCTCACGCATGCGAGGCAAGCGCTCTACCGCTGAGCTACAATCCCAGCCCCTTAGTAGGAAAACTTTGTCAAGATTAAATGTGTTAACTATAGGTTGTAGGTGTTTTCTCTCAAGATGAGGAAGTTCCCTTCTTTTAGCTTATGGAAAATTTTTATTATGAATTGGTGCAGGATTTGGTCAAATGCTTTTCTGTATCAATTGATATGTGTTTTTTTATCCTGTTGATGTGTTGGAAAATATTGTTTTTCAAATTGTTTAGTATTTTTAAGTTTGATATAATTTTGAAGTTCTTGGTTCTACTGGAATGTATCCAAATTTGAATTTCAGTTTTGCTCACATACTGTCATATTAATGTAGACATTGCATATGATATTAACTAGGATTATTAGAAAATAAAAGCACTGTAGTCAGATTCAACTTGCTTACTGCTGGCCCAGTTGTCTCATATACTCAGTCACTAACTCAGGAACATCCAACTTTTCACCCCCTTTAATTCTAAGGGCTCTCTATGGCTGAAGACGTTATCCTCTCTCTCTGCCTTCCCATGTTCAGAAGTTCTTGTATTCTGATGGCTGAGCTGCAATTCTCTATAGAATTTTTCAACAACATCAAGATGTTTAAAAAAAGTCAATCCTCATTTACTGTACTCAAATTACCTCCAACTATAATTTAAAACAATAAATTAAGTAGTTGTTTGATATTCTTGTGTCAGTTTACAGTCCTAAAAAAAGTACATATAGGAAAATTCAAACTTTCTTCCTTCACTCTGCTGGCTCATGAATACCACCACCCTCCTTGCAATGGATCCTATTCTGCCTAACTTCTGTGCGTTAGTTGCTTAAATGAAGTTGTTTCTGATTTGTTGTCAAAAATAAGGCAGGCGGTAATGCAAACTTAGTCATTTTCCATATATCTTAACCTGTGAATCTCAAAATAAAATACTCTCATTATAGAGACTGATCCATCATCAATTTGAGTGACTAGTATTTTAATTATATAATTATGGAAATTAAAATGTCATTATATAGTAATCCTAAACTTATAAGGATTTAACAATATAGACTCACAATATATGAAACAAATAATGACTGAGTTACTAGAAGGAATTTAGAAATTCAGAAAATAGTGAATATTTTAGCACACATTTATCTGAAACCAACAAAGACATACTGTTTTCTGACTATAGTATTAATTCTAATATAATATTAGAAATCCCTGTGTGTGAAAATGAATAGATACTCATCTAATCATAATAGAAATTCCAAGTTTATAAAACTATTCAGTAACTAAATACTACTTTTCAAAACTGGCCCTATTCAGACCCACTGAAATCCTCCCAGGAGCACAGTGAGATAATATGTTTAGCCCATTTTTACAAGAAAGAATTTGAGGAAATAATAGGACAATTAACTTGCATAAGCTTCTTCAACCAAGTTATCTGAGCACTTAACTACTACATTATAGTACCTCTCACTAGCAAACTCTTTGATGTCCACAAAGGAACCATACATACATCAACAAAGAAATAATAATGGCAAATATTTATGAACTGAATTTCATTGCAAATGTTTTCATACATTTTAAAAAGGAAAATTATAAAGAATACTACTACTATTACTACAGAGTTCAATATGTGTTTCCATTGTTCCCAGAGTCATTTGTAAATTAAAAAGTAAATATATAGCCGGGCATGGTGGTGCACACCTATAATCCCAGCACTTTGGGAGACTGAGACAGGAGAATCGCAAGTTCAAAGCCAGCTTCAGCAATGGTGAGGCACTGAGCAACTCAGTGAGACCCTGTCTCTACATAAAACACAAAATAGGGCTGGGGATGTGGTCGAGTACCCCTGAGTTCAATCCCCGGTACCAAAAAAAAACAGTAAATATATAAAGGATATGGATATAGCTAATCATAAGCAACCTATTTTAGAATTCATAATCAATTGGCATATTTGAGATTGGGAGATAGTAAAACCTATCTGCTAATGTTATTTAAATGAAACACTCATAACCCACACATGTTGACAAACCCTTACCTATACCGCTAAAGCTATACATATGGGAAAATTCAGGCTTTAAAATTATTTTAGAATAAAATAAATGATTTATTCATTCAACTCAAATAATTTTCAAACTGTACTCAGCAGAGAAAGAAAAAATAATTTTAACCAATGATATTAATAATGAAAAAACCATAGATAAGTAGAATTGGTAGATATTTCCTAGTTAGATTCTTGAAAGATCCAACAGAAAAAAATAAAAATAATGAAGGCAATAATTTAAATGAGACATGAGGAATGAACAGTAACTGGATTGGGTGACAACCACTTCCTCAACTTTTCTCCCTCTATTTTCCAGGCATCACCTCTAGTCCACACAGATTTCTAACGGGTTGCTTTCTGAAAGCCATTTAAATTTCAGGGAGAAATCTTCCTCCCTTAGATTGTGCTAGGTTGACTTTGGATAGGAAACAGTGGATCTTCTTTTCATTCCATTCAAAATTGACCTGGTAAAATGTCATATAAGTTGGTCATGTTTATCACAAGGTTGGTTGAAGTTCTATGTGTCTGCTTCTTCAGTCCAAAGTACTTACACTGACAAGCAGAGACAGGAACCCCCGGGCAGTAGCTGTAGAGGAATGTTTTCCTGTTGTTTGGTAAGTCAGTAACCAAGGAAGAACGAAATGGGATGATGGCAATGTTTACGCTTTCATTTACTATAGTATTTTATTAAGTGAAGACAACAAATCTTTTAGAATTAGAGCAGCTGGTCAGCATTTTATAAATTTAGAACATTTAAAAAGCCTAAGTGCCATCATTTTAGTTTAAAAAAATGTGGGTAGCAGATGGATGCTACTGCATACTAAATATAAAGGACTATAACATGGTCTTTTATTCTGTATGAACACCGATGTATATAAAATGCTCTTTGAATAAATGTCTATCTATTCAAATCCTATGATATTTAAACCAATCTCAAAGTTTTCTCACATCTTTTAAACAATAAAATCTTAATAAAATGGTCACATTCATTTTCCATTTCTGCTATAAACAAATCATCACAAATTTAGTAGCTTCAAACAGCCCAAATTTATTATCTTGCAGTTATATGGGATAGAAGGTGGATACACACCTACCTCCCTGGACTACAATCAAGGAGTCAAGAAGGGTTACATCCTTTTCCGGGGCCTTAGAGGAAAAATGTTTTATTTTTTTTTCAGTTTTATAGATTGCCTACATTCTTTGGTTTGCAGCTGCCGTTTACCCTGTTCAAAGTTAGTAATGATGTTTTCTGACCATTCTTCAGTTGTCACAGCATCTAGGAAAGATTCTCTGATTTTAAGGAGTCATGTGATTAGAAAGGACCCACGCCTGTAACCCAGGATAATCTCTCTTATTTTGAAGTCTGTAATTAAAGCCAGCATCCCTTTTGCAATATAAAGTAATGTATTGACAAGGTCTAGGAATTAGGATGTGGACAAATATCTGTATGTATTTTACGTGTCAATAACAGAAGGGTCTGTGGACTAGGTTTGACCCTTACTCATCCTGTTGTTTTTCAATCATTTTGGACAATTTTAGTTAAAAAGTAGCGGAACTCTTTAATGGACCTTTAAACAGCGAAAACTACTGCCTAACAGTAAAGAAACTCAAGAAAAAGTATGGATTCAGAGTCAGCTGATCAGTGACTCAGAGATCCCACCAAGGTCTGTGCTTTGGGGTTAGGCAGCTGAGTCAGGTGCCTGGATGGCTCCATCAAAAATTGTTCTAGGGTATTCTAAGTGCTATTTGATTTCTAGCTGAGGATGAAATGGGATTGTCCTAAGGCTTACCAAACCATCAAGAGCATGAGCAAAGGGGCCATGTCCTTCTAAGGTTCTGGGGCTGTGTGTGCTGGAGGCAGGTGGAAAGTTTAGATGTCTGACTGAAATCCTGTGCTCTGCTATGAAGGAGAAAGTAGAGAATGGATTTAGGGTAGATAGCCATCAACAGACAACATTTGAATACCAGGAAATGGTACATACAAAACTAGATTTTCAGAATATTTTGAAAAAAATCAAAAGTAAATCGTTTTAAATTCCTGCAAGGAAACAATTGACCAGAGCTGCAAAACATAGTGACATGTTGCTCTATGACAGGCATGCTCTCTTGAGTTTGCCCTGGATTGCATCCTTCATCCCTCATTACTTTTCTCCTTTAGTTTCTGGTCTGACCCTGCTAAGGAAATGATTTTATAACCCATGCTGTAGTAAACTACATTCAAGAATATAACATTTTAAAAAATTTCTTTGACAATTTATATACTAACCTAATTCATGTGGTATTTTTCTCTCTAAATGAGAACTTGACATCAAATAAAGTTGTTCACACACCATTGTTTGCAATATTTATGTAGTGAGACAAAACTCTGCAATTACTTTAAGCCTCTGATTTTACATTTCAAAGTCATGCTCACTAGGTATAATTTCATGTAAAATTTATGGCTCTCACTACTCTCATTTACACTTTTCCTAAAAAGTATATATCAGCATTTCTATTGCATAAACATGGTTTGCTTGTGTGTGTGTTCATGTGTGTGTGTGTATTTAGAAGAAACAGTCCCAACTCAAATTCTGTAGTAGAAATTTCAATTATTCTTTCCTGACTATATCCTTGAAAAAGAACATTTTGCTTTTGTCTTGACACATGCATGTTTTGGGGATTTTTAATTTCTGGTATTTTTATTCATCAATGTGCTACAAAATTTTTTATATCATTTACAAATTTTGGGTTCCATATATATTTTCATGCTATTTTTGGATCTAATATAAAGAGTAAATGAGCAAGTAATTCAGATAAAATTCAAAGCTATTTGTAATTTATCTTAATGGGTATATTAAATCCTGGACACAACTATGTATGATGTCTGAAGATAAAATGTAATATGTGTATATTTATACATGTAAATATATGTATATTTCATCATGCATAAGTTTTTTTATTTTTGTATAATTCTAGACTCATGTTTTACTAATATTAGTATAGTACTATCATATAATATACCAATGTTTTCAATTTTTAAAAAATATATTTTCCTTATTTTATCATTTTTCCAATGGCCATTACTTGATCTTTAAGTGTTTTAACAATCCTTTCTGGATCAAGGCTATAATAGAAAGTTGAAAATAAATTCTGTTTCATAGGTGCAAAAGTGTTCTTCCAAAAGGAGAAAATTTGCAATATCCTCTAGTCAACAGTCTTTGAAACAAGCTGGTTTCACAAAAACTGAACATTTTCCCCATTTTTCTTTTCTTTCCTCCTCCTCCTCCTCCTCCTCCTGTTCCTTCTCCTCCTCCTCCTCCTCCTCCTCTTCTTCTTCTTCTTCTTCTTCTTCTTCTTCTTCTTCTTCTTCTTCTTCTTCTTTCTTCTTCTTCTTTGGTACTGGGGATTGAACCTAGGTGTACTTTACCATTGACCTACATCCCTAGTCCTTTTTATTTTTTATTTTCAAAAATACTGTGCTTTTTCCTTTTTTTTTCCTGTTTGATTTTCCATACTTTATTCCTTGTATCAACAGGTTAAGAAAGTAAAATTTTCCCAGGTACTGATTTATAGATAATGTTTATAAGTAGCATCAAAAGTTCAGTTTCATAAACTGTTATGTTCAGTGATCTCTTTAAATCTAATTTTAATTCTTATTTTAAGTGAAAGGCAATAATTTAATGCACTAAGCTAAATACAAAACCTGTATATTCTGAACTACAAAAGTGGTTTCTGAAGCCCCATAAGGTTTCAATCAATTATTCATTTCCACAAGAACTTACAAACATATTAATAAAACACTATCCCAAATGCTTATCCTGACATTAATGCTTTAAGCATTGCTATTCCTGCTACTGACAGCAGAGGATCTGGGAAAATAAAGCTCAAAACTAATCTAAGTCCCAAAAGGTTTTAAATCAAAAAAACCTTTCAACATGGAAACAGAGACATGACAGTTTCTAAAAATAAAATCCCTCTTTAGGAAAGAATATTGTCTTTTAAGTCACATAAACTTTCTTTCGAAAACTTGTATTTTCTAATATCATCCTTAAAAGGAACACAAGTCAGTTCATTATCTTTAATAACCTGTCAGACCTCTATTGTCTAAAAACTTCAGAATATAGAAAGCATATGTCTCAGCTGTCATAGTCAAAATGACATATAGATTTCACATATTAAACAGCTCTGGTACAGCTTATAATGGCACAAAACCATAAAGCACGTAAATACTACTGCACCCTTTAGATAGTTAGAAGTCAAAAGGAACTGGATAATTTTGCAAGGTACTTTAACTTCTGTTCAGTCATTAAAACCCAGCAATTTGAGTATGTCATGTAAAGGCAGGCAAGTAAAGACTCATATATCATTCTAAAATCAAAGACATGAAAAGAATGGTGAAAACTTTGTTTCTCCATCTTTCACTTACATGCCTAGATATGATAACATGACTGTAGAAAACACACAATTATTGTGTATGATTTCCCAGAAGATAATGAAATTTTATAAAGTACAACAGCAATCAAGGTTCATGGTTGGCTTCATTTCAGTTCTTCATTCATAGTAAGCAAGTCTTGAACTCTAGCAAGCTTCCTTGGTCCCTTTGAATCAAGAAGTCCATATCTTGAACTTGTCCTTGTCCTTGTCTTCCCATGGACACTGCCTTATGGGCCATTTCAGTGATGAACTCAATGACAAGGCCGTCAAGAATATCCACTGACTCAGAGGAAGGATCCTGACCATCCTCATACTCACACATTCTACATCCTGTTCACCTTTTGCACCTTTTCCAGTTTCTTCATTTTCTTCCTCAAAGGTGAGGACTTCTTCCTCATCTGCCATTCACTAGCCCACCAGCCTACAGCAAATTTTTGCTTTTTGCTCTTATAGAAACAAATGTAATACTTTGTTCAGAAAGAACAATTTGTGATGTGAATAAAACACCATATTTTATAATCATAAGTTTCTGGTGGAAAAAAAGAACATTTCACAAGCAATAACTCCCCAAATTAACTGATTATGTTGGAAAAAGTGGACAGAAAAGTTACTGTAGAGAAAAAAATTGGATTTGAAGTTGTGCAAAAGCTCTTGAGTACTTTGTCAAAATGCTGTGTTTCACAAAAGCAGCCAGCAGAAAGTAAAGGACTTGTAGCTTTAAATAGCTTCATTACTTTTACAAAGCCATTTCCCCCTCAGTTATTTTACCTCCTTTATTCCACAGAAGTTCTATAAACAAGTAGACTATTCCTATAGATTCAAGTCCCAAAGCATTTTCCAAAGACTTTCACTTACAGTTACAATGGCTGTTAATATTTTCCTTCCTTTTCTTTTCTATTTTCTTTCCTTTCCTTCCTTACTTCTTTCTTTCTATTTATTTATTTTTATTTTTTGCAATACCAGAGACCAAACCCAGGGCCTTACACATACCAGGCAATCACCCTGCCACTGAGCTATACAGATCACGGTCATTGTTAAATTTTGTTTCATGACAATTGAAGGGGTGATATGGTCTGCACTCAAGGAAGATGAGGAAATGATGGATTAAATGAAGTAAATTAGCTATATAGTGGGCCCTGGGAGTGGGGAAACAACATCTGAATCTATTTCGGTACAACTGACCTTTCATCACCAGTAATTTAGAACATTTTAAATTCTTAAGATGTCCATTTTGCTAATGAAAAAGGTTTTATCTTTATGCATTTTAAATCTACTTAACTTTGACCAGTACAGAAAATTCCAAGAACCATATTTCCTTGAAAATGTTAGTTAACTTTAAATGGCATGAAAGTTGTTGATTGAACTGGCTTGACAGTTTGTCCTAACCTCAAACATAAATGGTGTTACACAAGAAATTCTAAAAAAATTTTAAAGTATATATTTTGAATAAGATAGTGGCATTAAAAAATAGTTAAGCAAGACTGCTTACCAACAAATATTTATGTTGAAGTTTGTAGATGTGATAATAATGTTATTTCCTCCTTGTGTTTGAGATCAACTAAGAAGTATCCAGACAAATAGAATTTGGCTTGGACCTGTGGCCACCTCCAGAGACCTAATTCTTCCCCTGCCTCTGTCCTTTGGGAAATCTCATCCCAAATAGAAATTTCAGAATAGAGTTACCAGAAAGTCATAAAGAGAATTATTGATTGCTTCATAGCTAGTAGGCATGTTAGCAGGGACAGAGGAAGACAGGACTTTAGATCTTCCTGAGGAAGCAGGATATTCTCCCAGCTGCAATTGCTGGAGAGAAGGAGGAGTGGAGATCACACACTCTGGGAGCAGTGTCTCCAAAGGGTATGAACCAGCCAAACCCACTTCTTTTTCTCCAGCCTCACTAAATCACACAAGTCAAATTTTAGTCTAAAGGAGAACAGGTTGGAGGATTAGGGAAGAGCAGAAGTTTAAGTTTGCATCTTGTTACTTCTCTCTTAGAGAGTGTGATTAATTTTTTTTTCAAAAAAAAAGAAAAAAGAAAATGAAAAGGATGAATTCCTTTTAATAGTTTCAAATTTTGTGTATTCTTTCAAATAAAATGTGTTTTTAGTAGCAAGTAGACCAAATATTTCCTCCCTTATAATTAGGAATATTGATAATATGATCCTTTTGTGGTAAAATCAACAATTAGGTGTTTTAGCCAAGGCCATTCTGTAAAATGGGTGAAGAACTCAGATACTTGAAATCTGTGACATATGCAACTGAAGTTATATTTCACCTTGGTTTAAGGAGAATGTTCTACAATGGAATGAATGAATAATGCATAGAATATTTACCTGGAAAGTAACTATCATCATCTCAAATTAGTAGATGTTAGCAAAGGCAACAAGTACAGAATAATGGCCATACAATATTTCTTAAATAATACATAGGAAATTGTGCATTTCTAATGTATTAATGCTGATATATTTATTAATAAAATGGAATACTTTGGAGTAATAAATATATCGGCATTAATACATTAGAAATGCACAATTTCTTATGTATTATTTAAGAAATATTGTTTTCTTATTTTTTTGCTATAAAACATTACATGTTATAAAATATTACATGCTATAAAATATTGCTTCTTAGAAAATCCAAATTTTGGTAAGCTAATTGAGATATATTACTTTTATATTATTTTAAGAACGAGTATTTGCTATACAGTGAGGATGTGTTTTCATTATGATGGCCATAGTGTTGAGATTTATATATATATGTGTGTGTGTATATATGTATTTGTGTGTGTGGGGGGGGTGTACCAGTAATTGAACTCAGGGGCACCTGAACACTGAGCCACATCCCCAGTCCTGTTTTGTATTTTAATTTAGAGGCAGAGTCTCACTGAGTTGCTTAGTACCTTGCTATTGCTGAAGCTGACTTTGAACTCAAGATCCTCTGGCCTCAGCCTCCAGAGCAGCTGAGATTACAGGTGTGTACCACCATGCCTGGCAAGCTTTTATATTTTATATCAGAAGACACATTGCTTCACATCTTGCAAAAATTTGGCACAATGATTTCACATGGAGAATATAAACTAACATTTCCACTCATTTTCCTACAAAGACAAATATGTATTTATCTAATTACTATAGAATGAAACTGAGGGTAAACATTCTTTTATGTTTGAAATCTGATACAAGCTCTTCCATTTCCTTAAGCAATATTGTATGAAAGTAAAATATGTGAATTTGAAGTCAGGCAGACTCAATAGGTTCCCAATGAATATCCTTTGAATAAATTTAAATTGTCTTATTACAATAGTTGGGATTTTGAATCTGTGGGGTATTTACAAGTCTATTTGCTGTTTTTCAGCAACACATGTCATGATTGACCACATAAATATAGCTAAAATTTTTCAAAAATATTTTTGTAAAAAATGGAAACACCATATCAATAATTAAAAATCATATTTTATTATAGTTTAATAAAAATAAGAAGGCTATAGTCCAGGGTCCAAATTAAGTTATATTATCTGAACAAATACCTGGGGAGGGGCATGTGGTATAGACAATTTTTTATCTCTGGGTTGTGAGAGTGGATATAATTTTGTTTTTTTTCCTGTTTGCATATACATTTAAAAAGTATTTTAATAATACACATTAATAACTTTATAAACCACAAACATTTAAAATTTAAAATAAATGTACATAAATAGATCCCTTAAAATATAGGAAATATTTTGTGCTTGGAACATGTATTTGTGTTGTTTTCTAATGGGTTAAAGGCCTGTACTGAAATGTTCTGCTCTTACTTGACTTTTCTGCCAATTACCTAGCCCAGTAAAATTTCTGTTGAAAGCAGAAGTGTTGTCCTCACTATGTACCAGCACTGAGGCTACACGTAGGGAGTGCATTGTTAATGGATTTTATAGAGCTCAAACCTCATACCATTGGTATGCTTGTACAATAACTTTTTTTTTTTTTTTGGCACCAGGGATTGAACTCAGGGGCACTCAACCACTGAGCCACATCCCCAGCCCTATTTTGTGTTTTATGTAGAGACAGGGTCTCACTGAGTTGCTTAGTGCCTTGCTGTTGCTGAGGCTGGCTTTGAACTTGCGATTTTCCTGTCTCAGCCTCCCAAAGTGCTGGGATTACAAGCGTGAGCCACCACACCTGGCTTAACATTTTGATGTGGTTTATAACTCTGAAAAGTTTGAATCTAATGTCTTAGTTGGCTCTGGCTGCCTAAAAATACCATAGACTGGTGTTTTAGTCAGCTTTTTCTTCACTGTGACCAAAAGACCTATAAAGAACAATTACAGGAGGAAAAATTGATTTGGCTCACAGGTTCAAAGGTCTCAGTCCATAGATGGCCAACTCTATGGCTCTAGGCCCCAGATGAGGCAGAACATCATGGCGGAAGGGTATGGTGGAGGAAAGCCGCTCAGGACTTGGCAATCAGGAAGCAGAAAGAGCTCTGCTTACCAGGGATAACATGTAAACCCCAAAGGCACGCCCCCAGTGATCTACCTCCTCCAGCCACACCTGCCTGCTTGCCATCTTTTCTTCCTTTCTTTCCAAAACATTACGTGGTTGATTTGCATGGTGTTTTTTGTTCACATATATATTATTTAAATTTTAAGTTTTGTTTCTTGGGATATTGCTTACTTGCTCTGTGATTTACAGGCTTTCTGAACCCAAGTTTCCTCATTTCTAAGTAGAGAGAATGCTACCTTCAACACTATGCTGTTGTAAAGGGTGTGTGTGTGGGCGGGGTGGGTGCACACACACATATAGAATGGACACTTCATAAGTAACTTTCCATTGCATGCTCACTTGTCTGAATCCTAGCCCCATCATTTTTTATTTAAACATTGGAATCAGCTATTATTTAAATATGTTTCTAGGTTCATCTCCAATGGAGTTATGAATGTTCCCACTGTTAATTCTTGTAAAATAAAATACAGCTTTTCACTCTCCTGCCTTTGGCTCCTATTGGCAGAACCCAAGTGGAAGCAAGCCAGGCAGAGAACTTAAGGGGTCTGAAGGAGAAAGCTTCCTTGCCTCAGAGCAGGGTACAATAGGTGAGAAGTTAGCTTTGAGGCTGAAGGGGGTACAATTTGCGAATGAGCAACAAATTAGATTAGTTAGAATATCTGTAGCAGTTTGAAGTTAATATTTGATTTTGACTTAAATTTGAAAGAAACTTTCTTCACATGTCCTTCTCATATCTTTCTATATTCATTCATTTATGGTTTGTTTTCTGAAGATCTACTATGTGCTACTTGGTGGACTTCCATCTCAAGCCTTAAGTCAGAACTATATTTGAGCAGTAAAGGCATTTTGTTTAACATAGACACTGAGGTGATTCTATTATGTGCAGTATCTGTTAAAGGATTATTCAGTCAAACATTTATTGAACTACGTTGGGCTTGCATTATGCTATTGTCCCTAACATTATAGAGTTTATAATCAATGTACCATAGTCTTTCTGTGGGTACAAATATACTTTTATTAGATAATAAGGTAATATGATTTGAGACTAGAAAAATGAAATAGCCATTTATTTGATCAAAATGTCATAAGAAGGGAAGTAGTATTTATTTCCAGGATTGAAGAGCACAATGGATATTTCTCTTGATATGAAGGCTACAGAAAATATTCATAAAGTTTTGGTAAGTTAGTCATGTGTATCCTTTTATTTTTCTCATTTTCAGCTTAACTGGATATGTAAAACTCGGAGGTATCTGACCAAATTCAGGCAACCCGTCTCACAAGCACTGTTAACTGCCAAAAGTGGGCAGCATTGGGTCTGCAGGCACCACATTCCCATCTTCAACTCCAAGTATTTCAAACTCATGTTTTTCCTAGACATTCATTTGAAAAATTTGTCTCTGTTTAGTCTGCTGTCATCAGATCTATTTTCTGGGCATGTTGCCCATTTAATTCATGTTTACATATTCATTTTACTAAGTGTCTGATTTGATTTTGAGGACTGGAACTCATGATTTTATCCTAATCACATAAGTAAAACACATACAAAAGTTGAATGGCTTGTTGTTAAACAGAAAATTATTTTCAAACAAAGGAAGCTAATGTATTGAGATATGAAACTGATGAATTTAAACTGGAATAACTGAAAATCAAGAAAGTTCAAAAGTATGATGAAATTAATATAATAGACATCAGACAGAATATATTTTATACAATTCTAGATAATATCTAATTTACACTGCTTTTCAGTCACTGTGGACATAAGCTTTATATCATTGTCAAACTTAGTAAATTTACAATGCGTACTTAATGATTTTTAAAAACCATTTTATTTATGTAAGTTGTACTATTATCATCAACTTTCCTTTGGAGAGGATACGCTCTACTCTGCCTAGCATAGTACATTTATTACAATTAATATTGTTCTGTGCTTATTGTTTTGAACTTTAAAATGATTTGATCCTGAGAAAACTGATTTTTCATGGTCCCTAAGTCAGAGCCTAATTCTTACCTACTACCATCAGGTAAGCTTTCTCAGTTCTTTTTTCAAACCAAAACAAGTGGAGTATAAATAATTATGCCATTGCCTCTATGTGATCACAGAGATGTCCACACAAGGCAAACCTAAGAGCCTTCAACATGATGAGATGGCAGAGTTTGGCAGATTTACTGTCCTGAGAGAGTTCTTGAAAATTCAAAGTCACCATAAGCATACATGAACAGTTTTTTTCTTAGTATCTTCAAATGTTGTTATACATTAGAACTGAAGTGTTGGATACGTGTAAATTTTAAAATGATGTATCATTCTCATAAAACTTTCATTCAAGTCAATTAATGTTTTTGAATAATTATGTACAGTATTTAGCTTATAAGAAAAATCACTAGGTGAATGAACTTAAGCCAGGTGCAGTGGCACACACCTGTAATCCCAGAGACTAGGGAGGTACAGTCAGGAAGATCTCAAATTGGAGACCCGCCTTGGCACTAGACAAACACCTGTGAATCTGCTGTCTCAAAATAAAAGATATAGAGGACTGATGATGTAGTTCAGTGATACAGCACCTCTGGGTTCAATTCCTAGTAACACACACACACACACACAAACACACACACGCGTCTAACTTTTCTTGAAATGGTATCAGGTCTTAGCCATGTAGTCTTTTTGAATCAGAAATATGTTTGACCTTCTGACCCCCACCCCCCACCCCGCCGGGTTTCTTTTTTGGTACTGGGGATTGAACTCAGGGGCACTCGACCACTGAGCCACATCCCCAGCCCTATT
>CM053402.1:135905655-135928029 GCA_028644305.1 Xerus rutilus | reverse complement strand
TGTGCCACTGCTCCTGGCTCTTCTGACCCCTTTTTTCTGATACTTGCCTATCTTTCTATGGGATAATTGCCTTAAATCCTTATTAAGATGGGGTAATGGAACCAAAGTTCCGCTAAAGGAATGAAATGCTTTCACATGATAAGAATGATCAGGTCTCAGTATCAATATCCAGAATTTCTTTTCCTCCTTAGTTTTTATTACTTCCTTCTTTGATAAGTACTCCTATGTCTAGGGATGTTTAGAAATTCAAAAGAAAATTAATCGTAAGAAATTGGCCACAAGATTAAATAGAATGAAATTTTGCCTTTTAATATAGTTTTGCTGATATATGAGCTATTTAGTCTTTTTGAATCAGAAATATGTTTGGCCTTGTGACCTCCTTCATGTGATACTTGCCTATCTTTCCATGGGGTAATTGCCTTCAATCCTTACTGAGATGGGTTAGTGGAACTAATAATTCTACTAAAGAAATGAAACAGTTTCTCAATGATAAGAATGATCAAATATCCAATTCCTTTCAGTAGAGAATCAATGTACTTTCACTTTGCAAGGTAGACAGCAGACTATAATTCTGAACTAATACATTTTCTGTGATTAGAACTTATCTGAATAGATTACTTGCTACTGTCTGCATTAGCTATAAAAATCTAAAATGATGTTCATTTTTTTATTGGAAAGACATTGCATGTCAAATAAATGTTGAGAATTTCTGTGATAATCTAAGCAAAATTAATTTTGGTAGTTTATTTAAAAACATAGTAGAAATATTTTCTTCTTCTGAGAGGGATTTATATTAATATAATATCATGAGAGTCCTGTACTTAAGAGATCATCAATAGTTGAGAATTATAACTTTTTGTGGATCAGAGGTCAAAAGTACTAAAATTCATAAGAAACTGATTCTTGTTTTCCCCTTGTTTATTTATATTTTATTTTAAGTAGACAAATAATAATTATGTATATTTGTAGGGTGAAATGTAATGTTTGGAACTATATATGCACTATCTAAAGAGTCAATCAAGCTAGTTAACCTATCCAGGCCTTCACCAATT
Organism: Xerus rutilus; assembly: GCA_028644305.1. NCBI lineage: Eukaryota > Metazoa > Chordata > Mammalia > Rodentia > Sciuridae > Xerus > Xerus rutilus. The sequence goes on along the minus strand of CM053402.1, from coordinate 135,926,977 downwards.
TATCTTTTATTCATTATAAAAACAAAAAAACTGTTTTAGCAATTTTGAAATATATAATATATGTTATTAACTGTGGTTCCCATATAGTGGATCACTCAAACATCTTCCTCTAGTCTGAGAGTTTGTATCCTTTGATCAACATCTTCCCTTTCTGTATCCTTCCTCACTCCTTCTCTAGCCTCTGGCAACCATCCTTTTGTTCTTCCTTTCTAGGAGTTGGACTTCTGTGGGTTCTATAGATAAGTGTGATCAAGCAATTTGCTTTCTGTTCCTGGCTTATTTCACTTAGTATCATGTCCTCCAGTTCCATCTATGCTGTTACAAAGGACAAAATTTTCTTTTTAAAGGCTGAATAGTATTCCATTTTGATATATGCCACATTTTCTTTATCCATTCATTAATTGACAGATCCATTGTAAATAATGCTACAATGAACACAGGAGACAGACACCTCTTCAACATATCAATCCCATTTTGGGGAGGAGGGTACTGGGGTGCTTCAGCACTAAATCATGTCCCCAGCACTTTCTATATTTTTATTTAGAGACAAGGTCTCACTAAGTTGCTTAGGGACTCACGAAGGTGCTGAGACTAGCTTCGAATTCACAATCCTTCTGCCTCAGCCTCCTGAGGTGCTGGGATTACAGGTGTGTGCCACCACACCTGGCTCTAATTCCTATGTTTCTAACATCTGACTCTTCCCTGTGAACATGCTTACATGTTTCAATGAGTTTTTTCCCTCTAAATCTTTCCTTTTAAATCACAATCAACGATATGTAGAAATGACTTCTTTGAATTTGCACATATTATCTAAACTCCAAGTAAAGAGTTGTGAGAAGTCTACATTATTTATCAATCTCTCTATAAATGGACATTATAACACCTGGACTATAGCAGTGGAAATTAATTTTACTTATTAAATATTTACTTTTAGTGACACTTAAAAAGCAGCCATTTTTTGGTCAATTTTGTCCCCTGGTAGTAAATTATATTTTTATATTGTGCACATGTACAAACATGTAACAATGAATTCCATTATTATATAGTTATAATGCACCAATAAAAAATAAAAAAGTGAAAGCAAAAATAAATTAATAAAAATTTAAAAAGAAAGCAGTCATATTTTGTATATAACAATATTTACTTTAAGAACCCATCGTTCCAATTAGGTTGCCTGATATCTTTCTATAAGTCTTATGACCTTTTTCTTTTTAAAGGTCATCTTAAAAATGAAATGGTAAAGAAAGAGCAATTTGAGGCTTTTAAAGACTATTGGTGATCCATATGCATTTAACCTCACTAGAATATTGTGGGCTTTTTTCAAAATTGGCAAGATTTGTGGATGATATGTTCCTATGATCTGTGAGCAGTTTGAAAAGGTAGATATAGACTATGAGCTCTTGGTACTTGACCTAACTGTTAGAAGCTAGACTTGGTTGTAACTTTTATTTGGTGGTGTTATGGTTTAGATATGAGATGTTCCCCAAAAGCTCAAACGAAACACAATGCAAAAATCTTCAGAGATAAAATAATTAGATTATGAGAAGTGTAACTTAATCTGTGAATTAATCTATTGGTATGGATTAACTGGGCGATACCTGTAGGCAGGTAGGGTGTGACTGAAGGAAGTAGGTGGCTGGGGGAAGTCTTCCGGGTTGATAGTGTTCCCTGGTGAGTGGAGTTCTTTCTCTGCCTCCTGGATGTCAAGTCCTGAGCTTTTTTTCTCTACCATGTCCTTCTGCAATCATGTTCTGCCTCACCTTGACCCCAGAACTAAGGCATCCATTGGCTGTGAACTGGACCTCTGAAACTCTGAGGTACAAACTTTTCCTCCTCTACGTTGTTCTTATCAGACTTTTGGTCACATCAACAAATAGGCTCACTAAAAGGGTGGGAAAAACAGTGTCATAAACAAAATGCTCCTGCACTGCCTCCAAATGAACTGGCTCTGATGATTTTTCTTGTCTTTGCAAGAAATTAGAGTATGTTTCTTATTGGGTATTTGTTTTCCCCTGAATGTTTGATTTTGAAATAAAGTGATTTTTGTCTGTTATCATAATACTATTACTAGTAAAACACTCTTGATAAGTTATGCCATGCACACACAACACAGTTTTTTTCGGGCAATATACAGACTCCTTAACAGTATAGAAACTGGAGACTGTTTTGCTTACGATGGATATCCAAAGTTTACAAATTGATTTGTTACATGGGGATCTCTAAAAATTTATGCATTGAAAAAATGAGTAAATCAATCAATTAATTCCTGACATTATACCAGTTTTTTTAAATGTCTATGTCACACTAAACTCTTGAGAATGTTATTAAAATACATATTCTGATTCACTAGGTCTGAGGTGTGCTGATTGGTGCTTTTCTAACCAGCTCACCAGTGATGCTGATAGGGCTGATCCAGGAATCACACTTTGAATAGAAGACATTGGGGTATACAGGTCTTCCTGGGCTTTTCTAACCAATCTCAACCTCCAAGAAATTTTCTTGGTTTTCTGTGAAAAAAAAAAAAATCCATCTTCTAGGATTGCCTGTTTCTTTTGAATATGGCCCAGATTCAGATAATATCTATGAATCAGAGAAACTCATCCAATATCAAGAATTTTGTAGAAAGGATTTTTTATTCTTATCTTTTCTTTCCCTAACCCCTACTAAATTTCAAGTCTCAAAAAGCCTAATGTACTTGCTCAACCGAGTCTAAACTCCAAGAGCTGGAGTCAAGTCAAGTACCAACAGCTCACAGTGTGTGTCCGCCTTTTCAAACTGCTCACAGATACAGGCACACAGCCTTAGTTCCTTAGACCTCTAGATGATTTCTGTTGGATTCTTTAAGCTTAAGATCCATTCTCTGAGGTTGTCAAAGATTCCAGGATGTTGGAAAAGTTCTGTATCTTTATCATGGAAGATATTACATGACTGTATGTGTTTGCTAAAACTCCTTTAACTACGCACATCACAAATGATGAAGTTCACTGTATGTAAATGTTGCTGCAATCAAAAAAAATCAGAATTTTTTCAGAGCATTTCTAAATTCAGAGAGAACTTTGGAGGAGGTATGTTGTTGATTTTTTCAAAGGAAGATTGCCTTAATGGTATCTTAAAAATGCCTGTATTATGCTTGCTTATTAAGCTTAGTGTTTGGTAAACTAAAAATATATATATATATATATATATATATATATATATATATATAAATGAGGAAATATCAAGAAACATGAAATTTGACCTAAGAATGCAGAGGACAACATACTTTTTGCTTTACCCCAGGGGCATCTGTAAGCAAGAGAAAAGGTTACTCTTCATTATTCTGAGTGAAGGCTACTCTTTATTATTCTGAGTGGAGACCAAATATTGGATATTGTTTTGTAACAGTGGCTTCTCCTTTGGGAGTCATCCGTCGCAGACTTATTTCCCCTCCCTTTGCCCAGTGTTCTAATTTCTATAGATAAACTTCACCTAAATGATTAAGTTGTTGGATACTAAATAATCTTTCTTCAGATTTGTAGAACCCAGAACATCTTGGTGACCTTCAGATAACACCAGAATGTGTAATGCCTCTTCTTAGTCTTTAGTGCTGTGCAGCCACTAACACAAAGCATGGAGATTGCTGTGATGTTTAACTTGTAGAAGTAATGTGTTTGTCTAAAGAATTCCAGGAACTAGTCCCAGATGCTTGAGATCAATTGCAGTGTTTCAGCCAAGACAAAAATAAGAAATAAAGAAAAGAAAAGAAAAGAAAAGAAAAGATAAAGACCCACATTCACACCCTAGATGGCAAAGACTATGCCTAGCAAGTAGTCTTCATAGCAATTATCCCCATCTTCCTCTTCCTCCCTATAAAAGCCCTTTTGGATACCCAAGTTCTCTAGGATGATCTTTTATGGGGGATGACATCTCCCCATCTGGTCCAACTGGCTACCCTTGATTAAACCTGATTTCCTTTGTACCAAGTCTTGTCTCCCAAGTATTGGCTTTTGAGCAGGAAGCAGATAAACTTGGGTCTGGTAACAGTTTTAAGAAGGGAGGTGAGACATTCCCTTGAGATTTAGACTGAATAATTCCATGTATGGGCCCAGAAACACATTTTTTTTTTCACTAAGAGATTCCTATGGAAAATTTTTAAAAAACACAGATGCTAAGACTCTAGTCCTAGAGAATCAAATTTACCAAAAGAAAAGTAACTGGAGAGTATAGCATCATGCAAAAAGAGCATGCATCCCAGTATTAAATCTCCTGGACCCCAATCACATTTTTCCCAGTTTCAGTCAACTGTGCGATTCTGAGTAAACGTAAATGATAATGATGTTTTAAATTATTTTTGTGAATATCAGATAGAATAAAATAGATATTGCTCATTGCTTGTCTTTCTTTTATATGCCATATACTTTTGAATCCCAATTTTAAAAATAATTCTTATACATGTTATTTGAAAGCATTTTGAACTTGCAGTTTCACTTACTTTAATCCCTATATACCATACATAAGCATAGAGAAGTTTTAAGTCATCAATATTTCCCAACCCAATTTTTGTCATTGGAAATTAGTGGGCAACTGCAATGCAATTCTTCATAAGCCATTTCTTTAACTCTCTGATCAGGGAGTAGTTTCATCTGAGCATTCCTCACCTTCTCTGTTTTGTATATAGCCCTCTTAATCAGATAAATGATTCATATGCATTTATCTTGAGTCAGGATTATAAATGTTATATAGAAATTGGTACACAGGAAACAGCATTCAGTGATAATTCCAAATCTTCCAACAATGTGCAGCAAACAGAGGAAAATCTATTTTTAACTGCTTTATATAAATTTGTTCAGGCTTAAAAGTGAGCACAGGAAATGATCTTGAGATATAAAGTGCATTGAAGCAGTGCTTGAGAAACATATTGATTGAGACTAGCTGAACTTCAACTTAATGTATGAGTCTGGAGGCTTTGAAGGCAGACAGCATAAAAGGAAATTACTTCCTGTAGTACTAGAACAGAAATAATCAATACTGTACTTGGCTTCAAGTGGTAAATCTCCTGCTTACGTAAAAACATATTCTCTGTACTTAAGCTTTTCTATACTTAAAATTCATACTTCATCATTATCACGATATAATGCTGGCCCAAACTAGGGTCAGATTTAAAGCTACAATAAAAAATCACTTGGCTACATGTTCATTGAAAGATTTTACATTCTCCTCACAGGTACTCCATTAGTATTTATTGTAGAAAAAAGAAGAGTTATTAATATATCTTTCATCTACTCCCCAAACCCTCATTTCCTTTGAAATTAAAAAAAAGCCATTAGAAAATGATTGGTAACAAGTAAGTTTTGCAAATTTTGCCATATATAAGTTCTTGTTGATGTTTTCTTTCCTCACTTTCATTTTTAATTTTCTGCAAGATGAAGCATTCTTCCTTACCTTAGATTTCCAGAGTTTTATTCCTCTTTTCTTTGTAGTATACAAGCTTTCTCTTAAAGGGTTAAGTGTTAAATAATCTTCAGAATAACTTACTAATGGAAGTTTAAATCATCATTCTTTAAAAACAGGAATCTCATGAAAATAGAAAGGAGATCAGTAAAGTGAATGAAGGAAGATGAAAGAAAGGAAAGAAGAGGTACTATGGAACAACACTGATCAAATTATATTGTTATATCATGTGCATGTTTGAGAATGCAATAATGAATTCCACTATGATGCATATTTTAATGTACCAATAAAAATAAATCATTATTCTTCCTCAAAGCCATAAGGTTTATAAAAAAAGATTTGGACAGATTTTGTCAGTGGGCTTTTTATAGAACATATAAAATTATTCAAGCATAGCATGTAAGTGACCAATATATGGGCTTGCTAGTCAAAGGACTGTATGGTCTCATCACTTAAATTTATTATATAGGCATTCATGTAACAAAAGAGTTTATATTATTATATGATATAAAATATGTAAATATACTTCATATGTTTATTAGGAATATTTTTATATACCAGCTTAAAATAAATAAAGAGGTAGATAGATAGATAGATAGATAGATAAATACCAATAGTGGAAAATAGATTATGGGTTGAGAAGGAATCAATTTGACAGTAAATTCTTTTGGAATCTTTTTGATAAGGATGGCATTTAGGTTAAATATGAAAGTATGTAAGTTTAATGAGAAAATTTAAAAACAGAATTTTTTCCAGGTTAAAGAATGTTATGAGTAAGAAACCAAACTCCCAAATACTCATAGAACAGAAATTTGTTTGATATAACTAGGGTTGACTTCATGGAGACAGGATGAGACAGAGATATGGAGATATGGATTTAGAGTCAAATTATAAAGGATCATGAAAATATTGCAAAGGTATACAAATCTTTCATCCTTAGATATCTTGAAAAAGACTATGATATAATGAGATTTCTAATAAAAACTCTGACAGTGATGTATAAAATAGATTTGAACTGAGAGATATCACAACCATGGAGAGCCATGTATTCATAAAGTCATCAAGTCCTAATATCAAGACTCTAGTCAATATAATTCTTTAACAAGAAGCAATGCATTGCTTTACATGCACTTTTATCATTAAGTTTGAGTAATATTAAGTTTAATTGACAGATCATAATTGCACACATTTATAGGGTACAAAGTGATGTTTTGATGTATGCATACAAAGTAGAATGAATCTATTTAAATAACATATTCATCACTTTGTTTACCTATAATTTTTTATGATGAGACATTTAAAATAATCTTAGTTATTTAAAAGTGTACATGATTATTGTCTAAGTCATCTTACTACGCAAGAGATCTCAAACTAATTTTTCCTGTTTGATTTTTTGTACCCTTTGATGAACAACTCCCCATTCCCTCCTGCCCCACGCCCCAGCAAAGGAATTGAAATCAATATGTCAAAGAGATATCTGTACTCTTATGTTCACTGTAACTTAATTCACAATGTCCAAGATGTGGAATCAACCTAAATGTCCATCAACAGCTGAACATATATATATATATATAAAGTGTGGTGCTCCACTATAATTACCATAAGGCTGTGAGCTGGTAAAAATATGTTTTTCTCTCTATAGGGAAACAGAAATAAAGAGGAAGCAGAGAGAACGTGGCAGAGCTACTAAGTCCTTTTACTGCCTTTAACCCACTAATCAGCTAAGTGGCTTCTTTCTAAAGAAGAGTGAGTTGGGGTGTGGATAGTGGGGACAAGCCTGGATGATTATCCCAATGAGGAATGAACCATATTAAAATTGTAAATGAGGGAGCCTTTCTCCCATGGTTCAGTTTGCATACAAGACATAACTCAAAAAAAAGGAACCATTTGACCAAGCAAAGGGTGTGAAGAGTTCAGCTCCACCAGCAGTTTTGAGGGAGCTCTGTGGGGGACTGAAATTTCAAGGACAAGTCTATTGTGAAGATGGGAACTAATTTGAGCCTTAAAGAATTTGGATTGGTGGAATGGATGGGAAACACCTTTTGTCAAGAAGAGATTGTGTCTGTAGACCCTCATTATGGTTTGGTTATGAGATGTTCTCCAAATCTCTTAATGCAAGAATATTCACAGGCTGAATGAGTAGATTATGAGAGCTGTACCCTAACCAGTCCATCCTAGTTTGAATGACTGAGAATTGTAGGCAGGTGGGGTGTGACTGGAGGAGGTGGGTCATTGGGGTGGGGGGGTGCCTTGGAAGGGTGCATTGTCCCTGTGGCTCCATCTTCCTTTCTCTGCTGGCTCCTGCTTTTTGACTACCATGAGCTGAGCAGCTTTCCTCTTCTGGGCCCTTCTCCCATGATGTGCTGCCACACCTTGGGTCCATAGTAATGGAGCTGGCCTCTGAAACTCTGAGCCCCAAATAAACTTTTCCTCCTCTAAGTGGTTCTTGTTGGGTATTTTGGTTACAGCACTGCAAAAACTGTCTAGAACAACACTGAAACTTTGTCAGAAAATCTTGGTAGATAAAACAAAAGATGGAGGATCATAATTATCATCTTGAAAAGGGACTATCAAAATTTAGAACCTGTAAGATAAATAATGAAAGATCTTTACCAAAAGTTTGATCTAATGATTTTTGTTTTTATAAAAAAGACAGTAAACCCAGACTATTGTGCTAATCTAATATCTCCTCCCCAAATAATGGTTCTGTTCTCAATAATGTAATATGAAAGAAGACGATTGTAGTTACATGCTGTGCATTACATTCTTTAAAATAATGAAACTTTAAAGATAATAACAAAATTATCATAGTTTTTTTTTTTTTTTTTTTGGTACTGGGGATTGAACTCAGGGGTACTTGACCACTGAGCAACATCCCCAGCCCTATTTTGTGTTTTATGTAGAGACAGGGCCTCACTGAGTTGCTTAACGTTTCGCCATTGCTGAGGCTGGCTTTGAACTCGCGATTCTCCTGTCTCAGCCTCTCTAAGTGCTGGGATTACAGGCTTGAATCACCATGCCAGGCTTCATAGTTTTACATGATAAAATAACCAACTTTATATGACAAATAACCAACGCGCCAGGCTTCATAGTTTTATATGATAAAATAACCAAATCTATATGAAAAATAACAACCTTATTTTGTTTAAGTACTGAGAACTGAGCTATAAAAAGATATCCTATCTGCCATCGTCATTCTGAGGAAAGAAATAATATGTTTGTACCTTGTAGAATTAGAGAAGAAAAACAATTCAGGCTTGTGAGTTTCCAACTTCTGCTTTGTATCTGTTAGTGTTCTTAATAGTAATAAAATTTGTTAAGAAGTAAAACTAACCTGCTAACATTATTCCTAAGAAACTAATTTAATTTTCTTTGAAAAATAAAAATTAGTTAAAGCAAAGGTGTTTTAAAAAAATTTAAACTTAAATATTTATTTAAACTGCTTTTCCTTCCAAGCAAAATGGTTTGAGAGGGGATTCAAAAAGAAGAAATAAAAGTAGTCAATCAATACATGGAATAAAATCCTCAATGATACTAAAAGAAAGAAAAATTCATGCTAAAATAATATACCATTTCAAATGACAATTTAAGATTTTTGTAAGTGTATGACCTTTATTCTTCTTGAGGTAGTGGGTATTTCCACACACAACTGACTAAACACAAATCAGTAGGGTCTTTCTGGAAGGCAATTGGTTAATATATACTAGAAATTTTAAAATGTTTACCTACTTTGTCCTAGTGGTTCCACTTTGAAGAATTTGTCTTTAGAAAACCGCATTGAGCTTTTTCAACAAATGGTGCTGGGAAAACTGGAAATCCATATGCAGTAAAATGAAACTAAACCCCTATCTCTCACCATGCAACTCAACTCAAAGTGGATCAAAGACCTAGGAATTAGACCAGAGACCCTACATCTAATTGAGGAGAAAGTAGGTCCAAATCTTCATCACATTGGATTAGGCCCCAAATTCCTTAACAAGACTCCAAAAGCACAAGAAATAAGATCAAGAATCAATAAATGGGATGGACTTAAACTAAAATCTTCTTCTCATCAAAAGAAACTATCAATGAGGTGAACAGAGAGCCTACATTCTGGGAGCAAATTTTTTCCACACACACATCAGATAGAGCACTGATCTCCAGGATATATAAAGAACTCAAAAAACTTAACACCAAAAAAACAAACAACCCAATCAATAAATGGGCTAAGGAGCTGAATAGAAACCTCTCAGAAGATGATATACAATCAATAAACAAATATATGAAGAAATGTTCAACGTCTGTAGCCATTAGAGAAAGGCAAATCAAAACTACTCTCAGATTTCATTTCACCCCAGTCAGAATGGCAGCTATCCAAAATACCAGCAACAATAAGTGCTGGCAAGGATGTGGTGAAAAAGGCGCACTCAAACATTGCTGGTGGGACTGCAAATTGGTGCAACCTATCTGGAAAGTAGTATGGAGATCCCTTAGAAAACTTGGAATGGAACCACCTTTTGATCCAGCTATTCCACTCTTTGGCCTATACTCTAAAGACTTAAAAACAGCATACCACAGTGACACAGCCATTTCAATGTTTATAGCAGCTCAATTCACAATTGCAAAATTGTGGAAGCAACCCAGATGCCTTTCAATAGGTGAATGGATAAAGAAACTGTGGTACATATACACAATGGAATATTATTCAGCAATAAAAGAGAATAAACTTATGGCATTTGTAGGTAAATGGATGGAATTGGAGAACATTATGCTAAGTGAAGTAAGCCAATCCCCAAAACCAAATGCCGAATGTTCTCTCTGATTAGTGGATGCTGATACATAAGGGGGGTGGGAATGGGGAACATCAGAGAAATGGAGGAACTCTGGATGGGGCAGGGGAGAGGAGGGGAGGGAAAGGGGAATGGGTGTAGTAAAGATGGTTGAATGAGATGGTCATCACTACCCTTGGTGCATGTATGAAGACACAAATGGTGTGACTCTATCTGGTTTACAACCAGAGAAATGGAAAAATTGAGCTCTATATATGTACTATGACTTGAAATGCATTTAAATAAATTAATAATTAAAAAAAAGAAAATAGCATTGGATATGAATAAAGATTAATCTAAAGAAATATCCTTCAAAATTTCTAACTTTAAACAGTGAAAAGTTAGAAATAATAAACTATTCAGTATCAGAGATGGCTTAATGAACTTTTGTGATCTACATGACAGAATTATATCAAGCTATTAAGAATGAAATAATTCATGAAAATGGCATTAAAAAGTTAACTTCTTTCCAATATTATGAAAGTTTACATGCCATCTAAAAAACATCAAACTGCCTAAACTTGTTGATATATAAAATTAGTACAGTATTTTAGATGAAAAACGGAGGTTTTTTATTGCTATATCTGTTTCCTGGAGCTGCTGTGACTAACTACCAGAAACTAGATGGCTTAAAACAACATGAATTTATTCTCTCACAGTTCTGGAGAATAGGAGTGCAAAGTCAGTACCATTGGACTGAAACCAAGGTGTCAGATGCACAATACTTCCTCATGAAGACCTAGAAGACATTTCTTTCCTGTTTAGCTTCTGATGGCTCCCAGCATTCCATGGCTTATGATAGCTCCACTGTAATCTCTGCTTCCAGGGTCACCTTGCCTTATCTTCTTCTTTGACTACCAGTTCTCCTTCTGCTTTCCACTTATAGATATGATTACATTTTTGTCCCACCCAAGATGATCCAAGATAAGTCTCCATCTCAAGATACTATGTAGAGTCCTTTTTTTTTTTTAAACATATAAGGTAAAATTCATTAGCTTCAGGGATTAGGGCATGGATAGCTTTTGGTATTGCTGGGTATTATTTAGCCTACTGCAATTGGCTGTTGATATTATGTTTCACTATTAGAATACTTTCCAATATTCCTAAATGTCATTAGTTTCTACTAAAAAGGACGTCTTAGTGTGCTCAGAGTAATCATTAATCAGTCTACACCAGTATGTAACTTCCCTAGTGTGGCAGGTGCTAGAATACTGGAATGGGAACCTCATATGACCCAATGAATTAGGAAAAGTTATTTAATGTTTTAGGATTATATGGCAATTCCACTTTTAGGTTTTGAAGAACTTCCATATTATTTTCCACAATGACTCTACCAATTTGTATTCTCACCCACAGTACATAAGCATTCCCTTTTTTTCTACGTGTTTGACAAAATGAATCTGCAGGACATTATGTTAAATAAGCTAGGCACAGAAAGACAAATACTGTTGATCTCAATTATATGTACAGTATAAAAAAGTTGAATTTGTAGAAAGTATAATAGTGGTTACCAGAGACTGAGGAGGGAGAGGCTTAGAGGTATGTAGAAAGCAGAGATGCTGGTTGTTATGGTTTGCATGTAAGATATCTGAAAATCTCACCTGTTAGGCAATGCAGCAAAGTTCAAAGGTGAAATGTTTAGATTTATGAGAGCTGTAACTTCATCAGTGGATTAATCCATTTGGTAGATTAATAATTTGTGTGGATTACTGGGTGGTAACTAATTGTAGGCAGGCTGAACGTGGCTAAAGAAGTAGATCACTGAGGGGCATGCCCTTGAGGATGATATCTTGTCCCAAGCTTTTCACTCCCTTTCTGCTTCCTGGCTACCAAGAGCTGAGCAACTTTCCTCCGCCATGCCCTTCCGCCATGATGATCTGCCTTGCCTTAGCTCAGAGCAATGCAGTCAGCCAGAATGAACTGAAAACTCTGAAAGCATGAGAGCCAAATGAAGTTTTCCTCAAGTTATTCTTGTCAGGTATTTTGGTCACAGTGACAAAAAATCGACTAACAAACTAGTCAAAGAGTACAAAGCTTAAGACACAATGAATTGTGGATATTGTGGATTGTTAATTGTACAGCATGGTGATTAGAGTTAATAATAATGTCTTGTTTATTTCAAAATTGCTAAAAGAGTAGATATTAAAAGTTCTCACTATAAAAAATTATAATTAGATGAGGTGATGATGTCTTAATTGGCTTGATTATTCTGCAATGCAAATGTATCAAAATATATATATATAAATACATACAATTATTATTTGTAAATTAAATAAAATATTAAAATTATAATGATTTAATTGACAACATATTTCCAGTACTATACTTGATAAAATATATGAGAGGTTAACTAAAAAATAATAGTGTTTAAATGTCTTGTTAAAGATGTCTTAGTGTGAGAAACAAGATAGACAATGATATGAATAATAACAATAGACCTTGAAGCATTGTATACATTAAGATATTTTGCAAATGAGTTTTCAATTGTATTTTTCAGAAACTTTGGGCGGGCTATCAACAAAATAAAATCATGGAATACATTTGCTTAGCAAAATAATACCATGACTAATGACAAACTAGGATATATTTACAAAGATGCATATTAAAATGTTAAAACCATGATGTAGCAACTCCAATATATTTCTTTGACAAACATTAAAAGCTATAATTATGAAGAGCATGAGTAAAAAATCAATCACATTGATTTGCAGAATGGCATTTGCCAACAGAACAATTTAGTTTCTTCCTGGGGGTCTTTTTGCCCTAAGATCTGTTCTTTTCCTTTTCTTTCTTTCCCTTTGAGCTTCCCAAGTCATCCACGGAACTACCAGGCCAAAAGTGAGGATCAAACCTCAGCACGTTTTAGATACATCCAGTGACTGATACTCAATTTTTGTCAGCAATGGACTGTTGAAAGCCAATGGATGTTCCATAATGTATTCAACTGAGAGAGAGAGAGAGAGAGAGAGAGTGAGCGAGAGTGCCCATTAACTCCCTATGTCCATACAACTCTCCCCTCTCCATTGCCAAGTTCAATCAGAACATTAGGAACAAATAGATGCATGTTTGCTTTGAAAAAAAAATCTATTTATCTTGAGGTATCTTGATTTGGGATCAGGGAAATATTGCACTTCCTTTCCAGACTTTATATATTTTCAATAGTTAAATCCAAATTAACAGCAATATATTTCAAGTTATTTTTCTTTTCTTTCTTTCTTTCTTTTTGTTTTTTTGTACCAGGGATTGAACTCAGGGGCACTCAACCACTGAGCCACATCCCCAGCCCTATTTTGTGTTTTATTAGAGACAGGGTCTCACTGAGTTGCTTAGTGCCTTGACATTGCTAAGGCTGGCTTTGAACTTGCAATTCTCCTGTCTTAGCCTCCCAAAGTGCTGGGATTACAGGCGTGCACCACCATATCCCACTTCAAGTTATTTTTCTTTATTTATTAACTCTAGGACTCTGATTTTTTTAATATAAATTTTTACTTTGAGATAGTAGGAGTTCACACTGACCTGAAATTGTAAGAAATAATACAAAGATTTCCTGTAACCTTAAACCAGTTCCCCCAATGGTAACATCTTATAATCTTACATAATTATAGTCTAGTAGTACAACCAAGAACATGACAATGATGCAATTCACAAGCTTATTCAGATTTCATCAGTTTTTCATGCAATCTTCTGCATGTGTAGTTGTACAATTCAGTCACATGTGGAGATTCATGTACAAGTGATTCACAATGATGGAACCATTCTTTACCATAGTGAAAGTAAAGAATGGTTCCATCATTGTGAGCATCCCTGTGCTATCCTTTCATAACCACACATCACCACATCCTGTAAAATCCAAACTCAAAATGGAGTCACTCTGGCTCAGGCCTGCATGTATCAGCTAACCTGCTCTTTGTGCTTCTGTGATTAATGCTTTGCTGTGCTTGCTTCTCATGGATGGGGGGGCAAAACCATAGGCTGCCAGACCCGCTGGCCAGTTACCTAAAGTTCCAGGAACTGAAAGGGGACATAGGGGGCACAGTCATGGTTGAACTGTAAATAACTATAGGTTGAATACCTGCCAAATTCTGTTTTCCTGAGTCATGTAGCTAGCTCACCCTATAATAACCTCTGAAACCCTCACTTTGGGGTCACTCTCTGAAGGAAAGGAGAGCTGACCCCAATCGATTGGCCTATGTGCCTCTTTCCTCAATAAGCTTTGCTGTTTCTGCAGAGTTGTCTGGGCTGTACTTCTTGGGGAGAGGTGCGGGTTGGATGCAAAAATCCTAACTCCCAACAAGCACTAGGCATGCTCTTCATCTCTATACTTTCCCTCTTCATTTAGAGATATAATCAAAGAGCTTAAAAACTTGTAGGATTTGCATTGTTCACTCAGCCAAATTTCCTGGAGAATCATTCAATTTGTTATATCAGTAGTATATGCCATTTGATCTCTGAATAATATTCTATGGTGCACAGGTACCACAATTTGTTTAACAATTCACCTTCTGAACGATATTGTTATTTGTATTAGTCATGGCTCTCCAGAGACTAATGTAGGTAGAAAGATACATACATATATACATACATGCATACACACATGCACATATATACATTACCTAAGAGGAGATTTATTACAAGAGGGGAATGGCCTACAAAATTATGGAAAACAAGAAGTTCCACAAAATACTGTCTGCAAGCTGGAGAACCAGAAAAGCAGGTGGTGTAATTCAATCTGAGTCCGAAGGCCTGAGTACCACAGCAACTGATGGTCTAACTCCCATTCTGAGACCAAAATCCTGGGTACCAGAGTGGTGCTGGGGTGCTGGCATAAGTCCCACAATCTGAAGCCCCAAGAACCAAGAACTCCAAAGTACAGTAGAAGATGATGTCCCAGGTCCAGAGGACAGAGTTCACCCTTCCTCTGCCTTTTTGTTCCAGTCAGTCCCTCAAGTTATTGGATGATGCCTACATCCATGTAGGCAAACCTTTACTCAGTCTGCTGATTTCAATGCTAATCTTATCTGGATTACCTTCATGGACACATCCAGAAATGTTTTATCAACTATTTGGCTTCCCTTCACTCAGTCAAGTTGACACATGAAATAAACCATCACTGCATGTTTCCATCTCTTGGCTATTACAAATAAACCAGCTATTGAACATCCATGTACATGTTTTTGTGTCAGCAGAAGTTTTTATTTCTCTGAGATAAATTCTCAACACTGTAATTGATAGATTGTATGACAATTATATACTCAGTTTTATAGGATAGAATTTTGATTTGGAAATGGCATTTGGTTATTTTCTAGTTCATAGGAAAATATTTATGAAGGATGTTAAAGAAAAAATTGATATTTGTTAAAACAGTATGGAAGACTTTATTCAAGAGTATTGTAATGGGATCCTGCAATAGAAGAGAGAGATGAGACTCAACTCTGAATACAGCAAACACATCTGGAGATTTCTAGAGAAAGAGGATGAGAGGGTTAGTAGATGGAGAATTAAGAGAGGACATTGAGAGTAAGGGAGTTCTTCCTAAGTTCATCTTGTTGAATACAGGCCAGGACAATCAGATATTAAGGATGGGAAATACTTTCTAAATTGATTTAGCAGGATTCTTGCCAAACTTTGACTCAGGGAAGACATAAAAGTCTAAATTCAAGGGCTGTGGAGAAGAGGGCTCAGAGGAGCCAAACCAACATTTGGTCAAGAGAAGTCTTTGTTAAGTTTTTCACACTATTATTTCACTCTATTCCAAATTGTGAGACTCCAAAAGATAGAGAGCTATTTTTATTTTACTATATGGGTGACAATTTTAAGCACTGAGGTCACTGTCTTTAACTCTCCATTATTTTACTTATCTTTGAAGACTTAACATTTTCAGAAAATGTCAGGGCAGCAATTAGACAGCTAGTGCATATTTCGCTTCCACAGTTAATAGGTGGGGAGGAGGTGTGCACTGGCTGAGTGCTTATGATGACTCAATGTTTCTGCTCCTTACGAGTTTTAGGGAATCAAATTGCAAAGAGGATAGATTTTTTAAAAAAATCTTTAAAGAATTGTTTATAAAGATATTTTAAAAATCCTTTTATAGAGGAGAACCACACTAGGAATATCCAGCCTGCATATTAAGAATTAGACTTAGTTTCAATCAGTTTTTTGCTACTTTGACCAAAATACTTGACAAGAACAATTTTAAGGAGAAAAAGTTTATTTGAGGGTCATAGTTTCAGAGGTCTCAGTCCATAGACAGCTGGTTCCATTCCTTAGGTCCTGAGGTAATGAAGAACATCATGGCCAAAGTGTGTGGCAGAGCAAAGCAGCTGGGAACGTGGCACCAGGAAGGGAGAGGGGAAAGGGAGAGAGAGAGAGAGAGAATATGAGAGCTCTGCTCAGGAAGGACAAAATATATACCCCAAAGGTAATGCTGCTAAGGATCTACTCCTCTAGCCACACCCTACCTATCCAGTTACCACCCAATTAATCCCTATTAGGAGGTCACTGCACTGATTAGGCTAGAGCTCTCATTACCCAATCATTTCACCTCTAAACCTTCCTGCATTGTCTCACAATGAGCTGTTGGGGGACACCTCACATCTAAACCATAACAGACGTATAACTCATTCAGTTAGAAATTCAAGAGGACACAGTGATTTGGGTCTAAAAGAATGCTAAATTCCTCTCAACTGATAATGAAGGAATTACTCTTGGTTCATAGATAAAGAAAGAATAAAAATTAAGGTAAATAAAATATATCTGAGAACGCACTGGGGGATAAAAAGGAGAGCAAGAGAAAAACCATGTTTACCTGAAAACAGAAAAACATACTTCAAAATACTTATTATGAAAAAATGAAAAAATTGAAAACATTTTGCCTTCTTTGATAGTATATAGTAAATCATGTTCTAACTGGTAACTAGATGAGAACACAAGATGAGAGGCAATGACGATAGCAAGGTAAGGTCAAAGATAACAGAATGAAACTGTCAGGGTATTAGTAACCTGAAGAGGGAATGAGAGTTCCAGCAGCAGAGGTGAAACCCACATGGCAAATAGTAAAAAATAAAATAAAAAATTATAAACACAGAAGCAGCAAAGAGAAAGGAAATTAAAATTAGAGAAGGTATTATTTGCATGGAAAAATACCAATGTCCAAAATAATTATGGACATTGTTTAACCTTTTAAAAATAGGCAGGGCAAAAATCTAATATAAATAACTTGCATAAACAAAAATTTTATAAATGTTTATCACATACTATTTATTTCAATGAAAAATGTGAAAATATCCATGAATATGGAAATTTGAATATTATTTACAATACATCAATCTGATGGATTATCATGAATTGATTTAAAATCAGTTCAAAGACATATTGATGTATATGAAAATGATCTATGAAAAAAGATAGAAATTGAAATACACATTTTAAAAGATATAGAAAAAATGTGCAAATATGAATTGCAGTTATCTCTGGGTAATAAGAGTTCTGTTTTCAATGCATATTTTGTATCATGCATTCATAGGAAATTGTTTTATATAATGTCATATTTTATATCACATTTCTATAATTACATATTAGCTGAAAAATAGGAATCATGTACAAATACTTTTCTCTAAGCAAAAGAATTTGAATTTTGATTTTGTTAACCACTGCCTGACTTGAATGTGTTACTTAGCTCTGTACCCATCGACTACTTTGCTTATTTTAGAAATAGGGACAGAGTTGGGGCTGTAGTTCAGTGGTAGAACATATGCTTACCGTGTACAAGGCCATGGGTTTGATCTCTGGCATCAAAGACATAATAAAAACTAAAAATGAAGACATAGGACTTATACACTATTGAAATGTTGTGATAATTAGTATGAATTGTTCTAAGATGAGTATATAACATGCTAGCATTAATCAATAATTAGCAGCAGGTAGCAGCAGGTAGGGCTAGAAGGGAGAGTACACTCATATGTTAGCAAACAAGATATTTTAAAAGCTATACAAATCTCATGGCTTTACAGTATATGTGTGAAAGATCAATGATATATTGCAGAGTTTTAACTTTAAACCATAATTTATACATGTGCCTTTTAAAATCGTACTATATAATTTTTGAATGTATAGACAGAGTAACAACCTGATTACATATTCTCTGCCTCTTGAGGTCTAGATGGTCAACATTTATGATCTTGAATCCATTTAGAGAGCACTATATATTGTCAAAAGCAATTCAGGCTGGGCGTGGTGGGCTACGCCTGTAATCCCAGCACTTTGGGAGGTTGAGGCAGGAGGATCGTGAGTTCAAAGTCAGCCTCAGCAAAAGCAAGGTGCTAAGCAACTCGGTGACACCCTGTCTCTAAATAAAATAGAAAATAGGACTGGGGATGTGCCTCAGTGGCTGAGTGCTCCTGAGTTCAATCTCTGGTACCATCCACCATTCCTATCTGGTATCTAATATGATTTTTCAAAAACTTGTTAAGTGGAAAAGACAGACATTTCCGTTTTAGACACAAGCTTTGGGAAGCATATGAAATAATTCAGAAATAATTCAAGATTTACTCTAGAACAGTTCTGTTAGATGGAAATACAATACAAACCATACATGTAATTTAAACAGTAAAAATCAGCAAAGAAAGTTAATCATTGTAATATCTTTTATTTCATCTGATATATTAAAACATTAATGGCAAAATAATATTAAAACATTGATATATTTTATATTCTTTTTATTTTCATACCATCTTTGCAATTCAGTCTTATTATATATTTCAATTCATATATTACATCGGCATCAGAAATAAATTTTCATGTGTGCAAGTTAAATAAATTTTCTCTCAAGTTAATTCAGTATTAATATTTGAATTAAAAGCAGTTCTGCATAAATGAAAAGCAGCCCTACATTTATATGTATAAACAAATTAGTCTTCAAGTTTTTCTTGTGGAATTGCACAGCAAATTTACATATACTGCTGATTAAAATTAAAATCTTCTGCATATTGATGTTAGAAAAGGTTTAACATCATTTTTACTGACTTATAATATGGAACATTTTAATTTTACCATAAGTTCTTGTATCTGTCTAGGAAGTTAAAAATAAGCTTTCCTTTCTTGGAGTTCTTAAGTTAGCTGGCTTATCAGTAGTGTAAGAACCATGTGAAGCCACAATCACACTTTTTTTGAACTTTGAATATTGAATATTTGTCACACTGTCCTTTATTTTGAAGCAAATGTTGCAAACCTCTTCTAGTACTTAACCAATGAACACTAGCAAAAAAAGATTTTAAGATCATTTATTAAATCATTTATTTCTTTCAATAGCTTTGTAAGCTAGGTATGGTTTACACTGTTTCCATATTTGTACTGAAAGATTTTACCAAATAAAACATTTGCATACCTTGCTTCAGAAAACTAGGGGCAAGTATTTTAAATATGGATCACACAGTGAAATGTAGTAATAAGGGAAACATCAGTGTTTTTTTTTTTTAATTTCTCTAAGTAGCTGTAACACCATCCTCAGTGATTAAAAACTCATTTTATATGCATAGTTAAAATTCTTCCATAGCTCAAAAGATTAAACAATACCTACATCACGAGTTCAGTATTTTAGGCCACAAATTGACATTTCTCTGTAACAGATAAATCCGGATCTGTTTGGATGTAGACACAACTTTTAGGGATTTGAAGACTGTTAGGGGAGTAGCAGCAGATGCAGGACCCACATGGTCTCAAAAACCTATTTACACCGCCTGGAGGCCCCTTGGCCATCGCGCATCTGAGCAGCAGAAAACTTCTGGACCCTTCCGAAGGACTCAGGGCTTCCCCTAGAAACGGTGTTGGAACCTGGGACCAAGTGGAGGAAAGCAGCGACCGTGCCAGTTACGTGTGGCGCCAGCTGCACCTCCGAACACGCTCAGCGAGGGGGCCTGGGGATAAGTCCCTCTCCATCGCCCCCTCCCGGGGCCCCAAGGAAGGCAGGGCCAATTTGGGCCGGATGAGCTCAGTATCCATATTCCAAGACCTCTGAGACCGCTCGTCTCGTGGCCTCGGGCTCCGGAAGCCCCGCTGCTTCTCCCTCCCCGCCACAAGTTTGCCCCACGCCAGCCAAGTTAGTGTGGAAGCTTCTCCTGGAATCTGGGAAGAGGGTGTGAGCTTCTCCCGAGTGTTGTTCATGGGCAAGCCAAGCGGGGCAGGGAGTGTTGCCCCAGGTCTGAGAGTGATTCCAGAACCCACGTCCCTCTAGGCATAAGAGGAAAAGGAGGTGAAGGTGCGCGCCGCGAGCGCTCTCTCTTTCTCTCTCTCTCTCTCTCTCTCTCTCTCTCTCTCTCTCTCTCTCTCACACACACACACACACACACACACACACACACACAGAATCACGCTGACATACATCAACACAGAGGAAGAGAGGGAGGAGAGAAAAGAGGAGGAGGAAGATGTAAACCTCAGAATTTGGCTTTCGCAGGCATTTGATGGAACTACAAACAGACCTTTAGGCGAGTGATGTCCTGGGGCTGGGCACTGTCCAGATTAACCTATTGGCACAGCAGTTTAGCGAATAATTTATAACGGTCTTGGGGAGTAAGGATGCGAGGAAGAGAAGTGAAGGAATGTTTTTCCTGTTAGACTCCCTAGTATGTATGTATGTATGTGTATCTACATATATATATTTAATCCATGGGAATGAACCCTTAGTTTCCAGCTTAAGCTTAGGGAGCGATTGTTACCATTATTTTAAGGGAAAGGGCAATCCTATATCATTAAGGTGAAAAATAATAGGAAAACATTGTGGCTACTCATCTACAATGTGTATTGTAAATGATGATAGTGAAGATAGTGTTTTTCATAATAAAAGGAGTTTAGACAATGTGCGTGCAGTATTATTTCAGAACGGAGTCTCTCCAATTTGAAAATAACTGCTCATCTGCAGATCCGTTGAACCACGCAAAATGTAAGGTTAACACTAAGTTTTTTGGGTGAGCGAAAAGGAAGTGTTGAGGGATATTGTACGCCTAAAGAAAGTAAGCGGTTTTTTAGTTGCCTTTAATTTTATCCCTGTGACTATAGGGGGCGCGCCAACACCACCCAAGGAAAGTCTT
>CM053402.1:135846519-135905155 GCA_028644305.1 Xerus rutilus | reverse complement strand
TGTACATATATAGTATAATTATCACTATTATCATGTCTAGAACTCTTTTCACCTTGCAAAATTGAAATTCTGTCCTCATTTAAGTAATAACTTATCATGTTATCTATTCCTTCAGATCTTGGAAACCACCATTTTACTTTCTGTCTATATGCTTTTGCCTACCCTAACTACTTCATGTAAGTGGAATCATATAATATTTTTTGGTTTTTGACTGGCTTGTTTATTTTACTTAGCATAACGTCTTAAAGATTCATTCATGTTTTAACATATTCCAGAATTTCCTTTCTTTTTAACCCATTGAGTCCCAAGTTTCCAATTCTGCAAATATTTCAATGAAATTGATGTAGGTGCATAAAAATAGGTTGGAAATAATAATCTAGAACTTATATATCAATTATTATGATTATTAAGAACAAAAATATAATGAGTCCTATAAATAGAGCACTAAGAGTATCATACATCCATATGAAGCCATCCTATAAATAGCACATGGGAAAATATGATATCCTTCCATATACTAGACAATATATAAAGAAGTGACTTTTATGACCTGTTCAACAATTAATGCTGGTGGAAAGGAGAAAATAACTTCAAACAAAGCATTACATCATCTATTTGATAACATGTTGTTGGTTTTGCATGAGGCAGTTTGTTTTGACATGTTGTTCTTGACATGTGAGAATATGTTTATCATGTCAAATCCGATACCATCTTGCAGTAGGTCTGAGAATATTATACTTTCTTCCTTTTGATGGGTTCTCATTGCATCATTTTAGGTATGTGAGCAGATGTCTCTTTTGAAATCCAACAAATTTATGTGATCTTTCTTTGTTCACAAAACTGTGAATCATCTACACGTTTATCACATATATCAATTATTTAAGTGAACAAAGTTCAATACCACTTTTTTTTTAACACTAATAGAAATGGAATATCTGAAAATCAACAAATCATGTGTTCCACAGTTCCTGCGACCCGGCAGGAGCGCAACAGAGGACCCAAAACTGCCCTCAGGGAGCTCCACAGATGCCCAGCTAAGGGCAGACCAGAGACTGCTACCTGCCAGCCACAAGGGAGCCCACACCCACAATAAGGATTGCAATCAGAGACTCCTGCTTGACACCCTACTTGAGTGAGGCCTGGTCCTGCCCCAGTTCCACTCCAGAGTTCCTGCAACCTGGTGGAAGCTCAACAGTGGGCCCAAAATTTCCCTCAGCGACCACCACAGGATCCCAACCAAGGCCATTCCCACTGCCCTCTAGAGGTATGTACACTACTGTGGCCACCAACTTTAGTGGAAGTAGTGTCCATCTGGGGACACCTGCTAAAGAGCAGAAGTAACTCCAAGGTGAGATACAGGTAATCTGTAGTGTCAATACAAGATTATAGGATAGAAGCTGCAATACCTCAGATTGGCATTGCAAGAAAGGCAGATACATAATCAACATGAAAAAACAAGGGAAGAAAGTGCCCCAAATAAACCTTGATACCACAGTAAAAGAATCCATTGACAGCCCAGTTGATGAAATGTCAGAGAAAGAATTCAGAATGTACATAATTGAAATGATCTGCGATTTAAAGAATGACATGAGCGAGAAAATGCAGGCAAAAATTGATCAATCCAACAAAGAAATAGGAGAGCAAATAAAGGCAACCATTGACCACTCTAACAAAGAGATAAGAGAGCAAATACAAGTAGCAAAAGATTAAGAAAGAGCTAGAGATTGTGAGAAAAAACCAATCAGAAATTCTTGAAATGAAGGAAACAATAGACCAAATAAAAAAACTCAATAGAAAGCATCATCATCAGACTAGATCACCTGGAAGACAGAACCTCAGATAATGAAGACAAAATATACAATTGTGAAAATAAACTTGACCATACAGTGAAGATGGTAAGAAATCATGAACAAAACATACAAGAAATATGGGACAGCATCAAAAGCCCAAATCTAAGATTTATCCATATAGAAGAAGGCACAGAATTTCAAACCAAAGGAATGCACAATCTCTTCAATGAAATAATATCAGAAAATTTCCCAAACATGAAAAATGAATTGGAAAATCAAATACAAGAGGCTTACAGGACACCAAATGTACAAAATTTCAACAGATCTACACCAAGGCACATTATAATGAAAATGTCCAACATACAAAATAAGGATAGAATTTTAAAGGCCGTAAGAGAGAGGAACCAGATTACATATAAGGGGAGACCAATTCGTATCTCAGCAGATTTTTCATCCCAGACCCTAAAAGCCAGGAGATCATGGAACAACATATACCAAGCTCTGAAAGAAAATGGACGCCAACCAAGAATCCTATATTCAGCAAAACTGAGCTTCAGATTCAATGATGAAATTAAAACTTTCCATGATAAACAAAAGTTAAAAGAATTTACAGCAAGAAAGCCTACACTACACAACATTCTTGGCAAACTATTCTGGGAGGAGGAAATGACAACCAACAATAAAAATACTCAAAGAGAGGAACTACACTAAAAAAAACGGGATGACAATCAAAGCAGAAACCAAGTCAAAATAAAAACCAAAAATAAACCAAAATGACTGGGACTACAAATCATATTTCAATAATAACCTTGAATGTAAATGGCCTAAATGCACCAATTAAAAGACATAGACTAACAGACTGGATTTTAAAAAAGACCCAAAAATATGCTGCCTTCAAGAGACTCAGCTCACAGGAAAAGACATCCACAGACTGAAAGTGAAAGGGTGGGAAAAAACGTATCACTCACATGGAACCCATAAACAAGCAAGAGTTTCCATCCTCATACCAGATAAAGTGGACTTCAAACCAAAGCTGGTGAAAAGGGAGATAGAAGGTCATTTCATACTTCTTAAGGAAATCATACATCAACAAGACATAATAATCATAAATATTTATGCCCTAAACAATGGGGCTTCTATGTATATCAAACAAATCCTTCTCAAATACAAAAATCAAATAGACTATAACACAATAATACTTGGTGACTTTAACATAGCTCTCTCAACACTGGATAGATCTTCCAAACAAAAACTAAATAAAGAAACCATAGAACTCAATAAAACTATCAATAATTTAGACTAAACAGACATATATAGAGAGTTCCATCCATCAAGGAGCAAATACACTTTTCTCTCAGCAGCACTCAGATCCTTTTCCAAAACAGATCATATGTTATGTCACAAAGCCAGTCTTAGCAAATACAAAAAAAAAATATAGAGATTCTACCCTGCATCCTATCTGACCACAATGGAATAAAATTAGAAATTAATGACAGATTAAAAAATAGAAACTACTCCAATACCTGGAAACTAAATAATACACTATCAAAAGATGCATGGATAACAGAAGACATCAGGGAAGAGATAAAAAAAATTCTTAGAGGCAAATGAAAACTCTGATACAACATATCAAAATCTCTGGGATGCAATGGAGGCAGTGCTAAGAGGAAAGTTCATAGCACTAAACTCATTTATTAAAAGAAGTAAAAGTCAACAAATAAATGACTTGACTCCTCACCTCAAAGCCTTAGAAAAAGAAGAACAAACCAACACCAAAAGAAGTAGAAGACAGGAAATAATTAAAATTAGGGCTGAAATCAATGAAATTGAAACAAAAGAAACAATTCAAAAAAATGACAAAACAAAAAGCTGGTTCTTTGAAAAAATAAACAAAATTGACAAACCCTTAGCTACCCTAACAAAAAGGAGAGAGAAAACCCAAATTACTAAAATTTGTGATGAAAAAGGAAATATCATGACAGACACTACTGAAATACAGAGGATAATTAGAAACTATTTTGAAAATTTATACTCCAGTAAAATAGAAAACCCTGAAGACACTGACAAATTTCTAGAGGCATATGGACCTACCTAAACTGAACCAAGAGGATGTACACAACTTAAACAGCTCAATTTCAAGCAAGGAAATAGAGGATGCCATTAAGAGCCTCCCAACCAAGAAAAGCCCAAGTCCAGATAAATTCTCAGCCAAGTTCTACAGGACCTTCAAAGAAGAATTAATACCAATACTTCTCAAACTATTTCATGAAATAGAAAAGGAAGGAAACCTTCCAAACTCAAAGCTATAGTAACAAAAACAGCATGATAGTGGCACCAAAATAGACATGTAGACCAATGGTATAGAATAGAAGGCACATAGACGAACCCACTTACATACAGTTACCTTATATTAGACAAAGGAGCCAAACACGTACACTGGAGAAAAGATAGCCTGTTCAACAAATGGTGCTGGGAAAACTGGAAATCCATATGCAGCAAAACGAAACTAAACCCCTATTTCTCACCATGCACACAATTCAACTCAAAGTGGATCAAGGATCTGGGAATCAGACCAGAGACCCAACGCCTAATAGAAGAAAAATAGGTCCAAATCTTCATCATGTTGGATTAGGACCATATTTCCTTAACAAGACTCTTAGAGTGCAAGAAATAAAATCAAGAATCAATAAATGGGATGGATTCAAACTAAAAAGCTTCTTCTCAGCAAAAGAAACAATCAATGAAGTGAAGAGAGAGCTGACATCTGGGAACAAATCTGTGCCACACGCACATTTGATAGAGCACTTATCTCTAGGATATATAAAGAACTCAAAAAACTTAACACCAAAAAAACAAATAACCCAATCCATAAATGGGCCAAGTAGCTGAACAGAAACTTCACAGAAGAAGATATATAATCGATCAACAGACATATGAAATAATGTTCAACATCTCTGGCAATTAGAAAAATGCAAATCAAAGCTACCCTAAGTTTCATCTCACGCCAGTCAGAATGGCAATTATCAAGAATACAAACATGGACATCACAGCCCTAACTTTATGTATGACTGCATATATGTTGTGATTCTATACAACTCACAACTAGAGAATTGATATGTTGTCCTCTATCTATGCACAATGAATCATTTACACTGTTAACATGTAAGCCTAAATAAAAAAAAAATAAAAAATAAAAATAAAAAATAAAAAAAAAAGAATACAAACAACAATAAGTGTTGGTGAGGATGTGGAGGAAAAGGCACACTCATACGTTGCTGGTGAGACTGCAAATTGGTACAACCAATCTGGAAAGCAGTATGGAGATTCCTTAGACAACTTGGATTGGAGCCACCATGTGACCCAGCTATCCCACTCCTTGGTCTATACCCAGAAGACTTAAAAACAGCATACTACATGATGCAGCCACTTCAATGTTTATAGCAGCTCAATTCACAAT
This sequence comes from Xerus rutilus, assembly GCA_028644305.1. NCBI lineage: Eukaryota > Metazoa > Chordata > Mammalia > Rodentia > Sciuridae > Xerus > Xerus rutilus. The sequence continues at coordinate 135,899,908 of CM053402.1, read as the reverse complement.
AGCTAACCTGTGGAACCAACCTAGATGCCCTTCGATAGATGAATGGATAAAGAAACTGTAGTCTATATACACAATGGAATATTGCTCAGCGATAAAAGAGAATAAAATTATGACATTTGCAGGTAAATGAATGGAGTTAGAGAATATCATGCTAAGTGAAGTAAGCCAATCTCAAAAAACCAAATGCTGAACGTTTTCTTTGATAAGTGGATGCTGATCCATAATGTGGGGGAGGACACAGGAAGAATGGAGGAACTTTGGTCACAGAGGTGGGAAGGGGAAGGGGGCATAGGGACAGTAAATATGGTGGAAAATGATGGACATTATAGCCCTAGCTTTATGTATGACCACATGTATGATGTGATTCTACATCACATACAACCAGAGAAATGAAAAGTTGTGCTCCATCTGTGTACAATGAATCAAAATGCACTCTGCTATCATGTAAACCTAAACAGAATAAATAATTTTAAAAAAAGAATACAAATAATAATAAATGATGGAGACAATGTGGAGAAAAAGGGACTTTGTCACTCTTGGTGGGACTGTAAATTACTCTAACGTCTTTGGAAATCAGTATGGATGCTCCTCAAAAGACTAGGCATGCAACCACCATATGACTCAGCTATACCACTTCTCAGTATTTACCCTGAAAAATTAAAAGCATCTTACTATAGTGATACATGCATACACACAGTTGTAGCAGCACAATTCACAATAGCCAAACTATAAATCGGCCTAGGTGTACATCAAGGAATGAATGGATAAAGAAATTATGGTATATATATACACAATGGAGTTTTATTCAACCATAAGGAAAAATGAAATTATGGCATTTGCAGGAAAAAGGATGAAACTAGAGACTATCATGTCAAGCAAAATAAGTCAAACTCAAAAGGTCAAGGCTTGTATGTTTTTTCTCATTTGCAGAAGCTAGAGAGTAAAAAGGAAAAGGTGGAGGAGAATCTCCTAAAAATCAAAGGGAGATAATGGAGTAAAGGGACCAAGAAGTAGTAGGTGGGAAAGAAGGGATAAAGTGCTGGGCAGTGATATTGGCCAAATTATGTTGTTTGATTGTGTGCTTGTACAAATAACATGTACAAGTAACACAAATCCCATCAATATGTACAACTGTAATCCATCAATTTAAAAATGTAGAAAAAAAGATTACACTTATAATAAAGAATAAAATGCCAAAAAAAAAAAAAAAGAAAGAAAAGCAACAAATCATGTTTGTCAACACCAAAACTGAAACTGTTATACGTCCCACTATCCTTGGTTGAGGCACATTTGTTCTACTCTATTTCATTTTTCCATCATGGAACTTTGCAAGTGTCCTGTAGTTCATTCAACAATGACACCTTTATTGTATAACCATTATATAATGAGAATTTCATTATTTGTATCAAATCAAATGAAACTCTTGCTTGTTTTTCATCAATGTTGTCAGACATCAATGTTTGGAGGATGCTTGTTTAGTCTGTTTTTCCTCATGGTGTCTGTAATTTGTAATCCAGTATTTCAAAGGTACACCAAAAAATCATAACCAATGAATAGACTGTCAGAAAAAAATGAGATTGTGGATTCTCTATCACACCAAGCATTTGTAGAAATATCTTAGTCCCAAGCAAAAGATCATCAGTGGGTCCTTCTCAAACACTTTTTCCACAATACAGGTCAAAGATATAGCAATATCCTGATACTCTGCACAGTGCCCAGAATTTATAATCAAATCTTATGGGCTTACCTCTTACAAATTGTTTCAGCAAATTGTGTTCATAATATCTGATAATCATTTGACCCACTGTCAAATATTCTTCAAAGATACCAAAATTTTACTAAACATTTCATTTTTCTCAAGCTTTCAGAATAAACGTTTTCTCTAATATATTCTTTGGAGTATGAAAACACAGGTCACAACTTGTTAGCAAATGACCATAAGTGGCAACAGAGGTTAGCATTTGTCAGAAAGCAGTGCATATATCACACATTCCTGTGCAGTATACATTTCCTCAGTGTCCTACTTATAGGACAGCTACTTTTGAACACTGATAATTTGAAATACGGAGCATTTCTCAAAATAAAATGACAACTCAATCCTAGAAAATATTTTCATGAATGCATTTCTTGTTACACATCAGTTATATACATAATATCTTGTTCAGTTGAGCATTTGATGAAAGTAATATTTGCAACAAAGTATATGCTATTTTTACAATTAATTTAAAAATAATATCAAAAGTTCTAAACATTCACCTATTATTTTTCTCAAAAGAACAAAACTCTAAAAACACAATATTTATTTCAGAATTACAATAGGTAACATATTTGTTATCAATTTAAATTTTTCATAGGTGATCCACATTTGGGATGATGGGACAAAATGGTTAAGGCTGAATAATATTTTGTTTTATGCATATTTTTATGCAAAAATTTTGCATATTTATTCATCTGTCTATGAACAGTGTTTCTTCTACATGTTAATTATTGTAAATAGTGTTAATATAAACACAAACATGCAAATATCCTTTCAAAGTCCTAGTTTCATTTCTTTTGAGTATATAACCAGAAGTGGAGTTGTTGAGTCATATGGTAACTTGATTTGAAGATTTAATTAAAACTAAAAATTTAAAATTTTAATACTGTTGTTGATAGCAGCACAGTTTTGCATTTCCATCAATGGTGCTCCAATGGGCTTCAATTCCTCCACATCCTTGCCAACACTTAACATCTTTATCTTTTTTAAATTGTAGCCATCTTAATACAAATGAGATATTACCTTGTGCTTTTTATTTACATTATCCTAATTAAGTACCTTTGTGTGTGTTTATTGGGCACATATTTATTTTTGAAGAAATGTCTATTCAAGTCCTTTGTCCATTTTTGAATTTTTTGTTGTTGTTGAATTTTACAAGTTGTCTATATATTCTGGATGTCAATCCTTTATCCCTGGTAAGCTGACCTATCTTTCTGCTTCCTGGCTACCACGTCCTCAGCTGTTTTCCTCCTTCACTCCCTTCCACTATGATGTTCTGCCTCACCTCAGGCCCAGAGCTATGGCGTCTGGTAACCATGAACTAAAACTCTGAAAGAGTGAGCCAAATAAACTTTGCTCCTCTAAGTTGTTCATTTCAGGTATTTTGCTCACAGCAATGCAAAGCTGACTGAAACAGCAGTTTTAACCTACTCAGGGATCAGGTGGGCACAAGAACATTTCCACTTACTTTCTAAAGCAAAAAACAGATTATCACCTATCATGCCTTCTTCAAAAATTCACATTTTTGTTAAGATGTGAGTTCATGGTTGTGCATTCATACTGCATGCATATAAAATTATCTGCCAACAAAGTTCTTTCTCATTTGCAAGATACAATTAAATGTGAAATATCTGTGTTTTATGGTGCTCAAAGGGGAAATCATGACATTTACATATTTCAGTATCCAAACATCCTTGAAATTTAGTTTTCCAATATATAACTCTTTTTTTTTTTTGCCAAATTCCTGTACCATTAAACATCTACATTATACCATTCAAAAATTGCTATATAAAAGTCTGTGTCTCCTGAATCATTGAGTGGGAAAAGGATCTTACATTGTCCACAAAACCAGAAATCCCACTTGGGCAGCAGCAAAATAATCTAGCTTTTCATGCAGATTTATTTTTGTGACTAAAGCACTCCATTCAGTACTAGCAGGCTGTGCAATATTGGTTCATAGTGATTTATTTGGTCATATTTTCAATCGATATTATTTATTGAGCAGTTACAAGGTCAGTTAATACAAACTGAGAATAACTGGTCTCCCTTCTATTTATTAGCTATCACCCTTTCTCACGATCAGCCATCCCATCTATAAGATGAGAATAATTTTTTTTACTTGTGGCTGAGGTGGCAAGTCTGCAGTGTCAGGAAAATTTCCACCTGTGAAAGCATTTTTAAAAATTTGAAATTCTAAAGAAACATTAGGATGTAGCTGGTGAAACAGTAATTGATTGGTAGGGTTGGTTATTATATAAATCCCAGCTGAGGGGTGTGATAGCAGGCCTCCCACTGTGCATGGCCAACATCAGGCAGGCTGCGCTCCTTACCACTGCACGCACCTCTTCAGTGGTCCACAGGCTGCCTAGAGAAAGCTTTTAATTGGTTTTGCATGGACTCTTGGCAGAGTCCCCCAATTGTTTGTGTGCCCTTAGGGGCTCAATGGTGAATGAACACTGAAATGTTCATTTTTCATATTGTTCTTGTTCGTAGTAGTAATGAATCACAGGAAGAAAAGACATTGGAAAGGCAATCAGGTAGGAACTCTTCACTATTAGAGTGAAACTTAAATCATGAAAAGGCAGTTTAACTTGGTAATATAATTACATTGAATGCTACCTTAAATTAATAAAATAGAATTAAACATCCTCACGTTCAGCAACAACATTAGTTTTTCAGTTAGCTTCAAGACCTTTTATTTAACATGAGACTTGATTTTGAGTTTTCAGTTTTTTCCCAAATTTTCAAATTATGCCCAAATATTATTGCATTCATTCAACAAATGTGCATTGTGCAATATAAAGTACCACCACCTCTGCTAATTTTTGGAAATTTAATGTTAAAACAATGACAACACAGACCCTGTTGCATTTGAAGAGCTTCCTGAATAACAGAGAGGGAAAACATTAGACTTTTTTGTTTCTAACAAGAAAGAAAACAAAGAAAAATAGGTAACTTAGGTTTACCTAACTTTAAATTCTAACTTTATTAAATTTTGGTTATTAAAATGGTCAAATAATTTGTCTAAACTTTCTTAATATAATAAAGAGACAATGTAGCATCTATTTCATTTAGAGTTTTCATTATGATTTAATTGACTAATTGATACAAAGCATTTAATTCAACTAGATGGTACACAGAACATCCTCAATAAATGGAAGCTGGTAGGACTGGGAAGAGAAGCATTAGAGGACTATGGCAGTTAAACTGACAGCAGCATCCTGATAGCAGAGACCATAGTGAGTGGACCTAAGCCATCTTAGAGCAGTCTAGGAAAATCCCAGGGAACGTGACCTGCACATAGAGACCTTGGCTAGGAGTAGAAAGAAACCACTGCCAACAACAGAACAAATATAAATCCACCTCAGAAAGAACATATTATGTGAAGCCTTGTGTAGAAACAGTTGCCAGAACCAGGTTGGAGCCTGAGGAAGGAAAATAGAGTTGCCAAGATGAAATAAATGTCAAGTTCTTTTAGTGGGCTTTGTGCTACCCTTCCAACTTGAGTTGTTTCACAGATCTTAGGGTCATCTCATCCAGTTTTGTGTTCTAAGTCTGACTATTTGACCACTAGCTGGTCTTTCTTCAGATGTTTTTCTAGTATAACTTCAAACACCTTGACTGCATTTTTATTTCCTTATAAGATATTCCAAGATTATTTTCATGTTTTCCATCCTGACCCAGAACATGGAATTAATCTTTATTTCTTCTAGAATAGAAGAGACCAAATCCTGCAAAACCATGATCCATAAGAAACTGGTTCACGCAATTGGGCAAACACAATGCCTTCAGTGTTCAGAGCATTTTTGGACAAAGTAAGGACTGCTTTATAAAAACAAGAGTCGAGTGTATGCTAATATCTTAAATTTAGCTCTATTAAAAAATGTAAGTCCTTTTTATTATTTTATTATATGTGATCTTTTGATGTTTTTAAATGATATTGTTCAATTTTTAGTCAACCCTTTCATTCTCCCTCTATCTTCCCTTCTTTCTTCCTCCTCCTTTCTCCTTTTTTCCCTCCATAGGATTGTGTGCTCAGAAGAGCCCAAGATTTCAAAATAGTCCATTTGAGCTCAACTTCAAACTCTTCTATTTCCTAGCAGCATGAACTTAGACAAGTTTCTTAACTTCTCTACACCTCGATTTTCTCCTGTTTTCATAAGAACAGCATGAAGACCAATACGTTAATACAAGTAACGTGCCTGATACCGAAGTGTCAACTCATGTGAACTAATATTATCTGTTATTACATCGATGAGGTTCAAGACACTGTGCCTTAAAATATGGTACATTTCCAGGAGCGGTGGTGCACACCTGTAATCCCAGTGGTTCAGGAGGCTGGGGCAGGAGGATCACGAGTTCAAAGCCAGCTTCAGCAACTTAGCAAGGCCCTAAGCAACTTAGTGAGACTCTGTTTCTAAAAACAATATAAAAAAGAGATGGAGAAATGGCTTGGTGGTTAAGTGTCCTGGGTTCAATTACCAGTACAAAAAAAAAAGGTACATTGACATTTGAGAAAACTCCAGAAGAAAGATGGTCTCTCTGACCTTTTGCCACGCTTATTTCGCCATGCTTATTCCTTAAAGCAGGTCAAGAACCTAGGAAGATCACTCTGTGGCCTTCTCCTCCCTTTCCCCCTGAAACAGGTCATCATATTCTCATTCTAGAGGTGTCGTCCTTATACCCAGAGGAAAGGAACAGCCTTATCTCTGGAGAAACAAGGGCACGGAGAAGAATCTGAACAAGTGAACCTTGCTAAGTTCATCCCAGTTTATCACCTTTGCATCTTTCCTTTTTGTCCTCTAGACATATTTCTCCATGACTGTCTACCCTTTATAAACCTAATCATAAGAATACACAGGTTTACCTGTATCTTTGGGTTTTAATTTCCTATGAAGGCTCTCATGTCACACAAAACATATTAAAATAAATTTGAGTGTTTTCCTCTTGTTGACCTTTTAAATAGTTTGCTATGGTTTTATTCATCAATTTATTCATCAATTTATTCATTAACCTACCCATTCATTTAGCATACATTGATCATTGAAAGGATATCTACTTGCTAAGCCTAATTTTAGACTCTGGGATATTTAGCAGTGAGTTAAACCAAGTTCTTGCTCTTGTAAGCTTGCTTTCTAGTCAAGTGAGGCAAGCAAATTTAACATGTAAAGTTTATTATGCAAGGTAATGATAAGTGCCATTAAGAAAAATAAACCAGAATAAGAGGATAAATAGTATGGAAGACGGTGATTACATAGAGAATTTAGAGAAGGTTCTGTATGCACATACTTGTACCTGAGCAAAGGAAAGGAAATGGCTATGAATATATATAAAACTAGCTTCTTGATAAGCTACTTATGGTAAATAATGCACATGAGCTTTTTAGTCCAAAAGGAACCCAGGAAGCTTCACAGTTCACACTTTTCAGTTTTCAGATAAGGCAGTAGACATTCAGAGGAAATAAAAGGTTATCCATCCAGGGAAGACATAGGAATTCAATTTGGTACTCCTCATGTCTGCATGGTGTGCTACCATTGAAACATTCTTTGATTTATGCTCTTGTAATATTGCCCCAGATTAAAACACAAGTGGAGGGTTGTAAAATGAATTTGTATTTCTAAGAATGATTTTATTTTCCAAACTGAGTTAGAATGGTAGCCAAGAATAATCCTCTCATGTAGGGGGTATGATAAGAAGCTTGGGTAAAGCCATTTTTACCCATTATCGCTGGCCTTTCTCCTAAGTCTTAGAAAGAAGGCTCTGATCAGAGGCACTGCAGGAGTCAATCAGTCACCCAGCTCTTGCACAGTTTTCTGACCAGTCATATGTAATGGTCACCTTTGCCCCTTTATTCAGTTCTCCAAGTGTGGGAGCTTCTGCTCCCATTCTACCTGGTAAATGAGGCTCTTAACATGGCTTTGTTTAAAACCAGAATCTGAACTCCACTGTTGCTCCTCCAACAATAAAGAATAATATTTGAATTTATAAATTATAGCTAAACCTGTCTATCATTATGCACTGCAAAAAGAGCCCTCTGCTGTCTGGACAAAGTAAGGGTAATCAGTGACACAGAATTCATTTATATAGACTCCATAGCACCTTACATCACTTTCTCAAGCATATTTACTTCTTAATTGTAATTCAAATGAATTTCTGATGATTTTGTTTTATATAGGTAACAAATAGTCCTTTAAATGGATGATTCTAATAATTCTGAATGACAGAAAGAATATTAGGCCTTGTAACTGTTGTTACAATTCTTCATAAATGTAAGAGTTATAGATGGAATATTTTAAATACCAAAGTATCCAAGTGTATAACTAACTGATAGTGCCTACTTCTACAAAAATGCTATTTTTCATTCCACACTTATTAGTTACAGATCTGTGATCTGTATTTGAGAAAGATGGTCTTTAAATTAGATATCCCAATATATGAAAAATGTATAGAAAAATGTAAGTTTTGCAGAAGGCAGTTTTGCTTTGTTTCATAAAATATTTTTGCGGGCAGGGTGATTTTTTTCTTCACCTTTTCTTGACTGAGTTTTAAGGTTCATTACCTAATGTTACATGGTGTGGATTAATGCATAAACTTACTCGGCAGCAGAGAGTCAAGGTCAGTAACAGGGGACAGCTTCAACTGCCCTGACGCTGCCTTCATCCTTTAGGCACCCAAGTCACAGTCTGTGCTGCTGGGCTCACCTGAGCAGGGAAGGATGTAACACTGGGCACTTGTGCTAAGTGTAAAATATATTCTTCAGATATTCCATGTTGCACATCAGCTGCCTTGAGAAAGCAATCAGGCTAGAGATTTTCCTGAAGGAAGTTTACTGGGGAGTGAGTACTCTTGAGATTAACACTCCCAATGGGAGAATACAGGAAGCAACTGGGCTGAGGAGAATTTGAACTTATGACACAATTGGAACAGAGGCCTCAGCTGATCCTACTAGGAGCTCTGGAGCTGGGATGGACTTGCAGAGCTTGGTCTTTGCATCTTCACATTAAATTGCTATTGAATACTGGCTTTCCCTGGAAGGGGCCTTGGGCTTGGTCTAGCTGACTATTCAGCACGGGAAGTTGCCAGTTGCGGAGACTCAGTTATAAATTGTTACCATAAGCACTCCTCCAAATGGAGGACATCCATCTTCTGTCTTAAAAGGATATTTGGAGGATATTTTCATAAGCCCTTGGGACAATAATTGTGGTGGTTTTAGACTGAAGGCATGACCTTTGTTTGTAATTATACCCTTTGCGCATTTACAGTTGAGTCCATAACATTTCTTGTATACTGCCTTAACAAAAATAATCTCCCAAGTGTAAAAGAACTTTCTCTATCCAGAAAATTTGGTATGGGCCTTCAGTTTAGTGACATAAAGAGATGTTTTTTTTTTTTTTGCCATATTTAGAAAAAAACTTTAAAATTTACTGTTTGTGATTATGTTTGATTCTTTTTTTTAAAAGTAAAATTATTTAAAAAATAATTATAAGTCTCCTGTCTCCATTGGTTAAAGCTACTCCCCGATTCCCCATTTTTACCCCCTTAATCAGTAGCCTAGAATCAATTGCAGGGAATACTCCTGGGCGATTAAAAACATTACTTAATTTTTATTGTCTCTTGCTTTGCCAATATTTTCATTAAAGCTTATGTTGTTAGATACTGGGAATATAGTGTTGCAGATAACAAGTGAATTCAGGAAACCTCCATCCCTAGCAGCTATGGGCACAAGTTTAATAGCTTGAATACATGTATAAAGAACATTTGAAATACTATTGAAGCCTAGAAAAATAGTATGTGTATCTCTCATTCCACTCAAGCTTGAGGAACATTCACATAGAAAACAGCAGTAAGAGGAGAATCCTGCTTCATGATCAGGCACTTTATAGTATATCGACTCTTAAAGAAATGGTCAAGCCTACACTGAAAACAAGTGAAGAATCTGTACTCTCCATTTTAGTATGCTCACCCAATGGAACCATTTCTGAGTCTTTGAGATATCAATTAATATCTTGTGTAGGTCTTTTCACTGCATTTTTGTGTAAATGAAAACAGGAGGTTCTAAAACCCATGCCCTGTACCTCACATTTCCCCTTATCTTTCTCTTTTATTCCTCCCATGTTATTTCTTTGCTGCCCGGTTAAGCATGCTAAGTACCAGGTGAGGAGGGGATGGGAGTGGTAGCATAGAGGAAAAATGGAAAATAAGTGAGTATTAAGACTGATGATGAGATTCAGTGTAATGTAGTGCTTAGACTTCTAGGGTATGGTCTCATTTATAAGCTAAATGGATTTTTCACTGAGATAGCCTGCTTAATCACTGCAATATACCTATGAGGATGTACATATATTGTATGTACAAAAGACAAGAGTAATTGATTCTTTTCTTTTCTCTTTGTTTAAAAATCATAAATTGTATTTGTATTTAAAGAAATATAAAAACTATATACTTTTTTTTCTCCTACCTGGCCCTCAAAATTTTCATTTGATTTTTATTGATCATTCTCTGGAGTTTGAATAGAAACTCGTGTCAACACTTGTGTTTAGGTCTCTTAAATGACTCTAAATGTTCAGAGAACAAGACTGACTACATATTATTAAGTGGTATATGTTTGAATAGTTGTACATCATCATTTTAAATTAGTTTATTTGGTAATTTTTGCTCTTTACTTTCTTATTTTTATCAGAATACATGGTCATTGGGGTTTAATTATTGGGATTTGGACTTGCAGGATCTAGAAGGAGGGGGCAGCTATATAAGTACCTAAAGGATTAATCAGAAGAATAGATAAAAGTAAATCTTGGGTAATTTCTGCAAAAATTCAAGACAAAAATAAGTATACATTGAAAAGAAATTCTTACTTTAGAAAGCAGTTTACTTCTGTTGTTAAAAATAGAAAATAGAATCTTGAATGGTTTTAGGGAAAACTATGCGTATATGCTGAAACACTTTCTTATTAAACCAGACCAGATTCCTAGGAAGGTTCAAACAACAGATTCTGGGTAAGGGTTATAAATGTTAACATATTTTACTTTTTAAATTCAAATGCTATTCTGGGATCATATTAGTGATCACTATCAGATCCTCTGGCATCCAGTTAAATTCCTGAGTAAACATCACTGATGTTATGGATATAACAGAGATATAGATTATCTTTAAGAGTTATTCAACAGAATATTATGTTTAACTGAATTTAATGTTGATGATCATCTTATAGCACCTGTTCTGTTATTGATGGTTTATTTTTTTATTCACATGGAATTTGTGTATTGTATATTCTTAAGAATTTTTTCAAAAGCATGAACTAGATATATCTATATGGATACTGTAAAAAATTTGCTCTGGACATGATGCACAACTGACACCTTTACTAGCATGGGATTATAAAATCATGTTTTCTTATCAAATTCTGAACTGGTAAATCCTTTGTCTTACAAAATTTAATATTGAGAGTCTAATGCACATCTAGTTTATGTTCTTTTATGGCTGTCCCCTCTCCATTTTTTTTTAGTTGTAGATGGACACAATGTCTTTACTTTATTTCTTTTTATGTGGTGCTGAGGATTGAACCCAGGGCCTCATGCATGCGAGGCAAGTGCTCTACCACTGAGCTACAATCCCAGCCCCCCTCACCATTTTTTAAGTCTTTGTTCTTTTAGAGTTCTTTTTTTTCTTTTTGAAGTGTTGGAGAATATCTAACTTGAGATCTACTTTCTTAAAAATTTTAACATGCACAATACCATATTGCTAACCAAAGAAACTATATTGACAGAAGATTTCTTTCTTTTTTTTTTTGGTACTGGGGATTAAACTCAGGGGCACTCGACCACTGAGCCACATCTCCAGCCCTATTTTGTGTTTTATGTAGAGAGAGAGTCTCACTGAGTTGCTTAGCGCCTCGCTGTTGCTGAGACTGGATTTGAACTCGCGATTCTCCTATCTCGGCCTCCCAAAGTGCTAGGATGACAGGTGTGCGCACCCAGCTTGACAGAAAATTTCTAAGAAATTGTTGATCTACCATAACCATAACTTTATACTTATCGAAAAGAAAACTCTAATTTTTTTCCTAACCCCAGCCCCTGGAAACCTTTCTTCTATTTTCTGTTATGAGTTTGACCATTTCAGATACATTACAGAAATGGAATTATGCAGCATTTATCCTTCTGTGTTTGGCTTATTTTAATTAGCGTAACGTCCTCTAGGTTTATCCATGTTTTTGTACATGATAAGATTTCCTTCTTTTTAAAACCTGGATAATACTCTGCTATGTGTGTATGACACATCTCCTTCATCCATTTATTAGTCAAAGAACAGTTAGATTCTTTCCAAATCTTGACTCCTTTGAATAGAACTGAATGCACAGGGAGTGCAGATATTTCAGTTCAATTCTTGGGAATATATATCCCAAAGTAGAATTTCTGGATTCCATATAGTTATGACCAAAAGCCAAATGTTTTCTTTGATAAGCAGATGCTGATTCATATTGAGGCAGAGGGATAGGGAAGAATGAAGGAAATTTGGTTTGTTTAGAGGGAATGAGGGGAGGATTGGGGCTGTGGGGATGGGAAGGACGGCAGAATGCGACAGACATTATTACCCTGTATACATGTGTGATTACGCTACTGGTTGTGACTCTGCACCATGTACAGCCAGAGGAATGAGAAGTTGCACTCTTGTACTCGTGTACTATGTGTTAAAATACATTCTATTGTAAAATTAATTAATTAATTAATGAAAAATATTAATGATAAACTTGCTGCTTTTTTCTCTCTAATTAAAAGTAAGGGAAATAAGACTGTACCGTTTTTTAATTTAATCAGATTAAGATGTAATGTGCCTTTCCTCTAATCGTCTTGTCCACAGTGTCAAATCCTTTTATTATACTTGTGTTTAGCTTAAGGACGTACATGTCTTTTTTTAAATATACAATATCTTTATTTTATTTATTTATTTTTATGTGGTGCTGAGGATCGAACACAGTGCCTCACCTATGCAAGGCAAGCACTCTACCACTGAGCTACAATCCTGGCCCAAGGACATACATGTCTTTTGCTACAAATGTTTCATGGTAAAAACAAAGTAGAGCTGGGCGCAGTGGCTCAAGCCTGTAATCCCAGCACTTAGGGAGGCTGAGACAGGAGAATCGCGAGTTCAAAGCCAGCCTCAGCAATGGCGAGGCGCTAAGCAACTCAGTGAGACCCTGTCTCTACATAAAACACAAAATAAAAACAATAAATTTAAAGTGGCATATATAGTATAATAAAACTACAGAAAGATTTGTACACTAGGTCTAAAATTTCTGTTTATATAGTTTTAAACAGTGACAGGGCATGCCAAGTGTTCAAAGTATTAGACAAATAAATACTACTTTGTTTTTTTTTTTTGGTACTGGAGATTGAACTCAGGGGCACTCAACCACTGAGCCACATCCCCAGCCCTATTTTGTGTTTTTTTTTTTTTTATGCAGAGACAGGGTCTCACTGAGTCACTTAGCGCCTCACCGTTGCTGAGGCTGGCTTTGAACTCGTGATTCTCCTGCCTCAGCCTCTCTAAGTGCTGGGATTACAGGCTTGAGCCACTGCACTTGGCTCATAATACTTCTTGACTAGTTTTCATGCTTATCATTAATTATTTCATAAGAATTCTTTCATAAGAATTAATGACTGACTCCCTACTTTTGACTTATTTTAATTCATGTTCTCTATTGGTTATGGAAAATCATTCAACAATTTTTTTCAAGGAAGTTTCTTATTATTATACTTTCTTACCCCCTGCATATCTGAGAATGTCTTCCTGTTGCCTTTGCACCGAAATGATAATTTGCCAAGATATAGTAACTCTTAGTTCAAATTTATTTCTCCTCAAACCTCTGCATATATTGTTCCATTGTCCTCTGGCATTTGGGGTTGCAAAAAGAAATCTGATATCAGCCTAACATTTTGTTCCTTTATAGATAACCTGTTTTCTCTGTCTGGAAACTGGTCTCACAGAGTATCTTTAAAATTTTACAAGAAGCAAACCTACATATATCCTGGTAATATTTTTGAATTTAAAAAATAAAATTATTTTTACAAATTTCCTAACACTTTTCCCCCTAAATCTCAGTGTTTTTGTGAGAGACAAGGCAAAGTTAATTTGCAGGAATGGATGAATCTTTGAAAGAAAAAAAATCAAACTCTATTAGAGAATTAGAAACTTGCTGTTTTTGAAGATTATTCTAATGTTCAGCAAGTGTTAGATGAAAAAAATAATTATTATATGTATAAATTTTGGTAAAAATTCTTCCTTTATTTATTTCTTAATATAATAACACCAAACACATTTTAAGGCTGAGTCCACCACTTGCTTTTGTACTCTGGGCAAGCACTTACCACCCCTGAGCCTCTTTGTTCATCTTGAGTGTGAAACTTCCAAGGTTGGTGTCTGGAGAAGATGAGACAGTGGTGAGAAAGTTAAAGCATAATACCCAGTAGCTGTACTCAGGGAGAAGTTTCACTCATTGAGAACCTTTCTTGTGACATCACACTGTCCTAGCTGCTCGAGAGAAAAAGGTGAAAGGTGAATAAGACATGCCCTCTTCTCTATTAGGACCCATATCCAGTAGAAGACAGAAGACTACTGAACACATTAGCTCAAATGTGTGCCAGGAGAGATTTGTGCATAAGTGCAAGGGAGATATGGAAGGGAAGACTGAATCACCTCATGAGAGTTTAAAGGAGGTTTCGTAGGAGGATGATTTATGAGCAAAACTGAGCTTTCAAGTTTGCCAAGTACACCAATTTGAGTAGAATGCCTAAGGAGAGATCTGCAATATTACTGCCAAAACAGGTGTGAACACGGAAAGATGTGGAGTCAGGAAACTGCGTCATATCTGGGGACTAGCATGTATTGAAGTATCACTTTATGAACTAGACCCGGAATAAAGCCTTTTGAATTCTTTGCTTATGTGGCTTTGGCCTTGAACACAAAGCCTCCTCCCATTTTCAGCTTAAGCCCAAAGGCTACATTCAGTGGTGAACCCCTGAGTCATCTCATTAAGCAGCTGTGCCTTTTCAAAGAGCTGAGTTGCAGAGACATGGGTGGCTGTACAAATAGTGTGTACCTACCAACTCAGTGCTCTCAGTACTCAGAAAGCTGGACGATGATGTCAGTGGAAAGTCTGTCTCACCAGGTGAGCAGACAGAATAACCAAGGTATACACTTAAGAGTTGGTTACAACCAATTACAACATTCGGAATTTCGTGTTGAACCAAAGTGACCTTAAACTTGTACAGCTGAAATCCTTTCACATCTTATGTCTATATTTTCTATTTTAATCTAGTTTTCATATGATAGTATGTAGTAGGAGTAATCAAAATTAAGTTTTTAAAGAAATAAAGCCTCCAGGGTTATTTGGAATTTCATGCAAGAGGACATAAAGACAATTTTCTATTAGGAAAATATTGAACAAGACCTGAATTTCTTTTTAATTTACAAGACTAAATTAATGCTATTTTCCTTTGACTGGATTGAACTGATTAGAATGCAGTTAGCACCCTAATGGTTCAAAACTCAACACAGGCAAGAATTTGGGAGGCACTCAAATATTTATCATTCAGGGGTAGAATTAAAAACATTTGAATTAAAGTAAAGATCATGTTAATTGGGAATATCCAGTGCTTTAACTTCTACTTTGTAGATGCTGCCATCAATGAAATAAACTGGCCAAGATAATTTCAACATTACCATTAGCTTGACCTCACTTCAAACTTCTATAGTTTGATGTGGAGGTAACATGGACTGAAAGTAAAAGGATGAGAAAAGCTATTCCATGCAAATGGTAACCAAAACAGAGAAAGGGTGGCCATACTTATATAAGACAAATAGACTTTAAATAAAAAACTGTCACAAGAGACACAGAAGGACATTTTATAATGAAAAAGGGTCAATTCATGGGGAGGATATAATAATTATAAATACATGCATACATACATACATAAATACATCTAACATTAGAATACTCAAATATATGAAGTAAACATTGACAGAATTGAGGGGGAGAAATAGACATTCAACAACAATAATAGGAGATTTCAATACTCCATTTTTAGTAATGTATGGAACAGCTGCAAGATCAGTAAGGATATAAGGTGGTACCAGTGAAATGTCTAGTTTGGGGTCCAGGTTTTTGGAAAAGAACAAGACAGGCAGAAGTACTAGACAAAGCACAGATTTATTGAAGATGAAAATAAAACTCCATAAAGTACAGCAAGTACACTCTGTAAAGTGGAGTGGGTTGGAGAAAAAGGCTTCAAGCCCTGAAGTGGGGGAACTGTCTGAGCTGTGAGGTGCTTCGCCCTCCAGGGATCTTATTGATCCCTGCCCTGTTTAATCCCATTCGTTACTTTATTTTTGCATAATTTAAATACTGAACTTGTGGCAGGAGTTTCCATGGGTGATGAGACTTCAGTGGCAGAAGTTGTCATGGTAATGGGACTTACTGTACACAGGGACATGCCGACTCATCTCCATCTTTTACTTCAGCCTTTTATTTTTTGTACTCAGCCTTGGCCATCCTGATGTCCCTAAATTACTACCAGAGATCTTGAACAATATTTTAGACCAAATGAAGCTGAAAGACACCTACAGAACACCTACCCAATAATAGTTAAACACACATTGTTGTCAAGCCCATGACAATATGTCATGTTAGGCCACAAAACAAGAATTGACAAATTTATGAATATATGTCTTTTTGCCCACAATGGAATGAAATTAGAAATTATGGCAGAAGGAAAACTGGAAAAATCACAAATATGTGGAAATTATAAACACAATCCTGAAGAGCCACTGGGTCAAAGAAGAAATCAAAGTGAACTTACAAAATATCCTGACACAAATGAAAATGAAAATAAAATAAACCAAAATCTACGCTCTGCAGCACAAGTGGTACTGAAAGAGTTTATAGTGATAATTGCCAACATTAAAACAGAGGAAAAATGTCAAATCCACAGCCTAATGTTACATATCAAGGAACAAGAAAAGAGAACTAACTCCAAAGTTAGCAGGAGAAAAGAAGAAAGTAATAAATATTAGAGCAGAAATAAATGAGAAAGAGGTGGGGAAAGTACCAATGAAACTAAGAGTTTGTGTTTTTTGAAATGATTATTAAAATTGATAAGCCCTTCATACACTTAAGGAAAAAAGAGAAATTAGAATAATTAAACATCTGAAATAAAGAAGGAAAGAATACAACTTTATATTTGATTGCACAAAAATAGAATCATAAGAGACTGCTATGAATAGCTATACACCAACACACTGAATAACTTAGAAAAAAGATAAATTCTGAGAAACTTACAACCTACCTGGAGTGAGTCATGAAGAAATAGAAAATCTGAACTGACCTGTATCTGGTAAGGAGATTGCATTAGTAATTAACAACTTTCCAACAAAGAAGAGCCAAGGACCAAATGGTTTCACTGGAGAATTGTTTCAAAATCTTAAGAACTAACTCCAGTTCTCCTCAAACACTTCAAAAAATGTTGAAGATGAAAGGGCACCCTCAAACTCATAATACCAGCATTACTCCAGTCTCCAGGCCAAAGACACCACATAAAAAGAAAAAGATTATTAGCCAATATCACTGGGATTGATATAGATTCAAAAATTCTTAACAAAATAACAGTAAATAAAATTTAGCAGCACACCAAAGGGATTATATGTTATTGCCAAATAGTTTTTGTGCTCAAGATATGAGAATGGTTCAACATATGCAAATCTATTTATGTGACACATCACATTAATAGATGAAGATGACAATCATACAAGCTTAACAGATAGAGGAAAAGCACATAAAAACATTCAACAAGATATCATGATGAGAAGAACTCAACAGAGCTAGGAGTAGGAGGAAATCACCTCAAAATAGTAAATGCCACATGTGAAAGTCTATAGCTAATATACTCAGTGGTAAAAAGCTGAAAGCTTTTCCTTAAAGGTCAGGAATAAGACAAGGATGCTCACTCTCAGCACTTCTATTCAACAGAGTGTTACGAGTCCTAGCCAGGACAATGAAACAGGAGAAAGAAAGAAAAGACATTCATATTGCAAAGGAAGAAGTACTATTATCCTTGTTCACAGAAGACATGATATATATAGAAAACTCTAGATTTCACAGAGAATATTTTAGAATTAACAAACAAATTCAGCAAAGGCACAGGATACACAAAACAATATAAAAAACTCAGTTGCATTTCTATACACTTGCAATAAATAACCTGAAAAGGAACTGAAGAAACCAATCTCATTTATAGTAGCATCAAAAGGAATAAAATTCTTAAAAATAAATTTAACCAAGGAGGGAAAAGATTCAGGTTCTGAAAAAGTAGAGAACTTTACTAAAAGAAATTAACAGACATATATAAACGGAAAGACATCAGTTAAAGACATGCATAAATGGAAAGAACTGTTCATATATTGGAAGACTTAATATTGTTAAAATGTTCATACTACCCAAAGCAATCTACAGATTCAATGCAATCAGTACCAAAATCCAATGGCATTAGCAGCAAAAATAGAAAAATCTTACAATTCATATGGAGTCATAAAGGACCAGAATAGCAAAAACAAAATAAAAACTTAAGGACAAAGTCAGAGATATCATCCTTCTTGATTTCACAATAACTGACACAGCTGTAGTAGTCAATTCAGCATGGAGCTGGCATAAAGACAGGCATATAGACCAATGCAAAACAAAGGTGAGAAATAAACACACTTATGTTGTAAATGATCTTTGGCAAGTTTGTAAAAACTAACCAAGGGGAGAAATATTCTCTTCAACAAATAATGTTGGGAAAAATAGATATCCACGTGCAAATGAATGAAGATGTACTACACTATGTACAAAAAATTCAAATTAATTAAAGAATTTAAGGAAGATGTGAAGCTATAAAACACCGAAAAGACAGAAAACATGCTTCATGATATTAAATTGTCAATAAAGCAACAGAAGACAAAAATAGTAGCACATGAAACTTAAAACCTTCAGCCAAGTCAAAGAATCAACATAGTGAAATGCACTCTCTGAATGGCAGAAAATGTTTGCAGGCTGTGTTTTGAATAAGAGGTTAATATCCAAAATATTTGGAAAAAACAGTATTGTTCAGTAACAAAAAACAACCTGACTAAAAAATGGGCAAAGGATTTGCGTAGACATTTGTCCAAAGAAGGGTATGAATGGCCAGCAAGCATATAAAGAGATGCCAGACATCATTAATCATTAGAGAAATGAAAATCAAAACCACAATGAGGGTCACCTCACACGCATTAGGACGGCCACTATCAGTACCAAAAAAAATAGAATATGGACTGGGGTTGCGGTTCAGCAGTAAAGTGCTTGCCTAGCACCTGTGAAGCACTGGGTTTGATTCTCAGCACCACGTAAAAAAAAATAAAATGAAGGTAAAAAAAATGTTAAAAAAAATAGAATATAACAAGTGTTGGCAAAGAAGTGGAGAAATTAAAATGCTTGAACACTCTTGGTGCAATTATACAATGGTGGAACCATTATGGAAAGCAGCATGGTGGTTCCTCAAATATTAAAAACAGAGCTAAATAATGACCCAGCAATTCCCCTTCTGGGTATGGAATAAAAAATTGCAAACAGCATCCCTGAGAGATATCCGCACACCCATGTTCATTTTGGCATTATTCACAACAGCCAAGAGATAGAAGCAAGGTCAAAGTCTATTGATGGATGAATGGATAAAAAAACACGTTGTGTATACTGTAATGAAATGTTATTCAATCTTTAAAAGAGAAGGCTATCCTGGCCTGTACTATAACACAGATGAACTTTGAGAACATTTTGTTAAATTAAATTTTGGATCACAAAAATACAAATACTGCATGATTCCATTTATGAGTTATTGAAATTAATCCAGCTCACAGAAACAGAAGATAGAATGGTGAAGCTAGGCACAGTGGCGCACGCCTGTAATCCCAGCACTTTGGGAGGCTGAGACAGGAGAATCGCGAGTTCAAAGCTATACTCAGCAATCGGCGAGGTGCTAAGCAACTCATTGAGACCCTGTCTCTACATAGAACACAAAATAGGACTGGGGATGTGGCTCAGTGGTCAAGTATCCCTGAGTTCAATCCAGTACAAAAAAAAAAAAAAAAAAAGAATGGTGATTGCCAGGTTGGGGCAGGAGAAATGGGGATTTTGTTTAAAGCGTACAGAATTTTAGTCACACAAAATAAGAACTTTCTAGAGATCTGTTGCAAAACGTGCACATCATTAACAAATCTGTATAATACACTTAAAAATATTTAAAGGATAAATTTATGTTGTTTTTTATTTACCAGAATTAAAACAGTTAGCTATGACACCATAGTATTTGGGAAAAAATATAACAAGCTTCATATTCTGGCTATGAATTACACTGCATTCAATTTAAAAT
The DNA here is from genome assembly GCA_028644305.1 of Xerus rutilus. NCBI lineage: Eukaryota > Metazoa > Chordata > Mammalia > Rodentia > Sciuridae > Xerus > Xerus rutilus. Next base: position 135,879,715 of record CM053402.1, on the reverse strand, counting down.
TCTTTAATGACAGTATATGTTTTTCTGAGGGGTACCATCAATGTCAACATGCCATTTTCTTTTTTAACTTCAGTTTGGTGATATATCAAGTTTTAACAGCTTAGGAAGTTGTACATGATAACTTCTATTTTTAATATTCTTTCAGTGCTCGCTGTCACTGTTGGGTGTATTTCACACTTACTTCTTTCAAATTTTAAATAGTCTATAAGCCCTGGGAACATAATGAGAACTGCTCTGGTATATCCCCTACTGTTTCTGGCCTGATATAGGGGTTGGAATTTATTCTGATCTCCCCCAATAACTATAGGAAGATATTAATTGGATGCACTCTCAACCCTCACCAATTCTTGAGGGGGAATTAGATAATTATTTGGGGAAAGAAAAGCATATCCAAATTGTTTTTTAGGTCTCATTAACTGAATGTTTTCCCAGTGCTTTTGATGCAACTTCCAAATCGGCTCCCACGGGGAAGTAGTAAAATCAAGAACAGTAAAATGCCAATAGGAATTCAAACAGGAGTCTTGCCCTCCCAAACGCAACTCCAGAGCGCCTTCTTTGCTGCTGCTTCTTCCTTCCTTTCTCTGACCTCCAGCCCCAGTGACTCCAGTAGTCTATTTTTCTAGCTGGGTTCTTCCCACACCCTTTATTTGCCCAGTACCAGGACTTGATTTATCCGATTCTAAACCAGGATACCTCTTTTTCTCCCTTTTTCACCCTTAAAAGGGTGATATTTCTCTTGCTGTGTTTCAAGTTACAGAAGAATACTGACCTGAACAAGTCTCTAAACGTCAATTTTAAAATACTTTTAATTTTGAAGCAATTTTAGATTTATAGTTGTATAAGAAAATGGTGTGAAAGTCTTGTATACCCTTTGCCCAGCTTGCCCTAAACTTAAGATCTTATAAAACCATAAAATTTGTCAAAACGTTCTATTTTATTTGTTAAAACTAAGACATGAACACTGGTTACAAAGTTAATAAACTATAGACTTAATTCATGTTCACTAGTTTTCCCAGTAACTTAGCATGGGTGTTTTCATCTTAATTGAGGTATATAACCTACATTGTAAGGTGTTTGTGGGAGGTCGAAACAATATAAGTAAAACCTCTGGGACGGAATAGGGCCTCGATATGATTTGTTATCTTTTGTTATTGTGTCTTACACGTTAAAATTTTTGTTATAGAAATGGAGCGGATATTCATGTAACAAGGCTTCAGAGTCTGGTGATTTTAAATGCATGTATGATTTTTGCTGTTCAGCCGGAGGTGTAGATGTAGTAGACTAGGAAAGAGCACCCCCAAGTGGCAGCCAGAGAGCTCAATGCTCAACCCCAGCGCTCGGGCCCCATCAACCAGTCCAACAGGGCAGCAGGCACCTGGCACTCATCTCCACCAAAGCAAGCAGATGGAAGGCTTTAAACATGCAGCATGCACTGATTCATTGAGTTATTTGTTATTTCTCTGGAAAATAAAAAAAAAGATCCTTCAGAGAGTAGCTACATTTCTGCTGGAAGAGAAGGAATAGGAAAGATCCAGATCATGCTAATGATGCTCCAAGAGGGTAAAGCTTAACACATCCACTGCATTCACAGAGCCCTGGGGTAATGGTGAGGTGAGTATCTGGAGGACGAATACCACAAAATCAGAACGAGGTAGGGGTGGTTGCAGAAGACAAGCCATTGTCTACTTTCAGAGACAGGCTATGGCAGTAATCAAAAGCACTATATAATCAAGCACCTGTGTAGTAAGAATACATAATACTTGGCCATTGGATTATCTGAAGAAACTCAGTTCCGATGTAAACTTTATACCCCATCTGCTGCAACAGGTCACATTGAGAATAATTATATCATAAAACCCAGACATATTATTTCTAGATACTTAGGGTAGATAGAGTTGGATGAGATTGAGAAATGGAAAGAAAAGGGAACAAATGAGTCAAATAAGGAGATCTTATAGCGGGAATATTAGTGGGCCATGGACTGAGGACTAAGATGAGAGAGGAGGGGAGAGAGAATGAATTTGAAAGCAATGTAAAATATGATCAATACCTTCTCATACAATGTAATGATTTTCTAACTAAACAAACTACAGAAAGTCCACACTATCTCACACATTTGGATATTTTCCATTCCCTGGGATTCGATAGCTCTTTTCTTAGCCCACTAACCTCTAGGGCTTCTCTAAGTACATGCCTGAGAGCAGCAATTAGCTTGTCTTTAGTAATATTAGGAGGCCCTATCTGCCTGTCTCCATGGTAACGCTCCAAATAGATTAATTTTCAAAAATCTGATATAGTCAGTGAGGTTCTGATACTTTTTGGCACCACTTAATGGAAGAGCTCAGTAAGTAGGTTTTCACTATTACACAGGAAGAGTAAAGAATAAAGGCAGAATTAATATGTAATCCACATAAGACAGACAATCATTTTGTATCACCCAGCCAAAGATTGAGAGAATTAAGGAGGACAATATAAACATAATACATGTTTTAAATTAATTACAAAGTCAGAGCACAGTCCACGACTTTCTGGTTTAAGTAACAGATGGTAGTTTTAGAATTGTTTTCTTTAAAGATTGACCAATAGCCTTCAGGTAACAATGGAGATTTCCTGTTTCTGTATTTTTGCCTTTATCAGAATGTCACATAAATGTAATCATCTTACATATAATTTTTGAGTCTGATTTATTTCACTCATTATGATGCATTTCATGGTGTGTTGATTCATTCACTCAGAGAACATTTGTGTTCGGTTATTGATGTTTGCAAATAATGATCCTATAAATGTTCATGTACAGTTTCTGTGTGAATATGCTTTCACGTCTCTGAGATAAACACATAGAAATGAAAATACTATATCATTTAGCAAATACATATATATATACCATAAACTCTTAAGATGTCTTTTGGTGAAAAGATGTGTATGACTATGAATTTTGGTATTTTTGTGTCTTGTTTATTAATTTTTTTCCTTCCATTGAGGAAATAGGAATATCATGGAAATCTCCTTTATTCTTATATAAAACTTAAAGGGGATATTACTGAGATTTTCTCCTTTATTAATATTTAAAACTGATAGAATTTTGTCCTCAAGTACATCTTTAAAATATCTGGAATTGAGAGCACAAAATCTTTAAGGTAGTCATCTCTAAATGTTCTGGTAATATATTGGGCTAATAGTTTAGTTTAATTTGGGGGGGAGGTATTTACCCCTATAATAATAATGTTTCTGTCCAATGCCAAAAAAGATTTCAAGGGAAGACTGTCAAAATAAATCAGAGTGACTCTCTGATATTTTTATATTATCATCGCCAAGTTAAATTGAACTTGAAGGTAGAAATTCTTACATATGGCTTGTATATTTCTTTGCTTTCAGTATGAATACAATGATAATAAGTGTAGAAACTTACCTTTCAAAATAGGCAAGAAAATCATGACATTTATTTGTGTCTCTTTCCAGGAAGAAATGACATTAATAAAATGTGTCTTGAATGCATCCTTCATAGGTCGAGGCTTATGACCCAAAATACTGACTTTTTTGTTGCTTTGTTTGTTTGTTTGTTTTGCAGTACTGGAGATTGAACCCAGGGCCTCCTACCTCACAGGTAAGTGCTCTACCACTGAGCTTCATCCCCAGTACAACACATTGACTATTCTGTGATGATAGCTACCAGCAAAATAAAACAAAACAGGCCACACGAATAAAGATCTGATGTCCCTATGAGTGGGAATACTTGTCTGAGTATTAACAACCTTCAGAGAAATTCTGGGTGTGTTTTAATTGACTCAAGGAGGATGAAGGTATGAGCTAGTGAAGTGAGGAGGTTCCAGATGTTCACTGGATGCAGACGCCTTTCCTTGGGTTTCAGAAAGGGAATCAGGCAAGGCTGGTCTTCTTACTTTCCTTCCTGGTTTTCCCTCTTCTTTTCCTGCAAATGGGTTACATTAACCCTGTTTAACTTTTTAATTGTAAATAATTTAATTTTTAATTTTGACTTAGTCCAATATATCAATAGTCTTCTTTTGTCGGCTCTGTTTTCCCTGTTGCATTTATGAAATCTTGGCTTAGTCCAAGGTCTCAAATGTTTTTCTTTATGTAATTTTTAGATGTCTTAGATTTTTCAGTTTTACACTTAAGTCTACGATCCATTATTTCCTCCCTCTCTTCATTGTTCTCTCTCTCTCTCTCTTTTTTTAAATATGTGGACAGCTAATCATTCCAGCATGAGTCATTGAAAAGACAATACTTTTTTCCATTAAATTTGTGTTTGCAACTTTTTCAAGATTCATTTTTCCTTCTACAAGTTGGTTTCTTTCTGGAGTCTATTCTATACCATTGATCTATCTTCTCACCAACATCACACTGTAGGTTTGAAATTGGATACTGTTAATTCTCCACTTTAGTTATTTTTCGAAGTTTTTATTTTTTGTCTTTCTGCATCAGTATGGTCCTTTACATTCCATCTGAACTTCAGAATCTACTTGTTGATTTCTAAAAAACAAGCATCCTAAGATTCTAATTGAGAATATGTTGAATCTACAGATCAGCTTGCATAGAACTGACCAGCCTCACAACATTGATTTGTCCCTATCATGAACAAGAATTAAAGTTCTTCTTTAATTTTTCTCAACAGTGGTTCCTAATTTTCACTGTTATGACCTAGTACAGGCATTACACATGTCTTGTCAGGTTTATTCCTAAGTATTTCCAGGTTTTGGTGTTCCTATGGGTGGTATTGCTTTTTAAAAATTTGAGTACCTGATTGTTATTTTCTGGTTTATGGAACTACAATAGATTTTCACATACATTCAACTTTTATTTCATATTAATCTGGGAAACTATATTAAGATACCTTTAATAGCTGTTAAAACTCCAGTGGCCAAAAGAGGATTTCCTACTTTTGCCTGTATAATTAATTTCCTCTGAGTCTTCTATTTTCAATGATGTACCATATGCCTGTGGAGGGGAGATATTTACTCGTTATCTGAGTTTCTTGTCTTTGTAGTTCAATGTCTTGTTATTTTGAGGTAATTTATACCCAATATCTCTTCAAATATTTCCTCTATCCTGGTCTGTCTCTTGTCTACTTCTGAGATTCTAATTATTCAAATGTTAGAACTTTTGATATTTCCCACAGCTCTTGACTGTTGTGGTCAGTCTTTTTTAATACTTCATCTTTTGATCTAAGCTATTTCTTTTGATCTATCGTCAAGTTCACTAATCCTTTATTTGGTTGTTGATTCTACTGATTAATCCATCAAAAGCTGTTTTCATCTGTCTTACTTGAAAAAATATTCTACCATATCCATTTGATTCATTTTTACAGCTCCATCTCTCTGCAGATTACATATCTGCTCTTGCATGTTTTACCTTTTCTGTTAGAAACTTTAATATTTGAATCATAATTGTTTAAAAATTTTTTTTGGATAATTCCAACATCTGTATTTTATCTGAGTCTGTTGATTAATTTTCTTTTGGCAATGAGCTGTCTTTTTTGCTTTTTCTCATAAGCCATGTAGAACAGTGGTGTGAAGTACATGTGTTTTGTTTGGAAACGGGCACGGCTTTCTTTCTGCTGTGCCCTAAGTAAAATATTAGTCTAGTTATACTGTTTAACTCTTCCTTTTGCCATGTTATTTTATTGTACAAGCTTCATGTTTCTCTGCTGACACTTGGTGTTGAGGTTGGGGGTTAATTTTCTGGAGGATCTTTCTCAACATATGCTTCATCCCCAGTTTCAGATCTCTTCCTTGCTCTGTACTTCAGAGAATATTTGTCTTTTGCAGCTTTCCAACTGTCCTCAATTATTACTCATCTTAACACTTACCAGCATAGTGACAGACAGGAAGTATGGGATTCTCTGATATTCTTTAGTCTTACTCTAACGCAAGTACTGTTTGCCTGAATGTGGTTCTTTAACTGTGGTCCTCACTTAGGACATATTCCTGTCTATCTACTGTCTTCATTTTGCTGTACTTTTCCTAAAGACAAGATGGAAATATTGTGATGTCTTGTTCTTCATAATAAAAATTATTTTTCACTTATTTATTATTTCAAATCCAATAATAATTCTTTTAAGTGTATTTAAAAATGAAATTGAAGCCTGTGTGGTATCAGTTTTATTTGTTCAACTGATGCCCCTATGCCTAAATTCTGTGTGGGAAGAAGTCACTGTCAAAAGGGTAGAATGATGAATCACTGTGGGAGGGTTGAAAATTGTCTGAATCTATCAAATTGTCACAATCACATTAAGGTTTAATTAAAAGCTAAAAACAATCACTTGATGTTGAATCCCAAAAAATATATTTTAGAGAATTACTCTTTGCAATATTAACATTTAGTATCTTAACTTCTTTCAAATCCATGTTACAAATTCGAATGTCAACTCTAAAGGACGCTTGCCTTTTTTGAGAATAGAATACTGGAAATATTTGATATTTCATCTTTAAGGAGTTACTATGTTACCCATCACTGGTGGACTTCTCATGATAGAAGTCACTGAATTAATAGTAAAATCATTATCTGACTGAAGATTCCTCAATAGCAGGTACCCTACATCATCATGCATATTTTATATATATGTATGTATATATATATGTGTATATGTATGCATGTTTCTCTCTCTCTCTCTCTCCATATATATATATCCCCTCAACCTGATTATTGGTAAATAATAAAGCAGTACAGTTCTATAAAAAAAGAATTCAAGAAGTGCAAAAACTCTAAAATCTCAGAAGAGTATAATATTTAGTGATATTCCTCATTTGACCAAAGGAATAGGGTTTTCATAAAGTCCATATTACCCTCAGTGATTTGAGGCACATTTAACACAACATTAGACATATTTTGAAATGCTTTCTTTACTTGGCTTCCAAGACAATATCTTCTCTTGCCTATCGTCCTCCCTCCACTCACTCCTTAGTTTCCTTTGCCAGCTTTCTCTCATCTCCCTGCCTCTGTGACAAGAGAAGCCAAAGAAGTACTCCAGGATTTTTTCTCTTCTCTATTTTTCTTTACTCTCCTGATAACAAAAAAGCATAGACAGCTTTGGTTGCATGTATAATTTTAAGTTTTGACAAAAAAATAAAAGGAAAATAACATTTTTTAAATGGTTGAGAGATTTATAGTAGCAAACTGTAAACAAGGATTATTTCTCAATGGTGGGATGATGTGACTTTAACCTATTGTTTATACTTTGCTTGATCTTCTCAATTTTCATAGCAGGAATATATGTGAAATCAAAATGTACCTATGTTAATATGAAATAAGTTATCTTCAGACACACTTATATACACATACATAAATCTAACACACAAATTCTAGTCCTGATATTTAAAAAATATCTACATTATATATGTAAAAAAATAATGATGTAAAAATAAGTATTTCATATAAATTTCAAACTGTGATACCAAAAATTTTTGTTGGGTTGAGGATATGGCCCAGTGGTAAAATGCTTGCATAGCATTTATAAAACCCTGAAACTGATCCCCAGCACCACCCACAAAAGAAAAAGGAAAGGGAAAAAAAGTTTTGTTTTGTTTGTTTTGATTTGATTTGATCTTTGTTTCATCTGACATAGTTTTATTAATTTCATTGAAATTTGGATGAAAGACCAAAAAAAGTAGATAAATGGGGAACCTAAAAAACATAAAATGACTCACAGATCAGAAAGAGATGAGAGAGTAAAAAGGAACATTATTTTCAGACAAGGAAAAAGTATGGATGAATCATGGAGGTTAATCATCCATTTCTCTTGCTTTGCATCAGATTTGGTAAAGCAGTTGACAGATAGTTCACACAGATAATTTTATTTAAAAATCCATTGGTCCATAAATGAATATTTATTAGACAATGTATTTATGTTGAGATAAAGGGGGATGACATATATGTGTATCAATTAGCTAACATCGTGCTATTCGTATGGTTTCATGAAGGAAATATGTTTTAATACAACTGATTATAATGAACTATAACTAGTGAAGTCTCCATTTCAGTGACATTGTGTCTTAACAAATACATTAATTGGTTCACTTGTCATACACTTGGCATTGTTGAACTGACATGAGGGATTATCAATGTCTAAAACAAAATCTTCCATCCTTATGGAGCTTAATTTTAGTGGGTAAGAAACAGCAGACACAGTAAAATAGGTAATTTAGAATATATTAGAGGTAGGGGATTGCTATGGGTTCCAAAAAGAAAAACTAGAGTAGAATAATTAGAAGGTGAATTGGAATAGCTTGCAATGTGAAATAGGGATGATCTGAAGATGGTTTCTGAAAAGTGTTGAAGGTTGTGATATTGCTAGTCAAAAAGAGTTTTGAAGAAGAACATATCAGGAAAAGGATACAGCTACAGCAAAAGCTTTAAAGATTGTTTGGAGAATGATATGAGGAAGCATGAGCAAGATGGCAGAAGAGGGAATCCAAGTCCTCACTTCCAAAAAAGTATGATTAAGTCAACTATCTATGGACAAAGATATTTCTGGGAGTATAGTTAGAAGCTATAGTAAATAATAGAAGGAAGAGACTGGGGATGACTAATAAGAAGGGGAACAGAAAACATTCCTGCTATGTTGCCCCATTCCCCAGGCCGACACAATGTCCTAAAGAATCTCATTGGCTGTAAGTTCTCTCCATGGGGGAGAGTGAGTAGTAGGGTGACCTCAGCAGCCATGATTCCAGAAACCTTGTTACCACTGTAGAGGATTCTTATGGACTTTTCAATTAGCTAACATCGTGCTGTTCATATGGTTTCATGATGCAACCCCTTGGAGCAAGAGATGCCAAGCACCCACTTTCCTGTTTGATATTGAATTTCTGGTGTTGGAGCCTCAGTGATTTTGCCACTGTCTGTACCTGAGAACAGGCACATGCTAGGAAGAATGTGCCTTCACATAGATCCTTGTAACTTCTATGCCACCAATAAACATGTTCATGTGTGTGTCTTCTGGACTTGGCTCCCATCACAGCTGTGCTCATGTAGCCAAGCAACCAAATGCCTGCAAAAGCTGAGCATGTGCACCCATATGTACAACATATACCACCAGACCCAACTTTTATCTGTCTTCCTGAAACAACATTCCCACATTTCACTAGAACTGTCCCTGCGTATTCTTAGACAAGGATCTGGAACCAGAACAATCATGCATCTCATTCAGTATGCCTTTAGAAGAAGAGTTTTCTCTACACCAGACTATGAAGTTTGGAAGAGGCAACTCCTTCAAATGTGAGGAAAACAGAAGGCTACAAGGGATCTGAAAAATTAGCGAAATATGGCACCACCCAGACAATACAGTAACTCTTCAGTAACCAAACCCAGATAAATTAGGATTTATGAACTGCTGAAAAATGATTCAAAATAATTATTTTAAAGAAGCATAGTGAGCTGCAAGAGAACACAGATAAGTTAATGAAATCAGAAAAACAATACATGAAGAAGTTCAACCAATGGATAGAAATAAAAATTCATCTTGACTTATGGTGAGGATATCCCAATAAATTGATCAAAAGTTGATACCATTTGCATTTAATATGACTTTAATACTAATCATCATAGCTTAGCCTGTCCTAACTTAAATATTGTCAGAACACTTATACATTTGTAGTTAGATAAAATCATCTAATATAAAACTTACTTTATATCAAAGGGCTGAATATCTCATGTAGTTTGTTAAATACTAGTGCAGACATTTTAATCCAATGGAGTACATTATAGAGAATCAGTTGATTACTTTCATGGTTACATGGGTGAATAGGAGCTGTGGCTTATTGCTGCTGTCTGGAATCACTAGAGAATATTAACCACATATCGTTTGTCTGGGAAAAGATTAAAATTTATAGTACATTTTTTACTGAATATACAACACTTTCAGAACATTGTAAAATTATGAATTTTAAATTGAATCATTGTAAGTCAGGGACAATTTGTAATAAAATAAAAAAAATTTTGGAATTGAATAATGCAATGAGTGAAATTAAAACTACAATAAAGAACTTCAGTGGCACAGGTGTTTTAATTTTAATTTTTTGTGTTGCTGTGGCCCACACATGTTTAGTAACACTACCACTGAGCTATACCCACAACCCTCAAGAGAACAGTCAATCAAGCTGAAGAAAGAATTAAAAAACTAAAAGACAGATCATTCGAAATTACTCAGAGAGAGAGTAAGACAAATAAAACAGGAGCCAGGTATGGTGGCGCACACCTGTAATCTAGCCCTTTGGGAGGCTGAGACAGGAAAATTTTGAGTTCAAAGCCAGCGTCAGCAACAGCGAGGTGCTAAGCAACTCAGTGAGACCCTGTCTCTACATAAAACACAAAATAGGGCTGAGAATGTGGCTCAGTGGTCAAGTACCCCTGAGTTCAATCCCCAGTACCAAAAAAAAGAAAAGAAAAGAAAGAAAGAAAAAGAAAACAGAATAAACAAAGGTAAAGAAATTCTACAGAATATAAGGGATGCCAAAAAATGAACTCATAAGCATAATATAGATTTATCAGAAGGAAAATATAAAGTATAGGGTCAGAAAAAAATTTAGAGAAGTAATGGCTAAAAACTTCTCAAATCATCGGTGAGAAATTCAAATCAGATCATGAAGTTAAAAACTATCTAATTGGAATCAATCCAAAGAAAACTATACCAAGATACATTACAATCAAATTATCAAAAGTATTGATAATACTTGTGATTGACAAAACTTTATTGCATACATTTAAAAGATGCAATGTAATGTTTTGATATACATATATAATATATATCCCACCATTATGTTTCTATCATCTTGCTTATCTATCATTTTTTTCTGGTGAGGTATTTGATATTTACTTTCTTAGTTATTTTGACATATACAGTACATTATTATTGACTGTAGTAACACTTATGGTCAATAAATCCCAAAGCTTATTCATCTTATTGATCTAAAACTTTGCACCCTTTACTAACAACTCCTCATTTTGTCCCTCTTCAGCCCTCCAGCTTCTGGTAATGATCATTCTATTTTCTACTTACATGCACTCAACTTCTTAAGATTGCACATGTAAATGAGATCATACAATGTTTGTCTTTTTGTGTGTGCCTGGCTCATTTTCACTTAGCCTAATATCTTTCAAATTCTTCTAGAGTTGCAAATGACCAGATTTCCTCATTTAAAAAGGATAAATAGTATTCCACTGCATGGATTATATATGGATATATATATATATGGATTATATATAATGTAAGATATATATATATAATGTTATATATATATCAGATTTTCTTTGTCCATTAATCTGTTCATGGACACTTTGGCTGATTCCATATGTTTTCTCTTGTGAATAATGCTTCATTAAACATGAAAATACAGATATCCTGTAAAAGCAATCTATGCTAAGCCCAAGGCCAAGATCTTTCTAAATGGAGAAAAACTGGTAGCATTCCCTCTAAAAACTGGAATAAGACAGGGATGCTTTCTCTCACCACTCCTATTCAACACAGTCCTTGAAACTCTAGCCAGAGCAATTAGACAGATGAAGAAAACTAAAGGGATATGAATAGGAAAAGAACTCAAACTATCACTATTTGCCAATGACATGATTCTATACTTAGAGGATCCAAAAAAATCTACCAGAAATCTTCTAGAATTAATAAATGAATTCAACAAAATAGCAGGATATAAAATTAATACCCATAAATCAATTGCATTTCTATATATCAGTGATGAACCTTTTGAAAGAAAAATTAGGAAAACTACCTCATTCACAATAGCCTCAAAAAATACTTGGGAATTAATCTAACAAAAGAGGTGAAAGACCTACACAATGAAAACTACAGAACACTAAAAAAGACATTAAAGAAGACCTTATAAGATGGAAAGTTCTCCCATGCTCTTGAATAGAAAGAATTAATATTGTCAAAATGGCCATAACTACCAAAAGTGTTATACAGATTTAATGCAATTCCAATTAAAATTATAGCAATATTCCTCATAGAAATAGAAAAAGCTATAATGAAATTCATTTGGAAAAATAAGAGACCCAGAATAGCCAAAGTAATCCTTAGCAAGAAGAGTGAAGCAGGAGGCATCATAATACCAGACCTTAAACTATACTACAGAGCTATAGTAACAAAAATTGCATGGTAGTGGCAACAGAATAGATATATAGACCAATGGTACAGAATAGAAAACACAGGGACAAACTCACATAAATACAGTTTTCTTGTACTAGAAAAAGGTGCCCAAAATATACACTGGCAAAAAGATAGCCTGTTCAACAAATGGTGCTGGGAAAACTGGAAATCCATATGTAGCAAAATTAAATTAAATCACTCTTTTACCATGCACGAAACTCAACTCACAGTGGATCAAGGACCTAGGAATTAGACTAGAGACTCAGTGCCCTAAAGAAGAAAAAGTAGACCCAAATCTTCATCATGTCAGATTAAGTCCTGACTTCCTTAACCAGATTCTTAAAGCACAAGAAATAAAATTTAGAATTAATAAGTGGGATGATTCAAACTAAAAAGCTTCTTCTCAGCAAAGGAAACAATCAATAATGTGAAGAGAGTTCCAACAGAGTAGGAGAACATCTTTACCACATGCACATCAGTTAGAGCACTAATTTCTAGGATATATGAAGAACTCAAAAAACTTAACACCAAAAAATAAATAACCCAATCAATAAACAGGCTAAGGAACTTAACAGACACTTCTCAGAAGAAGATATACAATCGATCAACAAATATATGAAAAAATGTTCAACTCCTCTAGTAATTAGAGAAATGCAAATTAAAACTACTCTAAGATTTCATCTCACTCCTGTCAGAATGGCAACTATAAAGAATACAAGCAAAAAGAAGTGTTGGTGAGGATGTGGGGAAAAAGGTACAATAATACATTGCTGGTGACACTACAAGTTAGTGCAACCACTATGGAAAGCAGTATGGAGATTCCTTAGACAACTTGGAACTGAACCATCATTTGAACCAGCTATCTCACTACTTGGTCTATACCCAAAGGAATTAAAATCAGCATACTATAGTGATGCAGCCACATCAATATTTATAGCAGCTCAATTCACAATAGCTAAACTGTGGAACCAACCTAAATGCTCTTCAATAGATCAATGAATAAGAAACCATGGTATATATACCCAGTGGAATATTACTCAGCACTAAAAGAGAATAAAATTATGACATTTGCAGGTAAATGGATGGAGTTGGAGAATATAATGCTAAATGAAGTAAGCCAATCCCCAAAAAACAAAGGCTGAATGTTCTCTCTGATAAGTGGATGCTGATTCATAGTGGAGGGTGGGGGCATGGGAAGAATGGAGGAACTTTGATTTGGCAAAGGGAAGGGAGGGGTGAGGAGAGTCCATGGGGGCAGGAAAGATGGTGGAATGAGACGGACATCATTACCCTAGGTACATGTATGACTACATATGGTGAAACTCTGTAGTGTACAACCAGAGAAATGAAAAGTTGTGCTCCATTTGTGTACAATGAATTCAAATGCATTCTACTCTCATGTATAACTAATTATAATAAATTTAGAAAAATAAATATAGATACCCCTTCAACATATTGAATTCAGTTCCTTTTGATATATACTCAGAATTGGGACTGCTGAATCATTTGGGAGTTGAAATTATGGATTTTTTTTGAAGCACTTTTGTACTGTTTTCCATGATATCTGTATTAATTTACATTCCATCAATAATGTGCAAGTGTTCCCTTTTCTTCAAATCCTCACCAACACATTTCATCTTTAATCTTTTTGATAAAACCCATTCTAACAGGTGTAAGATGGTATCTCATTATAGTTTTAATTTGCATTTCCCTAGTAATTAACGAGGATGAACCTTTTTTCATTTACTGTTGGCTACCTGTATGTCTTTTTTTGAGAAATGTCTGTTCAAGTCCTTTATTCATTCTTAAAATCAGGCTGTTTTCTTGGTATTGAGCTGTTCTAGGTCCTTATGTGGTTTTGATATTGGCCCCTTATCATATATATGGTTTATAAACATTTCTCCCACACTGTGGTTGTCTCTTCACAAAGAGAGCATTTTGAAAGCAACAAGACAGAAGCAATTCATCATATACAAGGAAGTCTCCATGAGACCACCAACAGATATTTCAGCAAAAATTTCAGGCCCAGGGAGAGTGGGATGATGCATTCAAAGTTCAGAGAGAAAGAAAAAAAAACCCTGCTAAACAAGAATTATGTAGCTAATGAAATTACCCTTTAAAATGAAGAAGAAAAAATTCTTTCCAAGACAAACAAAAAAATGAGAGTGTATGGCAGCACTAGCCATACCTTATAAGAAATACTGTAGGAAATTCTTCAAACTGAAATTTAAAAAATGTTAAACAGCAGTGGGAAAGTTTATAAATGCACAAATTAATGAGCAAACATAAATGTACAGTTAATACAGAATACTGTAATACTAAAATAGTGATATAAATAACTTTTAACACAAATATAAAAGTTAAATGACAAAATATTGAGAACAACTATGAAAGTTTTAAAATGAGTATACAATATTAAAAAAGTAAACTCTGACTACAATAAGACAAAGTAAATGGGTAGGGGGAGTAAATTTATCATGTATGATTGAAGTCAAGTTGTTATCAACTTAAAATAGACATAAAAAGCCTCAAGAAATTTTATGCAAGCCTTGTGGTAACCACAAGGGGAATGCCTATAAGTGTTCCTTAACTAAAAGGAAGCTAAGCAAATTATTAGAAAAAATCAATTATACAGTAAGACAACAAAAGAGAAAGAGAGGAACTAAACACCACCAAGAGAGACAGAAAACTATCAACAAAATAGAAGAGTAAGTCATTATCTATTAACTTTAAATGCAAATAAATAGAACTTCTCTATCAAAAGCCTTATAGTAACTGAATATATAAAAAAGATCTAGTGATTTGCTGTCTATAAGAGACTTGCTTTAGATTTAAGGACACACAGAGGGTAATGTAAACATATGGGAAAAGATATTCCATACAAATGGTAATCAAAAGAAATCAGAGGTGGCTATTCTTATATAAAAAATAGACTTTAGGCCAAATACTGCCAATATGGTCACAAAGAAAGACATTATGTAATGATAAAAGGGACAACTCAGCAAGAAAATAAAAGCATTATAAATATATTTGCATGTAACACCAGAGCACCTAACCACACACATATACATATATACACATATATCTGTACATACATATATGTATACATATGTATGTGTATATATGTGTATGCATGTGTTATATATGTATATATGTGTGTGTATACACACACACATGTACACACACAAAACTACAACAGACCCTGAGTAGCCCAAGTAATCTTGAAAGAGAAGAAAGTTGAAGACATCAGCTTTATTGATGACATCAACTTATTATGAAGACACCAACTTATTTCAAATTATATTAAAAAGCTACAATAATCAAAACAGTATAGTACTGGCATAAAAACAGCACATAAAACAATGGAACAGAATAGAGAACCTAGAATTCACCCCAGCATGTGCAGTAAACTAATTTTCAACAAAGTCACTGTTTTTGTCTTCATCTGACGTGCTATAACAAAATACTGTATACTGGGTGTTATATATACAACAGAAATTTATATGTCACAGGTTTGGTGTCTGAAAGTCCAAGTTCAGGATGTTTGGATTCCAGGAAGGGCTCTCTTCCTAGTTTCACACTGCTGAATGTGTTGTATATTCACATGGTCAAGAGCAGAGAGAAGTAAGCTCTCTCAGGACTTCTTTAAGGACGTTAATCTCATTTGTAAAGGTCCAGTTTTTGATCTTGTGTAATTTCAATTTCTATCCAAAGTCCCCATCTCCTAAAGCCATCACATTGAGGGGGATTAGTATTCAACATATGAACTTTGGAGGACATAAATATTCTGTGCATAACAGAGATATTAACCATATATTGAAAATTTTAGTACAGAGTTTGGAAAAATGTGTGGTCTGGAGTCTGAAATTTGAGATTAAAAATACGTTAGATAAAGCTATAGTAGTTACAAATAGGTTATTATTATTTAAAAATATGTAAGTCCTTAAATGAGCTTCCATGTGGCATTCTATTTGCTTAAAAGACATTGGTAAATACATTTATTTTTTTTAAATTTTTTTTAGTTGTTGATGTACACAATGTCTTTATTTTATTGCTTTATATGTGGTGCTGAGGATCGAACCCAGGGCCTCACGCATGCGAGGCAAGCGCTCTACCGCTGAGCTACAATCCCAGCCCCGGTAAATACAATTAAAAGATACATTTGCTTAAAAGACATTGACAAAAAGTATTGGTAAATACATGTGCCAGCCAGACAATATTGTGCTGTCCCTATGGAGGCTGGAGCAATACAATTGCAGTGTCCTATACTGCCAACCAGTAGAGGACTGATGAGACTGTTGAATAGATTGCTGAATAGATTGACACAGCAATTTAAGATTGGGTGAAGAGCAAAAGCACGGAGCAAAATCCTTGGTAATTCAGGTATGCAGGTCATTCTAAGCTTTGAGTGCCTTGTCCTGCACAGTCGTTAATTCAGGAATCAAAGGGAAAATGGGGGGGATGAAGAAAAGACAAACAGACACACAGAGAGAAAAAGCTGGGGCAAGGTGGTTCAGCCAAGCTCTGGTGACGCTTGACTGACACCAGAGCTAACTCAACATATTTATTATATAGGTTTCATCATCAGAAGGTTATTTGTGAAAAAGTTTTAGCAAAGCAGGCAGTCTGAAGGACACAGCAAAACTTGTGAGACATGGAGGTCATCTTGTTATGCCCAGAATTGGTGTTTAAATCCAAGGCTCTGACTGTTAGAGCCAAGTGCCTTTGCATGTAGCCACCCCTGACTGGTGTTACCATAGCAACGGGAGCATCTCGTCCTGCACTTTTGCATGGGCAGCCCCAGTGCAAAGGCAACCATAAGGGAATAAGACCAGGGTTTAAGTCACTGCTCTCCACATTTGAGGATGGTGAAGAAATACCAAGATAAACTCTGGAATTTCAAAACAAAAAAATTAAGTGTAGACTGCTTTTGGAGATATGTGACATACATGATGCTGTAAGAGTTGTTATGACAATGATAAAACTCAAACACTGTTAACTACAGACTACAGTGCCTCACAGAAGATGAGGGATGTAAATTTCTAGGCATAAATTATATTTACATCCCTCTTGAGTACTCATTCACAAAAATGTCTAGCATTCAATTAAAAATTATAAGATATATGAGAAAACAGGGACAGAGCTAAAATAATTTAAAAAACAAATGAGTTCTATGTTGGCAAGCAAGAACATTAAAATCATTATGAAAATAAAGGGAATTATACCAAAGAGAAAACTACAAGATTGAAATAGAAATGCTAGGAAATAAACAAATATGATACAAAAGGTGAAAAAAAAATCCTTCAATTAGGCTTATCAGCTGAGGAGATGGACACACAGATGAGAGAACATGAAGACAGGTTGCAGAAATATTATCCAAAGACAAAAATAATTATATTAAACAAACCAATAAGTAAACAGAGGATTCTGGTTTTGTGGGTAAAACTCACCTGGACAACATTTATCAGATAATTTTATATATGGTTCCTAAACAAACTAAAATCCATTAGATTAATAAATATGTATCAAATTCAAGAAACAAACAACATTTTCTAATTCTCAGTGTTATATTCTTGTTTCCTCAGAACAGATCTTTAATCATTAATGTCCAAGAGAAAGAGAGAGAGAGAGAGAGAAAGGAAGTATTAAAGATGTATTTAGTATTTTACACAAATGCTAAGAAACATCCTTTTCCTGTCATATATATATGTATATTCTCCCCAACCCTGGTACCCGGGAGTGAACCCAGGGGTGCTAAACCACTGAGCCACATCCTCAGCTCTCTTTTTTTTAAATGTTGAGACAGGGCCTCATGCCTCACTACATTGCTGAGGTTGGCTTTGAACTTGTGATCTTCCTGCCTCAACCTACTGAGCCACTGGGACTACAGGCATGCATCACCTCACTTGTCTCTTTCATATATTTTAAATTAAAATTTAGTTTTATTAAATTTAGGAAGCTAGTTGAGATCTATGAGGCATAATAACATAGATTGTTTTGGTTGTTGTGCTTGTAAAAATAATAGCACAAATGTATGTTGTTCTATGTCTGGATGCAATGTTTCTGGACGCATAAGAATATTCTAAAGAAAAGATTATTCTAAAGATACTGAGTTGATTTTGCTATCTCAACACAATATATTGTTGTTCATTTTCATATACCAGAGAGCAAGTCAGTGTGATTACCTAGGACATCATTCTGGGGAAGAAACACACCCTGGGTATCTTTGCAAGTTGGAGAAATTTTAAGGTTCAATAATTTATTTTTTAAAAATTAGCATTGCCAAAAGATAAACAGTGCCTCACGTTTTTAACTTAACTTTTCCTTTGCCTCCAAGTTGCTAAGAATCAATCAAACAGAATTCTTTTTATTGCTCTAGAGATAACTGTAGACAGCTAAGTCATAAAAATCATAAACGTGGTATGGAAAGAGTACACATGCTTGACATGTCAAATACTGCATATTAAAAGTTTCTGAAGTGGTTTAGATTATAAATTTTCTCATACTGAATAATTGCTTTATTTATTATTGATGAGAAATTTTTAGTCTATATTTTCTTGAATATTCAATGTGAGTTTAAAGTAATCTAAACTTAAAATACAGAACCAAAATTGAGATGTTTTCACTCATATCCAAATGCAATTTTATGCAGTCTAGACTTTCTAAGTTATATGCAACTGTCAAGTTCAATATATTCATCTACTTCACTGTAAGGATGAAGTAATGTTTTCACTTTAGTAATAGCCGACTTCTGGCTTTGACCTTCAATTTTGTTATAATCTGACCCTGGCTTTCACTGTGCCTCCAGATGATTCAATTTTTTTTTGTAAAAATTATCTAATGTATTTCTTTTGCCTTTGATTTGGCCCCAGTACTACTGTTTCAGTCATATTTTTTGCCACTATGACCAGATGGCCTAAAAAGAAAAGTAGAGGAAGGAAAATTTATTTGGGAGTTCATGGTTTCAGAGGTCTCAGTCTATAGATGGCCAACTCCATTCCTTGGGACTGGAGATAAAGCTGGACGTCATGGTAGAAGAGTGTGACAGAGGAAAGCAGCTTAGGACATCACAGAAGGAAGGAGAGAGAGAGAGAGAGAGAGAGAGAGAGAGAGAGAGAGAGAGAGAGAGAGAGAGAGAGCTCTGCTCAACAAAGACAAAATATAAAACCCAAAAGCATGCCCCAAATAACCTATCTCCTGTAGTCACACCCTACCTGCTTTCAGTTACCACTCAGTTAATCCCTATCAGGGATTAATTCACTGATTATTTAATCTCTCTTAACCCAATCATTTCTCCTCTAAACTGTCTTGCATTGTCTCAATTATGAGATTTTAGGGAACACCTAATCTAAGCCATAACCACTACACTTTTCCCTAAGAAATAAGCCTCTGTTTCTCTGAGGATAACCTCATGAGGTCATAACCTCATGCTGGTTATGATCAAGTTCTTTTCCATGAAGTGAACCTAAATTAAAATCCTAGCTCTGCCACTTACTATGCAACTAGAGCAAATTTCTTCATCTCCCTTAACCTTCCTATTTAAGATAATAATAATGACGTAGATAACTTAATTTTTCTGACCAAAAAAAAAAAGTTCCCCAGAAGGTATTATAATACTAATTAATTAATGGTAAGAAAAGAGATGACTTTCCACAAAAATGAACACAAATATCAGATGCTATGTAAAAGAAGCTAAAGAAATCAAACATTTTACATAATGCCCTGAAGCAGAGTTTTGGTAAGTGATATTTCTATAAAAAATTAATTATTGAAAAACAGGTGCTCACTTCCTTGAAGAGTTAATCATTGAAATTTAACATGCATGAAAACATCCACCCACACACAGAAGGAATGTGAGTTTGAAAGCCAAGAGTAGAATTTTTAAAAAGTTGAGAATGATTAGTTTGAAAAGCCTTGTAAGGGATATGAGTTGAAAACCAGGTTTTGAAGGATATAGCAGCAAGATTTGGTTGTCTAAAGGGTGAAGTACATCTTAGAATTAATAATAAGGGAAATAGTTCAAAACATTGTCAGGTGTATTCAAGTGAGTTTTAAATGTGCATAGCAATTTTTAAATAAAGAAGCAATTTGTCACCGTATGACTCCTCATAAGAAAACTGTTTTAATTTTTAATTTATTGATATTTCCAAAAGTAAAGTGAAATTGCCAATTCTAAAAAAAGGACAGACACAATAGAAACAAGAAGACAATAATCCAATTTAAAAAAGAAACTCAAAAATGAGAGAATGTGACATTTTCTTCCACAAAACTATTTATCTAAAAATTGGCACTGAAAGTTTTGTTACACGCCATTAACATGCTTTATTTTCTTCTTCAGCTCAAATATTGGTCCCTCTTCTTTTTCTGCTTGCTAGTGAACATTTATGTGTCGCCAAATTTTGATCCTTACTACCTGGTAGAGACTGGGAGATGGGAAGAGAACGCATATAGTTAGTTTCCTTTTAATTTGAATTGCCAGAGATCAGCAAGATTTACCTGGACATCGTTGGTCAGACAAATTGTGAAGTATGTACACAGCAAAGACACAGTCAATTGAAACAACATGTAAATATGCAATTTGCAGTTCAGCATTTCCTTCTGAAACTCAAACAAATGCCCTTCCTACAGATTACCTAACTGCTCTGCTTTCTCCCTATCATGTCAAGACTTCCAAGTCCAACAACTACAAAGTAATATCTATACTTCTCTCTAGTTGATTTTTTTTTCTTTTTTGCTACCAGGGATTGAACTCAGGGGTACTTGATCACTGAGCCACATCCCCAGCCTTATTTTGTGTTTTATTTAGAGACAAAGTCTCATTGAATTGCTTGCTTAGTGCCTCACCACTGCTGAGGCTGGCTTTGAACTCGAGATTCTCCTGTTTCAGCCTCCCAAAGTGCTGGGATTACAGCGCCACCTCGCCAGGCTTCTAATTGATTTTAATGAAAACCAAACCATGATCCCAAAACAGAGGGGAATCCTCATTAGTAATATGAAGGAGACAAAGATGTAAGTCCAGGAATGCTGAGAATTTAAGTGCTGATAGCATAAAAACGGGGGGGATTGAAAACCCCAATGACCAACACCTTGAACACTACCGTTTTTGAGTTTTTACTACGTAGAGGAAATTCTCCTAGATGTTAAATAGCCCAGAATTTTGAAGCATAGCCCAGACCTTGATGGGGAGATCAGACAAAAGAAATTTGAATGGAAAAAAAATAAAAAGTTAAATGAAGGGGAATTTTTCTTTTTATTTGCCTCTTTCCTTCTCTTTTCAACCGGAGAACATTCCATTTCCTTTGCAGAATTCATTCGCTTTGAGCTATTAAAAAGGACAATGCTGGTTGAGATGAAAGTTTAAATGGACCACCAGAAAGACCTCTTCAACCTTCTGCAATCCCGTCTGTTTTAAAGCACTCTGTTCTTTGTGTCCTCTTATTCCTTTTCAGTATTTCCTTATCCCAATAATGCACTGAGCATCAAAATATAATTTTAAAATCAATGAGTGTGAGAAATGGGGGGGGAGGACTGACTCAAAAAACAGTTTGTGTCTTCTTTTAAGAAATTGTTCCTTGATGCAGACAAGAAACAGGCCTTTGTAAAATCACAATTTGAGGTGAGAAAGGATGCCATTTAACTTTAACTTGAATAAGCTCTGACCTATTTGTACCGCATTTCCAAAGATTTGCTGCAAAAATCAATACATTTTAATCTTAATATCACATCCCTATATTTCCTTGCTTTTTAATGCCATTTCAGATTCTGGGCTTTAGTATTGGAGCTGGCAACTGGAGTACTGGGTTACTAAGAAACAAGTCTTGGGTTAAAAATCAGAATTAGGCTTCTGTTAGCACATCTGTTACTGATTGTGTAGGACTTTGGATATGCAAAATACATAAACCATTTATGTATTCTGAATATCTATTTGTTCAGAAAAATGATATTTAAAAAATCAACCTCACTGCTAAAACATTAAATATAATACACTTGTAGAGGAGAAAATTAAAGAAAGATATTAATAGCAGAAGAATTGGTTTTAAAATTATAAGATGATTTTATCCATAGTATTCATTGTAAGCCATATACCCTGAAACCTTCTTCTGTGTTCTTGTTTGACAGCTTTATCAAGGTATGGCTCACATAACCTCCAGTTTTCCATACACCTTGCCCTAGGCAACCACAATCTACTTTCTGTCTCTATAGATATGCCTGTTCTGGTCATTTCATAGTAACACAACCACACAATATTATCCCTTGTGACTGACTTCTTTTCGTATTTAATGTTTTCAAAGTTTATCTGTGTTGTAGTGTGTATCTACCTCCCATTCTTATTGTGGAATAACAGTCTTTACTATTAATATATTACATTTGATTTATCCATTCAGCATTTGATGGATATTTGGATTGTTTTCACCTTTGACTATTATGAATCATGCTGCTATGAATACTGGTTTGCAAGTTTTTGTGTGGACAAATAATTTGCTTTCTTTTGGGCAAATATCTAGCACTGGAATTGTCTGATAAAATGATAAATCTGTGGTTAATTATTTAAGGAACTGCAAGACTGTTTTCTAAAGTTTCTACACAATTTCACATTCTTGCCAGCGGTGAATGAAGGTTCTAATGTCTCCATATTCTCTCAACTCTTATTACTGTCTTTTTGTTCCCTCTTTTTAAAGGCATTCTGGTGGGTATGGGGTGTTATCTCATTATATTTTGGATTTGCATTTATCTAATGGCTAATAATATTGAGCATCTTCCATATCCTTATTGGCATTTGTTTCTTTTTAGAGAACTATCCATTTGGATCTTTTAAAAAAAATTTAAATTCAATTATTTGCATTTTTAATTGAGTTAGAATAGTTACTCTGTTTTCCTCCAGTTTCCAAGTCCTGTAATTCCTGGCATAAATTTTATTTTACTTGGTTAAAGAGAGCATTCATTTATTCCCAGCAAGCCTTCTCCTGACTATATATTCTACAGCACAAAATCTCTTCATTTGTGAACAAAAGTTTTCATGGTAAATTTAAGCTGGGATTTTCAGCCTAAACAAAAGTCTACTTCCAGAAATGAATGAACCACTTTATATTGTTGGAAAATAAAAGTAATGTAGCCTATTATGTTTCCCTTATTTCCAGTAGATGTCAGAGAGCTTGGAGACAATTAATTCACTGTCCAAAGCCCCTCAAGTCTACTCAACTGAAGTGCTGTGTTTTGCCTTCAAAAGGGAGTGGATTTGTTTTTGACTTGCGTATGTCTTTCTCTATACATTTTAATGTATATATCATTTACATTACTTTTGTAACAGGCATGATAAATATTTGGGTGAAAAAATTCTGAAAAACATGTAAACAGTTCTTTCAGATCTTCTTTATCTAGTAAAAAAAAAGTCACCCGTTGTTCCATTTATGCCATAGAAAATCGTAGGATCTCGAATGAAGCCTAGGGCTACCTATTAATTCATCAAGGCATAATTGTTTTGAACAAAAATGAATTGTAGGAGTCTAAAGATAAGAAGGTAAAGAGTAGAAGGAGTATTTGATTTAATGAAAGTGAGATACAGTAGATTCTATCATTTGCAGTGACCCCATCCCCCTTACCTGTCAGAGCCTTTTGTGGTCAGGCGGTACCATGCAGTATCCATTCTTCTCATATCCTGCGGATAAGGCCCAGGAAAGGCTTCAGGTTGAACTCAGATTTTTTTTTCTCTGTTGGACACAACCTCTCCCCTTCCAACAATCACCTTGTTAATATTATCTCTTCAATTTCCACTTTTCTCCTCCCTTTATTTTTTTCATCAAGCATTCATTTCACAGGTTACCCCTCAACTTTTCCCCTCCATGATATTGACATTTTCACAGAATAATTTTAACGAAGAGGAAATGTTCATGATCACAAGAATACTTTTCTCATAGTAGCCTACCATGCTTCTAGGAAATTTGGTTTGGGCTCATTGAACATTTCCCCCTATATTTCTAAAGAGGGTAGCAGGATTCTTCAAATAAGAAAAAATATTCATTGTATGCTTAAGTGAGGTTTTGCTTAGCCTCACTTCATTTTTTAAAATCAAAAGTTGTATTTCTCCATTTAATTATACACCTCATTCATCCCCCTTAATCATCAGTGCTGGTGAATAAGTTGGTTGCATATTTAATATAAAATTTACTCAATTTGACAATTTGTAATTACCAGGAGAATATGTCAAATGCTATAGGAGGTTTTCAAAAAGAGAGTAATTCCAAAAATATTTCTCAACAATGGATAATCACTGTGAAAATGTAAATTACCTCCCAGTAGAACTAATTTGGGGAAAAAAGCACAATCTTAGTGTTCATATGTTCAAAATACAACTGATATTACTAGACAACAAAAATTGTGGAGGTACTAACTTTTGTTATTTTTCTAATGTAGAGCATGGATTGCTTATGCCCCTGAGGCAAGTGAACACACAGAACAGCGGTGGTGATCAAGGTAATTTCTTACTTCTGAAGCTTGTCTTCTGTTATTTTAGAAAACTCAGTGGGCAGATGACTAATCTGCTACTCTCCATGCATGAATGGTGCAAGGGACGTACACCAGGGAAGCTGCTCCACAGACTGTAAACTTGAGAAGACAAAGGACATGTTTCCTATTTCTTCATTTACCTTGGTTTAATTTCCTGGCTAGAGATTTATTTGTATGTGTGTGTGTGTGTGTGTGTGTGTGTGTGTGTGTGTGTGTCTTTTAGGGTACTGGGGATTGAATTCAGGGGTGCTATACCACAGAACCACATCCCCAGTCTTATTTTGTATTCTATTTAGAGACAGGGTCTCACTGAGTTGCTTAGTGCCTCGCGATCCTGCCTCAGCCTCCCCAGCCACTAGGATTACAGGCATGCACCACTGCACCTGGCTGAGATGTATTTGTTTTAATGAATGGGTGTCTAGCCTTTTCAAATCTTGCAAATATTTTTGCAAATAATTTCATTCATTAGGATGCTGATCACAACCCCAAAAATGAAATCTCAACCAGAAATATAATCAAACTGGATTTTTTAGAGACAAAAATCATGTAAAATGATTTCAGCTGCAAGGAAAAGAAAATTCAGTTCAAAATAGCATAAGGAAAAAAGGTAAATTGAGTGTTTCAAATTTCTAGAGGTATTTGGCTTTCCATTCACATCCAATGAAATCAAAAGAAAGTTCAGTTCTGTAAAAAATCTTAATTTGCAGATTTGAAGCTCTTCAATATGATGAATCAAACCTGATAATGTGCCCAAATCTGAACTACCTGGTGCCTGGGATTTGGATAAATGTAAATGGATTAAACTCATGAGGGATTTCTCAGAAATTGTAGGTAGATTCAGTCTTTATCAATATAAATGACAATGTTTTTGGCTATAAGTAAAAGAAATTCTACCTCTAATTAGTTTAAAGCCTAAGGATATTTAGTATCTCATGTAACAGGAGGTTCAGATTGAGGACAAGCTCCAAGCATGGTTAAAATACAATTGCTTCTCTGCAATGTCATTGGCTTTACTTTTCTCCATGTGTTGGCTTTACTAAAATGGAATAGACTGAAATTTTCAAATGCTCAATTTACTCAATAGACTCCAAGATGATAACAACACAGGTAACCCCACAGGATAAAAGGAGAGCTTTTCTACAATAATATAACAGAATTTAAGCCACTTAGGCCATATGTCAACCTTTGTCTGGTAACAGTCACAGGAGAATGCTACAAGCCATATGGCTTAAGACTGACTTCTTTTATTGGACAGACAGGCAGGACTGAAGGAGTTAGAATTGGTCATCACTTCTGAGCTGGGTATGGACACTGGCTTTCCTGAGTATCATTGAACACAGGAAGCAGGCACTGAACATAAGAGACAAGCTGAACACTTGAGCACAGTTGGTATTTCATAAGAAGCAGCAAGGAGGTGACAGATGTTGGGTAGTCAGCCAACAGTACTCACATGCTTCCACACCATTCTGTCAATAAGTTCAGAAGAGAGAGTGTTATAGGAAATAAAAATATAAATTATCCATATAACATGTAGTTTTCTTCCTCCAACAATTAACTGATAATGTACTATAAAAATTTGCTTGAATAAAGTATGGTACTTCAGAAATAGCATGCTTGATGCAAATTTCAGTGCCAACATATTCAACAGAATTATCATTTACCTGGTTTCAGATTTGAACATGGATCTTGGGGGACCTGGACAGTGATATTCTGTCTTCTATGACGGAAGGAAGTAGAGAATGAAAATAGGAGTAAAATAAATTACATTAATTACATGTGAATTATGGGCCTTGAAGTCAGAAACAATAGTATCATTTGAATTATAAGGACTGATTTTACAATAATCATCATCAGTATTGTTATTTAATTCTATGGTATCAAAACCATGTTTCACAGTCAGCTATATTTTCTCTTTTGAAAAAGGAATAGTAGGATAATATATGAGAATAAATAAATGAGCCAGATGAGAATAAACAAATGAGCAGCAGACCTCCATCCACTTGCCCCTTTCCAATACTTCTGACCTTATTGCTTCTTTACCTGGATCCTGATGATTCCTGAGAAGGGGCAATGAAACATTATTTGTGAGTCCAAAAACATTCAAGGATATTTCTAGAGCATCAGTAAATCCTGATGAAATCTCAGCCCTCTCCCCTCAGTCAGCACTGATGCGCAGGAAGAAACCATTTCAGTTACTGGATGAGCTCTCTTTTGTCCAGTGCTTCTTTCCTGGTCCCTAAAGGGAAATTTCCTTTCACCCTGTATGTGGTTTTTATCACACGCACTGACTGGCAGTAAATCTTCTGCAACACAGAGAGACAGAATAACCCAGAAGCTTATTTTCCAAATCAAAGCCAGTTTCCATTGTTCCAATTTCCATTTTTCAGCTTGCCATGTTTTTGACAAAGGAAAACGTGAAACTGTGAAAGTAATACTTTATAGTACTATGAGGATATTTCATAGGCTGAAAGAATTTACTAATGAACTTAAAATAGGAGGCATTGTGTATAATCCTATTAATATCTAATGAAGAAAGGTTAGAATTCTGAAAGCCCAGATTTTCTGTTCTAAGATATTTTTCTAATTTTTAAAAAACATATTTATTGATGGCATTTCAATCAATAAAACCAATCACAATAGTAGAAGGTTCATATTAGTATATTTAGTAAATGTGGATGGTCAACTATTAATATTAATAGTCCTTTTAAATTATGAAAACAAACAAAATCAAATTAGCTTTTATTACCTACCAAGTGCAATGTTAGGTGGTTTTGCATAGTAAAATGTTTTCACCATAAATCACTAGGTATATGGAATGTTTTAGTCAGTTTTTTTCCTCCCTGTGACAAGAAGACCTGACAGGAACAATTTTTGAGGTATTTCAGAGGTCTCAGTCCATAGCTGGCTGGCTCCATTGCTCTGGGTCCAAGATGAGACAGAACATCATGGTGGAAGAGGAAAGCAGCTCAGGACATGACCACTAGGAAGCACAGAGAGCGAGAGAGAGACTAAGCTTGGCACACCAGGGACAAAATACACATCCCTAAGGTACATCTCCTACAATCCACCTCTTCCAACCACATCATACTGCCTATAGTTATCACTCAGTTAATTTCTTAAAGTGATTAATACACTGAGTAGTTTGAGGTTCTCATAACCCAATCATTTCACCTCTGAACTTTCTTGCTTTGTCTCTTACATGAGCTTTTGGGGGATACCTCACATCTAAACCATAACATAGAGCAATCAATTTCAGTGAGGAAAGGAAAAGATACCCACAGTTATCAAATGCCTAGTATGCACTTGACTCTATGTAAGGCAAATACATGTAAGATCTCACTCTGTCCATCATATACACAAAGAAATCAAGACTTTGGTGGGTTCAGTAATATATTCAAAGCTGTATGTCTGTGCATAAAGCAAGAAGCTTCATGCAAATGCTTCCTACTTCCTACTACAAAGATCATTCCCACTTCACTGTATCATGCAACAACTTGGGCTATCAGGTAGGTATGTTTAAGAGATGTGAGCTATTTATAATTGGGAAGATCAGTCTGAGAGTTTCTGAGAAAGTAATTCAGAAAATATAACACCATCTTCATTTTCACAAAGTAAACATAAAAACTACAAAGACATAAACTGTACAACCTGCAGGCATGTCTACTCTACTTTCTAAATTCTCTTTTTTTCTCTCTCTTTAATCTGGTGGTTTTTTATTGGTTTAGCTAATGTGTGATACAAACTCACAAGTGAGCATTCCCAATGTGCGTGTATCAGACACAGTCCCTGTGTGAAATGCACACTACCTGTAAGTTTTTTCTATTATTTTTGTATGTTAGTTATTAATAAAATGTTTTAGTTTTTGCATTCATTTAATTAGTAAGTATGATGTACATCTCCTCTACTGGCCAGAGTAGAGGGTTTCCTGATATATTAATTGTACCCTAAACTTTTACTAAAGTAACTCTTCATCTCTCAAGTACTGTAAAGAATTTGTCACTCCATATTCAGTCTTTTATCAAACTTCTAGTTTCCAAGACTTTGAGAATTACTTGTCAGCCAGTCCAAAAGCTCCTATCTCTCTGGCTACAAATGTGTCAGGATAAACATAATTGCATGTTCAGATTTCTTGGAAACCTTTCACAGGCTTTATCTTGTTTAAAAACTACTCCACCTGAATTTGGAAAACCATCACCTGATTAGAAAAAAAATAGTATCCTTTTATGATATGTCTTTTTCTTTATCTTTGATCTATTAGCATTTTGTTTGCAAAGAACAGCTTGCAGTATTTAGTTTGTCTGCTGGGCATGGTAATAAATAGTTCATGGACTTCCCAAATTCTGTAGTTTTTGTTTTTCAAATTTCATAAAAAGCTACTCTCACTCATCTATTTGACAAACATTTTCAAATGCTGCTACAAAATATCAGGGCTTGCATCTTGTGGGGAAAATCTGTCCCTTTGAATTCCTCTGTAACAGAATTGCAGAATTTTGCTATCACCCTCCTATTTGGAATATGAATTTATTTGTATCTTAACAAAAATCCAACCTATGGATGTGTCAGGACATTGATAGGGCAGGAACCCTGTGGGGTCCCTCTGGTTTAATTATCTTCCCATCCTGGATTCCATGTTGTTCTATTTTTTTCAATAGCTGAAAAAAATAAAGTGAATAAATAGAAATAAGGACTAGAAGAAGGATAGGGTGGAGATAAAACAAAAAGTGCTTAGAGAAAAGATACTCAAAGTATCCTCTGTTGCCCTCATTTGTGAATGTAAATTGCAGGCCAAATGGGCCCGGTAAGTAATTGGTGTGGAATAGCGGCCAGATATTGACTGATGAGTAATCACTTCCTTCCTGCCTGACTATAGCTCTTAGTAAATGACAGATTTTTATTTTCCCTTGGAAAATATGGCTATAGCTGGTCTCTGTGGAGAATGGATTGAACACATGAGAAATCAGCCATAGTAAGGGACATTCCATAGCCAACAGACTGGGTGGAATGCATAGGATAATTCTGATTGCTCTTTGTGAAAGCCTCATGATCTTGTCTCATTCTGCCTGAGGTGTTCATTTATAGGGCAGACTGTATCTGTTCAGAGATAGCAACTGAGTAGCTCTTAGATTTTGTTGAATCACATTTTCTATATTGTTGAAAATTGTTGAGTCACAATGCTTTCAGGTAGGACATGTACTCTCCAGTTAGTTTGGCTCTTTCAGTTCCCTGCCACTGTCTACTAGCAGCTCACCATATTCCTATTACCTTCTTGGTTCCTGGAAATATTTACATTTACCCCTCCTGCCTCACTTAGGCCATGGCCCTCTCTCACAAAAATATTTTGTATATAGCTATCTTACCAACTCCTCAGAAACCACCAATTCACAAACGCTCTCTCCTTTATGGATGTTTTCATTCATCACCTTTAGGCTTGTGTTGAACCAGGCACATTCTGCTAGAGCTTTTTAGAGGATACAGATGTGTTTGAGATGCTATCTATACAAGTTGAGAATGTAGTTAGTAGGAGAGGCAAATGTGCTAGTTCCCAGAACGAAAATGGAGTAACTAAAAAGCTGTCCCTGGACAGTGAGAGGGAGAATGGGGAAAATTAGCTGAGGAAAGAAAGTGGTTTGTGCCTACAGAATCCATATTTGCTGTTCAAGTTTCAATTCTATGTAGCTAATGTCACAACCACATAATGAGAAAGGGTGGAACCTACTCCAGCCCTATTGTCTCAATCAGCTAGAAGCAAAAATTAAGTTTAATTGAACATCTCCTCATAGGGGAATTGGTGATTGTATAAAACTTAAACATGGTATTTGCCATCTCTTAATTTACAGAATTTTATAGGACACTCAGTTTTCAAGATACCTTAAACCAAATGCCAAAGGCTGAGTTTTGTTTGAATACAAATTTCAATCTTTCTTTTAGCTGGATGTCTTGGTGATCACTATCCAATACAGATGTAATAAAAGTTATAAATATGATCCTAAATTTCCTGGTAGCCATGTTAAAAAAATTTTTTAAAAAAAGTAAGTAGATTTTATTTAACTTAATATATAAAATATTATTTCATTAAATTATATGAAAATATATTAAGACACATTTGCATTTAACTTTGCATACTAAGTCTTTGAAATCTAGTGGGTATTTTAAACTTAAGATACATTTTCATCCAGACTGGACTCATTTCAAGTGTTCAACAGCCACATGTGACTAGTAATTACTGCATTGGACAGAGTAGTTCTAAAATTTCTTCGAAGCTTCTTGAAATATCTCAGATCATGTGTGTATGTTAGGTAAATAAAATGTTAGACATAAATAATCTGGTAATTTTATTCCTTTAGGGTCTGGAATTTTGAAAATAATATATTTGCTGGCTGATTGACATTTTTATTCAAGTAGAAAATTATTTCCTGTGGTTCTTTCTTAATCATGATCATTTAGCTCACCATGAACTTATTTCAACAAGAGGTTGCTAGTTTCATAATTAAGGCAAACTCCTCAGCTAAGTAGCAATTTATTTTTTTTTCTCCATTCCATGTAAACACACAATGTCTGATATTTTTCACTTAAAGAAAACTCTCAGAATAATAGAATGCTTGCTTTGATTTCATTTGATAAACTCCTTCCTCCTGCAAAGATATATTAAACTTCATTAAAAAGTAAGCCCCCCAAAGTTTCTTTTTTATTTCCTAGTATTAGGATTATTATCAAATACTGATTCATGAACTAAGTTTCATAATGATTGATCCAAGTAAAAGAAACTATCTGTTCAGTTGATAATTCACTTCTAAACTTTACATTATTGCATTTCATTTTCCTGATCACGTGCATTCAGCATAGACTCCTGTATTGTGTGCATACTAATTTTTACCAGGGAACACCACCATGGTGCTCTCTTTCTTAAGAAGAACTACATTTAGAAGATGGTGCTCTCTGGCTCTCTTTAGGAGAACTACATTTAGAAAAGCCTTTTAACTCTTTACTGAGGTGGTGTTTGATCTCTATATTTGTGTGTTAGACACAAAAAATATTAATCAATCTGTTTAGTCACTCCCATATATTTAGACCTCAGATATGCTAGACATCATTAGGTTAACAAATAGATCTATACCTCTGTCATGCAGTTTCACTTGGCCATGGTAACCAATTTAATCTACAGCAGAACCTTATGGAGAGAAGAGTATTATTATTCCCAGTTTTACAAATTAGGAAACAGAGGCACAGATATACGAAGTGACTTGCCCTATCACCCATAGCTAGTAAGCAACTGGAACCCCACACTGGTTGCAGAGGCAGTGCTCTGAATGTTAGCCTTAATCTTAGTGCTCTTAATGTTAGTGCTCTTAATGTTACCACCTTTTGTACAGACAAATGTAAGAAAACTCACATAATTCTTGGCTTTATTTTTGCTGAGCCTTTCTGAGGAGGCTTAAAGGAATAGAAGAGTCCGTTATTGCATGAAACACGGGAAATATTTTATTAGTTTCCAGATGGAGAAAAGAGTAGAGTAAAATATTTCAATAGAAATCTATGACCCTCCGCAAAGAGCCCACTCGGGCGCTCAGGGCGCCCCAGTCGTGGTAGCGCCTGTACTCCCCCGGCCTCAGCAGGTACTGCCGCCCCCGGTAGTTGGGCAGCTCATAGAGGACCCAATAGCCCTCTAGCACGTGGAAAGAGTGGATGTCACTGAAGTGGAAGCGGTCCTGAAGAGAGGAGCAGTCCTCCGTGATCTCTACCATCTGGCCTCTGTAGTCCTCTCGCTCATAGATCCTGATCCTGTGGGAGCTGGACTGTGGATCCAGCAAGAGCAGACGAGGGGACGTCAGAAAACTTGACCTCATTTTAGCAACCTATCGCACATGCCCCTGGGTAATGGGCACTTAAAAATTTTTTTTTCATAACAAAGGTGACCAAATTAAGACTGCCAAACCCAGCACCTCTACAAATGTGAAACTCAAGAGGGCGCCATCCACCGTTCCTTTGATGAACGAAGCTCCTTCGCGTTTTCTGGTACCACAAGCTGCTGGAACCATAAGACTGGCCCTGCTCGGACCCATTTTGAAGTAACATTTTTATGTATTTGTTTTGTTCTCTCTTTAATAGATTTGTGGTGACCTAAAGCTTTCCTTAGATGACATACAAACTAATTAGACATTAGAGTAAAAAAACAACTACACCTCTGGCAAAAGTCATTATTTTGAATCTCAGTAGCATTAGAGAAAGCTAGAGAGGAAGTCAGATTGCTTTTCCTGCAAGAGGCACAGATTGGCTGCAAGTCAGGAAGAAAGCTCAGCCCAGGCAGTCCTTCTGTCTCTTCCTGTTTCAGAAAAGTAAGAGCATCTTAAGATTGGGCTTGGGTTCTCAGCTCTGACATAGGCTTCTGCTAATCAGTTTCAGGTGATGGACAAAAACGTATCAAGCTCATGAAGGAGGCCTTACAGAGTCAAGAGAATAAAACTTTTAGAAAAATGGAGGTGAGGCTGTTTGTGTTAAGCAAATCCTCTCTGGTATCTTGAGCTCCTGCTCTTCCTGCATCTGCTTGTTCCTTCCCAGCAGGCACCCGTTGTATTGTGTGTC
>CM053402.1:135780768-135846019 GCA_028644305.1 Xerus rutilus | reverse complement strand
ATGGACAAAAACGTATCAAGCTCATGAAGGAGGCCTTACAGAGTCAAGAGAATAAAACTTTTAGAAAAATGGAGGTGAGGCTGTTTGTGTTAAGCAAATCCTCTCTGGTATCTTGAGCTCCTGCTCTTCCTGCATCTGCTTGTTCCTTCCCAGCAGGCACCCGTTGTATTGTGTGTCTTCTTCCCCCATCAAACCCTTCTAGGAAGGATTCTCATAAAGGACTCAGTTTGAGGTATAAACGACTGCGCGTGAGGTATCTTCCCTCAGGTCAGTGTTTCCTGGCTTGCAAAGGACTCACATGTGTGCAGCCAAATATGATCTGCACGCCAGCCTGGCACGCGTGGAACTACGATGATAAGCCCTTCCTTCTTTTTTGAGAAGATGAAGCCCAGAGCTTACAGCCTGGAATCAGAAGTCAGGACTAGAAAGTGGAAATTTCACAAATGACTTCCTTTTCTGTAATAAAGAGGGTAGTGACCAGGTCTGAGATCAGAATGGGCCATAGCAGGGGGCGTTTTGATTACAGAGTATTTTCTTCATGTGAAAATAGGGGACCTAGGAAGAATTTACCTTCTCCACAGGGTGCTTAAAAAGGGATGGGATTTTCCTCTAAGAGAACCTCTTGGTGGTCTTATGTGCTGATAAGCAGGGAAATCAGGTAAGGAATAGGGAGGGAGGTGTTTAGGTTCCTAATTGCATTCTGGGTCCCATTGGGGCATTATACACTTTGAGGGGTTTCAAACTTCACAAAAGTAGTTCATGTTCCATATTCGAGAATCCACTGTGGAATTCCTGGCTCTGGGACTTGATTTGGGAAACAGAGGGTTCTGCAGGAACTCTGGGGATCTCTCTGTTTCCTTGTTTTGTCTTATCAAAAGGCCAGAGAACCTTGATGTTCCTAAGAGTTAATTTTAATTTGGGAGGGGCCACTCACCAGGTGTCAGGTAACCTCCTTTCATCCTTCCTTATCTTTAACCTCCTTGAGGCCTGTAAGCCAGCTGCTTTTATAATCCCGGTTTGAAGAAAGTGAGAAAGGACTTTGTAATCAACCTAAAGGCCAATTGATGGCATAGTTATCTATTGCCCACCTATCCCCTGTGGCCAAGACACTGAATTAAACCTTGCACTTAAACCTTGCACTACGTATTCCCAGTAGAGTTGAATTTGATTTAGCAAAGTAAACAGAACGTCCAGTTAAAAGCTTTGCATCATATACTTTTCAGGGGAAGGAAACCTTAGAGATGTTAATAAACAGTTGGAGCCAGAAAGAAGGCGACAGCCATCCCACCCTTAGTCCATGGTGTGACACCAAGTCTGGATCACTGACGTGACGCAGGGCAGGAAGGGAACCGGACTCACGTGGGGGATGAGGCGGCAGGAGCGGATGGAGTCGCTGAGGCCCATCCACTGCTGGTAGTCGGGGTAGTCCCCGCGCCGCAGGAAGTACTGGCAGCCCGAGAAGTTGGGCTGCTCATAGAGCATCCAGCAGCCGCTGTCCACGCGCACCGAGTTGCAGCGGCTGACATAGGGCTGCAGGTTGGAGTGGTCGCTGGTGCACTCATAGTGGCGGCCCTGGAAGCTCGGGTCCTCGTAGAAGGTGATCTGCAAGGCAAGGCGAGGCACGGGCTCAGAGGCCTGAGGCGGCGCCAGGTCCCCAGGTGCCAGCGCCCCTCCCCGGTCCCCGGGCGTCTGCCGGGCTCACCTTCCCCATGGCTGGTGGAGGCGGACGGCGCGAGCTCAGTGTGAGGGGCCGCGGCGGGCGGTCTATATAGCGGAGGGCTGCTGCGTTGGCAGAACAGCACAAAAGGGGCCCGCGGGGAGCAAGGGCATGTTCTCTCTTTTCTATAGAATGACCGTGGGTGTGGGGGGCGGGGTAATTGTATGTTTTCTCTTAGACTCTCCAGAGCTTTCGAATTGATGACCTGGTTAGCAGTGTCACTTGATGCCGCTTGGGCCTTTAAATGAAGCCTGTTTGGGAAATTGAAATTAAGTAAAGATGCTTAACGAGTTAATAATTGAAATTAAATATTTTATTTACTTTTTAAAATCTCAAAATGACTTCACTTTTCATAATAAGCAGGGTACTGACAAGGTCTGATGTCAGAATGGGCCACAGCAGGGGACCTTTAGCTTAGAGAGTGTTTTCTTCATGTGAAAATGTGGTACCTGGGGATTAATTTACTTTCCATAGGGTGCTTAAAGGAAGAGGATGAAGTTTTCCTCTAAGAGAACTTCGCTATGAGCCTACATGCTGATAAGCTGAAGGATCACATAACTAATGGGGAGGCAGGTGAGCCAAGGTTGGCCAGGAGGTAACCCTGATAAACCCTAGCCTCAGCTCTGCTTTCTGGAAACTGAGTGGGACCAGAGGAATCTCAGTGCAAGTGAACATTTAAATGTAACAAAATCTGTGATCCCACAATCTTGCAAAGGTTTAGCTTTCTGTTTTCCCAGCCCTGGGGCAGGTCCTGTTGGCTCTCTAGTTTTGGCTCCAGCACCTGGAGTGTTCCCCACCCAGCTTCCTCCAGCAGCTCCAGGTGCTCTCTTCACACCCTTTAAAGTCAGCTTTCTCCACACTAGTGGTATTGTGCCATTTTAGGCTGAAAATTCTCGGTGGCCTATCCTGGGCATTGTATGATGTTAAGCAACATCCCCACACGAGATGCCAGAGTAGCATATCCTTTTGTGTTCC
This sequence comes from Xerus rutilus, assembly GCA_028644305.1. Lineage (NCBI taxonomy): Eukaryota > Metazoa > Chordata > Mammalia > Rodentia > Sciuridae > Xerus > Xerus rutilus. Next base: position 135,843,327 of record CM053402.1, on the reverse strand, counting down.
CCAAGTTATAATAACCAAAAATGTCTTCAAACATTGCCAAATGCCCCCCCTCCCCCGTGTGTGTGTGTGTGTGTGTGTGTGTGTGAGGAGTAGCAAAATTAACCTCTGTTGTGAACCACTGGTCATATTTAGCATATAGTACTAGTTTAATGTGCACACCCTTCGTTTCTCCACTGCACGCATCAGTTGATGTCTAGACTGTATTTGGGGAACTGCAGAAATTTCTCAGAAACGTACTAGAGCCATAGAGTGCTAGATGAAGGAAGAGAAGGGAATGCTGCTGTTAATACCCCAAATTCAGTCAGAGCATTTTTATATTTTTATGTTTTATACAAAATCTTACTTGAAAATGGAGCTTTCTTATTTAATAATAATGTCTTAAAAATAAATAGATTAAAACCAATGCTGTCAGCCATTATGTCTTTTATGATACCCTTAAAAAACACATTTTCTACTCACTATATAGTGACACTGTCACCTTTTTGCATATGTTTGTATGAGTTTCTTGGAATAGCTTGGTATTTCCTTGTGAAAAGAGAGATCTTTATAGAAAGAAAGATAAGCCTAATAACCTTTGATGTGATAAAGTCTGGAAAAGTTGGGTTAGGACACTATACCACAGAAAACAAGAATGAGAGAGATACCACATGGAAGGTTCTGGACATTCAGGGATCAGCCTATAAATGTGGGCCCAGGAAAAGCTCTGAACTGCTGGCAAAGAGCTGTGTTCATACAGGGGCTTTGACAAATTCAATCTAATCTAGATGCTGACTTCAGTTTGAGGTTTTGTATTAAAGGTTTCTAAATAGTTCTTTCTAGCCATTATTTCAAGATGAATTAATGAAATATTGGTTTATTTATTTTAAAAAAACTGTTGATGATTAATACAGTTATTCATGGTGCTTTTATAAAATTTCAACTATACCCACAATCTTCTAACCTATAAAGCTTTGTACCGAGTAGATTTCTTTTCTTTCTTTCTTATTTATTTTGGAAATAAAATAAATAAGATTTCTTTTCTTTCTTTCTTATTATTGGAAGTTAAACCCAGGGCCTGACACATACTAGGTAAGTGCTGTACCATTGAACAACTTTTCCAGTCCAGATTTCTTATTGAATAAAACTTCTTAGGAGACTGAAAATAAATATTAGCATTCTATATATTAGGAAATAATGAGAAAAGACTTTTATTTCCTTTTATGAATAAAAAGGAGACAACAGTGTAGGAAACAGTGAGAACAGATCTTAATGGGAACATAATCTATTTTTATTTTTCCTTTCTGAAAAGCTTTACTAAAGAACTTAAGCTTTCCCTCCGAGATCTCTGAAGGAAGGGGGCTGGGGAGTCTTTAGAAAATGATGCAAGGTAGAATGAAGGTTTGAACCACTATCTAATAAAGAATGCATTACTCAGTATGTTGTTGGCAAGAGAATATGAAAAATTCAAATCACAAGTTTCTCCAAACTACTTTCTCCTAAAGGCTTATAGCATGTTTTCCCAAAAGGATTTGACAAAACCTACTTCTTCCAACTATTTTGTTATTTGAAATTTTGATCAATGTGGAAGCTCTTTATTCCTGAGATAAGAGCTAAACAATAAATTTCCTAGTATCCATGTTCTTTTGTGAAATATTTTTATGTCATCTTGGCAATAAAATATTTAAAGGCAACACATTATGTTTCTATTCTAAATCATATGCTATACAGTAAACTTCTGTAATCAAATTTGTCTCAATATGAGAAGCTGCAATTCCCTAACCCTGATCACAGAAATGTACCCAGGTTCTCAAAGAAGGTTGGTAAACAAATACAAAGTGCTATTATCATGAATATTAATTTTCTGAGGCAGAAAAGTAATTCTGCCTATCACAGATCTCTTGTTAAGGCCATACATTACAATTCATCTTTGTATTTAATCCAACTATTTTCTTTTAATAAATTTGTAGCATTCATACTAATAGCAAAAAATAGTTTGAAGGCAATTCGTTTTTAAAATAGTCTCTTATAGCAGTTGTGCATTGCAGACCTTTTAAAACATGTACAGAACAAATGTTCATTTGTTCATACCTTCATTTTGGGATGCTAAATACAAGTAAAATTTGCAATTTCAAGACAAGCAAAAGAGGAAAGTGGAGGTATATTAGATCATATGAATTTTTAAGATATATTCTGTTTTATATGTATGTGTGTTAGAGATATATATATCTTTTATATACATATATATACACACACATATATATATATGTGAAAAAGAACTCTAACCCCAAAATGACAGAAAAAGAAAATTACAATTAAAGTTTAAGATTACTTTCTATTTTAAAATGGCTAAACTGTTTTCAACAAAAAGATTAAAGTTTATACCACTTTAAATATCTGGTTTCAAATAATTCAGTAAAAATAAGAGGCAAAGAAATTTTTTAAAATTACTCAGAGAAAAGTAGTGATTATTTTTGTTTGTTATTGGAAAAATTTCAGTCATTACCTCTATTATAGCAAACTTCTGACAAATAAATAATTAAATTAAATAATTAAATATTAATAAATAATTAAATATTAAATAAATAAAATAAATTAATTGCGGCCTAAAGAAATTAAATGTAAGTACACAAATATTACAGAGGTTATGATTTATATCCTGCTCTCCATTTCTTTGAATTATGTCATTTCATATCGTAAGAAGCACCATCTCTTTGACAAAATATAATTTAAAAAAATCTAAGAATATTGTAGCCCAGAGAAAATGTTTGTCTATGTTTCTTTCTCTAAAAGTCTTTCATAAATCAACACTAGGTTATATAAAACTAGTTTCTCAATAAAATTTAGTCTGCTATTTTCTCTAAGGAAAATGAAAACAGGAATATAGTTGACCTAGATATCTAAAAAATAGCAGACAACTTTACTATGGGAAAATAAGAAACAAATATTATCTGCTTAAATTCTTTAAAAAGACTAAATCTTTAAAAAATGATCACTAAGATCTTATAATGGGTTTGTAATACATTTTCAAACATTTGGCCTATGATGTATTTTAATGTATTAAATGCCTTTAACAGGCAATTAGTTGTATGACTGTAATTAACTCACAAAAACTTACTGATTTCCTTTTCTACAAAATGAGGTATTCAGTTTAGAGATTCCAGAGATTTTAGAGGTCATATTTTACACATATAATTCTATTCATTTCTTGTTCCTACTAAAAAAGTAGAAATAAATATCAGCAGGTGCAACTATAGACTGGTTTTATAATCCTTTTATTCTTCTTAACTGGAAATTAGAACACCAAAAAGGAATATATTAGGGTTGCCTGTTTTCTCAGATTACTGTGTAGTTTAACAGGTAAGTAAACTGTTTGCTCGATGCAAATCACATTAGCAGAGAACTATTGCTCCTTAGAGAAATTCTGTTCTGACGCTCATCATCTTAGTGAATGTTGACAATTAAACTACCTCATCTTATTAAAATAGCAGCCTTAAGTAAAGTTTTTATTTTCATAGTTTCACCCTAGGTAATATCTAATTTCTAAAAAATTTTTTCAAACGTGATCTTCTTCCTATTATTCTCTTTTTAAAACCAGCTTTATTGATATACAAAGAACTCCAAATATTTAGTATGTACAATTTGATGGGGTTATATGTGCACAAGCACCCATAACACCATCACACACTTAAGGGAATAGACATATCCAACTCTTCCCAAAGTTTCCCTGTACTCTTTGTTCAATGGGACAAGGATGCTGAACAGTGAGCATCTGTGCTTGGTTGGTCCTACATTTTCAAATATAGAAGTAGAAAAAATATTTGAGCAAAAAACAATGGCAGATCCTCAGAACAGACTTAGGATGTTTCTTGGCTGATTCTCATATATATGTAAATACCATATTTTATTTTATTTCTTTATTTTTTGGTGGCAGGGATTGAACCCAGGGGTGCTTAACCACTGAGCAACATCCCCAGCCCTTTTTATTTTGAGACAGATTCCCACTAAGTTGCTTAGGGCCTCACAAACTTACTGAGGCTGGCTTTGAACTTGGAATCCTCTTGACTCAGTCTCCTGAGCCACTTGGATTATATGCATTATATGAACATAAAAGCGGACTGCTGAACCAATTCATAACATGAAGACTGTATGTGCTACCGAACCTAACCATGTTTTAGATTTAAGTTCATTTAAAGATAAAAAGAGCCGGGTGCGGTGGTGCAAGCCTGTAATCCCAGCACTTAGGGAGGTTGAGACAGGAGAATCATGAGTTCAAAGCCAGCAGCAGCAACCGCGAGGTGCTAAGCAACTCAGTGAGACCCTGTCTCTACATAAAACAAAAATTGGCTGGGGATGTGGCTCAGTGGTCGAGTGCCCCTGAGTTCAATTTCTAGTACCAAAATAAAATAAAATAAAGATAAAAAGATTTTTTAAAAATGAGTACTAAATAGAATGAAATCACTTAGTATAAAGTACTTACTTTGCTCTTTCTATCCTCACCTATAAATCCATGTTCATGTTTTCACGAGGAGATTTTTCCTATTTAAAGCCTTCATGTATGCTTTTATAAATGAAAGTTCATTCTGCTGCTCTTTTCACTTTTACAATGAGTGAAAGAAAAATGAGGGAATTCATGTTACCTGCTGTGGCCTTATTTTAAATGGACCTGCTCAGGTTTGATTTGGGGTGAGGTTGTAAGTCCTTTTACTTGAGCTGGAATTGTGAGACAACTGGGTATTTCTCCCAGAAGCTGAAAACAGTCATAGTTACTTAGAGGGCTATCATACTACAAGACGAATTGTCCATTATAACTGCTGCAGAAGATCTGTAACAATCTTTTAAAAAAAGTGAGAGTAAACTAGGAACAGGTTCAAACTCGAGATATAATACTGATTTGAGCATGCCAGGAATTTTCATTCACTGAACATAAACAAAAGCAGATTGCTGAACCAATTCATAACATAAAGACTGGCTTTCCAGAACCACATTCTATTTCCAATAACAAAAAAAAAGTAAATACACAGAAAAGCTTTATGAAGTGCCAAAGGATGTACCAGCCCCTACTAAAAACAAATACTTCCATGTCAAATATATTTTGTGTGCAAAACTCTGTTACTCTATTTTTTAAAAAGCCCCGAGAGACGCAACTGTATTTTTCCAAACTAACAAATCAAAAACAAAAATAATGATCTGAGAAAAGACTGGAAATATTAAAAGTATATCCCCAAACTATATAGATTTAGTGTCAAATTTTTCTCTAAGTATAAATCTGGGACAACTACATACAGATCAATTGTTTTCTAAATGGGGGAGGGAGGACATATATTATCTAGTACTTTCTTCAAAGAGGTCATCAGTTTTATACAGTGTTAAAATACTAAAAATTTGGGGGTGTAGGCCACTTTGACTAATATATCTCCTCTCTTCACTCCATGGTGCTGGCCCTGTTTGCTTCCCTTGCTACTCCCGCATAAACCAAGTCTCTCTTGTTATGCATTCTCTCTGTCCATGTGTTAATCTCAACAACTATGTTCAGCTGCATTGCTTTTCCCTACTTGGCCTGAGACGTGTCGCACTTTATTTACTGAAAAATCTATTACAAAACTAACCCAGTTCACTGGCAGTTGTGAAGGAAATAAAAATCATTTATGTCCATTTAGTTGGATTCAATTCAGGTCTATTCAGTGGGCATATTTAAAGTATGTGGTCATTACTATGTTAATATGAAGCAACCACTCATCAGACAATACTAAATGTACACAGTGCTTTGTTAGTTTTATCTCATTGACCCTCATAAAACTCCACTGGTTTTCTCTCCCATTTTACAGATGAGAAGACTAAGGAATATTGTTTCTGCTGGTTGTTATGAAGATTAAATGATAAAATAATTAGCAAATTGCCTGCCTCCTAAGTATCCAATAAACTTCTATTCGTGTGTATGTGTGTGTGTGTTTAATTATCGAACTAAATGACCATATAACAAAGTCAGAAAACTATGAACCATGATTTTGGTGAATATTTTAACATAGACACTCTTGCTGAAGAGAATGGGGCAGAGCAGAGAGGTTCCCGTCCTCCATGGAGCTGGCTGCACTAAGCATCTTTGTCACCCAGCAGACCTGTGCTCTAAGAGTATGGCTTTCTTTTGTTACTACAGACAGTTACAAGTGAAATTGAGGATGTCCTGTTTAGGGACCCTGAAAGTTTCTCTAGTAACCCATCTTCATGCCCTTCTAGAAGAGTGTACATACGCTAGTCTAGGGAGCTGATTTCCCCTGTTTAAACTCTTATGGGAAAGAATTCTTAACTTCCCTTGGGAAAGCATTTGATATCTCTCACCACTGCAGGCCAAGGAACACTTCCAGAAGGCTCAAACTCATTTTCTTAACATTTAATGGCAAAGGAGCATGTTGTTATACAGAATTTCAGAACTAGAGAACACATTGGAAATCATTTGGCTGTACATCCTCTTTTTGCAGATGTGGTCCAGAATATTGATGTCAAAATTCAGAATAGAGCTGAGTTTTCTTTAGTTTTAGTTTAACACTCTTTCTACTGTATCATTTTGTCTCTTAGGGCCAAACAGAGTACTACGGTGCCTAATCTACTGCCATGCATAATACCAAAGGTAGAATATTTATATGTATAGCATGGAGTTTTCAGTAAGTTTCAGTATTACTATTCAACAATACTGTTATTCAAAAAAAAACTCTGTATACAGAAAAAAATATACTTTATTAAAGGAAGAAGTAGCCGATTAGTGACTTCAAGTAAGACCATTGATAACACAGATGTTCAGTTCCACATAAGAAGCCAAATGAAAGTTTCCTGCTTATCAGAAAAATCTGGAATTCTGGTTGCCTTTTGTTATTTTTGAATTTTCTGGTCCTAAAGATAATCACTGAACCTTCAGTGGGTATTACAGTACAAAAAAAGATAACAGCAGGAAAAAAAATGCCAGCCTTATTGTCTATGGATCAGGGTAAGGTGGAAGCCTTCTCCAGGAGCAGGAAAGATGTGATAGAATTAATCAACAGCAGAAAGAAAAAATCAGAAAATGAGCTTCTCTTGAACAGGCAGTGAGAGCAAAGTCCCAAGGGAGACAAGAAATTTTAGCAAAAGAAATGACATGAAATGTAAAGAAAATTGGGACAATCTGATACAAGCTACACATCTGGATAAGGAGTAAATGTCTTCTTTATGCTTTCCTATATTTTCAAAGTGAAGCTGTATTTTTAAATTATTTTTAAACTTTGACCACATGTACATATGACATTTTATTAGTGTCCTGTTGGATGACATAAGCAGAGATTGTTTTTCTCTAGAGATGATGTTTAGAACAAAAAATTAATAATAAGTTAAATTACTTAATTAAAAAGGGGGAATATTTGGAAAGTGGGCTGGAAATAAGCCAGTTTCTGAAAGTCATGAGAAAGGAGTACATGGATTGTGTTTTGACCTAAACTAAGTTACTTCCAAACTGCCATTTTCATTTAATATTTTGAGTTTGTGGTAAAATTGAATGATTCAAAATTCAAGTGAAAGGCAAAGTGAAAAAACCTCCATTCCAAATCTTTGTTCTTCAGCTATTTCCCTTCCCTGGACTCAACCAGTATAACCAGGCTCTTAGTTAACTGTCTACAAATAGTCTATGTACCAATAAACATACATAACTTCATAAATAACTTTATTAGTTTCATATCTTTATAACTTTATTCTTTTTACGATATCTATTTTTACACATGTAGTATAGTTTTTACACATTTTATAACTCTTCATGTATAACAGATATCTTTCTTACAACTGTTTTCTTATTGGCTTTGTTAACACTCTGTCTTGGGGATAATTCCATATCAGTTCATAAGGAATTTCTGCTTTTCTTTTTTTTTTTGACTCAGTATTATTCCAACATAAGGAAGTATTATAATTGGTATTCCAAGCAGGACCAGGTAGGTCTTTTCCAACTCTTTATTGTTATAACCAATGCTGCAGTGAATACCCCCATTTGCACATCTTCCTTCCAGCTTTCTCCACTACCTCTGCCAACTACCTTTCTGACCTGGCAAGTTTGAATCGTTTTCTATCTTAATTTACTGGTCTTGGACCTGCCTTTGACTTAAGAATGTGGCTGCAATTTCCTAGACTTCAAAGTTTCTCTGATGGGTATCTTCTTGATGACAGTAGCAAGAATTTTTCTAATAGGATTTAAAGCATGATAAACAATCACAAAATTCCATACTTTGAGGTGGAAGGAATTTTAGAATGTACTTTCTGACAGCCAATCACACTAAAAGAAATCTGTGTGCTGCGTGTGTGCCGCAAATGATGGGTTACAGTCAGATTCACCTTTTATATGGAAAAGCAGGGTTACAGTTTAATGACAGGCTTATAAAACCTAGTGGTTGAATATATTGCTGTATATTGCTAAATAATGTTGCTATAATAAATCATGGCATAATGGAAGAGCTGGAAACAGGACTTGACTGTACTGCTTTGAGGTTGATGAATATATAAATCAAAATTTATATATTGACTATTAATTGACTACTTGTCATTCATTTGGTTTCATAGAAAGAGCAATTGATGTGATGCAAAAAGAGCCACCAGATAGAGATAGAGCAGACTCAAAAAGCACAAGGTTAGCAGGGTGTGGTGGTGCACACCTGTAATCCCAGCACTTTGGGAGGCTAAGATAGAAGAATCACGAGTTCAAAGCCAGCCTCTGCAACAGCAAGGTGTTAAGCAACTCAGTGAGACCCTGTCTCCACATAAAACACAAAATAGGGCTGGGGATGTGGCTCAGTGGTCAAGCTGAGTTCAATCCCTGGTACAAAAAAACAATTGACATTAGTCTAGACTTCAATGAATTGCCATGGAACTGATCAGATATGAGAATTATCCTCTCCTTATTGGCTTTATTAGAAGTGGACTACTACCTGAACTCCACCACTGCTCTGTCAAGAAAGAGAAAGGTGGAATAACTGTTGGCTTATGTCCATTATAAGTGTGCACATATCCATTACTAGGAAAAAGACAAGTAACGAACTTCACATTCCTGGATATTTCAGAAAGCATAGGTAAATTTTACTTGACTTTCCCTTGAGCTGCTTGTTCCTTTTAAACAGTTTAATTAAGATACTAGAGAATATATTTTCAGAAAAATAATTTTACACTTAAATATTTTATATATCAACCTGCTACAGGATAACAGTTCCTTATTATTCCATTTCCTTTTTACCCAGAATTTTATATTTATTTGTTTCAGGTGAAAACACTATACACATCATAAGCTATATTTATTAATTAAAAATAAAATTAAAGATGCTTATTTTTCTCAAGAGACATTTCTTCTTGCCAAGTTTTATTGAAAATCTAATAAGGTAAAATAAAACTGCCTAAAAGTTTCATGGTCAAAACACCTTCTCTTTCATTCTTCAGTTCATGCTTTGTTTTCTTAAACTGTGAGAAAATTTTATTTATAGAAGTTTAGAAATTTATATTTGCAAATTTGATTTGCTTACAATATAAAAAGCATGTCCTAGGCAGCTGAAGGTAATTTCTGTTTTGCTAAACTTGACTTGTGAGCATTACAAAGATCTGACTCATTAGACTCCTTAGTTATTTCAATCACCTAAAATTGGTGACCTTCCTGAGTGTGTGAGTGGCTCAGAGGAGAGGTATCTTAGGTGGGTAGCTGGTACTTTAGGGTATACTTATGGTTGTCCCTTACCTGGGGCAGGGGCAAATTCAGACTACTGCCAGCTTTTGTAAATATAGTTTTATAAATAAGTTTTTTTTTCAAATAAATATTTACAGCCCCTTCCATTTGTTTACATATTGTCTATAGCTGATTTCATCTTACAACAGCACACTTGAGTGGTTTCATCAGAGATCATTTGATTAGCAAAGCCTAAAATACCTATACTTGCCCCTTTAAAGAAAAAGTTAAATAAGCCCTGAAATAGGGTGAAAATTTATTAATTTTTCTTACAATAATTTTCATGACTCATTCCTGCTTTGCTAACCAAATTTAAAATGGATTAATTATACTTTCATTTCTAAGCCAGAAGCAGAAGTTCTACTCTTCAAATATAACTTTCTTTTTTGGGTCTGGGAAAATCATAAACTTAACTTAGAAAGCTCAACATGATCAGAAGGTAAGAATGCAAAGAAGGGCGATTAAGAAATTATTTTAAATTTCTTCAAAATTCTCATGTTCAATTTGAGCTTGTCATTTGGTACCACCTCAATGCAAATGTCTCTTCACATTCTCAAACATATACAAATAATAATCATAAAAAGAACAAATAAGATCATCTACAGCCTATATCTCAGTCACCCTAAGAACAAAAATATACTATTTTTTTACAGTTACCTACAAGTGGCAAATTGAATATCCAAATCCAGCAGAGTCCCTGCAGATTTCACATCTGCATAGAAAGTCCTCAGAAAATGTGAAGACTGTTTTGAAAAGAGGAGTCAGATGTAGTGAGCCTGGAAAAGCAGGGTGGTGGTAAAAGCAGGTATAGTTAACCCCCACTCCTCCTCCAAATGCAAGTCCTGTTTCAGGAGGGAAAACACTGAAAAAAGTTGTATATGTTGGAGCATTGGCTTTGGGCACGACAAAAACAGGACAGTTCTGAGACATGGGACTTGAGAAGACAGTCCTGCCCTGGGGAGAGAGAGGGTTACCTTGACAATGAAGGAGGAGAAGCCCTTGGAGATCCTGTGGTGAAGGAAAAAAAGATTTCCTGCAGAAAAAAGAAGGAGAATTTCCTGCAGAAATAAAAGACATTCATAAAACTGCAAATTGATACCAACATTTTCTTCCACACACATACACACACACCTTCCAACAAAAGGAAAGTACAGAAGACATTGCTTCCAACCAAGAAATCTAGTTAAACTTGCAAATCTAGCTAGCTTCTGCAAGCAACTCTTCTGGAGTTGTCTACTGGTATAGGAGGTACCAGTAGACAACTTTGTAAAGAAGAAAATGGAGATGATATTTATATAAAATACTGTAATAAGAGAGCAGATAATAATAATCACAACATTTTAGGAGACAAAATATTAGCAACACATAAGCAAAGGAGATCTATATAAATTAAATGTTGGCAAACAAGAATTTGAAGATATTCAAAAAATTAAAGATTTAAAACTTGAATATAAATGAAGCAAATTTTTATTTTATTTTCTTAACATAGTCTTGCCCAGTTTGGGGGAGCTAACAGAGATTTTGTTGTTATTTAGATCTGCTATTTCCAGGAGTTAATTTTTACTCATCATCTCTCTCCTTCGGATAATTTAATTCTTTGAGGAATTACATTATTCTTATTTTTAAAGAGTAGTCAAAAACAACAGAAACCTCATGTTGATGAAAATCTGAAACCTCTTTTAAAACCAGAACATAAAAGTATTTTGATTCAGCTAGGGCATATTAAATCTTTATCAAATTTGATGAATTAAAAAGGCCACCAATCTTTAAATATGAATTCAGGATGATTTTGTAGCAACTTCTTCACTCAAGAAAATGTCTTGATATTTGAAATATTTCTAACACTAGCCAGCCAAAGGAAGAGGCCAGAATAGTTTTTAGAACCAACTACTCATATTAGATTCAAATGTATCAGGTAAGACAATAAAAGATATACTTCTAAAAATGTTCTGTTAAAATTATTCTACTGATGATATGGTATATCACTCCTCAGGAAAATGGGTACAGTGAAATACCATGTGCTTGAATTCCTTTTTTTTGTTCTCAAAAGCCTGGCCAAGTAAAGGGAACTGTAAGAGCAGGTCTGGGCTGGAAGGTCTAGATGGACATTACCTTGAATGACACTGGCTTTTGCTCATGCATACTGGGAACTAGGGCAAGATAGTGCCATTGGTGGAAAGCTATTGTCTTGCATGTGTACCAGGACAACTGCTTCTTGGGATGCTGGTCAAACTAAGCATACTTGATGCTGATGATGTTACTGTTTTGGCAACCTAACAAATAGACCCCCCACTCTGAATACGGGCAAGGGCAGAGCTGATGGCACCAGGAAAGGATATGTGTCACTTATCTAGTCAGTTGCCTCTGGACAAAACACCATGAGGAAGAGGAGGGGCTGCTTGGCAAAGCACCATGAGGGATAGAGGAGTTCTCTGTCAGCCTGTCACCACTGAACTCTTCTTGGAGCAGTATCTGATCTCCTGTGAGCTTTCCCCAATAAAACATGTGTCTTCCATGCTGTCTCTGGGCACTTTCTTGGGCAGTCTGCAACCTATCCCATTGCCCTGGCACAACTGGGCTGGGGACGAGATGCATGGTCAGGGATCAGGCTTCACATATCAAGAAAGATGATTTTTAGGAATAAAACTTACACATCAAAAATTGGAAGACAGTGTAACCCATACATGTTTAGGAAGGACCTCAGCATGTGTTCCTTGCTGGCCTATTCAGGCAAGAACAGACTTAATCGACTAGAAACACATTTCAGTCACTTAAAATAACTTACATTTCCCTTTTCCTCTCCAGACTCTACACAACCTGGTGAGTTTCATGGATAATTAAAGCAACATGCTTCATTTCCTCTATATACTTTTAATAGAAACCTTTATCACTTCTCTAAATTACAAGTTAATTTAGTAAATACATTAATTTGTTGAACTGTTACTTGATATTCACATAGAAAGCATTTAGAACTCAATAATTTCAAGCTAAAGGAGCTCTCAAAGACAGTCTAATACAGCCCCAGCATTTAATTAGGGAAAAAACTCAAGCCCAGCAAGGTGACATGACTTTTCTAATGTTTCACCATTCGTGTGTGACAGAACTGGGACTGCTCATCGGCACTGATCCGTTCCCTCTTGGTGTAATGTGTAACACATTGCACAAACTCCAGCATGGACCCTGCCATTTTGGGGATTACTAGTCAAGAAAAGAGAACTCAGAGGAGCCACTCTAGAGATATGTTAGTGCATGTAATGCAATGTCCTATACATTTTTTTTTAAAAAATTAATCTCTTCAGTGGATTATTGCCAGGGACTTATTCCTCTTTCACTCACTCCAGAAAAGCATCAGATACAGACTACTACCACAGATTAATATAAGAGGTGTCATTCTCAAAAATGCATTTTAAAAACCAAATGTGTATACTCCATAAGGAGGACCCTGTGGCTGTCATGAGGACATGTCAACTACTGGTAGTGTCATCCATCAAAGTCCCACCTGCTGCAGTGTGAAATGTATTACTGTTAGGAAGGAGGGTTGCCACCCACCCAACACCCCACCTGAAGTTCCTCCTATGAAGGAAAACTGGACCATCTTCTGGTTAAAGGGAGGAAGCTAGACGATCAGGAGGGGAATTCAAGGTGCTAAAGGGAAGTCCTCAATCCTAGTATGTGCCGTAACCCAAGGGACTGACCTGAAGTTAACTTTTTGGCAGTTAGCATCATTAGTGTTGTGGTTTGCTCTTGCTCTCTGCGTTTTCCAGGGAAAAAAGAAACTTAGAGTGCACAGTAGAAAAGAAATTATGTCAGGTTCAGCTGTCAATCAAAGTGTTAATCAACCCCAAATCTACCCATGGGAGAAGGAGCAGAACCACCACAGCCCAATAAAAGCGAGCTGCACTGTGTAGATAGGGCCTTGAGCTACTGCAGCTCAGACTGCTCCTCTCCCAGAGTGTACTTTCCCTTTCAATAAACCTTTGCTTTGCTTGCCAGTCTCTCATATCTTGCTCAATTCTTTGTTCAAGACTCCAAGAACCTGGGTCCCAGACACCCTGGGGACCCCTGTCAGTGTGCCAGTAACATCATTATGCTCTGTGCAAACAGTTTCCAGTGGATGGCCCAAGGAAGCAGGGAGACTGAGCTAAACCTCTTTGTGGAGACCCAGGACTCATATGATGTCTGAGTTTGGCACAAGAACTCCCCAGTGGTCTTGTTGGTCTTGCTAAATCTTCTTTACTTGGCAGTGTAGGGTCCCCGAGCTAATGTAGAGTGCTTCCACCCATCCTCCCCTCCCCATTTCCTTCACTTGGGCTCAGACTTTGATGTGTTGGCTCTCCTAGTCTCTGGGTTTTGTTGTTTGTTTGTTTTGCTGTCTTCTCCTCTATCCTCCAGCATTTTTTTTCTAATAAAATACTTGCATATTTAACTCTTCAGGCCAGAGATTTTACAGATCCTTTCCAGGGCTGCAAGAAAAAGATCATTCAATTCCTTTGCTGTAATCCAGCATCTTGGTTTTTCCTCTTCTTTTTTATTTCTGCTTCTTTTGACCAGGTAGCAAATTCCTTTGCTGTAATCCAGCATCTTGGTTTTTCCTCTTCTTTTTAATTTCTGCTTCTTTTGACCAGGTAGCAAATTCTATTCCACTGGGCATTCCAATGGCCACACCTAACATCTCTTTAAGGAATATGTCACTAGATTTCAAGTTTACTGCACAAATGTATTTTCCTAATGGGGCGTTGGTCAACTTTGCAACTTTGGCCTCTAAAATGGTATTGGAAGAAAAAATATTGAAGGTGAAGAAAGTGTTTTTTGGCTATTCCAAACCAGCATCTGTTTAAGTCATAACTTAGAAAAAACCACATTTGTTAAAAATGATCTGCCTGCTGGGCACAGTGGCACACACCTGTAATCCCAGCAGCTCGGGAGGCTGAGGCAGTAGAATCACGAGTTCAAAGTTAGCTTCAGCAAAAGCAAGGTGCTACTCAGTAACACCCTGTCTCTAAATAAAATATAAAATAAGACTGGGAATGTGGCTTAGCGGTTGAGTGCCTCTGAGTTCAATCCCTGGTACCACCCCTCCAAAAAAGAAAAAACGATCTGGTTGAACAGATTTAGCCCATAGACATTTTGGATTTGAAATTATAATAAACATCCTGGATGTCATAGAACATGAGCCAAGTACAGTGTAAGAAGCCATAAAACATTAACAATATTACATGAATACAAACCTGTATTATTTACTAAATCATGGAAATCTGAGAATAGGAAGAAACTGAGTTACAATTAGTGTCATCTTGGTGATGACCTATAGATGGCAGCTGGAGTGGTCATCAGGGAAATAAAATCACTGGGGTCCAACAAAAAATAGAAGAGAGGTAATAGCAGGTTGTACAATATCAGAACAACCAGCAGGAAAATGATGATATTCACATCTAATAAGTTATTACCTAGAAAAAGAAAATAAAAGGCTCTGAGATTGAGGGAGGTGCATAATATTAGTAGCTTGCCATCAAAACATGGGGAAATATCATTGCATAATTTCAGTGTTCTGCTGTATACTAAAAACATTAAGGGGTTAGGGCTATAGATTAGGTGGTAGAGTGCTTGCCTCACATGCACAAGGTCCTGGGTTCAATCCCTAAAAACCCCCTCCCCCAGAAGAAAATGGACTCTTGAAGTCATCAGTTCCAAATTCTATCCACGTTTTTCAGTGATCAGGAAGTTCTCATCTTTTCTTAGGCCTCTGAATTCTCCACATGCTTGGATTGACTCCTCATTCACTCAATGATCAGGTTCGATTTATGGGAGTTCTAGCTACCCTAGTTTGCAGAAAATTCCTCTTGGAAATACTAGGGAGTGTGTGTGTGCTTGTTTTTATTTTAGCATAAAAGCTAGTTGGAGCAAAGACATAAATAATAAACAAAATAAAATGGATGAATAAACCTGTTTTAATGGTTGCTACTCCGAAAACAATTACTATCAGCTGGATATTATTTATTTGAATTTTTTTTAGTTGTAGATGGACACAATACCTTTATTTTATTAATTTTCATGTGATGCTGAGGATTGAACCCAGTGCCTCACACATGCTAGACAAGCACTCTAACACTGAGTCACAATTGCAGCCCAGCTGGATGTTATTTAAATCCGTGATTTTTATTTATTCATCTATTTTCCACACTAATCCCTTTAGGTATTATGGTTATTTCCATTTTATGAAATGAAAATTGACACATAGGGTGGCTAAAATATTTTATCAAAGTCACACATTGTGATCACACAAATCATATCCTATGGGGCATCCATAAAAAGCCACACAGCAAGTGATGAGGCCAAGAGTCAACTGAACAATTAATTTCAGATCTTTTAAAATCTCCTCCAGAATTCTGGTATCCATGCTGTCTCATTCTCACCACTTCTTGAAAATGTTTCTCTAAATTTTCTTAAATGTTCTCTAAAATATTACTTAAATTCTCTTTCCAAGTGGTGTTTACCACCACCTCTCAAATACTCTGTTGTCTTCAATATTAAAAAAGAAAAAGTTCATTTTAAACCATATGTGGCTTCCCCCAATGTCCTTTCCTTCAAGCATAAAATTCATTGAAGATGTTCTTTTCACCCTTACTTCCTCTCTTTATCTCTCCCTCCATCTCTTTCTTAATACATCCTCCCCACTAACTCCTTGATGCTCTAGACCATCACCTAAATAGCTTATCGTGTCTACAATCACCTGTGATCCAGGGAATGTGCCCTTGTATTGTTCCTCTTAACTCCCAGCAGCATCTGACACTATGCCATCCTTTCCACTCTTGACCCTGCATTTGGAGTTTGTGTCCTAAACTGTCTTGTGCTGGATTTTTTCTTTTCTTCTGTTTCACCATGACCTGCTTCAGGAAAGAATCAGTAAACCCAAGGCTGAAATAATAACATTAAGAAATAAAGACAAAGGACACGAAAACTATATTTTAAGCAGGTGCTTGATAGATGGAAAAAACCTAATGGGTCTGATGCTAATAAAGAGAGAAAGCCTGCCAACCTTTATTTTATAGGGGAACACATCAAAGGAATTTATTGTTAGGAAGAGTTCTTTAAACAAGAGAGGCAGTGGTGGCTTATCACTTGGGCAGTAATTCTTCCTCCTCCAGGCAGCTGGTGCTTCAAGGCCAATTCCATGTACTGGTATTTCTTTCACCCAAGGCTAGCAGGCATCTAAATTCAAAGCTACTGAACTCATAAATTACATGCCAGGCATGGAATCTGCCCCATTAACCGAGGCCACCAGCAAATGAGCGTGTCTTTCCACACCTTTGCATGGAAAGATTCTCAGATGCAGCAGTCAAGCTGTCCAAGGCTGTGGAGTTCAAAGCAATAATTTATTTGCTGCTGCTGACACTTCCGATGTTAGTTTTTTCTGTTTGCTTAGCACTATCTCACTGTTTATGTTTCAGATGGTTTCCCCTTTGCTCTGGGCATTGCTCTCTATAAGTTTTATTCTTTCTGTCCCCCTGGTCAAATCTACAAATCTACATCCTCCCCAAATCTACATCTAAACATGATATGACTAAATTGGCTATAAAGCAACTAAATGAGAATCTTTGAGTAAGACTTGAGCATCATATAATGTAAAAGTTACTCAAATGCTTGCAATGCATTGACATGACTGAGTAAACTGGCAAAGTTTATATTTTGAAATTTTAAGTAAATTTTACTATTAAGAGAAAAGGCGATGCACAATTTATAGTGTAATCATCTATCATAACTAGCATTAGAGCTTATGGAGAAAGTCCTTGTGTGGAAGGGGATGGCTTCTGTTTTTAATGGTCTTCCCCAGCTACAAGTAATAACATTTGTCATTTTAATTCAGTAAATGGGTTATCTCACCATCCAGTGAAGTGTCCCTTTTGTATACTGTGTTCCCAGAGAGGAAGAAATTGTCTCTATACTTGCTTTCCACAGTCACTGAATATGGAATGCCTACTTAGGAACACCACTTGACAATAAAGAGGGATGGGTATGGTTTGCAATGCTCAACAGATATAAAAAGAATTTTAGATATGTTATAAAATATCCTTCAACTCACACTATCATGTTTTATTCCTTTCTAAAAATTTGAACCTATTTCTTTTGGGGGCTTCAAGTAACATTCTTTACATTTTATTTGACTGGGTCATTTAGCTTGAGATGTCTTCTTGTCTGTAAGCCTAACTTTGCACGTTGAAAGAATCTAACATGTCCTGTCACTCAGGTTTCCACTCTCCATAGAACAATAACAAAGCTAGAAGAAACCCAGAGATTTTTGAATTCTCTATTAGTGTCTGAGGAACCATATTTTCCTCATCCACCAACACACATAATGAGATGTCCTTTAGAACAAAGGACTCACACTCAAGTTTGGTTTAAGATTCCAATTTTTCTCTGATTTACATGTTTTTATGCATGAATATAGAAAATGTTAACATTGTTTATCTCAAGGTGAAGGAGTATGGATTTTTATGTGTTAATATATTTTTATGCATTTTCTGAATATCTTATAATAAGTAGTTGTCAATTTTATAACCAGACAAAAAACATAAGGGTGAAAAACTTTCCAGCCCTATTCTGTCACCTGTTTTTTAGTTCTCTATTTCTAAATTTTTGTAAGATACTTTCACTGACTAATCAGAATTTGTAAATATTCTTGAATTCTCAGATTAGCACCCATTCCCTGTACTTCATTATTGTCTCTTTTCAGTTTTAATTTCTCACTGCCATCTTTCATCAATGCATTTTCCCATTCATTTTCACTAACTGAACTTTGTTGTAATAGACACTAGGCTTGGTGTTGTACAGTTAGTCTAAAAAAATCATAAAATATTCCTTTTTGAAAGTATCCTACACTAAGAAACAAGAGAGGAACTGTAACATAATAAAACATGCATGAGCACTGGGTTAACAAATCTGATTAAAACCATATCATTCTAACTGTAACAATACCCTAAAGCAGCTTTGAGTTCTTATCTGTAAGAGCTTTGAAAGGTTCAAAAGCTTTCTGAAATATTTCACAAATAATGTTGTTAATGGAAGTTGATTTTTTAAAAGTATGCGTTTTATAAAAAGTAAACTAAAACTAATACAAGACTAAATATATTTATAGTTCTAGTAGCATACAAAAATATTTAGTCTTTTTATATTTTGCATTTGGTGTTTGATATTTTATTTCCATATTGCTCTGCATCAGTATGCGCCAATGTAACTTAAACTTACAGAAAATGTATAAATTTAATCACAATAACATCCTGTGAGTTTTATATTGATTAAACACTTATGCTCTGTAACTAGTCCTGTTCAAATCCCAACTTCTCTACTTCCTAGCTGTAGAAACTTGGCAAAGTTCCTTCATTTTTCTCTAAGATAAGGATAATAATTCTCAGCTCACAAGGTGATTGATTAAAAGGATTAAATGAGTTTAAAAAACAGTGCTTGGAAGACAAACTAGTGCATAATAAAAGCTAATTGAGTTTTACCTGTTAGTAGTGATAACATTACTTTTACTGTCCTCCTGTCTTTGGGTCTCTATATCTGGTCGCATCCTTTTTTCCTGTCACCTGATCATATACTTTGTGCCAATTGCTTTTTTTTTATCTGAGCCTTTTCTATTGCTATATTTCTTTTGCCTTTGCTGTTGGAAATCCCTAGAGCAAACTTTTAAGACCAGTTGCTTCCTTGAATGGAGGCAGAATGGAAAGAGTAGGAGTTAAAAGTATTATGGATTCAAATTCCTGTTTTGCTGATTACCGGCTTTGTGTTCTTGCATAAATCAGGTATCTTCTCTCATGACTTAGTTTCCTCACATATAAAATAGTGCTGGTAGTTTGGGTTGGTGTGTGTGGTAGGTAGATAGTCATATGAGAGCTGTGACTATCTTTGATCAAACCTTTAGATGCCATGTTTCATCTTGTAGAACAGGCTCCTTCCCTGTGCTGTCCTGTAGTCAGGCTCATCCTACTTGGTATTCACATATTTAGCTCCTGTAATGTGTTTGTCTTCTTGAAATAAAATCTAAATTATTGTTGAAAATCTAAATTATCCCTGACTCCTGTCTATTCCAAGTCCATTTGTCAAATGTGTAAGATAGTCTTCCTAAAACATCATTTTACCCTACCACTGTCCTGTTCACTAATAAGAACTCTGTTGCCTAGTTACAGCAGTAAAGTTTTTGAAATGCTTGTGTACTGCCATATTCCACAAAAAGAACCCGACAAAAAATAAATAATTGGACAGATTTTCAACAACTTGGAATGTAGATTTGGGAGTAATATGATTTAAAATTTGCACATATGATTCTACCCCAAAGTCAGTCAGAACCCCCCCTGAGCCAATTTTAGAACACTGAGTACTGAGGACAGTGTATCTTAAAATTTGATGACTATGCTTGGTGTGATGCAACTTAAAATTAAGCCTTAGTGCATATCACAAATAAATGGGCTATCATCTCTGTGAGTTGTTGGGATTAAAAAGCAATTAAATATCAGTCAGAGCTTACATATTGTGAAGGGAAATCAAACTAAACCAAAAGCAGTATTTTTAAAAATAACCTACAATCAACAGTCACGAGGAAAGAAGCTTGAACTGCTGGTGCTGACATCTGGTCAATCTGTTGGTCACAGGGACAGCTCCATATGGCACTCTCCCAAATGAGTAAATGCTGGAGAGACTTTACATTGCAGATTGGTAAACAACACTCGCAAGTGTTGCCAGATAAGCCAGTTAGTGGATGTATAAGACAAGGATTTCCCTCAAAGGATGTCAAAAACAGAATTTAAGTCCTTAAAGCAGTTCTTAATCAATAGTTCTCAGCAAAATCACTTGTGGGTGTTTTGAAACAAAGGCCTTATCATCAATGATTTTGATTCAGGAGATCCTGGGGCTGGGTTGTGGCTTAGTACTAGAGCACTTGCCTAGTATGTGTGAGGCACTGGGTTTGATTCTCAGTGCCACATATAAATAAATAAAATAAAGGTCCCTTGGTTCAGTAGATGAAGGATGGCAACTAAATCAGAAAAAAGTCAGACATTTGGATAAGATCCTATTACAAGCTCTTTGAAATCAACAAGCCTGCTGCTACCTGTGAACTCACTCCTGGCAGGGGAAATCTGTATTTGAAAGAATTGGTTGCCCTGCCTCAGATTTAGTTTGAACATGTGAGACTAAAATTAATCTAATATTTATTTTTAAAGCAATAAAAATTCCTAAAGATATATACATTTTAGGATAAAATTTTTTAAAAAATGGCCAGAGACATTTTTAAAAGAAATATATCCAAAGAGAAAAAAAGAATCTATATATAATGTCTTGTGAATAAACACAAAACTAAAGACTGAATAAGGAACCAGTGGGAAAGGTGTAGTGTAAATTGTCTTGACTTTCCACATTCCCTAACGGGTAGAAAAGAATTTCAGTTACTGAAAAGATTTCCTGCTGGAAATGGTAGGAAAAGCCAGTGTCAGTTCTCAAGTAGATGTTAGTAGAGCCTGGTAATCAGTCTTCACAAGGTATTTGTTCATAGTTTAGCTAGCCCGATTTTTTTGTTTGTTTATATATACTTTTGTTGTTGATGATGATTTTGGGTTTTTTCCTAATTTAAGGTCCCTCCCTAGACAAAAAACATAGGATTAAGGAAACACACACACATACACACACACACGTGCGTATATATGTGTATTATTTTTGTTATATATATTTTTTTTCTAAAAATTCAAATCCAGCAAATGAATCTTACAAATAAAATGACTAATAAACCTAACTATTTTCCCATGCCTATGGGGACCCATGCCCTTTTTTCGAATAACAACCAAGTGACATGCCTGTTCTCTGGGTCTGGGAGGTTAAGATTTCCAGAAACTATCAAACTGCACTTCCAGAGAAAACCCCATCCCTCTCAATATCCAGATGCTGAGGGGTTTTCTACTGTAGAACCTTCTGAGGGCCACAGATGGGAGTCTTTTAATACAATTTAGTAAATTGGTTAGCTGTTAAATGGAGTGCTTCAATATAAATAAGGACATAATGCTTTTTTGTGCAAATAAAATATAATTTAACTTATTTTTCATTATTTCACTTTTAAAATTCTATTCAAATGATTTTCTTACTAGTTTCCTAGATATTATTATTTGATATTAATCATAAGTGAAACAAAATATGTGCCAATAAATATTTGTTAAACTAATTTGCTTTTTACCCCAAATGGAAGGAAGACTTCCTCTCAATGTGTGTTGTTTTGCATCTGGCTCACTTTCATATAAGGCTATTTGCTGTTTTAGTGGTCTCTGTTGATTCATGATTTAGCAACTAATGAAAAATGTTTATCTCTGCTCAGATATAGCCAAAAATACCACACGTCTTCACCTGTAGAGCATACTTTAAAATATTTAATCAAAGATTAACATCTAAAGGTTAATTTATAAAAAATGTTTTCTTGTTTGGTTAACTCATATGTAAAAAGAGAAGAATATAAGATAAAAAAGGGAAAAGAGGGAATATTCCATCATTCAAAAATGTGAAACAACTTTCCATCACTTTACCCACCAAAGTTCTCCCTCTCTTTCTCTCTCTCTCTCATTCCTTTCTTTCCCTTCCTATTTCCCATTTCCCTTTGCTCTTTGTTCATTTATAGTCCCTAGGTACAATCCCTTAATGATAAAATCAGAGTAAAACTAGTCTTGTAAAAGCTACATCATAGTTTTCTCTAATGGAAACCCCAATAAAAACAAACAAGTTTTCAATCTTGAGGTACTGGAACATTCCAAAGTCACTTTGCATGCTCATAGACCAGAATGTTTTATATATGGATATAGCCACATCCCAAGATTAAGAATAAAGAGAAAATTAAACCTACTTTGACTTGACCATGTTCCTTATTCAGAAGGCTTCCTAGAAGTTCTTCAAATCCATTGATAAGAAAAGCAATCAAAAAAGAATGTTCTCCTCTTTTCTTTTGGAATCCCTACCCACCTCATCACTGAGGAATAAGGAAGAAGATGAGGGTAAGGTCATGAGGGCGTCTGTTGCTCTGCCTGTGTGCCCACTGCAGGTGGGGTAGAGGTGTTCTGAGGTTATCTAAGGCCTACCTGTTCTTCTGGATCATCAGTACGATTTTGAAACCCCAGCCTTACTACCAGGCCCAGAAGAAACTTTAAAACCCTGAGTGAAAATTATATATTTTCTGAAATTCATTGATTGCCTGAAAAGAAATATTTTATTGATTCTATTTTGCTTCTAAGTAAAGTATAAAAAGCAGAAAATAAAATGATGCAGAGAAGAAGCCAATGGTCACCGTTTATTTCTAGGGTTGCTACATGAATAATGACTGCAAAAGCTCTGACCTGCTAATCATGTTGTCTCCAGGCCTCTTCTTCAGCTTTCGCTCTGCCCTCCTCTTTCTCTAACTAACTGACCTTTCAGGTCAATAACAGCTGCCTTTGCCTGTGGCCCATTGATTTTCTAGAAGTGGGTTCTCTCCTGTCCTTTTAACCTCTTAATGATTTTCTGCTGGTTCTTAAACTAGTTGTCCAGTAATTTAAGAGACAGTTTATTTTACTTTCTCAGCTGTAATATCTGTCTTGCTGATCAGTGGAAAAAGAAGCCTTCTTGGGAATGAAAAGAATTCCATGCAGCCTATACTGCATTAACCAGTGCTAGTATTTTTATTCTGGTGCAAAAGGTCACTTTGCTTGCATAAGACTTTCCTTAGGAAGTTTCCAATAATATCTCAAAAGAATAATGGAGGTAATAGGTTAACATCATATAATCCATTAAATTATTAGCATAGGCACATACTCACAAATTTCAGAGAAATTAGAAAAAAGACAAACTTCCTCCTACTTTGTTCTTCCTTATGCATAATATAAATTTAAAAATCTTACAAGTTCTCTTCTCATCAAAGCTGACAATCTTTTTTAAATTATCTAGTCTACAGATGTCTTAGTCCATTTGGGCTGCTACAATGTAACACCACAAACAAGGTGGTTTATAAACAACAGACATCTATTTCTCACAGTTATGGAGGCTGGGAAGTCCAACATAGCAGTGCCAGCAGATTTGGTATCTGGTGAGGACCTGCTTTCTGATTCATAGATGGTTATTTCTCTCTTGTGTTCTCATATGGTAGAGGAGAAGAAGGAGTTCTCTGTGGTCTCTTTCACAAGGGCTCTAATCATATTTGTGAGGGCTCTACTCTCATGCCCTCCCAAAGTCCCCACCTCTGAATGCCATCATTTTACATGTGAGTTTTAGAGGGACATGAATATTCAGGCTATAGCAAGAGATTACAAATTCTACTTTGAAAGACCTCAGAAGATAAAGAATAACCCATTAACACAATTATTTTGTGCCATGGGAGATGGAAATGGGAAGAAGTTTCTTGGCAGAGGTTTATGGTATAGGTGCAATGACTGTGCCATGACTGAGGGGTATTTTCTCACAGTTTTTGCTAACTGGGGACCACTTAGACACTCCCTTAATAGTCTCAGCACCCAGAAGCTTCACTCTTCCCACATCATCTACAAATTGTCCTCAGTGTTAATTATCCTAATTGAATTCTTCCTACTGGTGTCTGGCTGTACCTGCTGCACATTTTCAGAAGGTTTACCCCATCTCTGCCTACACGTTTCCATCTCTCCTTTGATCTTGGTCTTGTTGGTTGACCTACAAGCTCAACGTTCAGATGGATTCCAGAAAAACTTGCAGGTCATTTGAAATTTTGCTTTTGCTTTTGGAAGGTGAGGAACAATGTTCTTTGTTGCTCCTACATCGTGCATGGAAACTAAAAGTCAATAACTATTTTCAATTGTAAAACAAAACTTTATTTCTTGGAAAATCTCTACTTGCTCAGGCTACATTTTTCCTTTCTATATATTACTGGGCTTGACTTGCTTACACTTCGTTCAGATTTGTTGTCAATATTCATGAAGGATATTGGTTTACATTTTGCTTTCCTAATAATGTCCTTTTTAAGTTAGGTCACAAATATATGCTATCTTATAAAATGAATACAGGATGTCCTTCCTCTTCTAAATTCTGAAGGCATTGTATATTGGATATTATTAATATATTAAAAATTTTATAGAACATATCAGCAAAATAATCTTCTCCTGAAGTTTTCTTTGTGCAGAGATATGTTTCTTTCTAAATAGAAGACTTGGGGCTGGGATTGTAGCTCAGTGGTAGAGCGCTTGCCTCGCATGCGTGAGGCCCTGGGTTCGATCCTCAGCACCACGTACAAAGCAATAAAATAAAGACATTGTGTCCATCAACAACTAAAAAATATTTAAAAAAATAAAAAATAAAAAAAATAAATAGAAGACTTGTTCTGTCA
The DNA here is from genome assembly GCA_028644305.1 of Xerus rutilus. Classification (NCBI taxonomy): domain Eukaryota; kingdom Metazoa; phylum Chordata; class Mammalia; order Rodentia; family Sciuridae; genus Xerus; species Xerus rutilus. The sequence goes on along the minus strand of CM053402.1, from coordinate 135,818,281 downwards.
ATTTTGGTAAACTCTTTCACAACTCTGGCTTTCCTTATGTTTAAGTCTTACACTGATTTCAGTTTTTTTTGTTTTGTATTTTTTCCACTGAATTTTGTAATTGTTCCTGGTGTCTGAAAAATTAATCTTAAACAAGATTCTTCAGTATTGATAAAATGTTGAAAGTAGAAAAAAATCGTATATGCCAATCATCACTACATTATGATGTGATATTGTTTGATTTCCTTATATGTGTGTTTGTGTGTATATATAATTGCCTTATAACCTTCCATTGCCTTGTCAGGCAATCAAGACTCTCAGATAAAGTAGAGAGATCTGGAACCCTGGGAAATGTTCCCTTCCTCCATCAAAATTATATGTCTAGCCCAAAATAAGAGATGAGGTGTCTTACTGAGGTTTGTGGGGTTATCCCACATGGTGAGAAGGAATATTTAAGTTATAGAACATCTCCACTGTAACCCCAGCTAGTGATGTAATTTATGTGACATTCTCTAGTGAGCCATGGCTCAGAGATTCCAAGATTACTTCATATAAGCAACAACTTAGCCAGGGCATTTACTATGCACATTCTATCCATAAGTATCCTTCCTTCTAACAATAACATCATTTTATTTACCCATAGGTCCAATTAGCAAAGATATTAAATCAGATCCTATGCCTTGTATTTTTTCCCTGGGGAGTTTTCTTTCAGGATAGAGAATGAATGTATTGTAGACTAGTTGCTCTCCCACCTTAACAGAGGATTACAAATATGCTGCTTTAATCATGAAAAATGTATTTTTTTTTTTGGTCCCTATGCACCCAGAGTACAAGCAAGAGGAACCAGAACTTGATACCACTCGGCTGGTTACCAGCTTTGTGATCCTTGCTTTTAAACTTCAGAGAAAAGCTAAGAAAGTGTTACATTTATATAATTACTTGCAAATTAGGACTGCCCATCCTGGTGGATGGTGGGTGGAAAGTACAGTAAATTCCTTTTAACATAGCAGGCCCAGATTTCTGATTTATATTCTCTTTAAGGTTTTAAACTAACAATGAGACAAGGATTCACTTGGAGACCCAGAAGTAGCATGCATTCACACTGAGTAAATGTTCAACAATGCTAAGAAGGTGTTCTCTGAATGAAACCATTCAAAAGGTTGAATGTTAGATTAGGATGTTCTTATCGTGAGCACAATATTGAATATTCCAATTTGCTTCCATCTTAATTTGTGTTTTAACACAATAGATACTAATGAGGTGATCATCAGTACCTATTTGTAAAAGCAATGATCTGGAACAGCATCATAGTTACCATTGAAATGGAAATTTGAAGGTTCACACATTGTGAAAATTGTGAATAGTGCAGAAAAGAGTAACTAACCAGAATACATCCATGTTACCTGGCAGTGTATAGGGGAACTATGTACTTTTACCACAATTTGTCTGTAACCTGAAGAATTGTACAAAGGGAAACTGTTCAGTTGGAGAAAAAAAGAAAAGAAAAAGAAAAACATTAAGCAACACAGATGGGTGAACGAAGTTAGCACCTGTTGGGACTAGCTCAGGCTGTTACTCTCCAGCTACTCTTATTATTAATATCTTGTTAGTATAGTTCATTTACCATGATTAGCAAAGTGTTATTGATACATTTTTATTAACTAAAGTGCATACATTACTCAGATTTCCTTAGTTTAAACTTATTCCTTTTATATTACAGGATCTCATCTTTCAGTTAGTCTTTATGTCTCCTTGGCCTCCTCTGGGCAACGACAGTTTCTCAAACTGTCCCTGTTTCGGATGACCTTTTGAGGCGTACTGGTTAGATTTTCTGTAGAAAGTCCCCCAACTGGGGCTTGTCTGATTGATCATTTTCTTTCCAACTAGATTGGTCTTAAAGTTTTTGGAAGAATCACGGAGATAAAGGGATACTGTCATCTCATCATATCAAAGGAATATACTGTCAACATGACATAACTGTTCATGTTCATCTTGAGGGAGGTTCGTGGCTGAGGTTCATAGGCAAAGGGCCTCACTGTAATATTGCTCTTTCTTGCCTACTCCATTCTACACTGTCCTTTATTAGGGAGGAAATCACTATCTATAGCTCAGGTTTGAGTATCTGCCTATATTATCTGGCAGTGTTCTGTATTGGTGTATCTTTGTTCTTCACTTTTGTTTGTTTACTTATTCAATCTCTTGTTTATATCAGTATGGACTTTTCATTATAATCAAATGCTGTTTATTTATTTTTTGCTTGAATTGTTCCTGCCTTGGCCATTAGAAACTCTTTCAGTTGGCTGTCTTTGGCATATCACCATTAGTATGTGTGTGTGTGCATGTTAAAGTGCCTCCTCCTTTCTTTCTGGCTAAGAGATGTTTCAGGTTAATCTTGTATATTCCTTACTTGTCCCACAGTCATCTATTTCTACAAAGAGCACTAGTTCATTTGATTGAGAATGCTATTACAAATCAAGATCTGGATGATAGGTGTGCTCGTTTTTACTGGGATGCTATTACAGGTCTCTTCAGCTGACAGAAGAAGTAAATATGTCTTAATACATTGTCTAGAGATTCTGAGATTACTTCACATTAGCTATCATTTAAGCCAGGGTACAGAGGATCATAGAGATGAACACATAGGTACATCCAGACACAATCATGTATACATATACATCCATCTGTATTAAGCTGAACATGAGTTCATACCACCTCCAGCTCTCATCTATTGCAATGTGATCATTCTAGGCTTCTCCCCTGTATGTCTATGTCTTCCAACTCCAACGATGAGAAACTTGGTTCCCACCAACTAGCATTCTGGCATAACCTAACTGTTAAGTTGTACAATGTGCAATATTATCAGAAGTATTAACTTGCACCTAGTCCACTAGAGTACAGTGCTTATGTATACTACCTTTTGCTTTTGAGGTAGAACCATACTACCTTGAATAACTTTGAAAATGAATGGAATCTATAAGCAAAGGGTAGTGTACATAAGCACTGTACCTTAATGGATAACAGCAAAAGGTAGTATACCCTCTATGCCTGGCCTGCCTAAATGAGGACAGATATGTTCTTATCTTCTGTACTCTGACTACTCCATCTTCCTCTTTACCACATTGGGTGGAAACCACTGTTCTCATTTGTCTTTGTGAGATGATGAGATGTTTGAGAACAGAGAGCATGTCTTTTCTCTAAGACCTTTGATTAATACGATGTTTGCATTTCATTAATACCAAAAGACTGTCTTTGGGATGGAAGTATGAACTTGGGTTGAAAACCATCAAAGGGATGCAGGTAAACTTTGAGAAGCTTTAATTTAGAGAAATAGATTTAAACTCAGTTTAAATTCTTTTCTACAATAATATTAATTTTTTTGTACTTTAAAAAAATTTGTTCTCTTTAGTTATACATGACAATAGAATGTATTTTGACATATCATACATACATGAAGTATAACTTCCCATTCTTGTGGTTGTACATGATGTGGAGTTACACTGGTCATGTATTCACATAGAACATAGGAAAGTTATGTCTGATTCATTCTATTGTCTTTCCCATACTCATCCCTCCTTCTTTCCTCCCGCACCCCCCTGTGCAATCCAGTGAACCTACACTTTTCCCTCCCCACTGCCTATTGAGAGCCAGCATCCACATATCTCTCAGCATCCAGAGAGAACATTTGGCCTTCGAGTTTCTGAGATTGGCTTATTTCACTTAGCATAATAGTCTTCAGTTCCATCCATTTACTAGCAAATGCCATAATTTCATTCTTCTTTATGGCTAATATTCTATTGTGTATATATATCACATTTTCTTTATCCATTCATCTGTTGAAGGGCACTTATGTTGGTTCCATAGCTTAGCTATTGTGAATTGAGCTGCTATAAACCTGATGTGGCTCCATCACTATAATAGACTGATTTTTAAGTCTTTTGAGTATAAACTGAAGAGTGGAATAGCTAGGTCAAATGATGGTTCTATTGCAAGTTTCTAAGGAATCTCTATACTGCTTTCCATAGTGGTTGCACCAACCACCAGCAATGTGTGAGTGTACCTTTTTTCCCACAGCCCTGCCAACATTTATTGTTACTTGTATTCTTTATGATTGCCATTCTGACTGGAGTGAGATGGAATCTCAGTGTAGTTTTAATTTGCATTTTTCTAATTGCTAGTGATGTTGAACATTTTTTCATGTATTTGTTGGTCTCTGGCATTTCTTCTGTGAAGTGTTTTTTGAGTTCCTTTGCCCATTTATTAATTGGGTCATTTGTTTTCTGGTGTCAAGTTTTTTGAATTCTTCATATATCCTGGAAATTAATGCTCTATTTGAAGTACAGGTGGCAAAGATTTTCTCCCACTCTGTAGGCTCTCTCTTCATGTTCTTGATTGTTTCCTTTGCTATGAAGAAGCTTTTTAATTTGATACCATCCCATTTATTAATTCTTGATTTTACTTCTTGTGGTTCAGGAGTCATGTTGAGGAAGTCAGTTCCTAAACCAACATGATGGAGATTTGGGCCTACTTTTTCTTCTAGTATGCACAGGGTCTCTGGTCTAATGCCTAGGTCCTTGATCCACTTTGAGTTAATTTTTGTGCAGCATGAGAGATACAGGTCTAATTTCATTTTATTACATGTGGATTTCCAGGATTCCCTTCATCATTTGTTGGAAAGGCTATCTTTTCTCCAATGTATGTTTATTGCGCCTTTGTCTAGTATGAGATAATCGTATTTATGTGTGTTTGTCTTTAGGTATTATAATATTAATTTTGAAAGGGTTACACATTTTAATGTGAAGTTTATTTGACATTAAATGGACACTAAGAGGTAAATAGTTGGCTTTATTGTTGGAATAGTCATATTTCTGATACAGACTTAAACTTTAAAAATGACTTGGGGAACTGAAAATGTTTGCTCACTCTCCTCATCTCTTCAGCTACAAAACTGAACTAAGAGTACTGTCTTTGAATATGTGGTGCTTTTAAATCCATAGTAGCCCATAATCTTTACATGTTCATCTTTCTATGATTTGCTTTACTTGCAATGTCTCTTTTTCATCTGATCAGACACAGTATCCTCAAATCTCATCATTTTTTTCCTCTTAGAAGGTTCCATTTTTTTAAAAAAGGGAAAACTATTTCCAGTTCTTTAAAAATACATAAAACTTAATGTGACATAGTGTTTTAGTTAGCTTTTTGTCACTGTGACCAAAATACCTGACAAGAACAGTTGAGAAGAGGAAAAGTTTATTTTGGTTTATGGTTTCAGAGGTTCAGTCCATGGTTGGCTGACTGTATAGCTCTAGTCCCAAGAGGAGGGAGAACATCATGGCAGAAGGACATAATGGAGGAAAGTAGCTCAGGACAGGGCAACCAGGAAAGTGAAAGAGAGAGAAAGAGAGAGAGAGAGAGAGAGAGAGCCCATGTGCGTGTATGTGCCTAGCTCACCAGAGACAAAATATAAACCCAAAGTCATACCCCCAGTGATCTACTTCCTCCAGCCACATCTGATGTGTTTAGTTACCACCCAGTTAATCCATATCATTGGATTAATTCACTGATTAGGATACTACTCTCATAATCTAATCTTTTCACCTTTAAACTTACTTGCATTGTCTCTCACATGAACTTTTGGAGGGATACCTCATATCTAAACCATAACACATAGGATCAAAATAAAGTGGCAGAAGAAATTATATTTTCTACAATACTCAGTTGTGCCACAGGCTATGGATTGATTCCATACTAACTACAAGAGAAACTGTTGAGGGAAAGATGGGTAAAAGTACCGCACTGAATCTGAATCCCAGCACTTGGTAATTGGACACAGGTTACCATGGATATTGGTCTAATAGAGGTCAACCTTAGGAAAAATGGCCCAGGAGAAAAGGATGTAATTGTGTTTTGTATTTTATTACTGGTAAACGTAAGAGGAAGATCAGTGGTTTTCCTATTCAGAGGTTTTTGAAAATATTTGTGAACTTATTTATTAGCAAACATTGATCATCTCCTTATATTCAGAAATTGCTTACAAATCTGACTAGGGAAAGATGGTCTTACTAAAACTTGAGTTGCTTCTAATAAGGTGGGAGCATATGTGTCTGGGGTGAGAAAAATTTCTGTACTTTGAAGTGCCATTCCTATCAGTTAGCAACACTGACAACAGGAAAAGGTGTGAGAGATGATATTTGGAGAGCGAAGGTGAATAAGACAAATGTTGAGAAGTCGTGTGGAGTAATAAATATGTTTACACATTTTTTAGACAGTGATATATTCTTCAGAAATACAAGAACAAATTAACCAGTAAGACTAGATACGTAAAGAGCTTAATACAAAGACTAATGCTTCCATGGTTTTCTTAATCATGAATTTCTTGTAACCCTGTATAGACTTATATCATTTGTTACTGAACTGCCAAATGCCATAGCAAATGAATTATAAAGATGAATCACAACAAGAACACCTGTGAACATTTCTTTGAAAAGCATGTTAATGCATCCTTTGTGAATTAGATTTCTAAATGTGTAAGCAAAAGATAAGGTCTGGATGCCTTGTTTTTTCAGAGAAAATGGTAAGAATAAATTGATTGGTATATCTTAGAGAAAATAATTTGATTTAAACAGAAGAATTTAGGTGATTTATTTTTTAATGAAGAAGTAATAATTATATACATTAATGGGGTACAAATGCATTGTTTTGATATATGCTCACAATGTGGAATGATTAAACCAGGCTGATTAATAAATCTATCACCTCAGATGCTTATCATTTTATAATTTCTCCTCATTTTTCCTTCTTTATTTCTTTTTATCTCCCCCCCCCCACACACACCTTTCTCTCTCTTGGTAGTGCTGGGGACCAAACCCAGGGCCTTGCACCTGCTAGGCAAATGCTCTTCTACTCCTACCATGAAGCTACATAACCAATTCTTATAATTACTTCTTTTTTCACTTTTATTGGTTCATAATAGTTATACATAACATTAGGATTCATTTTGATATAATTATAAATGCATGGCATATAATTTGCTTCAATTCAGTCCACAGTACTTACCTTAATCTTCCCCCTCCTCCCTCCTCCCATCCCTTTTCCTCTGCTCTATTTATTTACATTTTTATAGATTAATGTCTTGTGGATATACATAATGGTGAGATTCACCATAGTACATTCAGATATGTACATTGGAAAGTTCAGATTTATTCCACTGTTTTTTTTAAATCTCATCTTTCTTCTCTCCCCTACAATCTTCTTTCTTCTACTCCTCTGATCTTTTATTTATTTTGGTGGAATTCCTGCTTCCCTATTACCCCAGTTTCTTTTGTTTGCCCCCCTTACCACTTATTTTAGACTACTTTATGTGTACCAGAGAAAATATTCAACCTTTGACTTTCTGGGTCAGACTTATTTCATTTGGCATTATTATCTCCAGTTATATCCATTTACTAACAAATGACATAATTTCATTCTTTTTTATGGCTGGGTAATACTCCATTGTGTATATATACCACATTTTCTTTATCCATTCATCTGATGAAGAGCACCTAGGTTGGTTCCATAGTTTGTCTATGTGAATTGTGCTGTTAAAAACACTGGCTGTGTCTCTATTATAGTATGCTGATTTAGATCTTTTGGAAATACACCAAGGAGTAGGATAGCTGGATCACAAAGTGGTTCCATTCTTAGTTTTTTGAGGAATCTCCATACTGCCTTCCAGAGTGGTTGCATTCATTTGCAGTTCCACCAACAGTGTATGAGTGGACCCACATCCTCACCAATACTTATTAATATTGTACCCTTCATAATTGCCATCTGATTGGAGTGAGATGAAATCTCAATGTGGTTTTGATTTGCATTTATCTAATTGCTAGAGATGTTAAACATTTTTTCAAATATTTGTTGATGATTTGTTTTTCTTCTTTTGAGAAGTGTCTGTTTAGTTCCTTTCTCCATTTATTGATTTTTGTTTGTGTGTGTGTGTGTGTGTGTGTTGTTTTTTGAGCTCTTTGTACATCCTGGATATTAATGCCCTATCTGTGGTGCTAGTAGCAAAGATTTTCTCTCTTTCTGTAGGCTCTCTCTTCACATTCTTGTTTTCTTTGCTGTGACAAAGCTTTTTAGTTTGATACCATTCCGTTTATTGATTTTTAATTTTACTTCTTGCACTTTAGGAGTTTTGTTAAGGAAATCTGTTCCTGAGCCAACATGTTGGAGTGTTGGGCCTGCATTTTCTTCTATCAGTTGTAGGATCTCTGGTGTAATTCCTAGGTCTTTGATCCTGGGTTGAGTTTTGTGCAGGATGAGAAAGAGGGGTTGAATTTCAGTTGACTATATATGGATTTCCAGTTTTCTCAGCACCATTTGTTAAAGAAGTTATCTTTTTCCCAACATGTTTTGGCACCTTTATCTAATTGAGATAATTGTATTTATGTGGGTTTGTCTCTGTGTCTTCTATTTTACTCCATTGATCATCATGCCTATTTTGGTGCCAATACAATGCTGTTTTTATTACCATAGCTCTGTAGTATAATTTGAAGTCCAGCATTGTGATGCCTCTTGATTTGCTTTTCTTCCCAAGGACTGTTTTGATTATTCTTCAGAACCACTTTTGAGAAATTAATCCACTGATACATTAATCCATTCATTAGGAGAGTTTTCATGACCCAGTCACCTTTTAAAGGAACCATATAATCCCATGTTTTAACATTTCACAATGGGATTAAATTTCAGCGTGAGTTTTGGTGGGGACATTTAAATCTTAGCAAATATAAATACATACTTATACTGAGACAGATACATGAATATATTTACCCTTTTGTAAAATTATCTTTTATATATATATGTATATGTATTTTTGTGTGTATATATATGTATATACATATACATATGCACATTAATGTTTATAATTTAACTATTTCCTCATTTTATTTTTAAAAATGTGATAAGATTTTTGGATTATTAGAAGAAAAGGAAAGGGAGAAAATTAAGAAAAGAATAAAAACAAAGAAAAATTGTGGTATAATAAGAAGCTTAAGAAGGAAAAAGAAGATAAATAGAGGAAAAATGTGTGAATAATGGTGCTTAAACATCATATCTGTTTTATTTGGTTTGCCTCATGATTCTGAGAGATATAACAAACATAAAAGAAGTGTGAGTGGGATTTCTAAAGTATCCAAACACTGGTCCAGTTCTAGATAGGCCTCGTGAGGCTTGGTATCATAGTGAAAAGACTCTGGGAAAGCTAATTGTGTCAGTCATCCACACAGCATCACAGGAGCACACATCTTGACTCTACTAAGCTCCCAACATTAAACTCTCCTTTGTGATAGCACAAGTGACTTGCTTCACACGAAGCCATGGTGACTTTGCTCTTACCACAAGTGATTTTCATTACTTGGTTCAGTGAGTGTTCTTCCCACTCTCTGAAGCACTTGGCATAGATCAAAATAAAAGATCTCCCTCAAGGAGCTTGCATTTCATTTGGTGTTGGAGGTTAATTAAGGGGAAAAATTGTAAATAACTAGCATAACTATGTCAACTATATGATATCTTTCTGATGCTAAAGATAAAGAAATCCTGAATTTAGCCAGGGTGGCTCACGCTTGTAATCCCAGCACTTTGGGAGGCTGAGATGGAAAATCGCGAGTTCAAAGCCAGCCTCCGCAACGGTGAAGTGCTAAGCAACTCAGTGAGACCCTGTCTCTACATAAAACACAAAATAGGGCTGGGGATGTGGCTCAGTGGTCGAGTACCCCTGAGTTCAATCCCCGGTTCCAAAATAAAATAAAATAATAAAATAAAATAAATAAAATAAAATAAAATCTACACAGCAGAGTGTCACCTGTTATCTCAACTACTTGGAAGCTGAGGCAGGAGGACTGAGGCAGAGATTCTGTCTCTAAATAAAAAATAAAACGGGCTGAGAATGTAGCTCACGTGGTAGAGCACCTGGGTTCAGTCTCCAGTACTGCAAAAAAGGACAAACCAACAAACAAAAAAACAGAACACATAAATGTGTTGATCTGTGTTTGAATGTAGTTTCCACCTTAGTACTTTAAGTCACTGAACTGAGTTTTGTTTACTTGCCTAGCTCCCTATTTTATGCTCACCAGTGTATTCATACATAGTTCAATATTCTTCCTTTGCAAACAAAGGCTTTGTATTAAATTCCTGTGTGAGATTCAGTCTAAGAAAATGTCTCTGGGTCTAAATGTGTCTGCTGTTTTTGACAGAAATTCCAAAGCTGTACAGACCATTATGTTTTTCTTTTTGTAGTAACTATCAGAAAGCTTGAACTCAGTCTCACCACCAAATACTTTAACTGTTCTCAACCCATCTGCATTTTGATTCATTTATTTGAGCTCTGGTCTACTTTGGTCTTAAGTATCTCTCCCCCCTCCCCCCCACATTGTATCACTGTATTTATTTCACTATCTAAGCCATCACTAGTCCTTTCCAATGAGATATTATATAAATTCCGGGGGGGGGGGAGATATTGAGAAGAGCTGGAAAACTTCTCACGGAAAAATCACTCCTTTTTTCCCTACATGTCGTAAAAAAAATGTGCAAATTTCTGAGGAGGGAAAAATTGAAAGACGACTCTAATGTTTTATCTTAGGAAGGCACAGGTGTCATTCTTGCCAAAATACAGAGCTTGCAGTTCTTTTTATTACTAAAGTTAGAGAAGGCTTATTAATTACTAATGAGATTGAATTAAACAATTCACAGGTAATTAGGATCTCATCTCCCCACCCCCAGGGGTTGGCTGGAGCGCTTTGTTATAAGGTGAGGCACACCATATCCACTTCCTTCCTACACTAGAGAAGAGTTTGAAAGAACATCAGAAGAAGATATAGTGTTAGTTACATGTATTCTCTTCTTTCTTTCAATAGTCTTCTTTTACTATACCCCTCCCTCTAACAATCTCTTCTTTATTGTGCAGACTTTTATTATATCCAAGAATGCTTAATTTCAATTGAAGAGAAAATATCAGACGGAATGTTTTATACCAAATCTATGAAACATATGACTACCTTTTTGTCAGTATTTCACTTAAGGAAGTCTTCTAAATGACAATTTTGGAAGTGAAATTACCTCTTAAAATGAAGTTGCTTGCCTTTATCTCATTTCACAATTTTTTTCAATATTTACGGTTAATTGGCTCTACTTATACTCTTATTAAGACCTGTTACTTAGTTTTTGTTTTGCTAAAGAAATCCAACCAATTTATTTCCACGGTTATTATAAGATATACAATTGGAAAAATAATGCTGCTTTTTCCTCGAGAGTTTAAAAGTCTTTCTCCAGGGCTGAAGATGCAGTTCCGGGATAGAGCACTTGCCTAGCAAGTGTGAGGCCCTGGGTTCAATTTCCAGTACTGAGGGGGAAAATAAGTCTTTCTAAAACTGAACTTCCAATAACTGGAACGTAATGCCTCTCACGAAATTCTACTATGAAAGTGAAACAAAAGAATCCTGAATGATTAATCTACTTTGTACTAACATATTTTACTATTTGTTTAGCTTTTATTTTTCCAATTATCAATCTAATAACATTTCTTTTTTCTTGGGTTTGTTCTTCAGCTTTTAATATTTCTGCAGTTTATCTCTTATTCTGATATTGATTCATTTACCATGTTGTCTTGAAATCAGAAAGTGTTGTTATTTTGTCTGTATGCGTGCTCTTAAGGATTTGGTAAATGTTTCAGAGATTCTGGTCATTCTGAAATTCAAATGATTTTTTGAGGCATACACATAAGCATTTGCATATCACTTAGATGGCTCAACCTCAAACAGAAGGTTCTATTGATATCAGCTTAAAGCTCTGGCTCTCAGTGGGTGCGGTGGTGCATGACTGTAATCCCAGCACTTTGGGAGGCTGAGACAGGGGAATCCCTAGTTCAAAGCCAGCCTCAGCAATGGTGAGGCGCTAAGCAACTCAGTGAGACCCTGTCTCTACATAAAACACAAAATAGGGCTGGGGATGTGGCTCAGTGGTTGAGTGCCCCTGAGTTCAATCCAGGGTACCAATAGGAAAAAAAAAAAAAAAAAAAACCCAAAAAACAAAAACAAAAAAACCTCTGGCTCACTCTCTATATAATTTGTATTTGTCAGAAAAATGCCCACTAGACATATGACATTTCAGAAGCAATTTGGAAAGGTAGTTTTGAAATGTCCTATGTAATAGTTGGTTAGTTTTGTTAAGCTTCCAATTAGTGGAAAGAGCTCCAGAATATAGATTTACTAAGAACTCATTACTTCAGTCATATTAACCAACTTGTTTGAATGACAGTGTGATTCTTTTCACTTCTATGTTTTGTTATTCAACTTATCTCACATAATTGCCTGTCAATTAAGGTACCAGAATTTCTCACTAATACTTAATTGCTACCTGGAAGATAAACACTTTCCTAGTTAATTACACTGAAATACGGTGAAAGGTCTCTACATTCATGAATATTTTAAAACTTAAGTTTCTCCCTGACTTGGTGCTTATTCAAAACTTCCATTTCTTTATATAAGAAGTAACAAATTTCTCAGTTCCTGGAGAATTTACTTGACATTTTATTGCTTTGCTCATTATAGTCAATTACTAAACCATTTATTTTATCTTATTTGTATTATTCCAGTTGAAATGAATCTAGTTTTGTCTCACCAATTTAACTTCGGCAACACATACATAGTCCATAACTAAAAGTTAATTATTTTGTTATTAATATGTTGTTAGAATATGTAGTTGGTTAATGCATCATGCCTACATCACAGTGCTCTGCCCTGCACAGTATGTGAGCTTATTTTCTTAACTTTACAATGATAACAATTAAAAACAAGGGACAGACTGAATGTGTAATCGTATGTGTAGGTGTGTGTGTGTGTGTCCTTGACCTCAGGTCACTATTGCTTTAGGGATTCCATAAAGTAAGTGCAAACGTTGATATTTATTGTTCTTTAAGTGATACACTTAAAGGACATGGGATATACGCTTTTGTCCCCCAAATATTCCATTGCTTGGAATATTTTTGACAAAATAGTCCAATATTTTTCACAAATCCTTCTTGTGGTTTGTCTCGATGCCTAGTTTGTAAGTGATAGAGAAATTTGGGCCCTTTATTTGGAATCCACATATCATTCTTTACCTAATCCTATAATACTAATAAGACCACTTACTCTATCCACAGAGTCTACTCCAACAATATATTTTTCTCAAAATCAGATCCACCCTCACACACTTCATTATGAAATTACTTATGATGATTTGAAAAATATTTCAGAAATCTGAGAATTTTTCTTTATGTAGTTTTGATTGGAAAGGGAGCTAAACATAGAAGCTAAGAATATGGGAGTCAGACTTCAGTCAGTCTGAGCTCCACCACTGAGACAAGTTCACAACTTCTGTGAGCCTCAGTTTCTTCATCTTAGGTATAGAGATGTTCCCAAGTCCAAGTTCTTAATTAGAAATGCCACCACATCTCTCCAAATATATCCCATTGGGCCTGGGATACAGTCAGCATGGAATGAAGTGAAGACTCTTCTTTCTCTACATAAGTTTGATGGCTTGTGAATACTGGCACAGGCATTACTTGAATGTCTTCCCTTCTCAGACACCATGCATTTTGACAGATGCATTTTATGCTTTTGTGGGAGAGCCTGATGAGACAAAGACAGGAAGCATACAGATGGGGAGATGCAGTGAAGAAGGTGGGAGAGATTCTGGGGTAAGGATGGTGCTGGAGAGATGCTCAACACAGCATTTACAAAGGGCAGTAGGTGGGAGATGGAAAAGTGAAGAGTTCAATGCTATTCATGGGGACAGACTTGTCTTTTATGGAGTTCTGGAGATGGTTATTTGTTAATTCATTTTTTACTTTGAAAACACTTCTAGTGTGTCTTTTGACAAGCATCTAACAACCACCTCACTCCCAGTCTTGGCAATCGTGGCTCTACTCTCCCCTTGTAGGAGTTCAACATATTTTTAGATTTCCCATTTAATGGGATCATGCAGTATTTGCCCTTCTGTGCCCGGCTTATTTCACTTAAAAAATAACATCCTTCAGTTTCATCCATGTTGTTACAAACCACGGGATTTCTCCCTTCATGAAAGTAGAATAGTATTCCACTGTGAATGCACACCATTTTTTCTCTATCCAATCATCTGTTGATGGACATTGAGGACCATAACTTGGCTATTGTGAATAATGCTACAGTGAACATGGATGCAGATAAGGAGATGGTATTTTTAAAAAGCAGTATTATGAAGCAGAAAATATTTTAAGAAAGCTGGCGCATGAAACTGAGAGAACTTTGAAGAAATAAAAAGGTTTTTAAAATAAATCTTTCCATTCTGTGAAGGGTAAGACACAAAAATGGAACAAGCTCATAAATTTATTTTAGGAATCAGTCTTACTGGCAAATACAGGTATAAACTAGGATATAGAAAGATATAAAGAAAAAAAGATTAAAATAGTTGAAGAAATGCTTCACTTGTATCATGGGTCAAAAGAGACAGCTGTTTTGGGAGCCTCAGCCTTATGAAATTTAAGGTGCCTTCTTTAAGAAAAGGAATCAAAATTAGGTTTAAAACTGTGTATTTACTTTGAGAAAACAAATCAATAAATTAAAAGTTTAGAACCTTAAAATTAAAAATATAATAATATTTTGTGATGCAAATTTTCCTACATATTTTAGTTTAATCTTAGTTGATCACTGTTTCAAATAAGAAAAATTTTGTATTATACTTTTCTCAAGCGGGAATGGAAAGTGCTGGCATGGTAGACTGAATTTGTTTAATTGGTACCTGTGATTGATAAAACTTATGACTTCAATACATAGGTATTTTTACATATATAGATATTTTTACAACATATAGGTATTTGTACAATTTCTGCAAGCTTGTGCTCTACAAACGAATTCTGATAAGTTTTGTTTGCAAAACTCCCATCCAACAATGGGAAGGTAGCAGATATTATTCACAATTATATAGGTTTCACTCTCAAGTATATTACTGACAGGAGAGAGATCCCATTATGCATAAGTCCCCATGGGTTCCCTGGCTCTGCCACTTTATATCACAATAAGAGTGAATCAGCACAGTGAGGAGCCAGATTATTCCTGGAAATCTCTGCACACCAGAAAAGCTAAAAATAAAGCAACTGACAACCACAAAAATATATTACACCAAATTCATATTCAAAGTATTTCCAAGATCAACTAACTTCACAGCTATTTCCTCAAAATGACTTTGAATATTCTAAAACTACCCAAATACAAAAAGGACTTGAGATGATGGGAAAGTGAAAGTCTTAACAACTAATTCTTAATATGTCTCGAGTTTGGTGTTCCCTGACTAGGGCCATGGAAAAGTCTCTTACACAGGAGAGGCCTTGAGATTCAGAGCTTCATTTCCTTACCTTAAGGGCCAATTCACCCCTATGGTGAACATCAAATTTTATAAAGCAATGAAAAACAACTATTATTTTATAAAAACTTTTCTTAAACTGGCTTTTAGGCATCCAGATGAGCCACAGTGAACTCACGAGCATGCTACCAAATATTTTTAAAATTTTATTTTAAATTAAATTTTAAATTAATTTAATTTTAAATTAAATATTTAGCACTAAATATGCTAAATTCATACAGGCATAAAAATGCCATTATTCCGTAATTGTGGCTATTCAAAAATAAAATAAAAGCATTGATTTTTTAAGTTTCAAACCATGTCTTTTTCAATCACCAATTAAGTTATTAGGACAGATAATTAATAAATTATTTGTACCAAAGCATTTCATACTTGGAACTGTCAATATTTCTTGGGGGCTTTAGAAGAATCACAAAAATTTTATTGAGATATCAAGGTCATGAGGAACTGGGAAAATTTGGGAACTTTTCGTTAAGACAATCCAGAGGGTCCTAATTGGTAGCCCCTGGTGTTGGTTCACATACTTTGCATGTGCTTTGCAGTTTGCTGATGTCATTTTGGAGGATCATGCTTGTAAATATTTGGCACTTCAAATGGAGGTTGTATACTAGTGGATTAAAGTATACTAAAGACAATATTATCCCAAGTGAGCCTTCTCAAGTGCTCCAGCTGTTCTGTACCAGATGACTAAGAAGACTAGGAAGATCTTAATAAGGATGCCAAATACCTGTCCTAGAGCTTACTAAGGATGTTCATGCCAATAACACTTATCAATTTAAATGGCCAGTCTAGATTTTTGTCTGCATCTAGATTTTTGTTCAATAGGTGATATCTTAGAATACTTTAGTTATTAGGTCAATTATCATTATTATAAAAAACCTAATGGGGTTTACTTATCAATAAATATTGAAATTATTTCCTTGATCCTATCTTGTTTATAGATACAGGGTATCAATGGTCACATTTAAAACACTGTTTGCCTTGATGTGGTATTGATTGTTCCATGTCAAAGACCCTTATAAATAACAATGAAAAGAAACCTAAAATAGATATTCAGAATGGAAAAGCCAGTGTCACATTAATATTCTACATTTTGAAAACTAATTTATTGTAGAAAAACATTTGTTTTGAATGGCCAAGAAAAATATTATTATGGAGAAATTTAAAAATACAGGACAACCATGCCCTTTTACTTTGTGCACTGCTTTAGAAAAAGTTATTTAATAGTAATAGCAAACTTGGCTTTATTATCTTTCTTCTCAGAATGAAGTAAAAGTCAGAACCTAAAAAAATAGGTGTAAGAAATTAAAATGAGTTGGGTTTAGGAAGTGTTAGCTGTCATTTAAAGATGTTAATGTGTCATTACTGGGGACTGAAATGGAGCAATTACATTCCATACATGTACAATTATGTCAAAATTAATCCCACTATTATGTATAACTATAATGCTCTAATATAAATTTTTTTTTAGAAAAGAAGATAATGTGTCAGGCCATGAAAAGATGGTGAAAAATCATATTTATGAGTTTGATTTAATCAAGAATTCAACATGAAATAGATATAGAAAAAAAGACTATGGCTTATAGGTTATTGAAAACATTGATTTTGGAAGCAGACTATAAAGAATATAAATGGTACCAATATACCATTGGTAGAAAATTTTGATCCAAATCACTGATATTGGTGTAAGATAAATCAGCCCATATTTATTATTGAGAAAATACTGAATTTTCAAAAGTTCAGTTTTCTCAACAGGGGGAATATAGAGCAAGAATGAAGCATGATATAGGCTTGTTTGTAGGACATTTGATTTTTATTAGCATAAGAACTCTGACATCATATTCGTAGTTGTTGGGGTAGGAAGAACAAGAACCTTAAAGTCAATAGGGGAAAAAATGAAGAAGAAATAAGGGAAAGGGGCTGGGGTTGTGGCTCAGTGGTAGAGCGCTTGCCTCGCATGTGGGAGGCCCTGGGTTCAATTCTCAGCACCACATAAAAATAAATAAATAAAATAAATAGATAGATAGATAGATAGATAGATAGATAGATAGATAGATAAGATAAGGGACAAAGAACAACTTGGTGATTTTACCTTGGAACTTGAAGTCAGAGAGAATGATAGACTCCTAGGTAGAGGAGGAGAAAAATGTCAGAGAACAAAATACATAAAAATTAAGAAATAATATTTTGCTTATGTTATAATTAGTGTTTGCATCACTGATCAAAATATTTTGACAAGAGCAACTTAGAGAAGGAAAAGTTTGGGGCTCACAATTTCAGAGGTCTTATTCCTTAGATGACAGACTATATTGCTGTGGGCCCAAGATGAGGTATAACATCATGGTGGAAGGACTCTGAGGAGGCAAGCCCCAGTGATCCACCTCCTCCGACCATCTTCCACCTGCCTACAGTTACCACCCAGTCAGTCCATTCAAACCAGGTGGACTGAATCAGTGACAGCTCTCATAATCTTATAATTTTACTTCTAATATTTCTGAGTTAATAGGAGCTTTGAGGGGACACTTAATATCCATTAGGGGATACATTTTACCCTCAAATTTATACAATTATTATGTCAGTTAAAACTAAAATAAAACTATTTATTAATTTATTTTGCAGTGCTGGAGATCAAACTCAGGGCCTCATGCTTGCTAGGCAAGTGCTCTACCACTAAGTCACCTCCCTAGCCCTAAAATAAAACTTTTAAAAACTAAAATAGAACTTAAAAAATTTTTTTAAAGGACTGGAGTGTTTAGAAGGGGTCTGCCTCATATGAAGGAAAAGAAGAACAATATAGGAGAAATCAGATGTCTCTTAAAGAGAAAAGGGCTAAGTAATCAACTCGACCACAGTTATTTCCCTTAATTTGATTTCTAAAAGTGAACAAACTTATGATAAAAGACAGTCCATAGGGTAAAACAATAGCCATCTAACAAATAATGAACTTATGTGATATAAAAAGTAAACACACATTTCATTTTTATAAATAGAATATAAATTTAATTTTGTCTTTAAATGAATAATCTACACTTAACATTTGATTCATGTGAGCATGATAATTTTGCTCAAGTTTTGTATATGAAGACTTAATTCCTAACTGAAAATTATATTCTGTGATATATATTTCAAAAGTGGCTCCTTTAAATATACATCATATGCACTAGAATTGTGAAATGTTTAGCACTTACCTTAACAAATATCCTGTATTATGAGTTTTTGAAAAACAAAACTCAAGACAAAAAGATGGGAAAAGTAAGACTTTTTAAATTCTTAGATTGCATGGTGTTATGGTTTGGATGTGAAATATCCCCCAAGAGCTCATATGTGAGACAATGAAAGACGGTTCAGAGGAGAAATGATTGGGTTGTGAGAATCTTAACCCAATCAGTGAATTAATCCCCTGATAGGGATTAACTGAGTGGCAACTGAAAAGGTAGGGATGGCTGGAGGAGGTGAAAATTGGGGGCATAGCTTTGGGATATATATTTGCATCTGGCAAGTGGACACCTCTCTCTCTGCTCTCTGATTATCATGTGAGCCGCTTCCCTCTGCCACACTCTTCAACTAGGATGTTTTGCCTCACCTTGAGCCCTGAGAAACTGAGCCTTCTGTCTATGGATGGAGACCTCTGAAACCATGAGCATCTAAATAAACCTTTCCTCCTTTACAGTTTTTCTGGTCAGGGCCTTTTTAGTCACAGCTGCAAAAAGCTTTTGTGTAGGACTAAAACTAGTGACTTTAGTTTTTGTTACAATTTCTAACAACTAGAAAAGTGGGTAAAATTGGGGTTTACAGTAGACTTCCTTATTTGGTGAAACCACTAACCAACAAGAAAAATTATGGAAGGGAAAGGTTAAAAAGAACTGGGCAGAAAGAAAGGGCAACTATGAGACTTAGAGGGATTATGCTGAATTAAACTTCTGGAAAAGAGTGATTATATAGACTAATATTTATCCAAGAAAATCCAATTGTAGGCTTCAAATATACATCCTCAAAGAACAAAATAATAGTTAGTTTTCAATAATGTGTTTTATGAATGGGTGCGAAAATTGTGTTTTCTCTAAATATTACAACAAATCAATTTTTACTGATTAAAAGATAAAAAGCTCTGAAGGGTTGTCTGGACATATTTTGTATTTGATTTTTTTTTCTGTAAAGGAAGTTCATCTAACACATAGACTTAAAAGATTTTCTGCAATAGATCCTTTGGGTCCACCCAGACTCTAGATAGTAATTGTCTGGTAAGAAGTCTATGATATGCATTCATCTCTGGGCACAATTTTTCTCCATTTTCCCTAGAAAAGCTATTGTTGGAATCTTAGGGTAGTTTTGATTTGCATTTCTCTGATTGCTAAAGATGTTGAACATTTTTTCATATGTCTGCTGATGGATTCAAAACTACCCTAAGATTCCATCTCACGCCAGTCAGAATGGCAATTATCAAGAATACAAACAATAAGTGTTGGCGAGGTTATGGGGAAAAAGGCACGCTCATACATTGCTGGTGGAACTGCAAATTGGTACAACCAATCTGGAAAGCAGAATGGAGATTCCTTAGAAAACTTGGAATGGAACCACCATTTGAGCCTGCTATCCCACTCCTAGGTCTATACCCAGAAGACTTAAAAACAGCATACTACTGTGCTGCAGCCACCTCAATGTTTATAGCAGCTCAATTCACAATAGCTAAACTGTGGAACCAACCTAGATGCCCTTCGATAGATGATTGGATAAAGAAACTGTGGTATATATACACAATGGAATATTACTCAGCAATAAAAGAGGATAAAATTATGGCATTTGCAGGATGGAGTTGGAGAATATCATGCTAAGTGAAGTAAGCCAATCTCAGAAAACCAAATGCCGAATGTACTCGTTGATAAGTGGATGCTGATCCATAATGTGGGGAAGGACATGGGAACAATGGTGGTTCTCTGTTCACAGGGGTGTAAAGAGGGAGGGGGCATGGGGACAGCAAAGGTGGTGGAATATGATGGTCATAATAACCCTAACTTTATGTATGACTGCCTATATGTTGTGATTCTATACAACTTACAACTAGAGAATTGATATGTTATCCTCTATCTATGTACAATGAATCAATTTGCACTGTTAACATGTAAGCCTAAATAAAACAAATTAAAAAAAAGCTATTATTTTCTTTCCTTTCGACTTCAACACCCTTTGATTGATTAAAATATACAGCTAAAATCCAAGGAAAAAACAGGAAACAATGTGAATTTTTCCCCTATTTGTCTTTAATCGATGCTTTATTTCCCCCACCTCATTTTTACTAAAGAGACTTTAGAAATTTACTAGTATCAAGGAGTAATGACATACATAAAACTGCTCTATTTTCATTTGACATGTGGCTCTAATATGTCTAGCTTTGTGATTTTAAATCCAGGCTAAGGAGGAAACAAATGTAAGCTTCAAATTTCATATTTATTTTTCATCTTTAACCTACATATACTGTTCTTTAAAATCTTAAAATTTAAACAGGTACCTCTTGAGGAACACTGAGTGAGTTTCTGAATTTCCAGTTTCCATTTAGAAAAACTAAATCAATCTGCTTGCTTCACACTGTCATCTACTAAACAGGGTTTGCAAATAGACTTCCTACCTCCTGTGAAGCAGGACATAAATACTTGTCAACAGGAAAACTAGGTGGCAGTCAGGAATCAGATGGAAAACTTAAAAGTTAGAAGTGCTCAGCCCACCAAGAATAAAATTATTCAGACAGTGTATTGCTCTTGAAATAGGAAAGGCTGGAATAAAGAGATCAGTAAGTAATTAGCAGTTGTGTTTCAACTGTGAAAATCTGGGTCATTGGTGATCTTTTCTTCATTTCTTATTTTGTTTCTCCAAATTACTAAGGAATCTGTATTATTTTGTAAGTGAACCAGAAAAAAAATGTAGAAAGGAACAAATGTCTGCATTTTTCTGCTGGCTTAATTATTTTTCTGGTCCGCAGGCAAAGTTTGGAAAAGCAGCCAAGTTTAAGAGTTCAGACATAATCAACAGAGTAAGAATGAAAACAGGGAAGAGTAAAAGAAATGGAGGAAAACATCTAAGGTCTATTTTTCCCATGATGAAATCTCTCTCCATTTATTGTGTCAGGAGCAGATGGCTTGAGTCAAATATGGGATGTGCACGTACTTTTTTTGCGAAAGGAGAAAATTGTGATAAGAATGTAGAGATTTTGGCTAATGTGAATTAGGCTGTAGGAGCACGCTCCATAGCTTCAACCCCTCCCTTTCATCTTTCCCCATTCTATGCTAATAGACTGTGCTCTTGCCAAAGAGCACCCCTTTGTTTGTGACCTTTGGATCTGATTGGTCCAAGAGTGTATTTAAGTTTCTACACTTTCTGGAATACGCAGTGTGTTCTGCTTCTTGCTCCGGTGGACCTGCTTCTCGCTCCAAGTGTTTCTGCATCTCGCTGGGGCAGAGCAGATTTTTACCTACACCCTGGGGGCCTGGGGAGATTGGCTCCGCGAATCGCCACCACTGTTCAGAGAGACCCCATATTGTCTTTCCCGGGGACCCCTTCTTTTTCCTTGTCTCTCTGGACCCCAACTCATCGGGAAGGCCCACATGGTGCCCTCACCTCCCCCCTTTTAAGCGATAGTAGGCTACAAATTTGAGCTCTAAAATGTGATCTACAACTGGCAAAGACAAGCAAAATACAGAAATAAGTTAGCACAGAGACATCTACTCTGGAAAACTGCACACAAAAATTTACAGGGAACTGTGATGTCATTTTGATATATCAAAGAGATTTAATTTGAAGTTATAGACTTTGATTTTATAAATGACATTTGAAACTTGATTCCTTTAAGATCTGCCTTCAATAATACTTTAAAAAATATTCTTTCAGCAAGTTCTATATCTTCTTTTTACATGACAGATATTTACTTTTTCTCATAATGTATTTTAATACAAATTCTTCCTATAACTCTATTCAAGTCTTTCTTCCCTGCACCAGTGTTGAACTGCAGTTCCTTACTAGCATCTCTGCTCCCTCATATTAGGAGCCATGACCTGTTTCAGCTGAGTCTTTTCAGGGTCTATCTCTCAATGCATTTCTTGTGACTGTGTAACAGTGGTCCCTTCACCTTCTGAGTATAGCCTTCTAACCTTATATTGTTCTACGGTATTTTTTTTAAATGTTTTTTCTTTCTTCTCCCCTTTCCCCCTCCCTAACAAGATTAGGGAGACTATGTTATCTTTTTTCCCCTAGTTAACTACCCTTGAACACAGCCATTACAGGAAGGAGATGCTTGCAGAGGATCTGGGAAGTGAATATCTCCCAAATTAACAAGTAAATCCTAACATGCTATCAGGGTGCCTTGAGACTCCCTACCAGAGCACACCTGGAATGTAACCCTTTAAAAACCCCTGTCCTTCCTGATGGAGACAGTCACAGCCTTTGGGACAGGAGTCCCCTGTGTTCCTCCTTTGCTAGCAAAGCAATAAACCTTCTTTTTACTTTTTCTCAAAACCGTGTCCTCATTATTAAGTTGGCATAGATTGGCATTGGGGACAAAGACTGAGCTTTCGGTTACACCTGGACACATGACCACTTTTCAGCAGATGTCCCTGATCCCTGCTTGAAGACTGCTCCTTGCCTCCTACTCTAGCCCACTTACTGAGCACCTGCTTACCTAGCCTGCCATGCTTACTGTTGGGGCCTTTCTCAGTCATTCATCATTCTCTGTAGGGACTTTTATCCTGACTACTGTCAAATTGTCCCAAACCAAATCCTGTTACATCAGTTAGGATCTGAGGGCTGCATAGGACCTGTGTTGCAGATCCCAATAAAAGCATAGAATCTATAAAATTCACCAGCAGCATAAACTAGTAGGTCAGGCACAATAAATAGCTACTTCTTTTCAGACCCATCTTTGACATCTGCACGGAGTTAGGTGCCTCATCTATGTATTCTCTTGCATGTTAGTACTGATTTTGATTCTGGTCCCTAATCATGTTAACTGTGTGGTTTATTTTCCCAATATCATCTACAATCTTACATGGAAGAAATTATATTCTATTCCTAGTGTCTAGTAACATGCCAAACACATAGCACATAAAATACATATAATCTCTCTTCGTTTTTGTTGCATACTAATTGTAGGACTCAGCAGAGATAGCTCAATCTCTCTGAGTCTCATCTTGTTTATAATATCAGCTTTATGGTATTCTTACTATTATTAAATGAGATTAACAATAATGTTGGCATACCTACATTAGTGGTTGTCACAGCAGACATTTAATAAGTAATAAATTAATTATGTCATGAAAAATAGTGAAAACTCCTTTGGTAGGAAGGACAAAGACATCATGTTAACTATAAACTTCAGATACACTATTTCATTTATGCTTAAAGATATTTTGAAGTGAGCACTGTTATAATTTCATGGTCTAAATAAAGAAATCAAGGCTCTTAGTGTTAACCAAAACCTTTGGCCTCAGAGTCAGTGATAGGATCTAGGACTGAAACACAGGAAATCTCCACATTCTTTGTACAACCTCATGTCCCATCATCTTTGATACCACTGGTTATTGGTGATGAGTCCTGCTTCCTTACATGTTGAAATATAACATTAGAGAAGCACACTGAGGTAAGCATATAAAGCATGATTTATTTAAAAAGGGGTAATACAGACTTCTCCAGGGAGGGAGAAGGAGGCTATTGCTGGTACCCTGGTATCCTAAGAAGTGAGAGTGATCTGCCTTTTTTATGTCCTAGGCTTCCTTTGTTCTCCTGCTCTCTTCCCCTTATCTCTCTTCTTCCTGCATACATGATTAGAACCAGGTGGGATGGCCAAAAGGTGAGAAGCAGATGGACAAGAAGGGCCAAGGTGGAGTGATCTGGGCAGGAAGGAGGGGGTGGCAGAGTGCATTAGTTAACAACATTTACAACTCCCTGTAGGGAGGGACTATTCCTGTGAAGGTTACCTTAGCAACAGGTTGGAGCAGGGGCGGTTATCTTGATAAGAGTGGAGGAAGATCTCTGAAGGCATTAACATTTCAATCCCTCTCCATCTTCCCAGACCCAAATTGGCCTCCATTCTCTCCATCTAACTCTTGCCTCTCTGCACTGACTACCTGTCTTTAATTCTGGCTTCATCATTATCCTCTCTTCTGCTGCAGCTTTTCCACTGTTTAAACCTAAGTGCTCAAGTACTACCACATTCTGACAGAAATCCTTATCACAATAAATGTTAATAGGCTATGGTAGAGAATCTTACAGCATCAGAATTCCGTCTTCAGGATTGATGATGTCGTTACTTAATTGTCTCATTTTCTCAGGTCCTCATCTTTGCCAAACTCTATCTGCAAAAATCTGCTAAAAAGCTTGGAAAGGAACATGATATATGCACTGCATTAACATGAAATTGAAAAAAAGTATAAAATTTTAGGGTTTTCATTTTTAAATCTTCAGTTTGATATAGGAAAGTTATATGTGGCCATTGTCTTAATAATCTTCAATAAGAACAAATAATTATGTTCTGAGAGATCAACACCATTTGTTTCAAAGAATCAACTTGTAATGGTGAAAACTACTTGTTTCATCCTTTCATAATCATTTTTAAATTATATGAAAAGCTTTTAGCTCTTAATGCAAATACTTTTATTTCTTTCTCTGATCATTTGTATATATTACTTACTTTTCCACGAGATAATTTTGAGACTTACATATGAGAATAAAACACTTTTATACGAAAATATATAATATCCATATAAGTAGATTGAACTACAAACTCAGTTTCCTTGCTCAGTTTTGGAGGAGTAGACATAAATTTCCCTATTCTCTCTGCTAATTGCTAAAAACCCTGATGTTATATATAAAACAAATAGGCTTTGAAGGTGAAGAGAAGATAAACATGCCAGGGACCTTGCTACAATGATGAAGTCCTTGGGTTTTCTTTCTGCTTTGTGTATCCCAGTCTAAGTACTGGAAAAGCTGTAGATATGGAACTTGCAAAAACAAGCCTGAAGAAAAGCCTGCTCTTACACTAATGAAAGAACCAGCAAAAAGCAAGGCTAGCAAGAGAGACTTAAGTGATAATTGCTGTTCTCTGCTGAACACAGCAGTGTGAACTACAGCCTCACCTACCTCCATCAACAGAGGCTGTGGGGAAAGACTAACCTTCCCCTCTAATCAGGTTACAATGAGGTCCTTGGTCCTCCCACCCCAAGACAGTGTTCCTGAAGGTAAGTGAGAAACCAGGTCCATTGCCCTCCCCAGGTATTTAGCCGGCCTCCCTTCCTCCCAGGATTTCAGTGGATTTCTACCCCTTCCCCTCTTTGCTGTTAGAGGAGGCCTGGTAGAGAGTCTGGACTTTATTTGACAATCAGCTTGGAATTGATTGAAAAAAAAATCATCATACAAAGACCTAGGAAAAATCCATGCTTGATTGTTCATAGCAGCTTTATTTGTAATAATCCCCAAACTGGAAACAACCAAAATTTTACTCATAGGTAAATGGTTAAATAAAAGGTGATTAACACATACCATGAAACACTACTCAGCAATAAAAGGAATGAATATGTTCACAGCAAATTAGATGACTCTCATATTCATCTGTTAAGGCTGACACAGCACACGTAGGTTAACCTACCACAGACTGCGTAGGTTAAATGACAGAAATGTATTTTCTCCCAGTCTGGAAGCTGAAATTCCAAGATAGGTGTGGGCAGGTTTGATTTCCTTCAAGGCCTCTTTGGCTTGTTGGTAGCCCCCTTCTCACTGTGTACTCACATGGCCTTTTTCTGTGTGTATGCATCTCAGGTGTCTGTGTGTCCAAATTACCTTTTATAAGGACACTGGGCATATTGGATAAAGGCATATTTATGGAGATTCTTATTAAGAGGGGAAGAAAACTTCCATTACTGTGCATATGTCCACCATCCACATGTACATCTTTACTGAGAGTCAAGTCACATATGTACTTTTTATCAGGTTCAAATTTTCTTTTGTGAAAATACAAGTGAGGACACTTTCTGGAATGTGTTGTTAAATGAACGCAGTGTGGACCAAAATAGCTTTAGCTGGGACAGCTAAAGAATTAAAGAAAGCAAAATCAGCAGCATTTTCTTAAAAAGTCTAAATCTTAGTTGTTTCTCTTGAATGACAAGGAAAATTTGAAATTTGGACATGTAACACCAAAAAGAAAGATCCATTTTTACATGTTGTAAGGCATAGCTGCTTTTAATGCTCTTCCATGAACAATTGTTTTGCAGCGCTAAAATTGTGTAATTGAATTCTGATAGTTTTAAAAATAGTGTGGATTTGTTGAAATATATATAGATCTCCTGTATTTCTATTAAAGAACATAAGTAAGATGCTACCAAAATGTCAAAAACTGAGAAGGAAGGATATGAAAGCCAAGAGCTTTATAACTAAGGAATCAATGTTCAGTTATAATTATACAATATAACCCACTTTCCTTAGAATAGGAAACCCTTTCATGGAAGTGTAGTACATGTTCTACATAGCTGTCATAACACTGTCACTTATCTTACTTGAACAGCTTTGAATAATGCCAAAAACATGGATGCCTTTATTACCTCTAGAAAGTGTACAATAATAAGTAAATTTCTGATTTCTATGATTTTTGGCTTTTTATGTTTATAGAATTGATAGTCAAAATCATTCACTTAAAAAGTGAATTATATTTTGATTTGACAAGAATAACACTTAAGTATGGGGAACTGTTTAGGGTAATTGTTTATGTAACTATATGCTAGGTTTTTTATATACTTTTTAAGAGAAATTCAGAATACATTATTAAATGAGAAAAGCAAGTTGCACAATAATGTATGTATAGGAAAGGGATGATTATTTTTATTTGCTTATAAAAAACATGGAGAAAAAACAGCTTTGTCAGGAACTAATAAATGAATTGATATATAGGATATGTCCACAGTGACAGGAGCATGAAGAAAGTGACACTTCTGAAAATGTATTTTACATAATTTTGATTTTTATTTGTTTTTGTTTTTGTTTTGTACTGGAGTTTGAACCCAAGGGCTCTTAACCACTGAGCCACATCATCAGCTCCTTATCAAATTTTATTTAGAGACAGGGTCTTGCTAAGTTGCTAAAGCTGACTTTGAACTTGCTATCCTCCTATCTCAGCTTCCTGAGCCATAATTTTGATTTTTAAAGCACATAAAAGCATTAATGTTTTTAAAATAACAGTGTGTTTAAAAATAGGTACCAGATATTTAGATAAAAAATTTTAAAAAATGAAGTATTTTATCATAATATCCAATATTATAATATTCATAATATCCAAGTCCCTCCATAGATACATCAAGTTAAAATATAACACCACCAACGGTTTCTTTATAATTTGTCTTACAAATTCTTTAATTTTGCCACTAACGTTGGATAGATTTGCCTAAATAAAAACTAATTAGTATGGTTGCAACATTTTTAGTTACAGCTCAGATTGAGATTGATAAAGCTTACTTTGAACTTAATTCAATTAAACAAACACTTTTTGGACCCCTTACTATGTGTCAGTGAATAAAACCTTGTGGATATAACATTCAAAGTGGCTGGAAAAAATAGGAAGACCAACAACAATAAGAACTGCTAGTATTATTAAGTCTTATGAGAAAAATGAGAAAGAAGAGCCTCCTAAGAGGGATCCAGAGTACCACGGTGAAGGTCAAGGGTTCAATTTAAAATATAACCACCAGGGTGTACCTAACTGAGATGGTAGCATGTTAACATGAACTTGAATATTGCATGAGTACTGGCCATGTAGATATCTTGGGAAGGAGTATTTTAGGGAGATGGAATAACTGAGACAAATGACCAAAGGCAGGTGCATGCTGTTCCTTGCTGTGTAAGGAACAGCAAGGAGGCACTGCAAAATGAATGCCAGGGAGAACAAAAGAGGTTAATAGGAAAAGATGCACTAGAACATGTCAGGTGGATTTGGTTTTTATTTTTGGTGAAGCTGGAGATCACTGTAGATTTCTGAGCAAAATAATGATATGATGTGACTTATGTTTAGAAGAATAGGTTTTGTGGAGCAAAGGCAAAAGCAGAAATATCATTTATGAGATTATTGTCATAATCCAGACAAGAGATGTACTAGCTTGAGGAAAGTGATAGGCAGAGGTGGTGGAAATTCCTGTTTGGATTCCAGATATACTTTGTAGGTACATCCAAAATTATTTGATTGTGTGTAGGCTATGAGAGAAAGTGGTCAAGCATCACTTTATATTTTTGGCCTCTGTAGCACAAAGAAAAATGAAGTTGCCTTCAACCAAGACTGAAAATTGCTGTACAAAAAGTCACAAGCACACATGGATAGAACCATAAGGAAATGAAAAATAGAGATTTGACAAGGAAAACCTTCCCAGAAAGAAAAGTAGTAGATGGCAGATCAGAGTAATTAATTCCCCAGCTGTTTCGGTTTGGATCTGAAGTGTTCCCCACAAAGCTCATGTGTTAAAGGCAGGATTCCCGATGTAGCAAGGTTCAGAGGAATCAGGTCACTGGCAGCATACCCTTAAAGAATATACCTTATCTCTATTGCCTACCCCTATCTCTCTCTCTTTGCTTCTTAGCTGCCACAAACTGAACAGCTTTCCTTCACCATGCCCTTCTGCCATGATGTTCTGCCTCACCCTGGGCTAAATGCAAAGGGGTTATGTAACCACTGATTGAGACCTCTGAAGCAATGAGTTAAACTGAAACTTTTCTCCTTTAAGTTGTTCTTGTCAGCTATTTTGGTCATAGTGACAAAAAGCTGGCTAACACACCAGCTATATTCTGCAATACTATGATCAGTCATATGTGAAATTCTCATTTTTCCATCCCATTCACCAAAACTCTTCTGAGACGATGACTTCTGCTGCCATATGCCTTGGAAACTGACGTTTTAAGCACAGTTTTGTTTCAACTGAGAGTCTGAACTGTCACACTATTCCACTAAACCAAAGGTGATGAATACTTAAATTAATGAACTATAAGTATCCCTGAGTATAATGTAAGCTTATGGTGAAGTTAAATTTCTGGTGTTGACCCTAAAGATGATAATAAAAGATAATAGTCTAAAAGTCTCAAAAGTCTTTTATTGACCTTGTAGTACCATGTATAATTGTGCAAAGCAGACTTTCTTTTCTATTTGTTATTTTCTAATTTCTCTATTTTATTTTTATTACAATTGTCAATGCATATTAATTGTACAGATCAATGGGTTTCATTGTGACATTTCCATACATGTATATATTGGGGTTTGAGCATGTCCACTCCCCCTTCTACCTTCTCTTAACCCTCCCTCTATCCCCTCTCCCCACAGGTTCTTTCCTGTCCCTAGTACTCTCTTCTACTTCTAGGTCATCTTTTTTGTTTGTTTGTTTCTATATACAAGAGAAAACCTGTGATAATTGTCTTTCTATGTTTAGCTTATTTTGCGTAACATGATATCCTCTACTTCCATCCATTTTCCTAAAAATGACATAATTTCCTTCTTCTTTATGACTAATACCCCATTATATATTATATAACGTATATAGCAATATATATATATATATTTTATTTTCTTTATCCATTCATCAATTAACAGGTACCTAGACTGATTCCATATCTTGACTATTGTAAATAGTGGAACTATAAACAGATATGTACGTATCTCTCTCTCTTTTTTAGTTGTAGTTGGACCCAATACCTTTATTTATTTATTTTTATGTGGTGCTGAGGATCGAACCCCAATGCCTTCCATGTGCTAGGCAAGTGCTCTGCCGCTGAGCTACAATCCCAGGCTGAGCTACAATCCCAGGCCCTGTATGTATCTCTTTTCTATGCTGACTTCATTTCCTTTGAATAAATATCCAGGAGTGGTATAACTGGATCACATGGTAGTTCTATTTTCAGTGTTCTGAATACTAATACTAATTTACATTCCTACCAACAGTGCATAAACATTCCTTTTCTCCACATCCTTACCAGCGTTTGTTAAATTTTGTTTTTTGGTAATAGCCATTCTGACTGGGGTGAGGTGGAATTTAGGTGTAGTTTCGTTTGCTTTTCCCTGACGGCTAAAGATATTAAGTGCATTTGCATGTGTTTATTGGCCATGTGTACTTCTTTTGAGACATGTCTGTTCAGATCATTTGACTAATTTTGATTGGATTATTTGTTCTTTTACCTAATAGATTTTAGTAAAAGAATACAATAACTACATAGTTTGTTTGCACTATTCCTTCAATAAGTGAACAAGGGATCATTTGGTAACTGCTCTCTGCTATCTAGCCATGCTATCTAGCCATGTAGATTAGCATGAAGAACATACAATAGAGGATGTGTATATTATTCAAAAAGATGATATTCTACTTGAACAATAAAGATTGGCATAGCTGACTTAAGTAGAGAATAATCAAATCAAAAGTAGTTAAGTATGTAGTGCTCTCAAAACTTAGGATGATTATTAATATGTAGGTTTCTTAGGCCTCAACATCAAATATTCTAATTCAATAAGTTTCAGATTCACATGTAACCATGATAATACATAAAAACATAATTTTGCATAATGAAATAAATAAGGTTGAATGATATAATCAATAGTGTATTTTCAACATCTAAATAGTGTACTAGAAAAATATGCATAAAGTTTGTGAGGCATGGAATGTAACTCAAGAAAATAAATTAAAATGTATCATCTGAGCCACTTGTTTCCTTGCTAATCTCTCACATACTCTTCAATAAGGGATAATGTTTAAGACCAGGCTAGTAACACATCCCTTCTCAGACACAGACTCACATATAATAATTGACTAGGAGTGAGTCAGAATATACTCAAAACTTCACTAAAGTGCAGGATCAAACTTTACAGTGTTATAGAAGGGATTTGAGGTTGAACAGTGATATATAAGTATGTGCTTTAAAAAAGTCCATAGTACTTTGGACTAGAGGCATTCAATATTCTCTGAAATGTTACACCTTAGAGTTACACTAGAATGAGACTTAGAAAAGAAGATGCTACAGAAACCAAATTAATAACAATGCTATATGATTTACTCTAGTAGCAAAAACATGAAGTAGCCAAATACATGGAAAGTCTATATACTGAAAACTATAAAACGTTGCTAAAAGGAATTTAAAGAATCAATAAATTGCCAGGAAGGGTGGGCATGCCTGTAATCCCAGTGGCTGGGGAAGCTGAGGCAGGAGGATTCTTAGTTCAAAGCCAGCCTCAGCAAAAGTGAGGCACTAAGCAACTCAGTGAGACCCTGTCTCTTAATAAAATACAAAATAGGGCTGGGGATGTGGCTCAGTGGTCCTGAGTTCAATCTTCAGTACTCTTCAAAAAAATCAATAAGTTTAAAACATATTTTGTATAGGGTTCAGAAGACTAAATGGTATTAAGTGGTATATTTCCTTAGATAGATTGATAAATTTAATAGAATAAAAATCAAAACTCAGCAGGCTTTTTCACAGTAACTGATAAGCTTATTCTAAAATATACCTGCATGTGCAAAAATCCTAGAAGAGCCAAACTGTTTTGAAAAGAGAACAAATTTGGAAGACTGAAAATTACCTGATTTCAATATTACTATAATGCTCTAGCTTACAAGAAATTGTGAGTATTGCCTTTCAACATAGTGATCAGAAAGAAACAGAATGGAGTCCAGATACTGACCTGCATAATGTGATCAGCTTACTTGTTTTATTTTTTTTTTGACAAATATTTCTGTTCTAAGCTGAAATAGTGGCACTAAAAGACATAACAATGGTACTAAAGACTTTAATCTTTGGAATTTATAAATGTTACCATATAAAGAAAAGGTTTTTTTGCAGATATGATTAATAAGGTTAAGGATCTTGAGAGGGCAAGAATGTTTTGGATTATTTAGGTGGGCTGTAAACCCAATCACAAGTGTCTTTCATGAGATAGTAAGGCTGAGTACGTAGCTTGGTGGACGTGCACTTGTTTATCATGTGTGGGGCCCTGAAATCAGGGGCAGGGAAATCTTAAAATTGCCTGGCAATTTTTTAAAGAAATTCAGTTGAGGCTCTACCACTCATGAATTCTGATTATTAGGTCTGAGATGAGTTCTAGGAAATTGCATTGCTAAATCTCCTCAATCTTTAAGCTGATAAAATGTACCAAGACTTTGGTAAAGTCACTGTTCACTTGTCAAGCAGGTAGGCTCCGGTGTTAAGAGAGTGGTCTTGTCTCTTACCTTTGTAATTCCTTGGAGATTTTTGTATAATGTTTCTCATCCATGAGCAGCTCATAAACATTGTTTTCCAGGTATTTTTCAATGAACATATTGACTGTATTGTCCACAGGCTTATTAGATTTGTCTATCAAATATATTTGCATGAACACATATATGCATACATTCATATATAACAAATAGTATATATATCAGATTGAATATGTTATATATATATATTATATATATATATATATATATATTTCTTATGATAGACATTTTGACTTTGGAAATATTTTATTAAGGTAAATACCTGATACTTTTTATTCTAGTGATATGTATCATATGTATGCCCCTGATAAATGAAATAGCATTCACTATTCATAATTACCATTTGGACTTGGAATTCCATGAAGGGATTTTCTTCTTTTTGTAGAAAATACCAACTGCTTCCATAGAAGCAGTACAATTTACCTTCAATTCTAAGGTATGCATATAAGTTAGAGAATTTCTCATCAATGCTTTGTGCTACATTATTCTGGATAAATAGTAATTAATTTCAATCAAATTCTTCCTAGAGCACATTGAAAATACAATCTGCTTCATAATTTATAAGTGCTTCCAAACCAATGATTCTCAAATATCAGTAAATGATCTATATTGGAATTCTCGAAATATTTTTATATAGAATCCAGAGTCCAACAATCCACCCTGGATTTAATTTAAAAGAATCTCTGAGGGTAAGTCTCAGAATAGTGCAGCACAATTTTCTTGGAATTCCAACTTCAAATTGTGCTGCCAAAAAACTGTTTCCTCTTGGGTATGTTTTTTTTTCCAAAAGAATCTGAATTTAAAACTGGTCAGAGTTTAGAACTACACTTTTAAATGACACAATTAGTATAAGACTTGATGAGAGGGTAGTGCAGTGGTCAGATAGGAATTGCCATTGCTTAGCTGCTGTCATCAGTGAAGAAATACATTTTCTCAGATAAGAACAAAGCATTAGCACATAGAAGAACAAAATTATACCAGTAAACACACTCAACACCACCACCACCACCACCACAACTACAAACTCAAACAGATTTAGTTTGGGGTGAGGTGAAGAAGTCAGCATGTAGAACGGCCTGAGTGAGCACTCAAGTTCTACTTGCTATTGTGTCTCTGTATGATATATTCCAGGTTCAAGTTCTTTTTCTTCAGTATTCTAGTGTCTTGCATACAATATTTCTTTTGAGAAGTCTAAGTCAGTTTCTCTTGAACCTTTATGAATCAGGGGTATTTCCTCTCTCAAAACTTAAAGTTCTTTGTATTTTTTATCTTTTAAGTTTAATGTATCTAGAAATGTTTATCATTGCTGTAATAAATTTTAATTTGTAGGCAGCACTGAATACATTCAAATGCCAAATGTTAAAGATTTAATTTAATATTAAAATAAAAACACATCTAATTAAATATTAAACTATGTGATAGTAGACCACAAATTAATGACTTCTGTAAGAATTTTTTCATTACACATTTTATAAAGCACCTAATAGTATAAATTTTAGTTTGCTGAAGAATGTTTACTGTTTTTAAACTAATTTGTTTTTAAATGGAAAAATAATATTGTATGAATTTATCATGTCCAATATGATGTTTCGACAAATATATACATTTTAAAATGGCTAAATCTAGCTAACTGATATATGCATTACCTCACATAGTTGTAACTTTTGTGGTAGAGACACTTCATACCCACTTTCAGCATTTTTCAAGAATATAAGATATTGGCTGGGTACAGTGATGCACACCTGTAATACCAGCAACTCAGGAGGCTGAGGCAGCCGAGTTAAAGGCCAGCCTTAGCAGCTTAGTGAGACCCTGTCCCAAAAAAGTAAAAAAGGACTAGGGGTATAGCTCAGTGGTAGAGTGTCCCTTGGTTAAATTCCCAGTACCTCAAAATAAAAAAAGAATATGAAGTATTGTTAGACATAGTCACCATATTGAATGACAGACCTCTTGAACTCATTCCTCCTATCTAACTGAAATTTTGTAATGTTGATCAACATTTCCAAAACTTCCCTGCCCCCAACCACAGCATTCCCTGGAAACCAACATTATATTCTCTATTTCTAAAAGATCAATTCTTTCAGATTCCACATATGAATTAGACCATATGATATTTCTCTTTCTGTGCCTGGCTTATTACATTCAATATAATGTCCAGCTCCATCTGTGTTGTAGCCAACAACAGACTTGCATCTTTTGGTGGCTGAATAGTGTTCTATTGTGCATTTATGCCATATTTCTTAACCTTTTTTCCATTTACTATTCATAAAGGGGGAAACTAACATAATTCAGAGGTAGAATAATGTGTATGTAACTTGATGTAGCAATTTAAAGCCCTTATACCATCTGATTGGAATCTAGCAAAGTACATGTAGGCAAGCATAGGATATTAACTTAGTCTCAATTATGGATTTTAAATGTGTCTAGATATATATCTAACACAATATAGGAAAAGAAAACAAAGTTGAAGGACTCAATATTTGATCAAGACTTATTGTAAAATCTACAGTAATCAAGACAGCATGATTATTGGCAAAATAATAACCATGTAGATCAATACTACAGAATAGAGAGCTCAGATATAACCCCAAATAAATATAGTCAACTGAGTTATGGCCAAAGCACAAAGGCAATTCAATTAAGGGAAATAATTTTTCAACAAATAATGCTTGAAAAATTGAACATGCACATACTCAAAAAATAAAAAAAGAAACTAGACACAGAACTCATACCATATATCAACATCCTAAAATTCATATGAAACTACAAAAGACCCCAAATAGCCAATGCAACTTTGAGCAAAAAGAACACAGCTGGAGGCATCATACTTTTTGATTTCAAAATATACTACAAAGCTACAGTAAGCAAAACAGTACTGGCACGAAAACAGACTGGCCTACCACCTGTTGTGTATGCAATCAACTGATCTTAACAAGGACTTCAAGAATACACAATAGTGAAATGAGTCTTTTCAATGAAAGGTATTAGTAAATTGTATAGCCACTCACAGAACACTAAAATTGGAAACTCACAACCATAAAAATGAACTAAAAACAGAGTAAAGACTTAAATGCTAGGCCTAAAACCATAAAACTTTCTTAGAAGAAAACAAAGAGAAAAACCTTCATGATCTTTGTGATTTTGACCCTGCTTATGAGTCCTTGGACATGATAAAAAAGTGCAGGCAACAAAAGCAAAAATAAATGAGTGGCATTCCATCAAACTAAAACAGAAAAAAAATTCAATAAAATGGAAGGATAGTTATTGAAATGGGAGAAAATATTTTGAAATCATGTATCTGAGAACGGATTAATATCCAAAATGTGTAAGGAGCTCCTAAAACTCAATAGCAAAATACAAACAAATAATTCAATTAAAAATGGGCATAGAACCTGAACAGATGTTTCTCCAAAGAAAACATACAAATGACCAGCAGGGTAGGCACATTAAAAAGGGCTCAATACCATTAATCATCAGGGAAATTGAAATAAAACCACAATATGATCTCACCACACACTACTTAGGATAGCTGTTGGTAAAAAAGCAAAAGATAGCAAGTGTTGGCAAGGGTGTGCAGAAAAGGGAACCCTTGTACACTGTTGGCAGGAGTATAAATTAACACAGCCATTATGAAAAACAATATGGAGGTCCTTAAAATGTTCAAAGGTAGAACCACTGTATGACTCGGGAATCACACTTCTGGATAGGTGTTGAAAAATTAACTCAAAATGGATCGTAGACCTAAATGTAAGACACAAAATGATAAAAACATTATAACATAAAAAAGACCACCTAGGTGACCTTGGGCTTGATGATATGATTTTTTTACAAGATTAAAATCATGATATTTGAAAGAAAATAAAAGTGACAAATTGTATTTTATTAAAATTTTCAAATGCTGTTCTGTGAAATATACTGTTAGGAAAATGAAAAAGACAAGCCATTGGGAGAAAGTTTTGCAAAATACGCATCTGATGAAGAACTTGAAATCAATGTATACAAAGATCTCTTAAATTCAACAATAAGAAAATAAATTCATTAAATATGTGGATATTACTCAGCATTAAAAGAATAAAATTATGGCATTTGCAGGTAAATGAATGGAGTTGGAGATTATCATGCTAAGCAAAATAAGCTAATCCCTCAAAACCAGGGGCTGAATGTTTTCTCTTATATGTGGATGCTAATCCATAATGGGAGGAAGGGGCATGGGATGAATGGAAGAACTTTGGATGCAGCAAAGGGGAGGTGGGAGAGGGGACATGGGTATAGGAAAGATGGTGGAATGAGATGGATATCATTACCCTAGTTACATGCATGATTGCATGAATGGTGAGATTCTACTTCATGTACAACTAGAGAAGAGAAAAACTGCTCCATTTGTGTACAATAAATCAAAAAACTTTCTGCTATCATGTATAACTAATTAGAACTAATAAAATATAGGCAAAAGATCTAAAGCTCTTCTCACCAATGAAAGCATAGAGAAGGCAAGTTTTCATATTAAAAGATGTTCGATATGCTATTAGGAAATTGCAAATTAAAAGAGCAATGACTTACTCCTACGTAACTATTAAGAATATACAAAATAAAGAAAATAAACCTGATAATGCCAGTTTCTAGCAAAAATGGAGAGCAATATGAACTCTCATTCATTGTTGGTAGAAAAGTAAAATGCCACATGCATTTTGCAAGACTGGCTGGCCATTTCTTACAACACTAAACATATTCTTACCATATGATCCAGCAATGCTTCTAGGTATTTATACAGTTTAACTGAAAATTTATGTCTGCACAAAAAATGTTTTGAAACTCTGTAAATAAGTTTTCATTAATAATAAAAATTCCAAAAGTGGGCTGGGGTTGTAGCTCAGTGGTAGAGT
>CM053402.1:135767266-135780268 GCA_028644305.1 Xerus rutilus | reverse complement strand
TGTATCACAACTTGCATTCTTGTGTGCAATGAATAATGCAAATCTTGCCCTGTAACACTATTTTTTTATACATTTGGTGAAGAAGTAAATATTTCAGTTCCTCTAGTTCCATTATTAAATAATAATGGAATGCTCTTCCATTAGTATAAGAATTTTTTTTTTTTTTTAGGAAAAAATCTCAGTATACTTAAGCTCTGACTGAAGAAATTGTCCAGGAGAGCAGTTATATAAAAATAAACACTAGAATAAATTGGGACAAACTGGCCCTAATTTAGAATTTAAAACATGTCCATTCTCTGAATAAAAGGTCCTATCTACTAAGGACAGATAAAGAAAGAAATAATTTTCTTGATAAAGTCAAGGCTTCACCTAGCTCAAATGTATAAAAAATTGCTGAATTTACCCTGAAATGTCATTTCTCCTCATCATATTGGCAAAACTTGAAACAGTGTTAATTCATATATTCTTAAAAAACTATATTCTATCATTTATTCATTAAAAGTAGAAACAAGTTTCCTTGTTAGAATATCAACTCCAGAATAGTTGGGTCAGTATTGCACCAGTTGTACCAGTAACACCTTGATATACCTGAAACCAAGGAGCACGAGGACAAGTGCTTTGGATAATATCACAAGGACTTGAAGAAGCTCCCACTAGACAATTAAAAAATAAAAAGACAATAATGTCTTCAATAGATTAAATCCATCACATTTGTTTAAAATCCATAAGTTACAAAGCACACTGAATAAAGTATTCTTTGGTTACCTTTGAGGAAGCTAAGGAATAAATTCATCATTCTGAAAATTAGTAAAGGTGAAGGTAAACATAGGTACTTACCTTGACTTTGGCATATACACAGCACTCAGGTTACCTAAATAGCTAATGAAGAAAGTTTTTGTGTTGAACAATAAATGTGAAAGAAAGATTATAATGAAAATACTATCTTACAATAACAAAGAAAATAATAGATCTAGGCATCAATGGTAGCTAAGAAAAAATAGGAAGGAATGATGAAGGAATTCAGAGCAGATGGGTTAGGATTACACCTGAACCCAGTAATCAATGGTACCATAATAAAAAACAGGAGTTATATCAAATATAATGAATA
This sequence comes from Xerus rutilus, assembly GCA_028644305.1. Lineage (NCBI taxonomy): Eukaryota > Metazoa > Chordata > Mammalia > Rodentia > Sciuridae > Xerus > Xerus rutilus. Next base: position 135,779,160 of record CM053402.1, on the reverse strand, counting down.
CTTGATAGAAATATATACTACTTGTAAAATACTTCTGACCAAATAAACCAATAAATAACATCTAAATATAATCAGGCCTCTAGTCCAACACTGTCTAATAAAACTCTCCATGATGGTGGAAATGTTCTATGCCTGTGACATGCAAGAAAGTAGCTACTAGCCACATATATTGTTGTGAACTTGACATGTGGCTGGTGTCCATGAGAAACTAAATTTTTAATTTGATTTATTTTAATTTATTTGTGTTTAAAATTAAAAGCCATGTAGGCATAGAGTATGAAAGAGTATGATTTAAAAAAAAACAAAAACCAGTTAGCAAAATTCAGACTATGAAAACTCCAATAGGGCAAATATTCAAGTTTCCTCAACAAAGTAACTGAAGTGGGTGGGGTGAGGAGGCACAAGAGGAAATTGGAGAGTAAAGCATGTTCAGTAGATGTGGCAAGCAAAATAAGAGCCTCTCAAAATGTTTACATCCTAAACTATAGAACCTGTGAATATGTTACCTTGGCAAAGGAGACTTTGTAGGTATGATTGATTACACATCCTGAGAGAGGGGATATCCTAAGTTATGTTAGTATCCTTGTGAGAGAATGGGGCAGGTGAGACAAAGATAGAAAAGTGATGAGGGAGACAGAGGTTGGAGTGATGTGGTTGTTGATGAGATTGAAAATGGAGGGTGTCACTGCCCCAAACTGCAGGCAGCCTCTAGAAGGCGGAAAAGTCAAGGGAACAGACTGGACTCTCCCTTAGAGCTTCCAAAAGGGGTACAGTCCTGACAATAGGGCTGATGGATTTTAGCTTAGTGAAACTTGATTCAGACTTCTGGCCTTAAGAACGATAAAGTAATAAATTTGTATTGTCTTAAGCCATGGAGAAACAGTGGTTATTTGTTACAGCAGCAATTAGAAATAATACAGCAGACATATCGATCAAATATGTGGAAAAACTTACGCTAAAAACAAACCATAACTCCTTCCTAGGGGAAATCTACAGGAAAGGAGTAATTTGGCAATTTGCCTCAGTATGTACACTTTTTCAAACCAAGTAATAGGCCTCAACTTCTTGCCACTTAGGAACAAGCTCACGCCAATAAGCATGGCTGTGAGTGGCAACATTATAGAGTCTCACGCAAGTAAAATATGCCATAAAATGTCAACCCTCTCACTCTTCTGAAAGTCAGCTAAACCATGCTTCCCTTAATCCCATTCTTACATGATATAAAACTATCAGTCTGCTTTATGTAGTGATACTGGATGATCAGCAAAATTCTCCCTGTCTATATAAGCAATAATGTCAGGCTTTGCTTTTTATTTCACACAGAAATTGGTGTTTTTATCATTTTTGGACTACACTGGAGTTTTCACCAATAATTTTTTGAAAATCCTGGTTTGGTAACATTCCTAGCACAGATAAAGGGTATACTACTGATCAGATATACTAAATGAACACTATCACCAAACTCCATCTGTACTTCCAAACTACTGGCAATGGAGTTTCTTTCAACAAAGTTCTGACCTCAACCTAAGATCTGTGAGTTCTCATTTTTGGATATATTTTATTATCGTTGGATTCATAATGAATTGTTTATGTATGGCATTTCTTTAAGGAAAACATTCTTCTTGTAAGAAGAATTTTCGCTTTGGCTGTGTACCACAGAAAAGTCATTTGATCAAGGTCTTAATATACATGATTGTTGTAGAGACCTAGTATTTGTTAAATATCTTTGAAATTAACCTGATTCTTTTTTCTGCTTTTATTTTGCTGCTGTTTTCAATATGAGCAAAATCTTATTTCATGTGCTTTTGTTTTGAGCTGGATTGCTTAATTTGTTGAATGTAGTGTAGGGGCAAAGGGAAATTCCCCTTCCAACCTCTGAGGGTTCACTGGAATAAACTATCAAAGACAGATTGTAATAGTTTGTATGTGGACTGTCCTCAAAAAGCCCATGAATTAATTCTTGGTCCTCAGCTTGGTGCTATTAGAAGATGGTAGAACTTTTAAGAAGTGGGGCCTAGTTGAAGAGAGTTAAGGCATTGCAGACATGCTCTTTAAGGGGATATTGGGACCTCTGCCCTCCTTTCTCTTCCTTTCTCTCTCCTCTCTCTTTTTCCTGGCCTCAATGATTAAATGGTCCTTCTCTACTTTGTGCTCCTATCATGATGTAGTGCTTCCTCATAGACCTCAAAGCAATGGACCAATCAAACATGGAGCCAAAATAAACCTTTCTTCTTTCTGAGTTGATTATCTCTGGTATTTTGTAACAAAGACAGAAAGCTAACTAACACACAGATTAATTTGGGGAAAAAACCTCAATTTATTACACACATAAAGAAAACAGTATAGTATAGAAAACAGTATATACTATACTGTTTTAGCTAGTATACTAAATACTAGCTCAACATGATTCAGAAAATTATACACACTTTTTCTATAGGGGAGACAGATAATGAGGAATGTAGACAGTCTTCAGGAAAATAGTAGATAAGTTTTGGGGGAACTTAATGGACTTGGAGAACATACAATGGTTTGGGACAGAGTCCATTGGGCCCACAGAACAGACAATGGATTATGGATGATTCTCTATGGGACTGAAATAGAGGATAATGGTGTGCTACAAAAGTTTGCCTAGTTGTATTAACAGAGTACAGTGTTTATTCCTATGGTATAAACTTAGTTTTCTCTGGGTAACAAATTTTCAATAATAAGACTAAAAGCAATTGTGTTTCTCTTTTGAAAAATCTGGTCAGGAGGATAAGGGAACTTCAAAGGAATGTTCTCTCTGCCCTGAGAAGGGAAGACACAAGGGAAGGTCAGAGGGACCTTGATTCTGAGGTAGGTTCTAAGTCTTCTGAGTATCAAAGCAGCAGTTTTTGGAGTACCATTTTCTGAGCTCAAACAATATAATGTAGTGATCCAGAGAAAATTATGAAGACCTAAGTCCTGTTGGTCTCCTATTAAATACATACTGGTCCTAAGGCCTAATAATTGGAGGTCTATTGGATTGCTGACATTATTACATAAAAAACCTATTGGTCAAACTTTTTCTGGGTCATCCACAGAACTTCATGAGACCACTTCTTGTTTTTAGTTTGTGAAAGAAAGTCACTTTGGGTCTGTATTCCAGGATCAACAGTAGTCAAGTTATTGATTGTAAGACCTCTTTATTGGTTGGGAAACCAGGGACACTATTCACTAGTGCCCCCAGTTACAACCTCAATTGCACCACTTTCCTGTTTGAATGGGTTGTCTCTCTGAAAGTTTCTACCTCTTTCTAGAGTATTTTGCTTGGTAAGTAAAAGTGCACTGTAGTTCTAACCACTGAGCTTTTCCTTGCACATGATAAGAGAACATATCATCTTAGAATAATAGTTGCCATCATAGGTAATTTAAACTTAAAATCAATAAATCAATGCTTAAGTTGATATTTATAAAAATTGAGATACAATACTTAACCTTCAATATAAGTTTCTTTAAATGGTATGATGATGTCTCAGAACATAATTTTAACTCCTAGGAGTCTCTTTTGAATATTTTTTTAATCTTTTAAAATAAACCCTTTTATTTGCCCCCCCTCCACTCTGTTTTCAGACTTATCTGATATTTTAAACTACCTTTATTCTCTACAGCATTTTCAGGAGAAAGCAAATCACATTCTAAAATGGTTAGGCTAGAAGAAAGGTTCATAGAATTTGAGTTATAATCCTGACTAAAAACAAATTAAGAAATTTGATGTATCTAAAAAAAGCCTGAATACATTTTTTTTGATGCTTGATTATTGTCTTGAACTACAGAGCTGAACCAACTATTACATTTGATTGTAGTCCTTTGGAAGAGAAAAATTCCTAAAAGAAGCAGGATAGGAAAAAAATTTAAATAAACCAACTATAAAAAAGTGAAGAAGAAGAAGGAGAAAGAAGAGGAGGAGAGGAGGAGGGAGAGGAAGGACAAGAAGAAGGTAAGAAAACATTGCCTTTATTTTAAAGTTAGATTATCAGTGACTGAAAAATTAAAACAAAATATGATTGAAAATAGACTCCAGAAAACTCACAGTGTTTGGGCTAGATCCAACGACCACAATAAGGGAAGCCATGTGCTCAATTTTTGTAAATGTAGTTAAACTTGAATTCCTAATTTATTAAGAAAAATAATTTTAAATATGAAACTCTTAATTTATAAATGTGCAATATACTTGCAGATGTTTTCACAGAGCATAAAAATTCATCAAGCTAGAGATCAATATGATAGTGTCTCTCTAGCTAAAATGATGGCCACTGAAATAAAGACAGAATCAAAAGGACTTCTGAGAGTTGCGAGTCTATAGATAAGAATAAATCATACTGCAGTCCGGTAAAAAGAAAACAGCTGAAAGAACCCCATCTTGGCTAAAACGCAGAAGAAACAAAATTTGTCCAACAGTGCTATGCCATAGCAGGTATTATTACCTGCCAATTGTCTGCATAGCCTAAGAAATCCCAAGGGGCATAGGTCATAAAAGAGAAAACAACACAGAAATCCTATTTATATCAATGTTCTAGATTTATAATTAAACCCTATCACCACTTGAAAATCAGATTCTTCAATAGTGAGATTTAGTTGACTGACTCATATATGGACAAAATTTGCTCCATCTCATTCCTCAGTACTTTCCCTTTCCCTCCCTTCCTATATTAAAAAAATAGACAACTGAACAACAACAAAAAACAAATGAACAAACAACAAAAAATTCTTGTTTTCTTGCTTTTTTGGAGCAATGGAAATGTTAATCCTAAATTCATGTAAAATTTCAAGGAAAGAACAAAGGTGGGGAAGATTCATCTGTCTTCATTTAAAAACTTGTAAGTTAAACATAGAGTTACCAGGTGACCAACCTCACACACACACACACACACACACACACACACGCACACAAATATCCATAGCAACAGTATTTATAATAACCAAGAGGTGAAAACAACCCAAATGCCTAATGAGCCAATTATACCAGATAAAACAATTGTGGCATATATGTGTATTTATAAATTTTAAAATTGTATATATGATTATATGTATATTTATCCTGCGAAATATTATTTAGTCATAAAACAGAATTAAATACTGATGCACACTAGAACATGAATGGATTTCAAAAATATGATACTAAATAAAAAAAAGAAGGCAGAAACAAAAGGCCACATAATATATAGTTTCACTTACATAACATGTTCAAAATAGTCAAATTCATAGGAAAAGAAAGCAGAGGAGTAGTTCTCGGAGATTGAGGGATGGGGCAATGATGAGTGGTTGCTAATGAGGATGGGTTTCTTTTGAGTGTTAAATATGTGCTGGAATTAGATAGTCATAATGGGTATACCAAATCGTGAATACGTTAAAAGATAACAAGCTTAGACTTTAACATCATTTAAATGATAACATCATTTAAATGATATAGTTAACAAAGAATGATAGAAGAATTTTGGCAGGCAAAGGTCAATCATGACAATGGAAATTACATTTCTGTTCTGCCACCAGCAGGTGATGTGCTTGTTGTCTTCCAGTAGAGTTTAGAAAGTTTCAAGGATGCCTTGGAGAATTTTCCAATAGGGGGCTAGTGTGTGTGTATTTGTGTGTACATGCACATGTGTGAATAAATTTGTTTTAATGTATACCAGGTATGGTTAGTTAATGTTTCTTACCCTAATTATAGAACCACTCTCCACAGAGGGTGTGAAAGTATCTGAAAAACTCTAATTATGCACTTCAGAGGCTGTTTAGAAAAGCACTTCAAATATCTCTAATTCTATCTAGATGGTTCATTAAATACCACAGTGATGTTAGAAATATTTTTTCTTTGGTGAAGTGACATTACAGATAGCTAGACTGGTCGCACATTTTGTACAAGCACCTCACTTCTTCTATGAAGGTGGTGAAGAACTGGTCATGCTAAGCAGGCAATCAAGCTTGGATAAACATTTTAGACTCAAAATTCCTTTTGGTGGAGTCTCTTCCAATATAAGAAAAGATTATTTTTCTCACAACTAGGAAATAAACTGATGCTGGCAGTAGAACACAATTATATCTGTCTCAGAGTGAGCCTTTAATTTCAGGTTCATGTCAGAGTGTATAGAGTTTACTGGAAGGTTACAGAATTATTTCATGTGCCTCCTAGTAAGGTGTATGTATGTGGGGCTAACTTCAGACTTACCTCCCAGCTGATTTATTTCCTAGGTGGAGAAGAGACATTCCATAGCCCTTCAGTTTTATGCCTGATGTGCTGTTGACTATGGATGTATTATATTTAATTTCCTTCTGTTTAATTCTTTTGTGGCATGCTGAAACATTAATTTTAGTTGTTGCTGGTGTTTTGTTGGAAGAGTTGGTTTGAGTAAACTTATCCAACATTCTTACAAGAAATAAGTCATTTTTCAGCTTTTGGGCTCAGTATGCACTTCACGTCTCTGTTAGATTTTATTGAGATAGGATACTGTGTTTTAATATTTATGTGAGAATGTGAATAAGGAAAAAAACATTTAAAAGATGTGTTAGGCGACCAGAAAAATGAGGGGTTTGCTGCACATTGAAGGAATGATTTTAAAACACAAGAAAAGAAGTAGAAAATAGGAAGATCATGGCTATAGCTCCATTTGTTAAATGAATAGATATCTTTTGTCCTACTTTTTAAAACAGAAATTGGTCAAGTCATTTAGCATCTTATAGTTTTAGAACTTTGACAATGCCTACATTTTAATCTTGATTATTCTCTGTTGATTCTTTCTCATAGATAAGAAAACCAAAAATATTTTAAAAATTTTCTTTTGCTTAATTTTTATAGTTCCTAAAAAAGTTGAAATTTTTAAAATTTTATTGTGAAAAATAATAATTTATATATTTAAGGGGTACCATGTGATATTTTATACATTTATATATACTGTGTTATATATTTCAAAATATAAGGAAGCTTATATTTTGCTAAAAGGAAGATAAAAGGAAGGTTTTTGTGATTCTCACCATAAACAAATGATAAATAACTGAGGTGATGAATATGCTCATTATCCTGATTTGATCATTCCACAATGTATACATGTAGCAACATAGTTGAATTTTATATGAATTAAAAGTTCTTTCAGTTTATTCAGCTGGGCACAAGGGCACATTCCTGTAATACCAGCAACTTTGAAAGTTAGGCAGGAGGATCAAGTTTGAGACCAGATGCAGCAACTTAGTGAGGCCCTAAGAATAAAAAATTTAAGAAGGCTGGGATATATACAGCTCAGTGGTTAATTGCCCCTGGTTCAATCATGTTATAAAAAAAGAAAATTCAATGTTCTGAGCTTGAGATTAAAAAAAGAAAAAAAATCAACAGATGGGTTCCTTGACATCCTGAAGATACATTTTTTTAACTGAGAAGTTCTGGAATTCAACAAGCACCTAACTCTTTCCATTTTCCTACATAGGTAAGAGAAAGCATTCAAAGATGTCTTGTAGTAGAAGCCCAGAGAAACATCTTTCATCACATTTTAGTCATTACTGTGCACTGAGCTAATGGAGTCAACTCTTTTTTCCTGTTCTGTTGTAATTTATCAGCCCTGACTTACTTTGCTCCAGTGATACTGAAGTCTACATCAATGTGATTGAAATTCCTCCACAAGATTCCTCTGGGGTTCTTCACAATTTGATTAACTCTCCTGAGCACTGTTGACAGTTCTGGAACAGTCTAATTTCTAATAGTTGTCTGTATTGTCACAGCAGAAATAACAAAAAGAGCATCTTCCACTACCATGCATGAAATCCTACAGCAGCTCTGCATCTTGCCTGGAACTTCACTTTGATTTGAGAGAAAACAAACCCCTGCACATGTAAATTCAGACTTAAATTATTCTGCTGATTAAAATGAACCAGTTTATTGATTTCATTGATATGTCTGTTCAATGAAAGTGCTGGATTAATGACTCTGCTTGGAAAAAAATCAATATAATGAAAAGAAGTTAGAAATACTGAATTACATTAAGAAGAAATCCAAATGTCTGTTAAAAAATGTATCGACATGGGTAACTAATGGAAAGTTTTAGTTTTTGTCGTTTCAGTCCTTCCTTTAAAATTTTTTAAAAAATTTATTTTATTGGTTCTGCTTAGTTATACGTGACAGTGGAATCTATTTTGATAAAATTATACAAACACATGATATATCTTATTCTAATTAGGACCCCATTAATTTTAAACAAGATGAGGTCAAAGAACATAAATATTTTAATGGACACTCTCCAGCACCTTCAGAAGACTTTAGTAAAGACTAATTGTTAATTGACAAGTGAGATAAGCAATGTTGTTCAAGGATAGGACAAATCCTTACTCTCTGAAGTGAGAAGCTGAAATTTCAGAAATGATAAGGAAGGATGAAAGCTACTTAAGTTTTTACATTTGTCTTGATCATCTATAGTCTAGAAAGATTTATAAGAGTCTTACTTAAATGAAATCTCTTAATGATGAATGGTAAAGATATTGTAGTTAAATTTCTGTAAGTACTTTGGCTTTGAATTTTTTTCTTCTCTTAAATATTCAGTTCTTTCCAAATAACATATTACTTTGTTTTTGGAAAGTATACTAACTACCAGTGTGCGGCTTTATTGTCTGCTCTTCAAATTAAGAATAATTAATTTATAATGTTTGAAATTTTGTGTTAGATTTGACACAGCAGCACCATAGTATCAATGGGACCTCATATATACATTATTTAGTCATTTATCAAATATGTGAGGTTCTTGTAAGGTACAGATTATTCATTTATTCATTAAATGTGTGGGGTTTTTATATAGATTATTCATTCTTTCACTCATCAAATCATGGGGTTTTCCAATGTTAGAAACTATACTAAGCACACTGATGAATGAGATCCAGTACTTGGTCTCAGGAAATGTATGTAGGACATTATTCATGTTTATTTGTATCTTACCTTCCAAAGACATTGGAGATGCTCAGACATATAAAATGTACTCTCACTCCTGTAAAAGTAACAAAGGTCTAAATGATGTATTAGCTATGTGTGACAATGATTGAACCATATATATGGTGTTTGAAGAGCCTTACAAGTGCACATGCTTTTATTTGTATAGATACCTGCATGTTCCTGGTATATATGTGCTTCAATGTGCAACACTGCCCATAAATGTATAATGATGCCCATATGAAGAGGGATCAGTGTTTCTATGCAAATAAACTGACTTCCACTAAAGCAGGAGGGATATAGTTACCCAAAATTGATATGATCTCTGTCTTTACAAAACTTCTATGCTTGATCCTAGAAGACGAAGACAATGCTATGGGAGATACATCAGGGGGAAATTCAGTCAGAAAGCTACCAGAGTGGCTGACAAAGAAAATAGGCAGTATTCACTGTGTCTCATTTTTTCCAAAAGGTTCTCTTTTTAAAGATTATTCATATATAAAGTTCATTGTTTAATATAAAAAAGGCAATGAAAATTTTAGTCATTATTTTCCTACATTTCAGTCACCTAATAGAGAAAAGCCTATTAATGTTATAAGCTGTGATGTGGCAGCCTCTATTAACTAAGCAAGTAGATATTTTAGAAGATTCTGTTCTACTTTACTGTATCTTATGCCTAACCAAGCTAATTTTAACTAAAATATGGACTCAAAACCAATTTAATCTGCCCCAATAAAGAGAACAATTTAGCTCTATTACCTCCAATTGAGACAGGGGCAAAGGACAGGTAGCTGATTATCAAAGAAAAGGAAACAGATAGATAGCACTTCCCCATCAACAGGTTGCTAACACCTCCAGGGAAGGGAAAGATTTCACTTTCCAACACAAGGCATTAACCCCTGGGCCTACTGATTCCTGCCTTTTGGTCACTAGTCAAGATAAGAGGAGGAGGGAGCATGAGAAGAAAGGAAACCTAATATCTATAAAGGCAAGACACTCTACCTCCCACAGGTAGTATCAGCTCTGGGTCCAGCTCCTGTCTAGAGTAGCCTCCTTTCTTCTTTCCCTTAAATAAAATTTACTTTCTACTTTTGCTCAGCATTTCTTGAGTGTTTAATATTCAACACCAGGGGAACAAGAACCCAATCTTGATTTTCAAGACTCGTATCAGAATCATAGTATGTTAATGCTGAGTGAAATGAAATTATGCATTCACTAAAATAAGCATAATTTAAGACTTTTTTAATTGTGAGAGGTAGAAGCAAATTATTTTTGTTTGGGCTAAGGATATTACATCTAATCTCAAGTCACAACTAACAACACTTTTGATTTCAAATGGCATGGATAATTTAAATGTGGGCACTCAGTAAATATGTTACATGAGTTAGAGTTGAGAAAATTAATATCTTGTTTAGTGTTACCCCCTTTCTACTTTTCTATTATATAGCAAAAAAATTAAGAAATCCCAACAGGCACCAAAATTCCCCAGTTTGTCACTCTGCTTTGACCTGCAAAGAATTATGCTAAGATGATCAAATTCACAAAACAATACCACAAAATTGTATTGTTCTGAATACAGATAACTAACATTTCTTTGGCTAAGCGGTATAAAAGTCATGCCTTTATTTTGTAAAGTAGAGAATGGGTGGTTGTGAAGAGAAGGTAGGAAAAAGAAAAGTGGGTCATATAGAAACATTCTTGAGGCAATCGATCAGGTTATGGAGTTGAGGATGTGGAACTTCATTTCCTGATCTTTCAGTTTTTCTGTATCAATTTTAAAGCTTTTATGATAACCTCCACAGCAGTGGTAAACATATATCAGTTTGAGGATTACTGCTATGTCATAAAAATGAATTTCTTCATCTTGTTATCACTGAACCATAAAAATTCAATTGTGTATACCTAGATTGTTAAAAGTTTTAAAAAACTTTTCTAATATAAGGGTTTATTTTTTTAACTAGAGTGTTTTGAAGTATTAACAATGGGAAGAAAAATGTTAAAACTAAGGCTAAACTACACAAACACCTCCACCCAATCAAACTACTAAAGAGGCCACAGGGGAAAAGAACATGTGATAATTTGTGGTACTAATGACCTAAAATAACGAGATATGAGAACATTTTTGAATGTATAACCATAGACCCAATTCAAGTGAATGTCTTAAATATTGTATTCAAGCTATAAAAGGAATTTATTACTTTAAAAAACTGTGACATTTTTTTCATAGCAAACAAAATAAATTATCTGTAATTCTATTTCATTTCAACAAGTTATAGAATGAGGTCAGCTATCATTACAGATGGGATATCTTTAAACTCCAAATATAATGATCATCTTTAAGAAGTTTTGAATAACCTCTTAGTAGCTTATGAATCACAAAACTCATTCTTTAGAAGCATACCAAAGTATACTTTAAAATATTTTAGTTGATATGGCTGAATAGAAATAGTTTATAGTTGTTATTCTGGACAAATATTAGTAAAATTGTGGGAGAAAGTACGACTCAGAAGAAAGGACAAGGTTTTGGAATCAAAATCAGAATTGGCAGTCTTTTATTTGGAGAAGGTAGAATCTCAACTCACCTTGTTTAAGGTTCACATACTGTCCAAGGACATAATCCAAATAAAATAGAAGCCAAGAGATAAAAGGATCTCCTTGGGTCACTTTCTTTGTCTTTAGGTGTTAACTATATAAATTAGCCTCATTCCATTTTACTCACTGAACTTAGACTCTTCCCATCAAATAGGACAATTGACCATGGGCCGCCTCAAAACTGTCATGTCCAGCAGCAACCAGTTATCAAGTTCATGGAGTGGATCAAATTGACTCCACATAGGTAATGCACCCACCCTTGGTCTAATCATTGTCAGTTAGAACAAAAAAATATAATGATAATGCCCATGACATATGATAGGAGATTGACAAGTAAACACACACGATTAGAGATAAGTAATTTTCCAAAAAAGAAAAGATG
>CM053402.1:135699382-135767166 GCA_028644305.1 Xerus rutilus | reverse complement strand
GCTCAAGCCTGTAATCCCAGCACTTAGGGAGGCTGAGACAGGAGAATCGCGAGTTCAAAGCCAGCCTCAGCAATGGCGAGGCGCTAAGCAACTCAGTGAGACCCTGTCTCTACATAAAACACAAAATGGGACTGAGGATGTGGCTCAGTGGTTGAATGCCACTGAGATCAATCCCCAGTACCAAAAAAAAAAAAAAAGAAAAGATGTTGGACAGATCAACAATTATGTCCTGCATATAAAATTTTTGCGCTTCCCATTCATATCTCAAGAATACTATTCTTTCTGGATTGTAGTCCAGAATAGAGAAAATATATGCAAAATACCTGGAACATAATATATCCTCAATAAATTGTAGATATTTCATTGTTTTATTATTGTTGTTTTGTCATTCTATGGAATTTTAAGCTCCATATTTCATGAATATTTTGATACCATTTAAGCATGAACTTATAGCAACCTCACAAGAATATTTTAGAAGTAAAATTAGATATTACATGACAATAATTTGGGAAAAATGCTTCCAAAATTCCAAAAAGTATAAAAATTCACTAATAAGAGGCATCTTTAGCAGTATAAAAAATACTGCAATAGAGTCTGAAACTCCAAATTCCTCTTTCACATTTATTAGCTACAATCTTTGGGTGTTTCTTTAACTTTTCAATCTTGAATCTTTCATGGATTACAGTCTGTTTACCTCCCAGTGTAGTTGGATATATAAAAAAGATAATATATAGAAATCAGAATTCATATATATATAATTGCCTAGTCCGTGAAATATATATTGAAAATAATATTTGTAACAATAATTGCAAATTTTCTGAAATCTACCCTTAACATTCTCTTCACTAGCATACTTCTCATAGACTCAAAAAAAAAAAAATCTTCAAGGTGGTTCCTTACTTGTTGCAGGAAGAAAGAATGTTGACTTATATGGAAAATAAAGTAGGCGTCCGAAGTGATCCTTTGTTCTCATTTTCTCTCTTCCTCTTCTTCTCCTAACAGTGTGGCTTGGATCTTATCAATGTCATTGATTTTCTTTTCAAATAGCCTTTGACAACAGAGCTTTCCTATTGCCCGCTTTTTTTCTGTTTCCTTGATTTTTATCTCATATCTACATCATTTTTGTCTTCTGTTTGTTTTTAGCTCATTTTGTTCATTTTAAATTGTTTTATGTTGGAAGCATAGATATTTCCATTTTCTTGTTTTAATATAAGAATTTATTGCTATAAGTTTCCTTCTAAGTACTGTGTTAGACATTAGCTACTTCCACAAATTTTGATATGCTATATTTTCATGATCACTTAGTTTCAAATATTCTCTTGTCTTGCAAATTTTTATTTGACTCAATAGTTAATTAGATTATTTGTGAACAACTCCAAGTATTTCTTCAATTTTCCTGGAACCTAATATGCATATTACTTCCTGGAAGTAGCTTAGGAAAAAAAAAGTAGACCCTAATAAAACCCTTGCATTCTGGTCTATATTTACTAAATTTTTCTCCTGGTCTACATTTATTAAAATTTTCTCCCTGATCTCAGTTCTCCATCCTCCAGAAATGTGAGAAATTGACTTCTGTTGTTTATAAGTTGCCTAACTTACGGTGTTTTGTTACAGTAGCCTGAGTTAAGACAGAAACTGAGAAGTGAGGTACTACTGTAACGAGTATCTAAAAATGTGGGTGGAAGTGACTTTGGAACTGGGTGATGAATGGAAGGTGGAAGAATTTTGAGAAGCATGTTAAGCAAAGCCAGAGTAGTTGTTAAGAGAATTTTAAAAGCAATTTTGATGAGGGATCAGATAGAAAAAGAACTATAGAAAAAGCTTTTGTTTTAATAGAGAATACATAAATAATCATGTACAGAATGTTGGTAGAAATATGGATGGCAAAGGCCTTTCTGCTAAGGTTTCAGATGGAAATGAGGAACGTCATTGGACAATGGAGTAATAGTGATCCTAGTTATAAATGTCCAAGAATTTGACTGAATTTTGTTCCTATTCTAGTCTTGTGTGGAAGGTAGAACTTAAGAGTGATAAGGTTGGACATAACAATTAAGGAAATTTCTAAGTTTGGGGGTTTAACTCCCACCTGAAAGACGTTTGGGATGAGACCTGTTAGAGCTGGAGAAATGGGACTACCATTCATTCTGTCCAAAAGTTGGGGCCACGACCCTCCTGCTCTTGGAGGGCAGAGCTTGGCATCCAACAGGATATTCTCTAGGTTTATGGATTAATGGAGTTTGCTCCAGTTGGTTTTGTATTTAGTTGGGAATCCATCTCTCTTTTCTTCTTTTCTATGTGTACCATTTGGAATAGTGATATCCTTTCTATACCTGTCTTGCTGTTGCATTTCACAGCCACATACCTTGTTTAGTTTCACAGATTCACAGCTGTAGAGAAGCTTACCTCAGGATGAATCATACCTCCAGTCTCACCCATATCTGATTTAGATGATGCATGATGAGTCTTTGGCCTTTAGAGCTGATGCTGAAATGAGTTAAATAAGACTTTGGGGGTATCTGGGATGGAATGAATGTGCTTTGCATGCGTCATGGACATAAGCTTCGGGAGATGCGGGGTAGAATGTTATGGACTGCATGTGTTTCTTCAAAATTCATATGTTGAAATCTAATCCTTAACATGATGGTAATAGATGTGGGATCTTTGGGTGATAATTAGGGCATGTGTATGGAACTCATGAATGGGATCAATTTCCTTACAAATCTAAAGTATGAGTCAGAGAAATATTTTATTCTTTCTGCCATGTAAAGATGCAAAGAGAAGTTGGCAGTCTGGAACCCAGAAGTGAATCCTTTCCAGAACCAGAACCAGAACCATGCTGATACTCTGATTAGGGACTTCCAGTCCCCAGGACAATCAGAAATATTTTTCTGTTGTTCATAGGCCACATAGTTTATGACATTTTGTTATAGCATTCTAAGCTAAGACAAGAAAGAATTGGAACATTCACAAGAAACTTTTCTATTAATTAAAACATTTTCATTTAAAAACTTAAAAATCTAAAATGAGTTTTAAAATAAAACTCTGGCTTTGGTGAGGTGAAAATAGAAAGGAGGGAGCTAGCTTCAGATATGGCTGAGAATGGAGGTTCAAAAGATCAATAAGTATGTGGCTCTCTGCTTAACGTGGGGTGGTGTCATTCTCAGGCAGGATCTCTTCTCAAGATGGCAGAGGGTGCCCAGGATGTCTAGGCTCTCACATATCTATCAATTATCAATTCTAGTGAAATTGAGTTTCTTTCTTAATAGCTTTGTCAGAAAATGCCAAATAAGATTCAAATTAACCTGTCTTTGGTTGTGTGAACACCTGTGGTAGGAACATATATGGAATGGGTCCTCTCAAGTAGGAATAAATCAGTACCAGAGAAATGACAAGGCAATTGTGGCAGACAAAATTACCAGGTGCCCTCTGCAAATGCTCAGTATGTTTCCTTCAAAATCAGAGTACACAGTATGAGGGATTGTTGCAATGGCAAGAAGCTCAGCATTACAGAAAGGGAGAGACGGAGTTGTTGTAACTGGTAGAATGATTAGTATTTCAGGACTTCTTATCCTTTATTATAACCTCTGTTGACCTGTCTCCCTCTCTAGACTGCAATTTTTTCTTCTAAGTAATATTCTGAGTATTCATCCTCAGTCCAATGATTAAGTTAATATTTAATATTGAATTCAAATTAAACATTCAAGACATATCAAAAGTTTAGTATCACACTGCATATATAGAAAATGTGACACACAAACACAGTGGAATAAATTTAGCCATAAAAAGAAGGAAACTCTGTTATTTGGGACAACATAGATGGAACTTGAGATCACTGTGTTAAAAGAAATAAGTCAAGCACAGAAAGATAAATACTGCCTGAGCTCACTCATATACAAAATATAAAAAAGGTGATCTCATAGAAATTGAGAGTAACATGGTGATTGCCAGAGGCTGGGAGAGTAGGGAGAAAGTAGGGTTGAGGAAAGGTTGCCCAATGGGTACTTAGTTGCAGTTAGATAAGAATAAGAAGTTCTATGTTTTGCACAGTAGGGTAACTATAGATAGTGACTTGTGTACTATAAATCTCAATAGCTAAAATAAAGGTTTGAATGTAAATCTCAAAAAGTTAGAATAAAGGTTTGACTCTCAAAAAGCTAGAATAAAGGTTTGAATATATATCTTGATTATCACTTGATGTCTCATTGCATTCAATTTTTGTCTTTGTCTTAATTAAAATTAATTTTAAAAATTAAAAAAAAGTTTAAGAAGGCACTAATCATGTAGGAACACTGATGTGAATAATCTGTTGCAATTTTACCCACATAATATTAATGTCAAGTGCATTTGTGTAAATAAAAACTATGTTACCTTTAACAGCTATGGGAAAATCACAGGTTAAATGTTTTCTGTGAGTTAAACACCCATAATACAGCTCCAGAGAAATTACTCACCATTTTTGTTATTTCTAATAGATTATGACTCATTAGTTCTGCTTACTTTATAAATAGAGAACTTACAAAGTAAAAGATGAGTATATAAAAACAGACAACTAAAAGCAAGCAGTATGCATTATATTTTCACAGCAAATTTATTTCTATTCCTTTAGTGTAGAATATGATAGTAAAGAGGAAGCCACAATGGGACAAAGTATGGAGGCTTTCACATATATAACAGAACAAAAATGTTTGTGGAAAGTGTTGGAAAAATGACTGATTTGAGTAAAAAGTCCCTCCATCCTCTGCATTAAACTCTAAGTATTACTTTTCATATGAAAGAAAAAGTTATTCAGAATGATCGAGAACAGCTCTTTTTAAAAAAGGAATATTGGGACCCTGATTTGTTTTCATCCTAGCTTTCTTGTGTGTTCAAGGACTTAAAACAAATCATGTATAAAATATTAAGGCAAGGCTTGAAATAAATGACTGATTTAATATAGTCTATCAATAAAGAGAAACTATTTTTCTAAAGAATCATACAGAGATCCTGTAGTTCACAAATATAATAATCAAAATGAAATATTCACAAAAGGGATGCAACAATAGATTTGAGTTGACAGAAAGCAGAGTTGGCAAACTTGTTGAAGACAGATCAATAGAGGTTATGTATTCTAAAAGGTCATGAAGAAAGTAAAATAAAGAAAAATAAATAGCATCTTAAAGAAATATGAGACACCATTAAGCTCTCTCACATACATATAGTGGGACTATCAGAATGAGAGGAGAGACAAAGAGACAGAAAACATATTGATGATTGTAAACTTTCTAAATTTGATGAAAAACACTAGCCTTCATAACTAAGTTGAATGAACTTTAAGTAGGATAAACACAAAAGAATCACATCCAAATATACCATAATGAAAAATTTCCAGTCAATAATAAGGAGAAAATCTTGAAAGCCACAAAAGAAAATTTCTAAGTCATATCGCAGAAGGGAACTACAGGAAGATTAACTGTTGACTTTTCAGGAGATACAATGGAGGGTGGTGGGCAGCGGAATGAAAAACTCAAGATGCTAAAAGAAGAAAACTGTCCGCCAAGACTTGCATATCTAGCAAAGCCACTATAAAATGAAAGTGAGAAAAGGTCATTCCTAGAGAAATGAAACCTGGGACATTTTGTTTCTAGTAGACTTAAAATAGGTACTAATGGAATTTCTTTGCACTGAGGAAAATGGTGTAAACCGGTCATGTGGATCCAAATGAAACCAAGAAAAGCCACACAAAACAAAACAAAAAAGAGACTCAATGATTACATAGATAATGATAAAAAGTTTTGCTTTCCTAATTCAAAAAGGAGAGAGATAAGAATGAAACTATATTAATAATGCCAGATGGTATTTAGAATCTACAGGAAGAAATGAAAAGAACAAAAAATAAAATAAACAAAAACATTAATTTAAAAACCTCTATAAATGCATTTGAGCTAGTTTTACCTGCCCAGCTTTCTCCCCTTTCTTATAACTAATGTGTGAAATTCCATAATAAGGCTTACAATAAAAAACTCTCCTTTTTGTTATTGTTATCAAATATATTCCTAAAGGTTATAGGCCCCACAATAAAATATTTTTATATTACTTTGTTCAATTGCTTTTGAAACAATTAAGAGAAGAAGAAGGTGAATTAGGAAAGTAAAACTTTTTATAAGCGGGGCACGGTGGCGCAAGCCTGTAATCCCAGCACTTAGGGAGACTGAGACAGGAGAATCATGAGTTCAAAGCCAACATCAGCAATGGTGAGGTGCTAAGCAACTCAGTGATACCCTGTCTCTACATAAAGCACAAAATAGGGCTGGGGATGTGGCTCAGTGGTCGAGTGTCCCTGAGTTCAATCTCTAGTACCAAAAAAAAGAAAGAAAGAAAAAACTGACCATAGTGTCTAGCACCTCATCTTATCTCTGCTTTTGTGAGACAAGATATAGGAGATGACACCAGAGCGCCAAGATATAACTTGTAATGTTAGATAATTAGCTCAACTTCTAATAATTACATTGTACATTTTTATGAAAACTAAGATCCTAAACCCAAATAGTTGGTGAGCCTTAACAATGAACTCCAACACTGAATAAAAGAAATTTTTATGTGTATATTTATAATCATTTTTCCAGAAAGAGAATTTATATCTCTTGAACAGACAGACTCAAATACATGCAAGTAAAGAGCTGCTGATATCATCTTACATTGCTATGTCATTCTCCTAGAAGCTATTGTATTTAGCAATCCGAAGTGTTGTGCCTGATATTAAAATGTATTAATTTTAACATTTAATGTTGAAATCCTGAATTTTTCATCTCCAAATAATGCATGTATTTTTCTGAGATGAATTACATTCTAATATGTCTTGTACTATTGAAAAATATCCTGAATATTGTGCAATATTTTTCCTTTCCATTCGTAGCAAAATTGTGAACTACTCCCAAATGCATCCTCTTTAAGTATTTTCAGGTTAAATTAAACCAATTTCTATGGTAATTCCCTCAATTTCCTTCACTGGGGCACATTACTAGTGTTGCTGACAACTAGCTGCCATGTGTACCTGAGATAAATCCTTCCCTGACCACCACAGACTGAAGATCTCTTTTTCTTATCTGAACTCTTTTCAGAACTTAAAATTGGTGTTCTCAGTTGGCAATTAATCATTTTCTGCTCTACCTCATGACATATATCTTAGCAGCTGTCTTAATATGAACTCAAATTAAACGAAGGTGGAGAGTATGTTATTATTTCTGTTTTACTTACATTTCATCAAAAAACAGAACAGTAACAACTATAAATGCCCATGAAAGGACTTTTTAATTTAATAATAGATTGATTTTCTTTTCTCCATAAAACTTATTTTTTATGAGATAAAATGTCTATTTAGTAAATGAGGCTTGATTCCTTCACATTCGGAAAGAACTTCCATTTAGAAGAGAAATTACACCCACAGATAAAATCTGAAGAAATGATTCTTTAAAAGGCAATGGTATATTTTTATTCTCAAACTAAAATGTGACTGAATCACAAATGCATTTCAACAAGTATATTCTGCCCCTGCAATCCCTGACTTTTTTAGATTGGCTTTAATGGCTTATTAAAAAGTATGCTGAGCTGGAAATTAGGACATGGTTTTAGGACTTAGCTAGAACATTTCTTACTTCTTGTGCTATTCCATTTCATGTTGCTTTAACAAAACATCTGAGACGGGATACTTTATGAGGAAAATAGGTTTATGTAGTTCATAATTTTGAACATTCAAGAGCATGGGAGCAGCATCTTCTCAGCTCTGATCAACACCAAAAGGAAGGATGGTATCAAGACGATGCAGGAGTGCCTGTTCAAAAGATCATTTGGTGAAACAGAAAGCAGGAGCAATTCAGGGAGATGCTAGGGTTACGCATTTTATTTTATTTTTTTTAAAAGTCAAACACAATTCTCTATTTAGCAAAGAGATAAATATGTGCTTATTTATCTAGGGACACAACATCTATTAACACATTAAAGTGCTAACTTCCTTGTGAGGGAAGAAGAGAATGGGCATTGAGATGTGGGAATAAAGGAGGAAAACATTAAAGATACATACATAATACAAAAGAGAAATTTGCAGGCAGAAACCAAAATTGATATTGTGCTGGGAACTGAAGACTGTGGTTAACTCAAATCCCTGAATCAGTGATTTAAACAAAAATTGAAATGAGCCAGGCATGGTGGTATTATACCTGCAATCCCAGTGACTCAGGAAGCTAAGGCAGGAGTATTACAAGTTTGAGGCCAGCCTCAGCAAATTAGTGAGGCTCTAAGCAACCTCACAAGACCCTGTGGCAAAACAAAAAGTAAAAATGGCTGGGGATGCAGCTCAGTGGTAAAGCACACCAGTATTCAATTCTTTTTTTTTTTTTTGTACTGGAGATTGAACTCAGGGGCACTCGACCACTGAGCCACATCCCCAGCCCTATTTTGTGTTTTATGTAGAGACAGGGTCTCCCTGAGTTGCTTAGCACCTCGTCGTTGCTGAGGCTGGCTTTGAACTCGCAATTCTCCTGTCTCAGCCTCCCTAAGTGCTGGGATTACAGGCTTGAGCCACCGCGCCCAGCTTTTCAGTATTCAATTCTTAATACCAAAATTTTAAAAAATTGATATATTTATCCCTTTAAGAGTTGTTGTGAAGATTATTTAGAATTTTATAATTGGTTCTTGCAGGAACTAATCCACTCCTCAGGACCTGCATCACTACATGGTAATGACCTAATTACCTTGCACTAGGCCCCACCTCCTTAAGCCTCCCCCACTGGAACACTATTGCACTAGGGACCAAGCTTCTAGCATACCAACTATATCCAAACCATAACACCTCTAAAATGTTTTTCCCTCCTCTATAACACTAGTCCATGTCCAACCTACATACTTCAAAAGATGTTTTAGTAATAAAATTGGAAATAGACAAGTCACTGCTTTGTAAACTATTATATATAAGGTTTTATATAAGTAATTCATAAGGCTTTATAATGTCATTATTTAAATTGATTTTCTATTATGTGATTGCTTGATCTATATTGACACTGAAACCTCAAAAACCAGGTAGACCGGGATGAAGAGAAACTAGTATGTATCAGCTCATCACAAATCACCCTCCAATTTCAGTGTCTGAGGCAGGGGAGAGAACTGAGTATTAAGTTCTCTGAGAGGCTATGTGGCGGATCTGTCATCCCACATGGCAGTCTTGTGCAAGAGCTCCTGCTTTGAGCCACTCATGCTCTACTGTTGCTTGGTGCAGTCAGTAGTCAGGCTTCTTTACACAGCAATTCTGAAGGGTCTGTTTCCAAACTGCACATTAAAAATAATCTTAATAAAATTCATACCTAGTATTTATTGTTATAAATTTTAAAAAACCTGTAAATGCAAATCAAGTATTTATGTTTTTTCTTTATTTTTTAACATGACAACTTATAAAAAATAACTTTTTAAAGCCTGAATGGATATCCTGCTATGGTTGACCTTCTGCCTTCCCTGGAGCACACATGAGCACACATGAGCCTGGCTGTGGAGCACTGCATTCAGGGATACCACACTAGTAGCTTGATATAAGCCATGTGGGAGTATTCACACTGGGAAAAAAGGCAAATGCCATAAATCATACTTCCCATACTTCTCCCAGCCTCCAGAGCCAGTTGTTAATGGAAGTTTATCTGTTACCTGCACATCACTAGAATCAGGAAAATCTGAATTTACCTCCTGAAGTTATGACCTTGGGTGCATTATTAACATTTATAAAACCCTGTCTCCTTTGTGAGATGGTGATAATACTACTACCTGCCAGGATAGTTCTGAGAATTATATGAGATCATATCATGTTTCTATCAGTTATGGCTCTAGCGGCTTCTGCTCTTGATAAGCAAATCTGACTGACTCAATTTCTCCGAATGCTCCTGTGTGTATAGAGCTCAATTCTCTGACAGGTCCAAAAAATGCACTGATTTTCAGTTAGTCCAATTTTTTTTTCTTATTGTAAGGATGGGACTGATGAATCTCAAACACTTAATATACAGGAACAAGGGAACTGATTTTTGTATACTCAAGCATTTGTCTCAGTCTGAGGTCCCAGCCTTTTTGCCTTGAGTAAGGAAAACTTCAAACACCTGACTATCTTAAAGCACATTTTCTCAAGTTCATATCTTGTCTGAAAAAACTAATTTCATTGACTATACTCTCTCTCTCTCAGATATATATATATATATATAGAATTACAAAAAATTAAAGTGATGTACAAGGAAAACATTAGTCACTGATTTTAATTATTGTTAATAATATTAAGTCATGAACATATTTTGCCAAGGAGGCTGTTCTCATGAATTCAGGCTTAAAATTCTGAATTGGAAATGCCTCCACACTTTCAATCTCATGATTTTTCCGGCCTTCTTTTCTCTACCATTGATGCTACTAGCTGCTCTGAGCTGTTGCTGGGGCTATTAGTTCTGAAATTTGTCATAATAGACTTCTCTAGATATTTCCCATCAATGTGTACATGGTGCTGCAAACTTACAGTAAATATCTTAGAAGTATTTTACATAAGCCAGATCAAAATATCCTTCTGCCTATGCCATGGAGCCCTTTAGAAATCCTAAAGGACATCCAGGTGACACTAGTCTACAGGAAAGATAGACTGGTAGAAGGGCTGAGGTAGGCCTCCAAAAGTTATTCACTGCATTTCTATAAGTAATTCTCCAGCAAAGTAAAGTGAAGTATTATAGTAAGCTCAGAAAAATATATACACAAACAAGTCAGAATGAAACATTATCTTGTCACCTGCAAGGAGGTTGGTTGGTTTGACTTTCTTTGAAGAAAGCACTTACAGCTTTCCTATTACTTGTGTGACTATACATCCAGGTCCAAATGTGACTGCAACTGTATACATATCAAATATCAGATTTTGTGGGTTTCTTCAATATGTCATTGAACTAAACATGAAAGTAAATTAAAACAAGTTTTATTTTAGCTTCAGTCTTCTTTCCAGAATAAAGTTTACTGTATCTTAATAACACAAATTTTTTAAAGGTTAACTTGTTAGTTGGATTTCTTTTGTCCGTTGCTCTCTCCCTTCTATCCCAGCTTGTAGCATACAGTTGCAGCTTATGTGCTGTATGACTCAGGAAAAGGAAAAGGTAGGAGGCTGTTTATTTGAAAACAAATTAGATGGCAATGTGATAATTCAGTGGCAATAATTAAATCAGGAAAAATTAATATTGATAAAATTACAAGGACAGTGTTTTCTGACCTTTCATTCTTCCAATGGTTACCAACAGGCTCAAAGCTAAACAAATAAGTGCATGTCCCGTAAGTAGCTACTCTGCAGAATTTGTAGAGCCTGAACATAACAGGAAGCATTCACTCAACATGAACTTTTGGAAAGGAAAGTATTTAAGTGAGATGAACAGAGTCCAAACACAAATTAGAAATGTAAGTTAAAATGGTTCACAAGAGAATGATTAATTGTAAATTGAAAGTATTTAAGTGAGATGAACAGAGTCCAAACACAAATTAGAAATGTAAGTTAAAATGGTTCACAAGAGAATGATTAATTGTAAACCTAAGGAATTTCCATCTATGGAGGAGCCTCCTGAAAGGTTCTCCCCTCCTCAAGTTCTTTCTGAAACATCCTTCTTCACAGCTTTGCTCCTGAAATGCTTCCTGCACTACTTGTTCCTGCCTGGGCTTTCAGTCTAGAAGAGAGTTGATAGGCCTTGTTTGTTGCATGTCCACAAATTTGCACAAGATGAACACAGAAATGCTTTATGTTTAACAAAAATGGGCAAGGGATCAAGCAATTATGCAAACAAAAGGAACAAGGGAACTGATTTTTGTATACTCAAGCATTTGTCTCAGTCTGAGGTCCCAGCCTTTTTGCCTTTCAACAGATGAATGCACAAAGAACATGTGGTATGTATACACAATGGAACATTACTCAGTCATAAACAAGAATGAAAATATGGCATTTGCCAGTAAATGGCTGGAACTGGAGACTATCATGTTAAGTGAAATAAGCCAATCCCAAAAAACTAAAGGCTGAATGTTCTCTCTGATATGTGATGTTAACCCACAACAAGGGAGAGTTGGGAGGGGAAGAATAGAAGTCCATCGGATTAGACAAAGTAGAATAAGAAGAAGGGAGGGGGGATGGGAACAGGAAGGACAGTAGAATTAATGAGACACAACTCGCCTATCCTTGTATTTGAATACATGAGCAGGGTTACTTCACATCATGTACAACCACAAGAATAGGATCCTAATTAGAATAAGTTATACTCCATGTATGTACAATATGCCAAAATACCCTCTACTGTAATATATTTCTAAAAAGAACAAATAAAACATTATAAATAAATGAAAAATAAAAAGAATGCTGATGTTCAAAATAGAAGAAGGATCCATGGAGTAGGGGAAAGGGATTGATGGGGAGGGACGAGGCACAGGATAAGGGAAGAACAGTGGAATGAATCTGACCTAATCTGACCTTCATATGTACATATATGAATATGTCACAGTGACTCTCATCATTATGGATATCCTCAAGACATGAATTAAAAAAAATCTATAAGTAAATAGTGAAAAATTAGGAGAGTAGAAGAGAATAGTGGGATAAGGGAGGGAAGAGAAAGAGAGAGTACTAAAAACTGTATTAAAGCAAATTAAATTCCATGCTTTTATAATTATGTTGAAATGAGTCCTAATGTTAGGTATAACTAAAAAAGAACAAATAAAGAAAACATGCTGATTTTGAAGCCCTGGAGAGCACCAGCATTTTAAAAAGAAGGACAATATAACAGATGTTGGAAAAGAAACCTAAAGAGGAATAGCCATATAGAAGAGTGTTCACAACAAAGTCACCAATAATCTTACTGAGATCAATTTTAGTGAAATGGTGGGAAGAGACCCTCAGGTCAGAGGACAGTCAGTAAATTTCCTGTGGTTTAAGTTGGCATGAAAATGTTTTCAGTTATGTTTAAATTTGGAAGAAAACTTAAAACAAACAACTAAATCTTACACAGAAAATCACTTCTTTCAATGAAATAGCAAAAAGTAGAAACATACTAATGACTTTGATTTACTAAGGAAGATTTTAATTAAATGTCCACTACTTTGAAAGTAATCAACATATGTATTTTGATCATCACAACTACCTTGAAAGGTATGCATTATTATCCACATTATAGTCAAAGAAACCAATATTTAGAGTATTTGTCTTTATGACTGCCAAAAAGGTCCATGGTTTTTCTAATATTGAAGTGGTAACCATCACTATCCTATAAACAAAAGAAAGGGTATGTTTTCAGTGAAAAGTTACTTCATTTGCTCACCAAAGCTAGCATCTCTCTCATCTGATACTTCATATTTTCATTTGAAAATGGTATATTTCTGTGACATGTAGAAGAAACTATTTCATTTTGAAAAAGACATTAATGGATCCAGTCATTTTCTTAGAACTAGTTTTCAAAATAATCATTTGAAGCCAAAGCTCAAAGAGAGGATATTTTACTTTCATTGAAAAAAAGTATACATATTGAATAATCTGTTTGCATTAAAGTCTTTCCCTCTCTCCCTTCCTTTCCTCCTTCCTTTCTTCCTTCCTTCCTTTTGGTACTGGTGATTAAACCTAGGAATGCTTAACCTCTGAGTCACATCTCCAACCCTTTTTATTTTTTTATTTTGAGACAAGCTCTCATTAAATTGCTTAGGGCCTCATTAAATTACTGACTCTGGCCTCTAACTTGCTATCCTCCTGCTCTGGCCTCCTGAGATACTGGGATTACTGGTGTGCACGACTATGCCAGGATTTGAACATTACACAAATGTTTCAGAATGGAGGATGATAGCTTTTACTTTACTACCTTGCTAATGTGGATTCCTCTGGCAAAATGTCAAGAAAAAACCAAAATTTTATTTGTTTTTAAATTTTAATCCATGGTAATTTTTCTTTAACTTCCACTCAAATTAAATTCATTGCATTTCTGCTTCTATAAAGGTCAACCTTCTTGATAGGTTAGAGTCCTTTCTAGAGTCAGGAGACCAAATGACTATCTTACTAAAAAGAATTGTAATATTCAATGAGTATCAGTGAATTTAATGTAATAAAGGTAATTTTGTGTGAGTGAAATAGACTAGAAATGTATTCCCACTGGATTGAGCAGAAGAGTCTTGCAAATAATCATCAGTTTCCTTTTATTCCCTTATAGATGCAGAAACATTCAGGAAAATTGCTGACTATGAGTCTCAGGGGTAATATGTTAAAGACTTTACCTCTTTTATATATCAACTCACATTTTGTTCTTCATAATGATAAGCTCCTCATTTTTTATTTCATCAAAATGTCTTCAAATACAGTCGTTAGTTTTTGATCTGTTCTTTTGCCTTGGTTTTCTTCTTCTTCAAGGACTCCTATTATCTGTTAAATTTTCATTTTCTCTTGAAGTATTACATCTCTTCATTTTTAAAAGGATGTTTATTTTTCTTATCTTCAGTTTCTTTTAATATGTTTATTTCCCTTAGCTTATTCCTTGTTTATAAACTGTTTTTCTTTTATGTCTAAATCTTTCCTATCTTCTCTTATCTGAGTATTCTAATTCTGATTCATATTGTTCTTACAAGTATTGCATCATTTTTTTCTCATGTCTTTTATTTTGTATCTAAATAGTATACTACAGATTTGATTTGTTTGGTGAGCTTGTCTTTCTAGCAGTTTTCTTGTTCTGTAAACTTCCTTATTTCTAAAGTAATGACTTTATATTGTGTTTGACATTGTCTTTTTTTGTATATAAGACAAGTTTATTTGAGTTACTGGAAGGAGGTTCTTAGACTTGGAATTTAGAAAAGCTAACTTCAGAGAGCATCACTTTTTGTAACTTTCATGTAATTTTTAAAATACATGAAAATGCACACACACCCAGACACCCTGACACACACAAACAACACATACACACACACCAGCTTCTTTTCTGATATCGCTCAGCTTCATTCCCCTGTGTTTTTTCTGAACCTCCTCTTTCCTGTCTTTCTTCTCTCAGTGTAAGTTGATTTTCATTCATTTCCCCCCAGTTTCTCCTAAGTGTAGGCTATCACAAGAGGGAGACTTGGATGATTTACTTTAAGAGTTCATGAGACACTCAGTGTTCCAGTCTCTTTAGACTGAGCAAAAAAGCTCCTTGCTGTACCTGCTGTTGGAGTGGACAGACCCTTCCACTTTCTGCTACTGTCCTTCTCACACTGCTTTTTAACAGATGTTTGAATTTCAGCAAATCACCTTAATTCACTGGTTTTTTTTCCCTATAAAATGTAAATTATAAGCCTCTCACATGGATGTTTGGAATTTTAAGGTAGATAATATATGTGCTGTCAATGAACTCACAGGTAAGTAAAAATAGACATAGACAGTTGCCATGAATGTGCTAAGAGTTATGTTTATACAGAACATAGATGAAAAAGTTTTCCCATCTGTAAAGTCCATCAGAGGAGACTTCACAGGGAGGTACTTTTTTGAGGTACTTTTCATGGGGAGAGGAAACTTTTCATAAGATAGAGATTTGTGGCTGTTGGCAGCAAGTGTGTTCTACAGTGATAACCCTGTGTGCTACTTTATCTGAATGTCATAATCTTCAATAGTGCTGAGGTTAGTATGACCCTACTTAGACCAATGTCACCTCTTTTTCTACTCTTATAGTATCATTTGCTCTAACATTGCAACAAATGTGATTACCTAGAACATGGAATTATCTAGAACAGGCAGATATTAACCAGGTCAGATGACATTTTGAAGATAAGAGCTGGTGAAAAATATGAAATCAAAATGTGATTTCTGTTTGAATACACGATTAGCATGGCATATTTAAAAGTAAGTAAATATAAAATGATTCTTGCAAAATATTTAATTATTAAATCTTATAAAATATTTAAGTATTGAGTTATAAAATCTTGAGAGTAAAGGCTGAATTTGGATATTCCAAAAGACTCTATTTAGAATCAGTTTTTTTTTCTTAGTTGTTATTGTTTTTACAGTGCTGGGAATTGAATCCAAGACCTCATATGAGCTAAAGAATCAGATCTTTTTAATGCTGAAATCTCTTTATGGTAGCAAATTAGATGTGTACTTATGTCTTGTTGTTACTGAGACACTATTTCTCATCAGATAATGCATCATACAGTACATATTCAGGAATACTTAAAAAGTGAGAGCTTGCAATAAGATTTTATAGATTATACATTTTTGCTAAAATACATTGAGAAGATATCTGCTTGGAAAGCTCATAATTGTGTTATTGTTATGCAAATATAAACAAAAATAGTACTTAAAAATTTATATAAGAAAATATTAAAAATATTTCATATGAGCAAAGCAGTAAAATAAATTACCTTTCTTTTGAAATTTGCAGAATAGCTCATTTGTCAGACTCAAGGGCATCATACTGACAATTACTTTCTAGAATTCATTCTGAGAACACAATGATGAACAAGGCCAATTCAACCAGAGAATAGATAGAAAAAATAAGTACTAAAGATTGTTCAGTTAGTTTAAAGCCAATAAAAACTCAGTTTGCCACATTCAGCATTAAAATTGGTCTCAAGTTTCAATTTGGACATAAAACATATTAATAAAAATTTGTGTTGATTTTCATTCGGACTAAAATAAAAATATAAGAATGATTTATTTTTAAATCCCAATTTTCAAAAATCTGAGAAAAGGTTTAAAAGAGTTAAGAATCTAGATACTAAAAACAAAGTATAAAAGAAATAATACACACCACCAACCTCTTAGATCAGAAGTATATTGTGAAACAAGATATTAATAATGGGTAATTTTAAATGACAGCTATGAAAATCAAGTTACCATTTCTAAAATCTATGAGAGGTTATGTCACCTAAAGGAAATTAAAGATAAATCTGTTACTCTAACATGTTCACAAATTCCAGTATTAAACATATGAAAAAATTGTTCTGAGTGGTGTAAATACCAATATATTTTTTAATTCAATTAAATGTACCCAAAGTGAAGTTGTATTAGTGATATTACTTACTTAAACTATCACAGTTTCATATCCCTTAACATAATTTCTTAGAAGAAATCAGGTGAGCTTTTCAGATAGCAATGGCATAGACTTTAGAATTTGAATCTGACTGTCATTAAACCTGAAAGTTTGTTTGTTTCCATAAACAAATTCAACTAATTGTCATAGAAGGAAATGCACTTTGCCAAGTCCATAGTGGGTTCAATGTGAAGTGACTCAGGGCTTACATCCCAGGCAATAGCACATAAGCAGCCGCAGATATACACATGCCAAGTCTCTTGGCTATTCATGCCAATAACAAATGTTTGCATCAGGTAAGAGTATTCATGTTTAACCCTTTGGTCCTTGTTGTAGCAGCAGTCCACTTGACAATGTTTCTTTCAAGAAGCTGCAGTGTATTTTTTTTTTTTTTAGATATCAATATTTTTTAGAATAGCTGAAATAAATACATTGACAACTCTAAGTATTGGCAAGAATGTGGGGCAATCTGAGAACTCATATCTTTTTTTTTGTACTGAGGATTGAACTCAGGGGTACTCGACCGCTGAGCCACATCCTCAGCCCTGTTTTGTATTTTATTTAAAGACAGGGTATCACTGAGTTGCTTAGCACTTCTGCCTCACCATTGCTGAGGCTGGCTTTGAACTCATGATTCTCCTGTCTCAGCCTCCCAAATGCTGGGATTACATGTGTGCACCACCACACCCAGTGAGAACTCATATCTTGAACCAGTCATATCTGAAATCTTATTTCTCTTCCTTTTTCCTTTTTTCCTTTTTTCATTTTAATGTTTTTATTAGTGCATTGTAATCATATATATTAGTGCAGTTCATTGTGATATATTTATATATGCACACAACATGATTCAGAACCAGCAATGTCTTAAAGAACACATTTTATCTACAAACAAGCTGGTCTATTTGTTGAAACAATTTTCTGTATAATTAATAAACTGTGCTGTGAAATATTCTCATGCTGATAATTTGGAATAAATTTATTCTGCCTCTGACTTCCCTAGAAAAAATTTAAGTGGCTTCCCTAATGCCTCTCAAAACCATAGAAACTAAAAACCAACAATTATTGACAGAACTCCTGCTGGTTCCCATAATAGGGGATAAAAGAAGCAGAGAGATCAGACAGGAAGTGTCACTGGTAGCATACAGCCATTCAGCACGGTCTTTCAAGACCTATATCATATACACAGGAGGTAAATATAACAAAGCATTTTCACATTTGTGTGCATATCCACATAAAATCTCCGCAGTCACTGGATCATTGAATTTCCATTTTACAGATTGCTATAACTCTAGTACAGTTTGTTGCATTTACAAATAATCAGTAGTGTTTATTTTAGCTGATATTGTTAAGAAAAAAGAACTAGAAATGATATGAAAGCAACTGGAATACCCAGCTTACCACTGAGAAAGATGTCTAGTTGGTCCAAAAGAATCTCTTTGCACTTCACCCTTTTACTGGATGGTATTTCATTCAGAGACATGCTGATAAAGGCTTAATCTAGTATACACTTAGGGGAAACAATTTGCTGCTTTGATTTACTTCTCCAGCTAGAGAAAAAATAGGGCAGAAACTGACACATTTCTGGCCTTAGGAGGGGATTCAGGAGCTTCTCACCCCTGCCCCCTGACCTGGTGAGGCTACTCTGTGCGGACTTAAACCTATGGCTTTATCAACATTTTATTTTTTGCTGAGAGGCAGTGCAGCCTAGTGGTTTAAAGTATATTCTCTGAATTTAGTCTAACTGGGCCCCAAACCTAACTTTCTTTTTATTATTATTATTATTATTTATTTATTTATTCATTTATTTTTATTACAATGAATGAGCCTTTATTTTTTTCCTGATTATAAAAGTAACTTTAGAAATGATTCAACTTACTTAATACTTAGTAACATAAAATGGACACTTCACTAAAAAAATACAAGTAAATCCATGAAACATGGTTAATGCCAGTAATCCTTAAAGAAATGCACATTAAAATGACAGTAAGATCACTACACACCTATTAGAATGGAGAGGAATGTGAGGCAGGGCTTAAAAAGGGGCAAGAAGAAACTTCTGGGACAGATGGACATGCTTACCATTTTGATTGCAGTGATAATTTCACAGTTGTGTACATATGTCAAAATTTACCAAAGTATACACTTTAAAGATGCATATGTCAATTCTATCTCAACAAAATTGTTCAAATATTAAAAATGGTGATGCCTGAAAAAAAGCAGCTAGTTCAGCTTCAACCACACAATTGCTTTTCCTTATGACAACCATGAACAATCTTCCCATTTCATCATACAAAAGATTAAACAGATGTGTTCTCACACATTGTTTTAATGAAATTAATCTTTACTGTTTCATCAAGGAAAAATCTTAAATAAAACTAGTATGCTTTTTGTATTGCATGTACATGGTGGTGAGGTATTTATTACCACTATGGTTTGCTATCATAGTCTTGATTCCTGCCAAGTTCTAGCAATTTTACCCACCACTGTTTTTTATCATCCATGCAAATATCAACATGGAGCAAAATAAACATATCTTTGTACTATTATGAGAACACTTTTTGCATTGTAGATCCCCTGAAAGGGTCTCATGGCCCCCAAATATCTGTGGACCTCACTTTGAGAACCTCTATACCAAACACTGTGGAAAGAAATTAGTCAAGCTACAAATAAGTATTGAGAACAATCCCCAAAATGTTGGTTTTGTGTAGCAACTTATCACACAATTTCTCATGAGTTACCTCATTTGATCCTTGTAACACTTTTAAGATTGTATGTAATACTGTATATTGTTTCACATACACACAAGAAAACAGCCTTTGAGCTCACTGAAATACCCTGCTTACAGTCTTAGCTAATAAGCAATGGAATTGCATTCAAAACCAGATTTTCTGACTCTAATTGCAGAATGTTCCCCACAACACTATATTTCTTTTCTACCTTGCCATGAAATAATTATCTGCTCTTCTTTTTCCTCCTCAATATGTATGTAACTTGTGAGCTATTGATCCTCACCTCTAACCCTGAGCTTATTCTAAATTTGACAGGAAACTTAGTACAGTGGATAGGATAAGGAATTTCAAAACCTGGCTCATGAATAGTGTTGAAAGTTTAGAAGATTTTCTTCAAAGACAGCGAAGTCCATAGCAAAAATATCTACCATAAAGATGGCATATAATAGGCAAGGACTCTCAGCAGACTGATCAGTGCTGTTTTATACACACCTTGATGATGTCCTAGGAGCTGACAGTAACTACTGGTGTGCAAATGGGTCCATAGGAGATCCTGAGCATCAGAGCTACCCAACCAACACAGACCTTTCACATTGGGACTGTTATCTAAGAAGAAACAATTTTTTGTTGTTGTTCTTTAAGCTACTTTCGTGGTTTTGTTACAACTTAATTTTATCCTGATTAACATACCCTCATTTCTTTTTCTGTTTTTTAGTTGTAGATAAACACAATACCTTTATTTATTTTATGTGGTGCTAAGGACTGAACCCAGTGCCTCACACGTGCAAGGCAAGCACTCCACCACTAAGCCACAACCCCAGCCCCATACCCTCATTTCTTGAAGAGTTTAACTCAACTTTAAGTCCATTATTCCTCTTCCCAATACTAATCCATTGATAATTCTTTATAAGAGCCACAAGAGAAGCCTTTCTAGCTCCCTAACATTTCATTAAAATTACACATATTCAAGTATCCAAACTACTTTTACCTTTGATTTCCACTCTGCTAAGTCAAATGGTCACCACTCTTCTCATTTCTCAGTACCCACTAGAGTACTGAATGCAGAAGATCAGTATCTCTGAAACAGTCTCTGAGCTTGGATTCTGGGACTCTATCGTCCGCTAGTTTTATTTTCATATTTTAGGCCTCTCATTAGTTTCTGTTTGTTGGTTTTTCATTATGGTTTATTTTGGGTTTTTAACTTGACTTGGTTTCTCCTTTGGCTGGCTTTTCCTTTGTGTAGTGCCTCCCTTTGCCAATTGTCATTGTTGTTTTTCATTTCTTCCTCATGAAATATTTTGCTGAGAATGCTCTCTAGTGCAGGCTTTCTCACTGTAAATTCTTTTAACTTTTGTTTATCATGAAAAGTTTTGTCATCAAATCAGAAGTTTAATTTTGCTGGATATAAGATTCTTGGTTGGGGCTGGGGCTGTGGGTCAGTGGTAGAGTGCTTGCCTTGCATGTGTGAGTCACTGGGTTCGATCTTCAGCACCACATAAAAATAAATAAATAAATAAAAATAAAGATATTGCATCCATCTACAACTAAAAAATAAATTTAAAAAAAATTCTTGGTTGGCACCCATTTTCTTTCAGAGCTTGGTATATAATGTTCCAGGATCTCCTGGCTTTCAGGGTCTGAGTTGAGAAATCTGCTGAAATCCAAATTGGTTTCCCCCTGTATGTGATCTGTACCTTCTCTCTTGCAGCTTTTAAAATTCTATCCTTATTGTGTATGTTAGGCATTTTCATTATAATATGACTTGGTGTGGATCTGTTGTAGTTTTGTACACTTGGTGTCCTGTAAGCCTCTTGTATTTGATTTTCCAATTCATTTTTCATGTTTGGAAAATTTTCTGATAGTATTTCATTGAAGAGATTGTGCATTCCTTTGGTTTGTACCTCTCTGCCTTCCTCTATCCCAATAATTCTTATATTTGGTCTTTTCATGTTATCCCATAGTTCCTGGATGTTCTGTTCATAGTTTCTTACCATCTTCATTGTGTGGTCAACTTTATTTTCAAGATTATATACTGTCTTCATTGTCTGAGGTTCTGTCTTCCAAGTTCTCTAGTCTGTTGGTGATGCTTTCTATTGAATTTTTTATTTGGTTTATTGTTTCCTTCAAGTATTTCTGTTTGGTTCTTTTTCAAAGTCTCTATCTCTTTCTTGAAGTCATCTTTTGCTCCTTGTATTTGCTCTCTTATCTCTTTGTTAGAGTGATCAATTGTTGCTTGTATTTGCTCTCTAATATCTTTGTTGGATTGATCAGTTGTTGCCTGTAATTGCTCTCATATTATTCTGTGTTGCACAGATCATTTTAATTTTGTACATTCTGATCTCCTTCTCTGACATTTCATCTACTGTGCTGTCAGTGGATTCTATTAATGTAGCATCTTGGTTTGTTTGGAGCATTTTGTTCCCTTGTTTTTTCATGTGTCTTCCTCTCCAGCAATGCTGATTTGAGGTATTATAGTTTCTACCCTATAATCTTGTAGTGTTCCTGCTGGTTACCAATACTTCACCTCTGGTATAGCCAGGCATGCAGGGACCTCGGGAATGATCTTCTTGGTCCTGACTGTTGACTCTAGATGGAATCAGACAGAGAGAGCCACCAGTTGGCAGATGGGGGGCTGCAGTGCAGTGCTCGGTTGTTCTCCTCCTCTGTGTGTGCTCAGTTGGTCCACAGTCTTTATTGTATAGGCTTATAGATTTCCTACAGGGTTCCATCCCTCTCCTTTAAGAGGAAACCAGTATTAACAGATGTCAATACAGAGAATATATAATTTTAAACCAAGTAGCCCCTAATTGGAAATTTATGACTTTGTCACAATATATAGAAATTATGAGTTCAATTAGCATCTACTATATAAAAAATAGGCTTGCAAAAGGATCTACAGTTTCTGCTGGTGGACTAAAGAGAACTGGGGATGAGGTGTATGATGAGATGTTAGGAAGATAGGAAGTAAAGATATAGAGTTATTAGATCCTAGACAGTGTGAAAGAGGAATCCAAAAGAAGTTGGCTAGTAGTAGAAAAGAGAGAGATTTGAGGAAGACAAGTAAGTAGAAATAAAATAGAGTACAACAAACAAGGAAACATAAAAATTAAGAAAAATAAAACGTGTAAAGACAGAAGATATGAGACTATGTAATACAACTGTAGCATACTAATCAGTTATCCCAGTCCTCAGTAGCCTAAAGCATAAAAAATACTTGGTCCCGCAAATATTAGGGATGTGAGGGCAGAAAAAGAGTGAGAGAGGGAAAAGAAGAAAAAGAAAGGAAGAAAATAAAAAAAAGGAAAAAAGGGATAATAGAGGGGAAAAAAGTCTCAAGGTAAATAAAAAGGCTTGCTTCCCTTCTCATCTAGTAGGTGGGGTTGTCTGTTGTTTACTGGTATCTCCCTCCTCAGGTCCAAGATGGCAATGAAGGAGTCCCAAAATGGAGGTGTCTGCTTTCAGAGATAGCGTTTAGGGCTGGGCCAGGCGGTGCCTTTGGGTGACATGTTCAGAGATGCCACTCTATGGTGTGCTGTGCAGAGGTAGAAGGTTGACTCCAGATCCTGTCCAGTGTCCCCAAGTGTAGGTGAATGGGGGAGTTCCACATTGGTAGATGGAGGTCCACACAGGAGTAGGAGCCAGGGGTCATGTGTGGGTCCCATGTGGGAGCTACGGCTAGGGGTCCTGCGTGGGTGTTCGATCCAAAGTCCTGCATGATGTGTGAGCACTGGGGCGGGTCCTGCACTGGCAAATGGCTGGGGTCCTGCCCAAATGCTGGGGCCTGGTGACCCCTGTGGGCGGGTGATTGGAGTTCCTACGTGGAGGCAGCTGTCAGGAGTCCTCTGATAACTCACAGAGAAATAGTATTTTCACTACTTTAATCTCCGGTCCTGGAGAGACTAGGAACACAGCGTCTGTCTAGGCCGCCATTTTGGATCCAGCTCCCTAACTTCCTGATCTATCCACTTTCTAAGGTAGATAGGTATTATAGGTACTAAGGAAATGCTTAAATAATATGAAGTAGTTTGCCATAATGACTGAATTCTTGGAATATATTTTGCAGATGTCTACAGGGTGCCTCAACTTCATTTGCTGCTTTACAAACTCTTCTCTCAGAGACAAATGAATGGATTTAAGAGAGGAATAGAGTAGAAAGAAGTTGATATGGACCCTTGGGGTAATGTTGAAGCTAATGAAACTTCACTAGAAGCCTCAGCTTCTGCATCAGGCCTGACGCAAGGTATTTTTTTGATGCCTACAACATGAGGATCATGTGTATTCAGAAATGACTCACCAGTTACTGCTGTCCCAATGGTCATTCTAGGGTTATTCTCTGCTATGCTGGGGATTTTATGAGCCATGATTCCAGGTCCTGTAACAGTCAGCTTGAAGTCTTATTAGAAGTTAGTGTGGGGGAATTTTAGCAGTTGTCATTGCTCCACCAAGTTTCATAAATACCCATCATGCATGACTAAAATAGACGACAGTGCTTATATATAATATAACCAAATTCCAAAGTTGAAAATTTCCCTCCTTAGAGTAACACAGTTTTGCATCTTTCTGTGAATTCATGGTATAGCTTAGGAAACATTTTCACTGTCCAATTGCTTATTTGTAGTCATCTTCCACAAACAGGGAGAGTTCCATGCTCAACTCAGGGGAACCAAGGTTAGGCAATCTCAGGGGTCCTGAAATTGGCTTCTGCCTGTGGACAAGAGAACTGTAATAACTCAGAATTTAAGTAAATTCTAAGAATCTGGTTTTCAGATAGTTGGGTTTTCTTTTTCTTTCTTTTTTTTCTTTTTTTGTACCGGATTGAATTCAGGGGTACTCGACCACTGAGCCACGTCCTCAGCCCTATTTTGTATTTTTTATTTAGAGACAGAGTCTCACTGAGTTGCTTAGTGCCTTGCCATTGCTGAGGCTGGCTTTGAACTTGCAATTCTCCTTTCTCAGCCTCCCAAAATGCTGGGATTACCCGCATGCGCCAATACGCCCTGCTGATAGTTGGGTTTTCTAGCAGATAAGAGACAAAGACTGAGATACTCTCATTATTCAATGTCCTCCTTTTTTTTTTTCCAGTTGGACTTTGAGCTCCTACTGAAGTGCTTGGGAGGTGGTTTTTTTCCAATGTTATGATTTCAATCAGTGAAGTCTAACATGCAGAGTTCTTTATGGTGTTCAAAGAGCCTTCTGCAGTCTCTCACTGTGGCTGTGGCATTATCTTCTTATGTTTAATTTATGAGGTTTACATAGTACCAGCCTTATTTTCCCAAATAACAGAAAGAGGAGAGAGGGAGGATGGTGCACTCTTCCTTGAATACCTTCCCTAGTTCACAAGAATGTAGGCTCCATTAGGACAGGTAATTATATCTAGTTTGTCCACTCATGTATAACCAGAACCTGAAACATATCATAGGTGTCAATCATTTTTGTGGAATTAATGAATCTAATTAGTGACAGAGCAGGGTCTAGAATTCTCTATACACTCAGTCATTGCTCCTTTCAATAATGACAAGAATTGATCTATGTTCTCAGGCTCCCCCAGTCTTCCTGTGGGTTTGTAAGCACATATTTTTAGGTTTGTGGAGGGAAGGCCAGACTATCTTACAGTGATACAGTGAAAGGAAAGGAGGGGCATCTAAGGGAGCTGAGAGCTAAAGCTCATATCCAGATTTCCCAATTTTCCAAGAATGTCAATGAGGAAGATACACTGGTTCCTGCTCCCTAGCGCACTGGTATCACTTTGTTGGAAACAAAGAATCAATTCTTTAAACAAGGGTCCTGTGGGATAAAGCCCTGTCCCTGCTGCCACCCCACATTCTGTTTCAGTGGTGTCTGGGAGGGATCTTTGAGGCTTCCAACCTCTCTGTCCCACCTTCTGGGTCTGGACAGGGCTGCAAGTCTGGGAGCCCAAGGCTGAGGCATCAAGTTCAGACTAAGGCTGGAGTTCAGTCTCCATTGGCTCTGGGCAGGAGCAACTAGGGTTTCCTCTCTTCCTTTTCCTTCTCCTCCCATTCTTCTCCTCCCCCTCCCAGTTTCCCCTCTTTTCTTTCTTTCCTTTTCTTTTTTTCCCCTCTTCCTGGTGCATTCATTTTCCAAGCCCATTAGCTGCTGCAGCAGGGACCAGGGCTGCATTCCAGTTGTGCACCCAAGTAGGGGATTTGTGCCCAGCTCTGATACCATAAAGGGCACTTTACATTTTTCTCCTCCCTGTCATTTCTCAGATGTCCAGGGAGCCTCAGCAGAGACAAGGTGGAGGAGGGCACTCTGTGCCTTGGAAACAGAGATTGACTGAGACACCCAGCCCCCCACCAGGCTGAAATGTGAGTCCCAGTCATTCAGGGTGTGCACGCTGTAGGGACAGGCTGTCACCTTGTTAGGCACCACCTTGAAGTATCAGGCAACTAATGCTGCCTGAAACAAGAATGTGAAATTGTGGAAAGATTTTGGGAGTCAGAACTTGTGGTAAAGCAAACCAAAGAGGTGCACTGAATACAAACCGTTGGTTCTGGAATTGGGAAGCCTGTCACTTTCAGATATTTTTTTTCTGTAAGTACTCTAGAAACATCTTGTAGAAGAAGATTGA
Source organism: Xerus rutilus (assembly GCA_028644305.1). NCBI lineage: Eukaryota > Metazoa > Chordata > Mammalia > Rodentia > Sciuridae > Xerus > Xerus rutilus. The sequence goes on along the minus strand of CM053402.1, from coordinate 135,740,806 downwards.
TAAACACTGAGTCCTGACAAGAAAAATCAAGGCTAATGGAGGTGGAAAGTGTGGCATGAAGAAATGAGAACAGATGAATTTCAGTCCTTTCTGAGTTTTTAGTCTTTTCTGTTTTCTTTTTCCCTTTCTTTTTCCCTCCCCTATTAAAGAGGTAAATAGACATCTATATTATATCTAATTCATTTTTTTTCTGTCAATGGTAGTTTCATGGCCATTGTGCTGGCTTCTTTCTCCTTGTCTTTTGTTTGAAGATACAAATTACAAAAATGTTTAAGAGGGCTGGAGTATGGGGAATATGGAGGTATGAGTTTGGGGCAAGCGAAGAAATAAAATAACTCAAGTTGAAAGACCAACCTCAAAATGAACATTGGTGCTCTTCTGCATGGTCCCACAAGGCTTCAGAATCATTTCAGCAAATAAAAAGCTATCAGAGGGCAGGTGCTGTAGCTCAGTGGTAGAGCACTTGCTAGCATATGTGAAGCACTGGGTTTGATCCTCGGCACCACATATAAATAAATAAATAAATAAATAAATAAATAAATAAATAAATAAATAAATAAAATAAGGTTATTGTGCTCATCTACAACTAAAATATATGTTTTTAAAAAGCTATAAGTAGCAACAAGTCTATTTGAAGATCACTTGCCACCTGCTTTGAGACCTTATAATGATGCTTTCAGGACATAGATCCCAAAAGGAAAACTACCTGTGTCTGCACACACATACATAGGCCACTGCAACCTCAGTGAGACATACCTATGTGTGCCCACATATACACAAGTAATGTTGCAAATAGCAGTGACATTTTTTAAAGACAAAGAATTTGAAGGCTTGGGGATTGAAATAATCTGAGCTTTGTAGAGGAAATCAAATATATTGTTTTGAGTTGTACAATATGAGTGTGGACAAAGAAATCAACAGACATTGATAAGGGTATGTAAAATTAATTTCAAAAGTACATTTGAGTCAGGCACGGTGGTATATGCCTGTAATCCCAGCAGCTCGAGAGGCTGATGCAGGAGGATTTCAAGTTCAAAGCCAGCCTCAGCAAAAAGCAAGGCACTAAGCAATCAGTGAGACCCTGTCTCTAAATAAAATACAAAATAGGGCTGGGGATGTGGCTCAGTGATTGAGTGCCCCTGAGTTCAATCCCCAGTAACCCTCACCCCAATAAAAAATATATTTGATTTTTAAAAGCATCATGAAATTGTACCAGTGCCCCTCATCAGAATTCAGGGTGTTCTGACTTTCATCTATTTGTCATACTTGAGAGTATACGAGATTATCAACAAATCAATAGGAGCCTTTTAAACTGCTTAAAAATAATCTAAAAATATGAACTATATTCTCCCACAGCTATCATGGGTACTGGAGCTGTTAGGTATACAAATCACTTGTTATTCCACATGCACTCCCATATGTAGTTGGTAACTTGTGCAGCAAATAATTGGCGAAGTTCATGAGAGAGGTGTAGTTCTGCTCTGCATCTACAAAGAAGTTTAAATGGCCAATTAGTTCAGGGCACTGCACTGGACATTGTAGTTATTTATGAAACAACAATGAAGACACTGACATGCCAGAGAGCCCAACAGTGGAATGGGAAAGAAACTTATATTAATCAACAAATCATAGATACTAATCAACAAATTATACTAGCCAATAAAACTAATTAATAGTTTATAATAATCAGTAAGACTAATCAATAAATTGTTTTCCATGTACATGGAGATGTTGCTGCTAAAGATAATAATATTAATTCACTGAATATTTTCTATATGCCAAGCTTTGTTCTTGATGTTGTACTTGTATTCCGTTTACTTATATTCCTGAAGAGCCTTATAATGTAGTTATTAGTATCGTGGCCCCACTTTACATATGCGGCACAGAGAGATTGATTTATACACACAGCTAGGACGCCGCACCATGGTTATTGTTCCACAAAGATCACAGCTTCCTGCCTTCATTTGGAAGGATGCTTTGGATCAAGCCATTGCCATTGCTGTACTATTTACATGATATCATTCCATTCCTCCCCATGGTGCAGGCTCTGAGATGTCACAGAGGTATCTAACCCACACAGAGCTGAAGGGAAGGACCAGCAAGCGAACAGTATGAAGAACAGTGCTGGGCGTTTTAATTGACATTTGATAGCACTTTTGCTTTGCCGTCAACACTATATTTAAATGAAGAGGTGACTGCAATGGTATAAAAGTGAAAGAAATTCAGTGAGGATGATACATTTCAGTCAGTTGTTAAAAGATTAGAGCTGCAAAATAAAGAGGTAAAACCAAAATTTTCATGTATAAAAATATCTGTATTGAAACTCAGAAAATAAAGAAGTAGGAAAAAGAAAACCAAAGCTGTCTATAAGGCTATAAACTGCATAATGTGGAAAATCATATGCTGGAAAGGGGAGAGATGTTCATTCAAAAAATAAACACATAGTGTGATGAGTTTGTAATAGGAGATAATGATATGTCTGTGTGAAAATGTCCTGTAGCAGTGTTGTCCAAAGTATATTGGTGCTCAAGATTGTTTTAATATAGGATGTGATGTCAGTGTTCCTCCCTCAAAAACTAATCAAGCATATTTGTATCTGAACAACTGAACAAAATTGAATCAATGCACTTGTTGAAATGACACAGAATATAACCCATAGGTAGCCATGGATGGTTTCAGTTAGAGGATGTAGGAAGCAGTTATAGAATTCAGGTACGTATTGTGTGGTTTCAGGGAAGAATCAAGGAAGTAGGACTTTGCTTGGACTGGATGATGTCAGGGAGTTTTGGTAATTCTAGGATGGAGGATCGTCATACTTCTTATCTAGACAACAAGAGGAATGGAGAAAGACTAAAGCTTGATTGGTTAAAAAAAAAAATCAGCAATCCTTTAATATAAGCCACAAAGGGAGGAATGAGAATGTTGGTCATTTTTTTTTTCATTCACATAGTGAATGAAAAACATGTTTTTTGTTATGTTCATATTTAAATTTGGAGTGCCCTTACTTGGTCTTTACCCTTTGTGGTTTCACAATGACTTTGTATGATATTCCTCTTCTGCGCAATCCTTTGTGAGGCCCATCCTCCTGTGAGGGGAGGCTGACTCTCTGCAACACTGAGGCTTAGCTGCCAGTCCAACCATGTTGTCATTGCTGGTTTTTTTTGTTTCTTAATGGGGGTCTTCATCCATTTGTGCTGCTGCAACAAAATACCTGAAACTGGGTAACATATAAATAATAAAAATTTACTCACATTTATGGAGGCTAGGAAGTCCAAGATCAAGCCTCCAGTGGGTTAAATGTCTGGTGAAAGTAGCCTCTCCTTGTAAGGACAAGCCTTAGTGCTACCTCCTCTAAAGAGGACACATACTGTATCTTCACATGGGCAAAAAGATCCTGAGCTTGTTCTTTGTACCCTTCTAAATATTCAGGACTAACTCACTTTCAAGCTCTTACCTCTTATACCATCACAGTGGGAATTAGGCTTCAAGATGAATTTTGGAGGGGGAACATTCAAACCAAAGTCGTAGGCATTCTGCATTGTTAGAGTTATGCCATTATTTTAATGTAACTAGTACAGCAAATGTGAATTTACTTTAGAAACTTAAAATAAAGTGAATTTTAAAGTTGCAAGTCACTATTATAACAGACATTAGATTGAAATGGTGAAAGCCTGAGACTGGTATGTAAAACAGGGCACTCTGGGAGATTTGACGCTGCAGGAGGCTGTGCTGGTGTGGAGTCAGCTCAACTCCACTATCACTCCCTTCCAGGTCTTAGAGCTATTTCTCAAACTCCCTTTACAGTGTGGCTGTGGATTGCTATTTGTCAGTGAAAGATACTCTTGCAAGAAATGCAGAAGCAATTATTCTCAGGGGGTTGTGATGCTCAGACACAGGAGCTTCAGAGGCACCCGACAAGGTAATGTGCAGAGCTGTGGAGGCAGGGTTCTTTGCCTCCCCCAAACAGTGACTCCTCCACCTGGTCCACTGCTGCAGCCTGGGTTCTTAACCATTTTTCTACCATCCAGCCTCAGTGTTTCAAACTTTCATTTGGCTATAATTAAAGTCAGAGATGAAATTGAAACAAAAGAAACAATTGAAAAAATTGACAAATCAAAAAGTTGGTTCTTTGAAAAAATACATAAAATTGAAAAACCCTTAATTACACTAACAGAGAGAGAAAACTCAAATTACTAAAATTTGAGATGAAAAATGAAATATCACAACAGACACTACTGAAATACAGAAGATAATTAGAAACTATTTTGAAAATGTATACTCCAATAAAATAGAAAATCTCAAAGATGTTGACAAATTTCTAGAGACATATGATCTACCCAAACTGAACCAGGAGGACATATACAATTTAAACAGATCAATTTCTGGCAAAGAAATAGAAGGCACTATCAAAGACCTACCAAAAAATAAAAGCCGAGGACCACACAGGTTCTCAGATGAGTTCTATAAGACCTTCAAAGAAGAATTGACACCATAGACTCTTCAAATGATTCCATAAAGTAGAAAAGGAAGGAACCCTTCCAAACTTGTTCTATGAGGCTAATTCCTATATTAAGCCTCTTTTCTCCATGACAATTATGGTTGCTCTGTATCCTAGAGAAAACAAGAGTAATACAGATGTGGAACATATGGGGTTGAATACAAGTGAGAATATGAGGGTCAAAGAGAACACTAGAATCCCTAAAATATGAGCAGAATACCTGTAAATATTATTTCTCTTGAAATATGAACTCTCCATTATTATTCATATATATATGCATGTATATATGTAGTATATAAAATATACAAATTTTGTCCTTGACATTACATTCACTGATAATCTATGAATACCTAAAATAGGCATACACACATTGCTTACAACCATCATTCTTTTTCTTTAAATCAATAGTCTTTATTTTATTCTTTTTACATATACGTAACTGTAGAGTGTATTTTTACATATTATACATACATGGAGTATAACTTATTTTAATTAAGGTCCTGTTCTTGTGGTTGTACATGATGTGGAATTATATTGGCTATGTATTCCTATATAAGAATAGGAAAGTTATGTCTGATTCATTCTATCTTTCCTATTTCCATACCTCACCCCCCCTTTCCTTTGTTCCCCTTTGTTTAACCCAATGAACTTCTAATCTTCCCCTCCCTACCTCCCTTGCTGTGGGTTAGTATTGATATATCAGAGAGAACATTCAGCCTTTGGTTTTTTTGGACTGCATTATTTCACTTAGCATGATATTCTGCAGTTCCATCCATTTACTAGCAAATGCCATCATTGCATTATTCTTTATGACTAATATTCACTGTGTACATATATCATATTTTCTTTATTCATCAGCATCTAGATTAGTTTCATAGTTTAGCTATTGTGAATTGAGCCATTGTAAACACTGATGTGGCTGCCTCACTATAGTATGCCTATATTAAGTCCTTTGGGTATAAACCAAGGAATGGGATAATTTGGTCAAATGGTGGTTCCATTCCAGATTTTCTAAAGAATTGCCATACTGCTTTCCAGAGCAGCTGCATCAATTTTCAGTCCCACCAGGAATGTATAAGTGAAACTTTTTCCCCCACATCCTCACCAACATTTATTGTTAGTAGTATTCTTTTTTTAAATTATCCAATAGAATCTATGTATATTGATTAAGAAAGAATGAGTAGAAAAAATACAATGTAGATCTGATAAACTATAAACTTTTCAATACATAAAATACTCAATATATAAAAATTATAAAAAATATTCTATATAAAGAAATTATAAAGATGGTAGAAAAATGGTTAAGAACCCAGTCTATAGAATATGTAGGAATAAGATTAAAAACATGAAATAGAATTAATCACATTGGTTTTCTGTATTCAACAAAAGCATTTCCCAAATAAAATGGATGATAAAATGGAAAGAAAATCAGAGAAGGAAAAAAGAGCATAGAAATGAAAAGAATGAATAAAATTAAACAAGTTTTTAAACATTGTTTTAAAATTAAGAAACTGACTTCATGTTTCATCTCTGATATGTTAAGTAATCAAAAGTTATCAATCTTATTCTTGCAGTAACAAAAATATCTGCAAATCAAATTCCATTTCTTGAACCCAACAATGTACTGCTAGAGCTGTCAACTGGTATATATAATTTTGAAGAATGGCTGGAGACAGAATATGGGCTAATTTGACATTGAGGAAACCTTGGAGTCCTATAGACGTAGGGAAACCCTCACAGTTCTAGTTTTCCTTCCAGATACCCTACCAGTTTCCCAATGAAGATTCCAAAAAGACTGCATGACTCTGATAGGATTAGGTTGTGAATTAAAAATAAAATCAATTAAGGACAGAGTTTCAAAGAAAAATACTGGGAATATTGCAGTCAGAGATGGGAGTAAGGGTGCCAGTAAGGGTGCTACACGTTGATGAAACTCTTGTGAAAGTCATAGTCCTCAGACATAGACCCACTTAAAGTTGGATAAGATCAGGTATAGATATTTTTCTCGCCCTGACAATCATTTTCATTTTGAGTTACATATATAAAATTGTGAATTTTTTCCTTTTAAAGGCAAATTAATGTTCCATTAGTTTTCATTTCAAATTTAAGATATGTTTTCTGGGATATAAGCTAGTGACAGAATAGGGAAAAGTCAGCCCTATTTCTGAAGAGTCATACTGTTAATCATGGTCCTACTACAGTTGACAGTTTGTGTGATAGAAATACTTCTGTCATCACCCATTCAAGCTGACAAGATTTTAACAACCAGCTTGCAAAATGATGAACACTTAACAGATGCCAGAACATCACAGTTACTTCTAACATCCTGCAGAATAATTGGAGGGACAGAAACCAAGTTGCATTAGTGACATGTTTGCCACATGAAAAATGCATCAGAATATCACTTGTGATGATACAAGCATTTTATGACTTCAAGATTATCCCTGGACTTCTTTATTACCAATTGTAGAAATTTGGAGAGAGAGAGGTAAAGAAGAAAAAAAAAAACTCACAGGGATAAGTAGTTCTTTTGGTATCTGACATTGAAAACTGGTGCACAGTCAAGAAGAACCTTGCTCTCTCCACACTTGGTTCACTCTTGGGGCCAGTGAAATCTAAGGTACAACAGAAGTGCCATATATATTGTAACATGGCTTCAGAGCTAAAATCAGAGTTTTAATTTAGGAGAAAAATTAAAATCCACACAAACAAGTCCAAGATTTGGAAGCATAGTGTCTGTTCACAGACACTACTGTGCATACTAACTGTGTTCAGCTTCCCTTAGCCACTTGGTCTAAGATAAAGCAATATTGGGTCCTTTTGTTAGCATTCCCTTTAGTTTTCTTTTATTTGGGTCTGAAAAGGCATTTCCATCTTTAGAATTAATAAGAGATCATTGAATTGAAACCCATTTCTTCAGCAGAGTCAAATTACAATGTATTTTTCTGTTAGAGACAGAGTGATTTATGCTCACAAATAATTTCATTTATGAGTGACTATACGTTTTTTGTTTTCAGTCCTTATTGGACACAGGGTGTTCCCATTATTTTCTCCATAGATCATGGAAACTGAAACAAAGAAGGTCTTGCCCACTCTGGCTCAGAGCCACCCTGTATAGCAGTGAATAACATTTATTTCTTGCACTAAAGTTATGAGGAGAGATGCTTCTAGATTTGGCTAGGATATGGCCTTTGTCCTGAGAAAATCAGAATTTTACTTCCTCCTGTAGAAAAAATAAATTTTTTAGTTTGTTTTGTTTGATTTAAATAATTTATTTTCAAAGAAATTTGATAGCATTAGTGCCCTCTGCTGCACATAAGACAAATGAAAGAAAAGAGATTTAGGAGATAATCCTTTCCTTTTATGAGCAGTATGCATGTTCATAAATACTTGAAGCTCAAAATACAAATGTTCAGGACTTTTGGTTTGCTATATTTATTCAGAAAACATTACCATTTTAATTTCTGGAATCTGTTTTGTCTTATTTTATTTTCAAATTAAACAGCTTGGTATTTTCCCTCTCATTGACACCTACAACCAATGAACTCCACACAGTCTCTAACACTCTGCAAGATCTGGGGTGAGAGGGAGTCCACAAAGGGTAAGAAAATCTAGCACAAGAAAAAATACAGGAACATGATTTTAAAAACGGTATTATAAAGATCTGTATTCAAAGTAAAGCCTCACATTACAATAAACAGTGACATATACACAGGCACCTATAGAGAAACAGATATATGGACAGTGTCGCACACACTTATCACAAGTAGGTTGTCAATCTCGCTTCTTGAATTGTGCCATGTCATTAGTTTCTTTCTCTTTTTTAGCCAACTTTAACACACCTTTATTCCTTCAAAATTTTATTTTCCAATGCATTTCACTTGTTATTTCTCATTTTAAATCCCATTTTTGTCTAACTTTTTCTCTTATCTGCTATCTCAATTGTCTTTCCTATACACTTTCTTAGTTAGGTCTACAGAATCTTCTGATTCCTTTCCCTCTTCATTTTGAACTATTAAAACACTCATGTACTCCCTTTTCAATTAAAATATAAAGCTTTATCCCAATGGCCAAAGTTTATTTCTACAGGGTGGTGGTGTAAATCTGAGGCCGCGTTCACAGAGATCAATAAACACAAGTTGATCTATTCATCAACTCTATTGCTTTCACTCTCTTAGTCATTGATCTTTAAGTTCTCTTGTTAGATTACAAAATATGGCCATCAGGGTAAGCCCTAATCCTTCTCAACTGCTGTCCTTAGAAGAAGATGAGACACTAGGATGCAAGAGAATCTAGATTGCAGACACCCTAATATGGAACTTCCGGCCTCCAGAACAGTGAAAATTTCTATTGTTTTATCAACACAGTGTATGGTTTTGTTATGCTATGTTGTTATGGTTTTGTTATGTCAACCCTAGGAAACTAATACTCAGAGAAACTTCAAATACAGTTGATTAAACAATTTTGATATCTTTTAACTAAAATAAGTCCACAGGAAAATAGTTTGAACAGCTATGGAAGCTACAAAAATTATTAGAGATCCAGTCTCCTAACTCACTTCTCCACCTTCCTGAAGTCATGGTTCTTGCTCTCATTACTGAGATGGATGCCAGAGTACCAGGTAAAGAATCCATATACCTGGCAGTAGGATAGAGAGAGACAGAAATATGAACACCCTTTCATTGTAAGGAAACTTCTGACTTATGCAAAACATTGCCACTTGTATCTCATCTACCAGAATGTGATTCAATGACATTCTTAAGTGCAACAAGGGGGAGGAGAAATGTCACATTTTAGCTAAGTAGCAATGTATTCAGTTAAAAATTAAGGTTATTTTTCAAAGAATGGAAGAAATAACTATGCTAAATTGATACCTAGCCTTGTCTGCCATGTATTATCAAATATGTATGAATCCCAACATGACTTAGTTCTTAAAAGATCTTTTATTCTAATGCAAATGAATCTCTTTTTTTCCCCATCAGGCCTCATATATAGCCAAATATGCATAAACTACAATGGTGGGCAAAGACTTGCTCAAGGAGAAGTTTTAGTCACCTATAAGTGAAAGGATTTTCTACATGTAGGCCTATAGCAATATTCAATGGCATGCAATAAGGGAACAACTAAATAGAACATATGTATTCTTTTGATAAAATTCTTTGTAAAAATCATGTTGAAGAATAGCTAATAGCATTATTATAACTACATATGGCAACTTGTTAAGAAGAAAAATGTAGACTATAAAATAGTATATATAGTAAAATTAAATTTTGATAAATATATAGTATCTATATACTTCATTCACACAATTACATAAATCCATATTTACTCAAGGAAAAAAAAAGTCTATATATAATGAAATCTTAGTAGAAGTTAGCTTCCAGGGGAGTCTTTGATGGTTATAGCTAACACAGCTTCTCAATAAAGGTATCATTGAAGAGACAATTATTTGTTCATTTAAATAAATTTATATGTACATACACAAATTTATATGCAATATATCTAATTACATTCACATGTGTGTGATTGTATGTATATATCTTCCAACCAAAGGAGTCTTTATTGACATAGGTGTTTTTCCTCAATTTTATGCCCAACTCTTCTAACCGCAAAGGGCCTGTTTTTGGTTTATTAGACTACTTTCCAGAAAGTATCATGCAGCATCATGTACCCTATAAATAAGCATATAACCATAAATTATCTTTCTGATCATAGCAAATATTTAAAAATTTGCATATGAGTATACTTCTGGGGCACAGAAATTGCTTATAAGACATTAAGAAAGTGTCCAAAGTTCTCTTAATTCATTACATTTGGGGTGTAAAAGCATTCTGCTTGTGATGTTGGCTTGCTTGCTAAAAAACTGTGCCATTTTATAAATTGAATTCTTAGTTGCTTTTATCAATTACACATGGTGTTTACCTAACATTTATAACAACATTTGAATTGGGAGTATGAGTCACATAGTAAAACATTCTGTCCCTGTACCTAATGACAGAAAGGCCAGGCTTCACAAGAAAGGAAGAAACCCAAAGCCTCTGGCAATGTACACGGGTTGATTGTAGGTGCAATTTGATCCTATTTTAAAAAGCATCTACCCCAATGTTGTTTTTTATGAGGCAAGCATTCTACCAACTGAGCTATATCCCCAACCCCTGCCCCATAGTTTTAATGCTCCAAAGTGCTATGCAAAGAAATAGTTTTTTAAAATTATACATTATAGTAGTTTAATATTTTGTAAAGGAAAGATAGGAGAAATCAAATTCATGAAGAAAAATAATGTAAACTTTCCTATTGCTAAAAAAATAATGCTCATGTATTTTTTTTTTTTTTTTTTCAATATCTTTATTTTATTGCTTTGTATGTGGTGCTGAGGATCGAACCCAGGGCCTCACGCATGCGAGACAAGCGCTTTACCGCTGAGCTACAATCCCAGCCCCGCTCATGTATTTTTTAATGTAATTATTTTATTTTTTCAAATTGCCAGAGAATTTGCCATCTCAGATTCTTAGGAAACCCTCTGTATTACTGAAAAGACTGGTATCGTATCCTTCAAATTATCAAAACTTACAATAAAAAAGACATTAAAGTATAATAAATTTAGATATTAATAACTGATTAATAATTAATTAAATATGCTTAAGTATTTTTCAAAATTACTTCAGAATTTACCAATTACCTGTTGCTGTGTTACAAACTACTCTAGACTAAGTGATATAAGATAAAAATTTCAAAGCATCTGTGGATTCTATAAGTCAGGAACAAGAACAACACACAAGAAAAACTTGTCTTTGGGGCCTCAGCTGGGAACACTCAAAGGTTGAGCTAAAATGATGGATGATAACTGGACTAAGATGGTGGTCAGGCTGTTAATGATTGCTGCTTCTTGAACCTCAGGTGGCCTTTCAAATAGTATACCTTCATATGGCATTTTTGTGTGTGTGTGTGTGTGTGTGGTTTCTCTGGCTAGCTAGTTTGAACTTCCTCAGAGTATGACAAGCAGTTATGAGAATAAGCCTTCTCAACAGCTAAGCTTGGGTGCATGACATTTTTATGATCTACTCTCAGAAATCAGTGTCATTTTGCCCCTACGCTATTGGCTAAGAAAGTCACAAAAATCCTGCAGATGCAAGAAAATGGGATAGAGACCACAACCCTGCTTAGAAGTGCCACAGAATCAATGGAAAAGTCACATGTTGAATGGAATACAGATTGGTGTGACCATCTTTTGGAACTATAAGCCACCATAGTCCTGCCGATAAGCACACAATAATTCACATCTGTCCCACTCAAATACATTTATTTTCTCTCCTAGTGTTTCCAAGACTCATCCAATTATAACATTGGCTTGAAGCCCAGGATTCCATTATCTGAACTTCTGTTAGAAATTACTCCTTGATTGTCTTTGCTCAGATACAGCATCTTAGCACTGTTCCCAGACAAGAAACCTGTTCCCTTACCACACACCCAAAATACAGGGGTATGACTTACACTGAAAAGCCAACATAAACACTGCTATCAAGAATGGGAAAGTCAGGAGGCAGATAGCAGCTACTGATCCATGGAAATCTGGACATGTCCATGCAGAAACATGTTGCCAATTTGTTGGTTAGAGTTTAGCCTGCCCTCTTAGAGTTATTCTCCTTGATTCTTTACTGAGTTGTTAGGGATCTTGTTGCTACATTCCAAGTCAATCTTTCATTGTGCAAAAGGAGCCTATGATTAGAGTCTGGATCTAAATATGTCCCCCAGAGAACTCATGTGTTAGGAATGTTCAGAGGTGAAAAGATTGGATTATGAGAGCTGTGATCTCATCAGTGGATTAATCCATATTTGATTAAATATGATTAATCCATATTTAATCCATATTAATCCAATTAATAATTTGAATGGACTACTGGTTGGGAACTGTAGGCAATGTGAAGTGGCTAAAAGAAGAGAGTCACTGGAGGTATGGTCTTAGACTATATCAGTCCCTGGCCTCTGTTTCTCCCTCTGCTCCCTGGCTGCCATGAGCTGATATCTTTCCTTCACCATGCCCTCTGCCATGAGGTTGTGCCTCCCTTTGGGCTCAGAACATTGGAGCAGGGTGACCATGGACCAAACCTCTGAAACTATGACCCCAAAATAAGTTTTCCTTTTCTTAAGTTTTTCTTGACAATGATGAAAAACTGACTCACACAGCTGAGTGATTTCCTTGGTTTCTTATTTAATTGTGTAAATGCAAAGGTCTCTTAATTTTCTATCTTGGTCCCTATCAATCCAAGATGGTATGATTCTTTAAAAAATATTATATTTTATGCATCAAGTTATAATCAACACCATTAAAAAAACAAAAACAGCCATAAATTTCTTCTGGTTAAATTCATCTCTAACTTAGGTTTCCTGTGTGACACAAATTTAAGAGTCGTATAAGTCTTATCATTTTATCATTTAACAAATCACCTGAAAACCATACTTCACGGTCCATTAAAATTATTGGAAGGCCTTTCGACTGAAAGTTTCTTGGGGAACCATGTTAACTTTTCAGTCATCTTAACAGGATATCCCAGAAATTGACTCTGGAATTGATATTTAGCCTACAATACTTTGTCAATCTGAGACTATTTGTCCATTTGCGAAGAAGCAGCTCTTTCTCATATCTGATAAGTTTTGGTCGTTTATTTTTAAGTGAATTCTTTAGCTTGTCTTTCTCTTCTCATTTTCTTATCAGCAGCTGTAAGTTCTAAACCCAATGCCACACGTTAGCACTTTTTTCTAATATATTAGATTTTTTAAAAATCTTAGCACCTTATTCCTGTTCCCCAAACCAGTATCTAATGCTATCATAATAAGCCACTCCCAAACTTAGTGATATAAAAGCAGTCATCTTGTTATGCTTATGGATTCTGTGAGTCAGGTATTTAAGTAGAGCCCTGCCAAGGATGGTTTGTCTGTGCCTCACAATACCTGGGTCCTTACCAGTTCTGAAAGCTAAGACTGATTTGGTGTCTAGGGCCTGGATTCACCTGAAAACACCTTCACTCAAATGTATAGTACTAATGCTGCTGTTGGCAGGAACTTCACCTGCACAGCCTGCCTGAGCACCTACACCTGCCTGCACATAGCTGCTGTTTAGTCATCCCACGTCTGCTGCTCCATCTTCTAGTCAGCCTGGCAGCCAGATTCCAAGAGTGAGCATCCCCAGAAGGCAAGGCGAAAGTGAGTAACTTTTTCATGATTTAGCCTTGGAAATCACATAGTATGACTTCAGCTGTTCTCTCTTCATCTGACCGTTGACAGGTGCAAAAGAAGGGTACATTGAACTGCCTCTCACTGGGAGTCATATCAAGGTCTTATCATAATGAAACAATTAAGATGAATGGTATTGTCACAGCCATTGTTAGAAAATGAGTCCTCTAATTAAAATCAGAAAATGTCTAAGTAAACATATGATACAAAGTATAATCATATCATGGCCAGAGTTTAATCATCTAAAACATAAATATGAATGAAGAAATAAACACAAGGGGCCTTATATTGAACTGCTACCCTTTCGTTGACTCTTCACACATTGAATGCTTCTCGAATAATACTATCTCATGTATTACATGGGGATATTTGTTCACACAGAAGCAACTGATATTTGATTAGGCAATCATGTTTCTGTTTTAGTCTATTCATTACAAGCAACAAATTAATAGTGGAAGAAAGAAAATATATACTAGTAAAAGTGGACAAAGTTGTACGTTAAATCTTTTCTGTTATAGAAATAAAAAATGATTCAGTTTAAATTATATATTTTAATTTAACTGCCCTATTACTCTCAAGTAGCTATGTCATTATTGTAGATCACTATTCTCCCATGAATTCCATTAAAAAATTAGATTAGATATTTTATAGTCTCATAAAGATGAGTTTATGGTAATCTTTACTACCAGAAACTGGTAACTTAGATGATCAGTTATGAATTAGAAGTGAGACATGTGAAACATCAAACAATATCTCCTCTAGTGGCTGCATATTTATGTGGAATTGCCACTAGACATTATAACTTGTACGTGTCTTTTGTATGATATTTTACTTTCAATACCACAAATTCACTACCAGACTTCAATCAGACAAATTAGGCTTTAAGTCCAAACAGTCACAATAAAAAAAGGAAATTATAGAGTGATGAAAAGTTCAATTCATCAGGAAGATATAACCATTATAAATGTATATGCACACAACACAATAACATATAAATAACACCTATATAAAGCAAACACTGACAGAACTAAAGTGAAAAACAGCTTACAATAATAGAGATTTCAATACTTCACTTGGAATATTTATTTCTGAATTTTCCTATTTCTTCTCTTGTGGCAAAGTAAAACAGAATAGTCCTAGTGATTGAAAATGCCTTTCAAACCATTTGGTTTAACTCCCTCATTTTGTAGAGAAAGAGACTAGTTACTTGAGTTACCTAAGGTCATGCTGCTAATTACTGCCAAAGTTTCCAACTAGTATGTCAAAATCTATTCCAAAATGTTCTGTCACAGTGCTCTTGGAATAATTATAGTGTTCATTTTCCCTATATTTCTTGATGACAAATTTATTGCCTTTTTATTTGTGTGCTTATTTTTTGTACTAAGTAAATTTTAACCTGTGGTCTTTATTTCTTCTTCTGCCCTGAAATACAGATATAAAACTTAGAGAGACTTTAGACATGTATTATATACACATATAATACATATATGTATATATAATATATATTACGTATAATATATGTATATATAATATATATGTCACATATCAGAGGCAATTGATACCTACTTGATTAGGCAATCATGTTACTTTTTTAGTGTATTCCTTATTATATATGAATATATAATATATATATTTAAACTATAAAACAATCACAAAAAAAGACTACTTACCCAATGCATGTATTTTTCTAATTCTCAAGATTTCTTGGATTTCTTACCCATATCTCTGATACATGCATACTGCTCCAAAGAATATCAATGTCAGCAGCTAAGAGTATGAAATATGATTTGATGTCTATTGAAATTCTTGTTTTGCTTTGAATTTTTAAAAGCTTTTGCTTAGAATTTTATATCTATCATGCTTTGGATGATTTTTGGTTGGCACAAGTGTTTTTTAAATCTGTTTTTGCTTCTCATTCTTACTTGAATTATTGTACATAGAGTTTGTTTCTATTTAGAAAATTACTAATAGCCTACTATTACCAATTTTTCCCTTGGGTTTTGATTGTGCTTTTCTTTTCCATGTGGAATTACATGCAGTCTGAAAGATTGAGTTTATCACAGTCTGATTCCTTTTAAAAATAGCAGTAGTGGTAAAAATAGAGGAAATGACTTCGTATTAATTAAAATTTTGGTTATTCTTTACCATACTGTTTTTCTATCAGAATTCCTATTTGACTCTTATACTTTCATCATGTGCAATTCATGCTTTGAAAAATATGAGAAAATATGAGAGCCTTCACTGGAGAGGTTCTGTGTGGATGTACTGAGGTATTCTCTCTGCTGCAGCTTATTAATATCCATGGCAAAAATAATACTTTGCCTTTATGTGTCATATTTCCAGTGAACAGTTGAGCATTTTCTGTGACTAACATCAGAGAATTCCAGATAGCTCTGAGTAACTGAGGCCACCTCAGTTACTAAATCATATATGACTTCACATAGACCCTTGTGTGTCTATTCTGTGTGCTTTAAGAACATTTTGATAAGAAATGTAGTTCTAGAAAATCCATTGTTTGAATCTTGGGAGTAAGTAGCTTTAATGCTAATCAAATAGATTGAAGTAATAAAACAAGACGTGATACTTATATATTGGAGAGTTAGGTTCCCCACATTCTTTAAGGAAACATATTAAAAAGCTTTAGCTAGAAATAGTTTAGGGCACTCCTGGTGCAGTTATTCATTTTCTCTGCCAGGCCACTCAGGAATGTGTTCATTGGCTTTTATTTTTTTTATTTTTAAAAAATCTTTTCACAGCATTTAATTTACATCATATTACTTCATTTTCTTTTTTTTAAAACTCCCCACTCAATCATAAAGCTTAATTATCAAAGAGCACTTCGGGGGCCTACAAGCACAATGATTCACACTGTCTTTCTGGGTCAGCATTAAAATTCAAATCATTTCATCAAGGTTTTCCTTCTTTATTAAAGAATTGATATGGAAACCTATACTTAGAAAGGAATCTAGTCAGTGAAAAGCCTTGCATATTATAAGCTTGATGTTACGTTCAGAAATGAAAAGTACCATGGAGGTTAGCTAACAGGATCTATAATGGTGAAAAACTCCCAAGCACGTTCTCAAGTATTGCTTTGAGAACATTAAACCTTGAAAATAGAGGACAAACTGAAGTCGTGATTATGAATTTGTGAAAACTCATTTGCCGCATATTCTTTCTGGCAACCCTTCAGAGTCCCTGCCCTGGTCCTTTGTGTCCTCAGTTGAAATTCAGTGCCAGGACCTATGATAGGGATAACCCATTTATTTTGTTCTTTTTAGAGTTGTGTCATGAGCCAAATGTTTTTCAACTTTTGGACATCAAAAAATTCCAGCTGAATGTTTTCATTTAAAATAACAACCTTTTTGTTATGGAAATAGTATGCCAGCTAGATAGCCTTTTTTATACTGATTTTTTTTTTACACGATCATTTCTCTCCATACTGTGGTTTATAGTAATATATTTGCATTTTAAAGGCATTGATATCTGCTCAATATATTATTTACTGTTTGCAAATGTTTCTTATAACAAAATATTAGTTTTAGTCACTTCCAAGAGAAGTGACTTCCAAGAGAAACTTCTATTGTTTAAATTACCTAAAGGTAGAAGTGCTTCAGAGTGTAGTGGACAATGACGACTCCTCTGTCTTACTCTTGCTTTTTGATACGGAGGCATTTTTGAGAACACCTAAACTTCCAAACACAAACCATTTCCTTAATCCAACGTAATAACTAATGTTGGAAACATAGGAATAAGGGTAGGACAACCTCTTCTTAAATGTACTTTGAACACCTGTCTTGGATATAACACTAAGTATGAATACCTATATAATTTATCTCATAGAGAACCTAATTAATTACACACAGATGTGTTTTGGAATGATTTCATTGTGTGAATCATCAGAAAGTTTGGTGGAAATTCAAAGGATTAAAATTTGGTTATGTTGTGTTAATAGAGGGCTTATTCTCATATCTTAAAAGATAACAAAAATGTCTCCTTAGTTTTCCTCCTCTATCACTTCCCATTGACATTACTTTGCTGTGATTTCTATCATGAAAAACTGATTGCTTAAAATAATTTTATTTAACAATATGCCATTTATGACTTGAAGTATATAAACGAGTAAAAACGGGACAGAATATATATAAAAGGGGATAGAATATATAACAAAATCAGAGTATTACTGAGAGCTCCAAAATTTTGTCAGGTATTTATGGCAGAATATCTGAATCTTTTCTTCCTTTGAGTGGCCAGCTATTTTACAGAAGGGAAAGAGGAAGCAAGAGGCTTTAGAGAGGTATATTTATCTTGCTCTGAGGCTGTGTGTATGAGCTCAGAGTGTTATAAAAAATAGGAATATGGGTAATCTTCACCAACCTAACAAGAGTCTTCTAGTTTCTCTTCTTTACTAACTCCCCAACATTTTCCCAGACGTAGATAGTACCTTATGAAACTCAATGTGATTAATGTCAGGGCATTTCAGCTACCTCCGAGGGCACCTCAGTTACTAAATCACATATGATTTCATATAGACCCTCGTGTGCCTTATCCTCAGTATGTGATAAGAACATTTCAATAAGAACATATAGTTTCACGTATAGTGGTTTCTAAGAAACTAATCTTTAAGCTTGCCCTACAAAATATCAATTCTTCTTAATCTTCTCATCATATCCTTATTGTTCTTTAGATTTATATCTTCTTTTGGAAATTCTATTAAGTGGGACTAAAAGAAAAATTGAGTCATAAGAATATAGAGCAAATATTACCAAATTGGCTTAGAATAGAGTGTCTGGCAGATGGTAGGGCCTGGAAAGCATATGTCAATGGACTTAATAATACCTTAATATAGGTGGCTCCCAAAGGTTAGACCTATAAAAGCAAAGATAAGCCAGGAATGTTGGCACATGCTTATAATCCCTGCAACTTGGGAGGCTGACGCAGGAGAATTGCAACTTCAAAGCCAGCCTCAACAACTTAGCAAGGCCCTAAACAACTAAGTGAGACCCTGTCTCAAAATAAAAAGGGCAGGGAATGTAGCTAAGTGGTAAAGTGTTTCTGGGTTCCATTCTCAATACCTGCCCCCCCCCAAAAAACAGGTATAGTACAAGGAAAGGGTTGTTTCAAATATTTTTCCAGCTAAGAATTACATAGCAATCAGGTAGTATATACTAATTAAAATGAACACAATTATAATTGAAAAGGGAAAGATACAATAGGTAAAGCCTGTAAGCTTATTACTGAAAGTACTAAAATTCTCTCTCTTTTGAACAAAGACTAACAACTTTTCTCACTGACAGTACATGCTATCAATGTTTGATGGAGATCACTGCACAGTAGAAGAAAAAAAGATATGGGCTAGATCATTATTTGAATTAATCACTCTTTGCAGGAAGATGGATAAGGACTTGGCAAGTAGAGTGGCCATGATTAAGCAGAATCACTCTAAATCAGCCTTGTTCTTAGAGTTGGTTGGACAGCAAAAATAATTGCTTAAATGATCACAAAACTTAGCATATTAAAGAAATCATATCATTTATATTTATAGTTCCTGCCCATAGTACACACACACACACACACACATACACACATACACACATACACATCCTATGAAAACATGCCAAGAGTTTGAAGATTTTTGAATATCTAAAAATATTTCAGATTGGTTGCAAAGTGACTCATAATAAACCCTGAAAATTAGGAGCAGGGAATATCCTTGAGTAGTTTGGATGTGACGTGTCCCCATGAAGCTGCTGTGTTAATGCAGGAATATTCAGAGGTAAAGTTAATGGATTTTGAGAGGTGTAACCTCATCAGTCCACCCTAGTTTGAATGACTGGATGGTAACTGTGGGCAGGTGGGTATGGCTGGAGGAGGCAGGTCACTGTGGGCATACCCTGAAAGGGTGCATGTTCCTGTGGTCCCTTCCTGCTCTCTTTGTTTTCTGGCTGCTATGAATGGAGCAGTGCTCTTCCACCACACCCTTCCGCCATATCATGATGATCTGCCTCACCTTGGGATCAGAGCGACGGACTCCACCAAGCATGGACTGAACCTCTGCCACCAGGAGCTAAATTAAACTTTTCCCCTTCTGAGTTGTTCTTGTCAGGTATTTTGGTCACAACGACACAATGATGACTAACACAGGTAGCTTTAAGATCGCCACACACCTCTCTTTTGTAAATGTTTGTTTTAAACAACATTAGAAGACCACGCAACCTCAGGTTGAATCTTGAGAATGGAGTCACAGTGAGGAGGAGTGGCTGCCCTTCCTTGTCTGGTGAATGTCTGCTCATCAGCCGCAGAGATTCGAAGACATTTTGTGCAGCAAACATAAGTTTTTGACACAGGTATTCCTCTTTCCATTCAATGATTTTCCCTCTCTTAGGTCAGAGTTTTTATTCTGGAGGTGTACATAGTATTCACATGTTTGTCACATAATATTTTGAACTGCTTGAAGTGATTAGCCGAGTGTGCCTGATACAAAGCAGGCAAAGTGAAAGTGTGATGAATGAATCGTGAATGAATGTGGTGAAGGAACTGTGAGTGAATTAGGGGGAGAGGATGAGTGGGTTGGGACAGGATAGCAACACAGAATATCCTTTCCTGCAGACAATGGTTTGACCTAATTAGGATCACAGTGGCATGTGTTAACACATGCCTTGTGAACTCAGAAAGATATTGGAAATTATGTTACCTATGTGTAAGATTGCTGTGTATAAAACATAAGAGAGTGGTGGGGCCTGCAGCAAGTACCATCTAAAGGCATTAAATTTTAAAAAACATGAAATACAAGTATGTGCACATATTTTTATTTTATTATCTCTAGCTAGATTGACAGAGGAATGCTTTGTCATGCTGATTTAAAGAATAACCTGAATGTCAGATATTTTGGGCAAAAGAATATTTCCTGGGGGCTGTGTTTCTGGGATGAGGCCTCTCAGTGTCGGTCTATGCTATTTTGACTATGGGATGCCCATTACCATTACCACTGCTCATCTAAAGTGGTAAGGCTTATTTTGCATTAGATTTTATTTTTCCCTCCTTTGTAAAAGGAGGATGGACTTGGCCATACCTTGACTTTGGACTTGTAGCCTCCAGAACTGTGAAACAATAAATTGCAATTGTTTAAAGTGCTTACTACAGCAGTCCTTGGAAACTAATATAGCTCCATATTAAAATCTACAAAACAGGATATATTCAGAGAAGTCTGACTTCCATCTCCTAAGACTTCCTCTTTTTCCTTTTCTTCTTCTTAAATATACCTTTGAGTTTATTCTTTTATTTTTATTATATAAGGAAATATATAAACACATCTGCATCTCTCCTATTATATAAATGGTCATATATTATATATAATTTTTCTTTCTTGTTTGTATTTAACAATATACCCTTGGGACCATTTCCCAACAATCTATTAATTGTCCCTTTGCCTTTTTTACCACTGCATAATACTTTATTGTATTTGTGTAAACTAAGCTCATTTGGTGAATTATGGATGGACATTTGCATTGTTTATAGTATTTTCCTATTATAAACAGTGTTTAAATACAGCCACACGAGTATATTGTTGCTTTTATTTTGTTTTGTCTTGTTTTTCCCAATACACATGTGAAATAGAGTCTGAGACATGTAAACTGCCATGTCAAATGAGAATGTGCAATTTTTCTAGAATGCAAATTTCTTTCCATAGGATAATATGAGATAGCTTATTTTTCTGGTCTCTCCAACAGATTGTGTGATTAAATTTTTATTATTTTTTAATCTGCTTTTTAAAAATTGGTAGTTTTAATCTATAAACATAAATTAAACATAAATTAAAGCAATACTGAGAATCTTTCATATTTCTAATCAGCCCTAAAACTATGACTTCATGAAAAGCTACATTTACCTGTTAATAGAACATAGGAATTTTCAACAAATATAAAATCAGTAGTGTATTATGTTGCTTAGGTAACTTGCTCTAATATGATCTATTCATAAAATTCTTTTGGACTTGGTGCTACAACTGAACCACTTTAGTAAAAGTTAATGGATACTGATTTCATTAAAATAACAACACAAATATCCTTTGTTCTAGCTAATGGAAGAGTTGAATGATTGAATTATTAAGTAATTGGAATAAGAGTACACTGTTTTATTATTCAGATGTACTATGCTGAAAATTGGCTTTACAGGGAAGAATCTGCAATTTTCTGCTTAAATTTTACATAATGTCTGTTTTATAAAATGTCTTATTTGTGATGTACATGTTGATTATGCTCAAGGTAACATGGTAAGGCATCCTGAGGTTCTTTCTCTTGTTTAAAATAAACCAAATAAATGAAATACTACTTAAATGATAACTTTTAATTTACCAAGTTATCAGGAATAAAGGGAATGACACACTAATAATCACAAGTATATTTTTAAAAATTATGGTCTGCTTTGGAAAGGTCTAATAGTGGTAGAGAGTGCTAATTATTATATTCTCATTCACCTTCTCCATGAGAATCATCTCCTAAGCATACGCTGTTAATAAGAAAACACATATTCTAAATCTTGCCTCCCTCACTTTAATCTCTTATTACATTGTACCTGGCTGACTCCTGGAAGACAACTTGGATTCAACAAATGTTTGTTGAATTGAAATAAACTGAAAGGTATCTTAACTATAAGCATAACTAAGACATTTCACCTCAAAATTGCTTTTAATTTAAATATAGTCACGTAAATTTTGGCTATTGCTATTAAAAATAAGAACTCCACCAAATATACTTATGGAATTAAAGGACTTTTCTTTCTTTTATCACCTACAGGCAGCTGTAGACAGAAAAATGATCCCTTAATCATGTCTATTTTCTAATCTCTGAAACCTATGAATACATTATTTTACATGACAAAAGGGACTTTGCAAATGAAATTAAACTACAGATCTTGAGACAGGGAGTTCATCAGCCAAGATAATCTACCTGTGTGGGCCTAATGAAATCACAGTCTTTAGAAGAGAGAGGCAGGAAGGTCAAAGAAGAAGATGAATGACAGCAGAGAGTCAGTGATGACAGGAAGAGAGCCATGGGCCAAGGAAGCCCGTTAGCCTTCATAAGCTGGAGCCTCCTGGAGGAGGCAGCCCTGCATACCCTGGCTTAGGACTCTGACCCCAGACTGTAAGGTAAGGAGTTCTGCTGTTGTAAGCCATACAGTCAGAGATAATTTGCCACAGCAGCAATAGGAAACTAATACACGTAGGCCCCTTATTAGGTTTGTATGCAAGGTGTCCCCCAAAAGCTCACATATGAGGCAATGCAAGAAGGTTCAGAGGAGAAATGAGTGGGTTGTGAGAGTCTTCATTCAATCAGTGAATTAATCCCAATAGGGATTAACTGAGAGGTAACTGAAGTGATAAGGTGTGGGGGGAGGAGGTGGGAATTGGGGGTGTGACTTTGGAGTATACATTTTGTATCTGGAGAGTGGAGACCTCTTTCTGTTTCCGGATCATCATGTGAGCTGCTTCCCTGTGCCACACTCTTCACCATGATGTCCTGCCCCACCTCGATCCCTGAGGAATAGAGACTTCTATGGACAAAGACCTCTGGAACTGTGAGCCCTCAAATAAACCTTTCCTCTTTTATAGTTGTTCTAGTTGGGTCTTTTTAGCCACAGCACCGAAAAAGCTGACTAAAACATCCCTTAAAGCAGGGAAAATTAACAGAGTGTGAGAATAAAAAACAAAACGGTGAGTTCTTTTTAAATTGATCTTGCACTAGAAATTGACTTGATATTGTTAAGAATTAAGAAATAGATTGCTGCTGGGTATCTTGGAGCATGCCTATAATCCCAGTGGCTTAGGAAGCTGAGGCAGGAGGATCGTGAGTTCAAAGCCAGCTTCAGCAACAGTGAGGTGCTAAGCAACTCAGTGACACCCTGTCCCTAAATAAAATACAAAATAGGGCTAGGGATGTGGCTCAGTGGTTGAGTGCCCCTGAGTTCAATCCTTGGTACCAAAAAAAAAAAAAAGTAGATTGCTGAGAGAAGAACAAATTGATCAGCATAATTACACTTTAATTGATTAAATCTGTGCTGGTCAAGGCTGTGAAACATTTAAACTCATAAGTACCCAGGCCCCCAGTGCTCTCTGCACATTTGTTAGTAGAGAAGACACAAGAAACGTCTCAGGCTACATACTTATATATGCCTACATACTTATATATGCCAATTGTTTGTTTTCACAGTATTGTTTCTTTTGTATAAACAATACAAGTTACTAATATTTGAGTTTCAATAGTAATATTTGAATGAAAGTTTTAGTTGCTTTGATCCAAGTTTTTGCAGTTTTCTCTAATTTGTTGAAAATGTAAATCATACAAGACTGAACTGCAAGCCTGTCTTTTATACACATAACTATAATATCTTAGCCATGTTGCTTAACTTCCCCCAAATCTTTGTTTCCTCATTTGTAATATATGGGTAGCAAACTTCTGTGCTTGGTAGAAGCTAGTCTTAAGAGTGTTCAGTAAAGCAGGGGAATCATTTTTCCTTCTTCACTGAAATAGATTGTTCTACTAATTCAAGGCTATAGACCTTACTGTAACAAGAGCATTCGGCAATTTTGCTCAACATGATGTAGTGTTCAAAGCATTGGCTATGAATACAGAGGTCTGATACCTGTTTGGCCTTGACAAGTTTCCTTCAGCTCTTTGAGCGTTGGTTCTTTCATCAGCGATATGGAGATAATGGGAAATGAGAAAACACCACATTTTCTGGCATATCATAGCGGTTCAATAAATGTTATTTTGATTTATTTTCCTTTCCTTATTTAAAACAATATACTTGAAAAATTATGAAAGAACATATTCTGTTGAAAGGACAAATGAAAATTAAATATTGTGTTTGGTTTCACTAAATTAATAGCCATCACTCTCCAACAAAAGATTAAAAAATACAAATCTTATAATAGAAATTTTTGTTTTTCTGAATTTTAATAATGACTATAGCAGGCAGATAGAGAAAATTTTATCAAAAGTAGTCCACTTGCAAATTCATCTTTAATTATTTCACAATCTATGAAATACAGTGAGAGAAAATATCTTTAGAATTTTAGCATTAATTGACAAAATTTAATCTATGCTATAGCAGTGTTCATTCCACGACCCCCACCCAAAAATATAATAAGCTGACCAGAAGAGGGAGTTCTGCAGGAGCCTCAAGTGAAAGAATGAGCTGCTGAAATGAAATACAGTCTGGTCTGGAAAACAATTCCTGGCATAGTTTTTTTTTCCTCTGACAATTTGTGCCATCCTATAAGATCCTCACATTGAAACCAGACACAAAAAGCTCTGAACTCCAGCTGAGCCACTGCTGGGGCAAAGTCATGGTGGTGGTCTCACTGTGGGAATTTGTTTGATGGGTAGGTTAGTATCTTCTTTTGGAGTAGTTGGTAATCACTTTGAATATGCAAATATTTGTGGGTGAAGGATGGTGGAAAGTGACATAAAAGTCTGTTCAGTGAAGAAGAGATTTATTAAAGGAAGGTATGGTAAAGGAAGACTTTTCAAAGAAAGAAGAGAATACATGTCACAAACGCTATATCGGCTTCTGATGTTGTTTCAAACTCTTCTGTGGTGTAAAAAGGAAGTAGACATGGTGTACCTCACCTTAAAACAAAGTGCTCTGGCAAACCCCTGGGGGTGAGGAGGTGAGATCCTAATTATCTTAAATTTGTTTAATTCAATTTCACTAGTAATTAATAAGCCCTCTCTAACCTTAGTAATCAAAAGAACTTCAGAATTTTCCATTGCAATCTCTCTATTTTGGCAAGAATGACACCTGTGCTTTTATAATATAAACCATTAGAGGCTTCTTTCAATTTTTCCCTCCTCAGAAAGCTGCACATTTTTTACAACATGTAGGGGGAAAATAAAGAGTGATTTTTCTGTGAGAAGTTTTTCCAGCTCTTCCCAGTATTTTTCCTCCCAGGGATTTATATAGTATCTTATTGTAAAGGACTAGAGATGGCTCAATGAATACAGTAGTACAACGTGAAAAAAAAATTAAGACCAAAATAGACCAGAGCTCTCAAATAAATGAATCAAATGCACATGAGTTGAGGAGAGTTAAAGTATTTGGTGGTGGGATTAAGTCTAAGCTTTCTGATAGCTACCACAAGTAAGAGAAACAGAATGGGCTGTACAGTTTTGACTTTCAGTCAAAAATAGCAGATACATTCATGCCCAGAGACTTTTTCTTAGACTGCATCTCATATAGGAATTTAAACCAAGGCCTTTGTTTACAAAGGAAGAATATTGAACTATGTATGAATACACTGGTGAACATAAAATAGGGAGCTAGGCAAGTAAATAAAACTCAGTGACTTGAAGTACGAAGGTGGAATGAATTCAAACACAAAGCAGCACATCTATGTGTTCAGTTTTTGGTTTGGTTTCTTTTTTGCAGCACTGGACACTAAACCCAGGGCATCAGAAATATATCATATAGTTGACATAGTTATGCTAGTTACTTACAATTTGTTCCCTTTAATTCACCTCCAACCCCAAATGGAATGCAAGCTCCCAGAGGGAGATCTTTTATTTTGGTGGTGTTTTTCACTGATCTATGACAAGTGCTTCAAAGAGTGACTGGGAAGAAGAAAAACTCATAGAGCACTCACTGAACCAAATAATGAATCAGTTGTGATAAAAGCAGGGTGACCATGGCTTTGTGGAAGCAAGTCACTTGTGCTATCACACAGGAGAGTTTGATAGTGGGGGCTGACTAGAGTCAAGATGTGTGCTCCTGTGATACTGTGTGGATGACTGACGCAGACAATTACCGTTCCCAGGGTCTTTTCACTATGATACAAAGCCTCACATAGGCTTATCTGGAACCAGTGTTTTGATACTTTAGAAATACCATTCATACCCCCTTTGTGTTTGTTATATCTCTCAGAGTCATGATGCAAACCAAATAAAACAGATGTGATGATTAAGCACCATGATTCACCCACTCTTCTTCTGTCTCTACTAATCTTTTTCCCTCTCAGGCTTCTTATACCCTAATGTCTTTTGCTTTATACTTTATTTTTCTCTCTTCCTTTTTCTTTTTCCTAATAATCCAAAATTCCTATCAAGTTTTAAGAATAAAATGAGGAAATAGTTTAACTATAAGCATTAAAATGTCATATAATGTTTTATATGATATGTTTATGTATATTATTCTTGTTCTATAAATTATAAATTACCTTCATGACAGAAGTGTGCTTTTGCATATGTATAAAATATATTTTGTATATGTACAAAATACAGACACATATATATGTAAAAGTATTTTTTAAAAGGGTACATATATTCATATACCTATCTGTATGTATGTGTTTGTATCTGCTAAGATGTGAATGTCCCTACCAAACTCATGCTGAAATTTAATCCCATTTTGAGTTGTTAAGACATGATATCAGGGATCATATGGGACCTTTAAGAGGTAACTGGATCATGAAGACTCTCCTGATGAATGGGTTAATACATTAGTGGATTAATGTCTTAAAAGTGTCTGCAGAAGAGCCAAAGCAATTCTTGGTGAGAAAAGTAAAGGTACCTTAAATTATACTACAGAGCTATTGTAACAAAACCAGCATGGTACTGGCATCAAAACAGGCATGAAGACCAATGGAACAGAATAGAAGCCATAGAGAAAAACCCACATAAATGAAGTTATCTCATACTAGACAATGGTGCCAAAAACATGGAGAAAAGATAGCTGCTTTAACAAATAGTGCTAAGAAAACTGGAAACCCATATGAAGTAGAATGAAATTTAACCCCTACTTCTCACCTTGTACAAAACTCAACTCAAAGTGGATCAAAGACCTAGAAATTAGACCAGAAACTCTGCAACTGCTAAAAGAAAATGTAGGCGCAATACTCCAACATATTGGCTCAAGAACAGACTTCCTTAACAAGACTCCTAAAGGGCAAGAAGTAAAATTAAAAATCAATAAATTGAAAAGCTTCCTCACAGCAAAGGAAACAATAGCATGAAGAGAGAACCTTCAGAATAGGAGAAAATCTTTGCCACTGGCTCCACAGATAGGGCATTAATATCCAGGATATACAAAGAGCTCAAAAAACTTAATTAAAAAAATGAACAAAAATAATAAATAAATGAGCAAAGGAACTAAACAGACACTTCTTAAAAGAAGAAACATGAATGGTCAACAAACATAAGAAAAAAGTGTTCGACATCTCTAGCAATTAAAGAAATGCAAATAAAAAAATGCAAATTAAAACTACACTGAGATTTCACCTCATTTCAGTCAGAATGGCAATTATTAAGAATACAAATAACAATAAATGTTGGCAAGGATTTGGGGAAAAGAGTGCACTCATACATTGTTGGAAGAACTGTAAATTGCTGCAACCACTCTGGAAAGCAGTATGGATATTCCTTTAAAAACTATGAATAGGCTGGGCACAGTGGAAGGAAGTCTGTTCCGAGCCAATATGTTGGAGTATTGTGCCTACATTTTCTTTAGAGATGTCAACTGATAAACACCTTGGGACTCCAGAGTTCCCACCAGCAAGAAGTCCTTCACCAAATGTGGCTTCTCAATATTGGACCTCCAAGCCTCCAGAACTATGAGCTAGACAAAACTTTATTTTTTATAACATACTTGGTCTGTGGTATTCAGTTATGGCAGTAGGAAATGAATGAAGATTTTTTTTCCTAAACCATACGATCCTGGTATAAAAATTGGGAAACTATAGACGAATACTAAAAACTTAACAATCAAAAAAATGTCCCCATTCAGAAATAACTACTGTTAAAATGGATGTGAGATTGGGAAGCAGGTGGCATAGGCTCTGTTTTAGAAGTTATATTAATTAGCTTTTTGTCTCTGTGACCAAAATATCTAACAAGAACAATTTAGAGGAGGAAAAGTTTATTTGGGGTTGATGGTTTCAGAGGTTCAGGCCATGGTCAGCCAATTCCACTATTTTGGGTCCAAGGTGAAGTAAGTATCATGAAGCAAAGGCACAGAGGAAGAAAGCTGCTGAGCTCAGGGTAGAAAAAGAGAGATCCAGGAGCCAGGGACAAAACCCAAAACCCAAAGGCACACCCCCAGTGACCTGTTTCCCTGAGCTACACCCCAACTGCCAACAGTCACCACCCAGTACAGTAGTTCTTCCACTGATGAAGTTACAACCCTTGTAATCATTTCACCTCTGAACATTGTTCTATTGCCTAACAGGAACATTTTTGGAGGACACCTCATATCCAATTCATAATAGGTGTTAAGCTTAAGATTTCTCTTAATGGAGATATCAACTGATAAACATAGTTAGGTCTATCACTTTTGGATTCATGAAGAAGTTCAATCTGTTTTTATAAATTTGAGAATCATCAGCATATAAATGGTGTTTAAAACCTTGAGACTAGAGGAGATCATCAAAGGAGGGAAGGCAAACAGAAAATACCAGTTGCAAAGACTGATCCCTGGGATACTTCAGTGATGAAAGATTGTAGAGACAAGAGGAACTAGTAAGAGAGACTGGGGAAAGAACAAAGAGGGAAGAAAATTAGGAGAAAAATGGTACCCTATAAGTTAAGTGAAGGAAGTCACTTGGAGGAGGAGTGATCAATTTTATTGAATGCAGCCAGCATGTGTGCTCCCAAAGGATTTGTAGATGCTTTAACCCTTATTTAATTCTATCTGAAATGGTAAAATAATGACAAATATACTAAAATTACTTTCCATAAAATTATGTTTAAACTATTTATTGTCAGGAATATAACTGGTGATGAATATACAAATGTATGAGCTGTCCTGAAGGAATTTTCCGTATGATCATAATCCCAGGCTCTTTTGAGATTCTCCCTCCTATGTTGAATGAATGAGACAAGAATGAGGAGCATCACTGGCAACAAGGATCTCCCTGGGTGAGCATCCTCATCTCCTCAAAGATATTTAATAATTTATTTAACCCAGGTAGTAGAGATTTTCTTCCCCAGGCTCAAGACCATGGTAAGTCTTCAAGTTTCAGGTTTTTTGTAGTTGTCATTGTTGTTTTCTATGATGTCAGTCAGAAGTTTATGAGTCTTAACAGAGGCAACAGTTTTAGGTGAAATGTAAATAAGAAGCACAGAGCTTGTAGTGAGATTAAGATTGTGAAAATTAATAGTATAGGCTTTCCTAAATCAATTTCCTGACATTTAACATCAAGTAAATTTTTAGTTTTTAATTAAAGTTTAATTTGGTTCAAGACTTTTGGAAAGATTCAGGAAATCTTTAAATTTTCTATGAAGCTTTCATATGTTCCATTTTACATACTTTGAACAATGAGCTATACTCACAGAGAAAAATTTCCCCATAGGGATTTCAGTGAACAAATGCAATTAGCACCAGTCATCCTTCAACTTAATGCTTAAATATATGTAAAGGAATTATTAAAACCTTGGAAATGATGAAAAAGCTTACATGGAAATTTCTATTCAATGTGGTGAACACCAAAATATCTCAGCCCTATCTGGAGGGAGCATGCAAGAAAAAGGTGGGAGAGTAAGTAATGTGAAAGAGCAGGCAAAGGAGTAAAGGAAAGAAAACGTAATCCTATATGAAGAGTACTTGGTATGTGGGCCTTCAGCCTCTGTAGTAGTTCTTGCTTTTCTTCCTCTATGTACTTTTCACTTTCTCCCACAGTTGCTCTTCTTAAAACCTATTTTTTGATTGATACAAAATAATCTTGCATGTTTATGAAGTAAACATGTGCTGTGATGTTTTGATTCATGTATACCTTCAGTAATGATCAACTCAGGGTAATTAGCATACCCATCACCTTAAGCATCTATCTTTTCTTTATGGCAATTAGATTCAAAATCGTCTCTCCTATTTTGAGATGCATAATGCATTACTGTGAACTATATACACCCTACTGAGCCATAGAACACTAGAACTATTCCTCCTACCAAATGGTAACATTGCACTCCTTGACTAATAACTTCCCCTCCACTCTTCCCACTATTCCCCAGTTCCTGGTCATCACTATTCTACTAGCAACTTTTATGAGATCAGTTCTTTTTAGAGATCACATATGAGTGAGGTCATGTGATATTTGTCTTTAAAACATAAAACCTGCTGTTTGCAACCTCATCAAGAACATTATGGTGAGAGAAATATGTCAGGCACAGAAATATAAATATTGATTACTTTTTAGTGGTATATTTAGAACCCTCTAGAAAGAAGCTTTGTCATTTGCCTGTTTCTCATTTCTTTGTTGGCCAGAACTGAGGAAAAATGAGAAGGAAAATTCCTCTTTTTTTATAGCTCAATTATGTTCATTGCTCAAACAACATTTATTATTTTTAACTACAGGTTTTCAGAAAGATGCTACGTTTGTAAGATTAGCATACTTAAAAATATTAAACCCTACACAAAAACACAGCTTAGAAAAGGATACAGCATTCTTCACATTTTAGTGCTGCTCATTGGTCACTTAATGTATAATAAACATGGTGGAAGCATTTACATCTGAGTCAGAGGTGGCTTTTCAATCTCTAATTGAGATATATATTGAAGAGTATACCAATGGATACTCTCCAGTGCACAAAGGTGAATATTTTAAAATTAATTTAAGTGAATAACACATATACAAAAACATTCCTATCATAAGCAGATTTGCACAAACTGCATCCTTAGAGCATTCAGAGCATCAAATAGAACATTACCATTAGCCCAGGAGGTCCCCTTATCTTACCTCTGTCCACTATTTTGCTTCCCAAGGAATAGTACTGTCCTAATTTCAAACTCATATATTAATTTTGCCAGTTTTAAAAATCTATATATGTAATCATATGGCATTAACTTACTTCATATTTGGCTTATTTTGTTCAAAATAATGGTTTGGGGATTAATCTGTATTTTTGTGATTAAGTGTAGATTGTTCATTCTCAATAATGAACACTATACAGCATTTTATTGTGAGAATTTATCTCAATTTAGTTAATCATTCTGCCATGATGAGCATTGAGATAATTTGCAGTTTGGGACTCTTAAAAATAATGCTATAAATATTTAGTAAATGTGTTTTATGAAACTATGTACTGTACATAAATTACTATTGGGTATCTCTAAGAATAGAACTTCTGAACCACAAGTTAGACGTAAGTGAGGCTTTAGTAAATACTACCAAACCATAAATTAAATCAATTTGCCTTCCCAGGAAAAGTGTAGGAGAGTTGTCTGCCACACACCCTCACCAATACTTGATATTTTTTTTCTCATTTTTATTTTATTTATTTATTTAATTCTTTTAAAAACTGACACATAATATCTGAACATATTTATAGGGTGAAGTATAGTTCAATACATGTACACAGTATATAATGATCAAGTCAAGAAAGTTAACATTTCTGATTCTTTAACATTTACCATTTTTATGTGTTAGAAGACTTATGATTCTTCTTTTATAGTTATTTTCAAATATGTCATATATTTTTGTAGACTATAGTTACCTTACTGTGCTGTAGAACACTAGAACTGCTCCTACTCAATAGTCTACATAATGTCCACTAAATATGATTTACCTCTTTAATATAAAATATGTATTAACACCCTATTTGCTAATTTTAAGTGAAACTCATATACATTATAAACATTCACATACCTTACCCCAGAGTTTCAGTGACACCAAAAGAATCCTACCTTTTCTGTCTGTGTGTCCAAGATGCCAGTACACCATGTTTTAGTACCATTGTCTAATTTCTTTCCATTCCCCGCTTCCCTCCCCATCCCAGTCTCCAGCAGCCACTATTTCAGTTTCTACTTTTCTGAAATTGTTTCAAATAAATGAAATCACATCAAAGAGGTACCTGCATCCCCATGTTTATCATAACAATATTTATAATATTCAAGATATGGAATCAACAAATGTGTCCACTGATAGATGTGTAGATAAAAAAAATGTGGTATATGTGCACAATGGAATATGATTCAACTATAAAAAATAATGAAACTCTGTCATTTGCAGCAGCAGCATGAATGAAACTTCAGGCCTTCATATTAAAGGAGTTAAGCCAGGCATGGAAAGAAAAATATTGCACATTCTCACTCATTTGTAAAATATTTGGTATTTAAAAAAATATCTTGTCTATATTATCCTTTCAGGTGGGTATGTAGTTGGAGCTCATTGTGATTTTAGTTTGTCTTTCTCCAGTGATTGAAAAAATTTGAACATACCCTTATAAGTATATTAAATATCTATTGTGGACTGTCTGTATAAGACTATAGTATATATTTTAGCTATTTTATCAGATTATATATTTATTAATAGAATTTAAACACTTCTGCATTTACTTTTGATGAGACTTTGTTGATATGCTACCAATATCTTTTTCACTGTCTTATGATGCTCACCTTGCAATATTTAAAACAACTCAAAGTGGTAATAAACAGTTAAATAATAAAAAACTTCAAAGAAGAACTAGTGCCAATACTTCTCAAATGAAACAGAAAAGGGGGAAAACCTACCAAATTCATTCTGATGCTAGTATCATCCTGATTCCAAAACCAGAGATATACCAAAGAAAGAAAACTTCAAACCACTATCCCTGATGAACATAGATGCAAAAATTCTCAATAAAATTTTGGCAAATTGCATACAAAAACATATTTAAAATATAGTACACCATAAGCAAGTGGGTTTCATCCCAGGTAAGCAAGTTTGGTTCGACATATGGAAATTAATAAATATGATTCATCACATCAATAGACTTAAAGACAAGAATCATATGATTATCTCAACAGATGCTGAGAAAGCATTTGACAAAATACAGCACCTCTTCAAGTTTAAAACATTAGAAAAACTAGGGATAGTAGGAACATACCTCAACATTGTAAAAGCTATCTATGCTAAACTCAAGGCCAACATCATCCTAAATGGAGAAAAATTGGAAGCATTCCCTCTAAAAACATGAAAAAGAGAGGGATGCCCTCTTTGACTACTTCTATTCAACATAGTCCTTGAAACTGTAACCAGAACAATTAGACAGATGAAAGAAATTAAAGGGATACAAATAGGAAAAGAAGCACTCAAACTATTATTGTTTGCCGACAACATGATTCTCTAGAGGATCCGAAAAATTCCACCAGAAAACTTCTAGAATTAATGAATGAATTCAGCAAAATATCAGGATATAAAACTAATACCCATAAATCAAATGCATTTCTATATATCAGTGATAAATCCTCTGAAAGAGAAATCAGGAAAACTACCCCATTCACAATAGCCTCAAAACAAATAAAATACTTGGGAATCAATCCAGCAAGAGAGGCCAAAGACCTCTACAATGAAAACTACAGGACACTAAAGAAAGAAATTGTACAAGACCTTAGATGATGGAAAGATCTCCCATGCTCTTGGATAGGCAGAATCAATATTGTCAAAATGGCCATACTACTCAAAGTGCTATACAAATTCAATGTGATTCCAATTAAAATCTCAATGGCATTCCATATAGAAATAGAAAAGACAATCATGAAATTTATTTGAAAAAATAAGAGACCCATAATAGCCAAACAATCCTTGGCAAGAAGAGTGAAGCAGGAGGCATCACAATACCAGACCTTAAACTATACTACAAAGCTATAGTAACAAAAGTGGCATGGTATTGCCACCAAAATAGACAGATAAACCAATGATACAGAATAGAAGACATGGAGACATACCCACATAAATACAGTTATCTTATACTAGACAAGGCACCAAAAATATACATTGGAGGAAAGATAGCCTCTTCAGCAAATGGTGCTGGGAAAAATAAAAATTCATATGCAGCAAAACAAAACTAAACCTCTCTCTCTCATCTTGCACAAAACTTAACTGAAAGTGGATCAAGGACCTAGGAATTACACCAGAGACCCTGCACCTAACTGAGCAAAAAGCAGGCCCAAATCTTTGTCATGTCGGATTAGGCCTCAATTTCCTTAACAAGACTCCTTAAAACTCAAGAAATAAAAACAAGAATCAATAAATGGGATGTATTCAAGCTAAAAAGCTTCTTCTCAGCAAAAGAAACAATGAGATGAACAAAGAGCCTATATTTTTGGAGCAAATTTTTGCCACACACACATCAGATAGAGCACTGATATGCAGGATATATAAAGAACTCAAAAAACTTATCACCAAAAAAAAAAAAAATCAAACAATCCAACCAATAAATGGGCTAAGGAGTTGAACAGACAGTTCTCAGAAGAATATATACAATCGATCAACAAATATATGAGAAAATGTTCAACATCTCTAGCAATTAGAAAAACACAAATAAAAACTACTCTAGGATTTCATCTCACACCAGTCAGAATGGCAGTTATCTAGAATACAAACAATAGTAAGTGTTGGCGAGGATGTGGGGGAAAAGGCACACTCATACATTTCTGGTGGGACTGCAAATTGGTGCAACCTATCTGCAGAGCAGTATGGAAATTCCTTCGAAAGCTTGGAATAGAACCACCATTTGACCCAGCTATCCCACTCCTCGGTCTATACCCAAAGACTTAAAAACAGCATACTACAGTAATGGAGCCACTTCAAAGTTTATAGCAGCTTAATTTACAACAGCTAAACTGTGGGACCAACCTAGATGCTCTACAATAAATGAATAGATAAAGAAACTGTGGTATATATACACAATGAAATATTACTCACCATTAAAAGCAAATAAAATTATGGCATTTGCAGGTAAATGGATGGGATTGAAGAATATCATGCTAAGCATAGTAAGCCAATCTCAAAAAACCAAAGGCCAAATGTTCTGTCTGATAAGTGGATGTTGATCCGTAATGAGGGAGGGAACATGGGAAGAATGAAGAAACCTTGGTCCAAAGGGAAAGGAGGGGAGGGGAGAGGGCATGAGGAGAGGAAAGATGATGGAATGAGGTAGACAACAATGTCCTGGGTACATGTATGACTGCACATATGGTGTAACTCTATATGTTGTACAGTCAGACAAATGAAAATTTGTGCTCCGTTTGTATACAATGAATCCAAATGCATTCTGCTGTCATGTATACCTAATTAGAATAAATAAATTAAAAACAAACAAAAAACACATACAATTCCTTTGAGAGATAATCACTCTGGAAGGAAAAACAGTTCATGATAAAAATTTATAAAAAATATGACTTAAAACTTTTGTGATTTAATTTTTGTAATTATTTATCATTCAATATATTACCTAAGAAAATATACAGGAAATAGTTTGTCATTTGTAGTGTTTTAACTACAGTAATAAATTATGTGTTTTGTTGTTTGGGTTTGCACCATGTATTACATGATGAATAAGTGAAATTTAATGTCTTAGTCAGCTTTTTCATCACTATGAACAAAAGACCTGACAAGAATAATTTTAGAGGAGAATGTTTATTTTGGATCATGGTTTCAGAGGTTGGCCATGGCCAGCTGACTCCATAGCTCTGGACCTCAGGTGAGCTAGAACATCATAGCAGAGGAAAGCAACAAGGAAGCAGAGAGAGAGAGCTCCACTCGCTAGGGATAAAATATGAAGCCCAAAGACACAACCCTAGCGACCTACTTCCACCAGCCACACTCTACCTACCTACAGTTACCACCCAATCTACATCAGTGGATTAGTCCACTGATTTGGTTATACCTCTCATAATCTAATCATTTCACCTCTGAACCTTTTGTGTTGTCTCACACAAGTTTTGGGGGACATCTCATATCTAAATCACAAGATTCATTGAAGGAAATGTATTCTCTATGATGTCCCCTACAAACTGTTGTGCCGTCGTGGAACTCTCCATGCAGGCCTGGGGTGAGGACTCTATTGTCAACTCCCTGGGGTGCTAACTCACACCTTACAGGTGAATAAATTCAGTTGTTATTTCTCTATGCAAATTGGAAGTAGTCTACTGCTGGTCACCCCCTAAAGACTCACCTAGATCAGGCTATTTCTTTTTCTCAAATACTTTTTTTCCTTTCTCTCCAACTGTCTGTTATTTTGCTTATTTGATATTTACCTAACTTCAAGGCAAATATTGTCTGATCATTGTCTCTGGAATTTTCATTGTATATTTTTAACTGACTTTGATTCATCTCTCCTTTCTGCACAAATATATTAACATTTCATAATTTTTTTCATTCAAAAGAAAACATATTTAAAAGTAATCTCAAATTATTGATATTTCTACCATTTCAACCCAGTACATTTTATGATTTTATCTATTCCTTCTCCCTGGACACTTACTTTCATATAGATATAGTCACAAGCACATAATATATTATTTTTGTTGTGTTCACATGATATCATGTAACAAACACATAATTTTTAATAGTGCCATAGTATTTTGTCTTTTTAACATAACATCGAGTATAAACACAATTTTCCTAGTACTGGATGCTTTTTTATTTTCTGAAAATGCCTATTAACATGTCATGTCTGAGTTTTTACTGCACTTCCACTGGACTTAGAGCTCATTTATTGCAATGTATTATTTCATGTGATATCGTAGTGATTCTCAACCCCATTAGACCCAATGTCCTCTTTAATAGCAAATATGTACTAACATTCTCTACCTTGAAATGAAACTCATATATTATAAGTGACATATACATAACCTCAGAGTTTCAGGAATATATCTGCCAGGGTGTCCTAGGATGCCAATACAGATGATTTTTATTTGGTTTTACCTGTATCTCCCAGGATCCCAGGAAAAGTACCAGTGAGAGGTCCCATAGTGCCCTCAGAACCACTTCATCTCTCTGACAACTAACGAATTTATAGGCCAAATACTCTGCTCACTCCTTAATAAAATAAAATATCTAAATGACACTTAAATAGTGGATCTGTGGTACCTGGCTCAATATTATCCCTAGTCATACCTAAATTACTTGGAGAATATAGCTTGAATGGCTATTTTGCATGACATGAATTAAAAGATAGTCATAGCAAGCAAGTGATAACAACTTCCTTTTTCTTTTATATAGAAAATCAATATTAAACCTTCCATCCTTTATCTATTTTCATTGGTATTTACCTCGTATTGTCAGACTATTCTGTGAGGTTTTCTGTTGTGTCTGTCCTCTTTCCCAACCAAATGGACTGGGTTTTCAGAAGAGGTTTGAGACCGGTAGAGTGGGATGTTTGTTGCATGAATTTTAAGTCATGAATTGCAGCATAATCTAACTGGCTTTCCTCTGCTTCTCCCACTGCCTTTCTGGATCCCTTTTAACAAGCATATGTGAAATCATTGATTATAGGGTGGGATTCCTAAGGGATGCAGTAATAGACACCATATTACATTATTGAAAGAGCAGACACATGAAAAGTCACCCTTTAGACTTCTGAACTGAGTCTTTTTTCATCCAGTGGAAAATTATAACTCATAATATTTAGAGCTTTCCAAACTAATCCAAACCAGTCACTTCAAATTGCATTACTAGTTCATCATGGGTTAAATGAGAGAAACTAAAATTGTTGTTTCCACATTAAATATCTAAGCAATTTATTATAGTAAAAGTCTGTTTTACTATAATAGTAAACATAAAAGTCTGTTTTACTATAATAGTAAACATAAAAATCTGTTTTACTATAATAGTAAATATAAAAATAGGAACATTTTTTAACAGTTGATTTTGACCAAAGTGAAAAATGCAATATTTTTCTAAGGCAATTACAAAAATGTGTAAATTAATTAAAGACGAAACGCATCTTAAAATGGTATTAGAGTTCTGTATCAGTAAAAACTTATTTGTAACAGAATCATAGTTCAAGATGCTAAAATCAAAATTGCAGAGGCATAAAAGCACACTCAGCACGAAGTTCATGAAACCAATGCAGTGTTCATGTGGTTGTGTGTTTCTATAAAACATATTAACATGTTATTTTTTTTAAAATCTGCCTTGGTTAAAGTCTTATGTTAGTTGAAGTAGTCACAGGCTTTCTCACTTTTGGCTTAAGGGAAGAGAGACTTCTGGTTACGTTTAGTTTGGACTAAGTGGGACATATTTATGTGACCCATTGCCTCCATCTATAGTGGAATTAATGGTGGCAGTTCCAAAGCAGGAAGGGCTTTCAGGAAAATGCCCAAAATGTCTGCGCCAATATTCCTGGGAACACAAACATGCAAAGACAGAGGTGTGTCATCTTTCAATGATGTGTATTATCTTCCAGTGATGGCCTCTAGCCCTGGACGTACATGAAGAAGGAAAAGGGTTGGAAAGGAACAGGACAGTTCAGCCTTGTTAAAAACAAAATTATCTTTCTCTCTCTTCATTGGAAAATGATAATATGAAATCATCGACATGTTAGAAAAGCATTAAAATAAAAGACAAGGAGAAAAAAGACAAAAGACAAGGAGAAAAAAGATATCATTGACTGTGTAAGGCAGTTCGTAAGAATATCATATATTTTTCTGAATGTTGTAATATTTACAGTAGGTGTCAATGTCAACTTAAGATATTTAGCTTATATTGAATTTTTCATGATAAGTAGATGTTCATTTTGTATCTGAGTATATACTTAGAATTTTAGATCCTCTTTCTTAAAGAAGTTTTCCCAGAATATTCAAGTTTCTGTGCCCCAAACACCTGGATCTGCTCTTCAATGGAGCAACCAAACTCTCCTATCCTTTATAGGGCCCTGCATTGGCAGCTGATATTAGGCAGAGTCCATGAGTTAGAAACAACTATGTGCTCTCAAACCTAATGTATCCGATAACCACATGTCACAATTCTGATACGCCTTGGATAGACACATCAGTGCCAATCT
Source organism: Xerus rutilus (assembly GCA_028644305.1). NCBI lineage: Eukaryota > Metazoa > Chordata > Mammalia > Rodentia > Sciuridae > Xerus > Xerus rutilus. The sequence goes on along the minus strand of CM053402.1, from coordinate 135,701,326 downwards.
AATTGCAATATACTGCCATACAGCTTTCCTTCTTTAGATTAATATGTTTGGATATGGTTGCCCTTTCTTTACTAAAGGGCAAAGTTCTGACCTAATTAAGACTGTAGTTTTTCTAAACATGGAAAGCCCTCTGAACCCTGAGGTTCCAGCAAAGGATCCTAAGCCAATTGCCTGATATTTTTCTCCATTCCTTTTTGAATGTTTAGCAACTTAAGAGTAGCTGGTGTTGATCAAAACATTTAAGGAGTACCCCTGTTGACATCTTTGCAGTCAGTAAAATTCTTTTGCCAGACACTAGTCAGAGGAAATTAACATGTACTGATCTTGCTAAACATCATTTCTGAATGGCATCATGGGGTCTAGGAAAAGTTCTTTTCATCTCACATGGCTTACTATTTCCTAAACAGAAGAATAAAACACATTTGAAAATATTCAATCTGGCCATTTGGTATCACATTTTTTGTTGTTTTTTGCTTGTACACTAAGAACTCAATAGCAAATGTTTGCTGGAATGAAATTTGTTAAAGTTTATTTTAACTTTCCTATAATAGGATGAATATCTTTATTGGATCCTTCTTTGAAAAAAAAATCAAAGTAGTAACCAATTAGTGACAAAGAATAGCTCATGCCTCCATCTCCACACCATCTTGATGACTGAATTTATAAAGAAGGGACAGCATCTATTTCTGCCAGAGTTCCCATGTAATGGCATCTTTCTAGATGACAGGAAGTTTGATTTCACTAATAAGCTGGCCCCCAAACACACCATTAGTCTGGGTCTCCGAACTCTAAGTAAAAGGGAAAAAATAAACAAATCTGTTCCAAGTTCAGTGGAACACTTTCATTTCCTATTTTAAGGTATGAATTCATTCTTTAAGTTTGAATATCTTCCTCTAATTACTGGAAATGTAGAACATGGCTGGGTCCTTCCATGCCAGCATCAATCAAGTAGTGTGTTTAAAGAAGTCAGGGATCCAGTTTGCAAAGGAAAAGGAAGCAGAGTAGACTGGACTTTAGTAATTAGTGTAGGTGAGTGAAACCTACAACCATTGTGGGTTAGCACTCTACCAGATATCAGAGTGTGACTCAGATGTCATCCATATGTTGTAGCAGTGATGGAGTTGTGTAGAAATATGGAGGCTTCCTTTGTCTTGGCATTGTGTGCAGGGCACAGCACTCACTGTGCCGATGGAAGAGAGCCTCAGTTTGGCTTCATGAGAAATTTCCTTAAAATATCCACATTTTTCATGAAACTCATTAGGTCTAAGACTTATTACTTAATACCAAACCAGCATTTGATACCCTATCAATTTCACATTTGAGTCAAAATACCAAATGGGCATTTGCTAAAAATTTCAAAGAATGTACAAGTATTTGAAAAGAACATATCAAATTTTTGTGATTTGTTATACATTATGTGTATATTTGATGAGTCCATGAGACACAACTTAGTTCAGGCTAGTCAAAAAGTCTCCTCTTGATGTTTCAATGTTAGCAAGTATTAAAATAGACAGTTGCGCAAAAAAAAAAAAAAAAAAAAAAACCCACACCAGCTGGACTTGTGAAGCAAATCAATTTATCAATTTAAGTACTGTACAATCCAGAAGGTTTCCTCTAAAATGAATTGTTATTGACTTTTCCTGGAGTAGTGGTGAGCAAAATTGTGTTCTGCTATTCTGTGTTCCCTGGTTCTGAGATTTCTTATCCAAAAAGTGTTCAATTGTGCATGTGTGTGTGTGTGTCTGCATGTGTGTGAACATGGTGATGGTGTCTGTGGTGAAGGAGTGATTGATGACTAATGATGAAATCCTATATAACTCTTCCAACATTATTTCAAACATAGAATGAAGTAGGTGGGGCCGGGTCTAATTTATGCTAGAGTATTATAGTACTCTATAGTGGAGGCATTTACTGAAAGCCAGAATTTCTAGTAAAACAAATATT
>CM053402.1:135671139-135698882 GCA_028644305.1 Xerus rutilus | reverse complement strand
CACACAGTCATCTATCAAGAGCAGGGTTTTCTGAGTTTGGCTTTTTCTTGGAAGTATTTCTCAGCTTCATTAATCAGAAATGTACTTTCAGGCACACAATAAAAATTTGATCTGAGGAATTATGTTCACTTAATTTTACCTGTTTACTCCATTAACATGTTTTCTTTTTAAATGAGTTCCAATCTTTTAAAACATATTAGGAAAGAGTACAAATAAACACACCACCAACATTAGATCTGTTATTTACTCACTGAATAATTCAGTTTAAAAATAAATATAAAACTTCTATGTTGATTAAACTCTAGGGGGTTCTGAGGAATTGGAAGGCACATAGATTTAGAAGCTAGTTTATTATCTTTCAATTTCTGTTAATAGCATTTACATAGCAATAAGATCCAATTTGGATATGAATTGTAATGTACCTGAGCACAGGTATGGAAGGATTCAGAGCACTCTGCTACCATTGACAGGACTGGGGTGGCTTGGTGGTTGTTACATTTACTCCAGGACACTGCCAAGATAGAAATCGACACATCACTTTAAAAGGAGTGATTAAGACCCAATTTGGAACAACTACTTAAGAACTCGTTTCCTAAAAATCAGAGTTGTGTTGGGGAAGTGATTTCTACTAGTTGATAGAATTCTGATCAGACTAATAGCTCATTGAGGTCTAGAGACTCTATGTGACACAGGACTTCAAACAGCTGCCGAAAGGAAATGCTCCTTAACTTCTACTCTGTGGCAACAGCCCTCTAGAGTTTGTTTATGACTCCAATAAGTAGTTACATATGAGAATGTCCCTGTCTTTTTCTCTCCCAGGCTCTTTCTCCCTCCACCATCCTAAATACCTAGTCTTTGTCTGTTCAATTTTTATATCTCTAGGCCCTTTAAGAAAATCCTGTATTTGCCAACCTGGTTCTAGTGCTTCTAAAATGAAGCATCTGTACACAACAGGTTACACTAAGAGGTTGTTTTAGGTATCAGTGAAGAAAATACCCAGTACAGAGTACATCAATAAATGAGCAGCCTTGCCTTAGTAGCACCTCAAGATCTGAGCTATTTCAGAACTCTTGCCTGATCTCAGCCCTGTAAACTATTCCTCTCATAACAATAGGAACATAGATAAATTCGGGGTAGGACAAAAGTTTACTTTCTCAGAAGACCTAATTATTAAGACATCTTAAACAAGATCCTATACAAACAACAAAAACCAGAGATTCCCAGACTAAGGAAAGCCAGATTGTTAAGATCCTTTGACCATAAATTCTATAAAAACCACTTCAAATGAGGACCTGCCATCCAGGCCAAGATGACCAAGAGCTGCCCTTAGACTGTTAGCTAATGTAGTCTGTCAGTCAAGAGCAGAGAGTTTATACTTGGTGGGTCCATCTAACAATTTCCCTCCTACCTCAGAAGAAGCTGGACACAGAAGTGAGTTGTCTCTCCCCTCTGAGAATACCCACTGTCTACCCTGAGGGTGCTTCCCCCTTCTTCTTTCTCTTCTAATAAGCTTTGTTATAATTTTACTAAGTCTTCTGTCTTCCTTGAAATTCTCTTAGCAAAGAGACAAGAACTGAGAACAGGACAAGACCTCCTGTAAGCTCTTATCTCAGGTATGTCTCTTCTCCATTAACAGAAGAAAGGAAGAGAACTATAAGAAAGTAATATTATGCAAAGCAAATAAAGCATTGAGAATAGAGCTTAGCACAAAAGAGAATTTCTTTGTCCTCTTGTAGTTTTACTTCTCTTAACAATTTAGCAAACAGGTAAGTTGCTAATAATAACTTATAATGAGTTCCGTTCAAATGCTATGTGAATATGGAAATGCAAACAGATATACTAAAATATAAGTGTCAATTTGTCATTAATGAACTGGTTCTTGGAAAGAACAGAATAGTCAATATTGTAAATATTTGTGAACCTTTAAAATTTCAGCTGTTCTAGTTAAACCCTTTGGGGAAGCCTTAAAACAATTAATACTTGTCAAAGAAAATTGTACCAGTTGGAGTTAAATAGACAAGAAAGTATTCAAGACTATTTCAAAAGAGGAGGAAGTTTGAACTCAACTCCACTGAAACAAAATTCTGGATGCTCTAATGTTTAGACCATCTGTTTTGCTAATTAATAAATCTGAGGAATCATGTTCATTTGTTTTTATCTGCTTAATACATTACCATGCTTTCTTTTTAAATGAGTTCCAATACTAAAAAATAAAAAATAAAATAAAAACAAACATCACAAAGAGGTTAGACCACCCAATTTTGCTAATGATGATTATAAAAATTAGACTACAGCTCTCCCTCTAGTCTGAATAGGAGGTAAGAGGACTATTTTCTTATTCTTCTTCTTTTTTTTTTTTTTTTGAGAGGACTTTTTCCTTGATGATTACATTTCAAAGAAATGGCTACAGGATCCTTAAGAAAGACATTACTGAGGTATAATTGACAAGACTGGAAAAAGATTTACATCCTCAAGAGAGGGAGAAAGAATTTACATTTGCAAGTTTTCTGAAGTCACAGAGGCCAGAAAGAAGAGGCACAACATTTTTCAAGAGTTGAAAGAAAAGAAGTATCAGCTCCAAAGTATATGTCCAGAAAATATATCTTCTAGGAATGAATCTGAAATAAAAATATTTTCAGAAAGAAAAAGTAAAAAGGAAGAGAATTTGTCACAGCCAGCCCAAATTTTAAAAAAGGCTAAAGAAATTTCTCCAGATAGGAAGGAAATAATAAAGGAAAGAGGATTAAGGTTTTTTAAAGAAAGGAATAGGAAGAAATAAGGAAAAATATAGTCAACTAGCTTTCTCATGAATTGTAGAAATCAAGTTTCATAGGTATTCAAACTGGGTGATTTCTGCTCATCTACCTCTCAGTTTTCTGATTCTTTACCTAGTTGCCTCACTTCTGCTATAGAGTCCTTCTAATGACTTTTTAATTTGTTAATGCATTTTCTAGTTTTATTCTTTTATGTCTCCTATTTCATTGCCCAGATTGTTTTTCATTTGTTTCTAGTGTATATGTAAATAATCACTAAAACATTACCATATTATAAATTCTATCAAACCTTTCATTATCATGGCTATCTAAGTCTTGATGTCTATTGATTGTCTTTTCTCATTGAACCTGAGATTTTCCTTATTCTTGGTATGATGAATTATTTATGATGAGATCCTGAACATTTTGCCTGTTATTTTGTGAGACTCTGACTCCTTATTGCTGCACTGGGACAGTGGGTGGGAGGTACTTACTTACACAGCATGTTCACACACCCTCCAGTTAGACAAAGGAGCTACCTCTTTACTGCTAGTGTGAGATGATGGACTCAGATGTTAGCACTATTTTAAAGAAAGCCTTATTTAAGAGATCAGTAAATAGGTGGCACTGCCTGTTGCTTGACTAAAATGGCAGACAAACTCAATCCCACCTACAACCTTGGTGGACAATGATAGGCTAAAAGACCAAGGCAGCTTGTTACAAGGGATGGAATGCCAGACAGATTCATCTCACAGACATAACTTTTGTAGAAACTTATGATTGACAAGAGGAGCTGCTTCATAATTGGGGCAGGATGACAGACAGATTCATGTTCTAGGCAGAGTCTTGGCCAATGTCCACCCTTGCAGGTAGAGCTGCTCCATTTTCTGTGAAGCATAGTTAATACACACAGTCCCTGCTCATTCACACAGCCCCTGCAGTTGCTCAATAACCATTAAGTGATGCTAACAATCATGTCCAGGGATGAATGGAGCACAATAAGCCTCTGAGATTTCCTCTTACCAGGAGATAGGGCTTTGTTCATACAGTCCCAGTGTCATTCAGGTGAATTAAAGGCTGTTGTCAAAATGTCTATGTTATAAAAACTCTATGTCAATGCCTCCTTATTTGTGCTGTGGTGAGAGGCAGTAATCTTATCCTGTTTTCTTTTGCTCTGGTTTTATTTTAATATCTGTGCATGTTGGTGTTTTGGCATTGCAAACTTCTCATGTGTCTAGAGTAAAGCAAGAGGAAAAGGGGACAAGGAAAAAGTAGGGAGTGGGCACTAACTACCACATTTCTCCTTAGGCTCCCAAGGTTTCTTGACAGTCTACCTTCTTACTTAACCTTTTTAAAAAAAATTTGTTCTAATTAGTTATACATGACAGTAGAATGTATTTTGACACATCATACATAAATGGAGTATAACTTCTCATTCTTCTGGTTGTATATGATGTACAGTTACACTGGTCACGTAATCATATATGCACACAGGATAATAATATCTGATTCATTCTACTCTCATTCCTACCTCCATACCCGCTCTCCTCTCTTCACTTCCTTCTGTCTACTCCAAAGTACCTCTATTCTTCCCTTATCTAAACCTTTTAAAGTCTTTTGCAGTTTGCTTCATTTATCTTTCCCAAGATTTTAAGTATCCTTGACAGAAGAACTTAGGCTGAAAAATGCTTACTCCATCTTTACAGAACTAGAAGTCTTGATATTTAATTTCTAGTAGTTCAATGAAATAAATCTTACTTAAGATAATTATGAGCAGAGAAAAGCTTTTTCCTGGCTATAATCAAAATTTTTATAGGAAATATTATAATTTAAACTTTGGCATCATGGAAATGACCTTAATTTATTATAAGGATATGAACTTTCATATAATATTATACACATATTGGTATTCTTCACAGTAGAAATTGGGTATGGCTTCTGAGATAGAATACCTCTTTTAATTAGAATAAATAAATGAGCCAAAATATGTTGTTCAAAAATGTATAAATGAAAGGACAAAATGGGACTAGCTTCTGTATTTATTGATAAAAGGATCTAGGATGAAGGGGGAAATATATATATATATATATATATGTTTCTGTTATGGTTTAGATCTGAGGTATCCCCAAAAGCTCATGTATGAGATAATGCAAAAAAGTTTAGAGATGAAATGATTGGGTTGTGAGAGTCTTAATCTAATCAGAATGTTTATTCCCTGATAGGGATTAACTATGTTAACTATGGTAATTCTAGGCAAGTAGGGTGTAGAATTGGGTCATTGAGGGAGTAGCTTTGAGGTTTATATTTTGTGAGCTGAGCTTAGTCTTTCTCTCTGCTTCCGGCACCATGTCCCGAGCTGCTTTCATCTACCACACTCTTCTGCCACAATGTTCTGCCTCATCTCAGTCCCCAAGGGATAGAGTTAGTCCTCTATAGACTAAACATCACTTAAATTGTGAACCCCAAAATAAACTTTTCCTCCTCTAGTTGTTCTTGTCAGGTCTTTTGATCACGGCAGCAAAAAATCTGACTAAAACAAGTTATCTTAAGGAAAAGAAATCTAGTCATCATTACCTCTTTGACCTTCCACTTAAAACTTGTTATGTAATAAACAATCATTTTCAGTAATTTACTTCAATTCAGTAAATATATCCAGAGTCAAACACAGTATGTATTGTTCAATCATGTGGCTTCTCTTACATTCAATTTTATTGTTGAGAATGAACAAAAGTGATGTAGCTTTCCACAGCACCATTGTATGAATAATAGAGTTCTGAGTATTTTCCTAGCTGAATAGAATAGCTATAAAATTCTAAATTGGAAATAAAGCAGAGAAATCCAAGCAAGGTCTATTCTGTAAAGAAAACAATGAACTATATGCTTGAGAAAAAGAATGAAACTTGTTTCACCATAAATTTGATAGACAAAATTCCTGATAAAGAATAATAATGAAATTGATCATCAAATTTTCTTATATAGGAATGTGGGGAAACAGTTTAGAAGTATACACACTTTTAAACTCAAGGAGGAAACATGGCAACTATTGAAATAAGTAAGAAGTAGCTGAATATCACTTAATGTACATGATTCACTATTATCCTTCTTAGTTATTGCTTGCTTCATGTTTATCTCAAAAACATGGACTCAACATTGTTGCTTTAATATGATTATAAAGAAAATGACCAGCATGATCAACATTGATTCAATGTGTTCAAGATATTTTTAAGAAGGAAAAGATTACATGGATTCTTGTTATAATTAATTGTTTTGGAAGTTTTTTAAATGTGTATCTGTTATCAATTAGGAGCTAGAAACCACACAGCAATTTAAGCAATATAAATAAGTATTAACAATGATAATATAAATAAGTTAATATAAATAAGTATTAACAATGATAGCACACCAACCTTGGAGTTGTAAAGAGAACTCCAAGGAAGGATAAAAATAGAAGAAGCACTTCCTAAGGCTGAGTGTCAAGACGCACTGGAGATGCTATGGTTTATGGTCCACAGAATGGTTGAGAAATTTTGAGGGTTGCCTCGGCTATTGCTGGTCCACAGTGACAGTGATAAGAAGCAACCCTTCCTGGTATAGGTGAACTGAGACATCAGAGCAGGTGCTGGAGACTCAACTAATAGCTAAGAGGCATTAAATCAATAACAGGAAGAGAGAAATACTAATATCAACAAACACACATCAGTTTAAACATGCAAATCTCTGAAAGATTGGTTGACTATGAATATTTCCGCATAATCTTAATAATTTGTTTGACTACAGCTCTAAACTAAAGCTCATCTCTTTCACTACATTTTTCCCCTGGTTATATATAGCATAGGTTCCCAATTTATAATTTTTTTCAATGCCTGGAGCCAGTTTAATGCACTCTGTTGGGGGGGGGGCACTTTTGAGCTCAACATCAAGCAAGCAGTCACTTTAAAAGAAAGATAACCATGAACCACGTACATTAAGTAAAATTCAGCCACTTAGTAAATGGCAGCTATTTCCTCTGCACCTCACAAGTCAAGAGCCTTATATTTTAGTCTGTTCAGGCTGCTCTTACAAATTTATTATGAAGTGGATGGCTTATAAACAACAGAAATTTATGGCCCTTGTTTCTGAAGGCTGGGAAATTTAAGATGGAGGTGCCAGCAGATTCAGTGTCTGGTAAGTGCTTTCTCTCTGACTCCTTGCTGTGTCCTCACACAGTGGAAGGGACTATGTAGCTCTCTGGGGTCTCTTTTATAATGGCACTAATCCCACATTCTAATGGCACTAGAGCACTTCCCAAAGGCCCCACCTTTTAAAATAATCACCTATAGATTAGATTTCAATGCATAAATTGATGAAGGAGAGGTCACAAACATTCAGACCATAACACCTCAGTTCTCAAAAGTTTTTATGCCTAAGTCATAATCACATTCAGGGACAATGCTGGGCATTGCCCATTTTAAGATAGTGAAGACCATCTTCTAAAAAATCATCACTGTTTCCCAACACTGATGTAACTCATATCAGTGAAACAGTACCAGTTCACCGTGGATACATTTTCATATTTTTGTAACATTTTTATTTGAAGTCAGAAAAAATAGGCACTAATAGGAAAATCAGAGACCTTGTGATATAATTTCTTTCTTGTTTATGGAATTAACTCAGTAGTTGCTAGGGTGTATCTGGTATAAACTTTCGGTTTTCAGGAATGTCAAAGTGAATGACAGAGGTTAAAAAATGAAGCCGTGTGTGGTGGCTCAAGCCTGTAATCCCAGCATTTAGGAAGGCTGAAACAGGAGAATCGTGAGCTCAAAGCCAGCCTCAGCAATAGCAAGGTGCTAAGCAACTCAGTGAGACCCTGTCTCTACATAAAACACAAAATAGGGCTGGGGATGTGGCTCAGTGGTCGAGTGCCACTGAGTTCAATCTCCAGTACCAAAAGAAAAAAAAGAAAAAGAAAAAATGAGTAGTAAGTCCCAATCCAGTTAGCTAGCAGTCTAAATCAGTAGGTAGAGAAAAAAAATTTCTAAAAGTATATCTGATAATTCAGAAAAATCAATGAACACAATACAAGCAGACACATATCTACATTAATTGTTGATCTATCAATACTCTTTCATTGCATGCACATACATAATTTTTGAAGGTAATCTCATATGCACACATTATCATAGAAAGCAGTTATTGCCACAAACAGCAAGGGAGTTTTCTAAATAAAGTGTTTTTCATGAATTCTCTGTTGCTTTCAATGTACAAATACAATTGTAATCATTTCAAGGTGAATTCTAATTCAGAAGTTTTTCCTGAAATGAAGGTTCAAAATTAATCCATTAAATAAAACTTCATTTCTCATGCTCACCATTTTGATACTAGAAGTTAATAAGGAAGAAAATTTAGAACACTTAATAATATCTCCTTGTCCAGTTGTGGAAAAAAAAAAAGCCCCTCAGCCATCAGTGCTAAGAGCCACATACACATCCTTCACAATTCATGTGATTTAGAGAGTTAACAGTTCAGACATTTAATATTTCAATTAATAACAAGTATGTAAATTAGCAGAGATTAGAAGTGGACTTTTTTGTCTTTTCTTTCTTGTTTTCTTTTTTTTTTCAGTACTGAGGAACCAGAGACCACTGAGTCACATCCCTAGCCCTTTTTACTTTTTATTTTGGTGAGACAGGGTCTAGCTAAGTTTCTGAGACTAGCCTTGAACTTGCAGTCCTTCTGTCTCAACTTCCTGAAGTCACTGGAGTTATAGGCGTGTGCCACCATGTCCTGAAATTATTCTTTGATTCTTCAAATTTAGCCAACAGTCATTTAAATGGATACCTTTCTTTAGTGAGCATACAATAATTTGAATATTAATATATCTCCTAAAATTTATCACATGATAATTTACTCTTTAGATTGTACTTAATTTTAATGTTAGTCAAATTTTTCTCAAAAATTAACATGTAGATTTTTTTCCATGCTTAGGTTGATTATCCCCAATACTTATAATCATTTTATAATGTGAACTACATGATCTTTTATTATTTTCTTTATGCCAAATGTGATTGTTTTCTATTAAAGCAGCATGATTAGGCTTGCATAATTCATTTCTAATTTGTATTTCCTAAATAGAAAAAAGATGGCCTCACAATTGTTTATATAATTTTCTGCCATTTTTATTCTATGATCTACAAAGTACAAAAGTATATCTCTTTTAAAATAATTTAAAAATTCAAAAGTTTTAAAATTTTTGGAAAAAAATATAATATCATAAGACATGAGTAACAGTTCTAATAAAGAGCTGTACGGTCAAGAATGTCTTCTTTTGAATTGCCTCAAAGACCCCTGTTAGTGTCCGAAACACTAATCCATCAGTTAAACATGCAGTCCTTCACCAGTGGGAGGATTATTGGTATGGCTTTAATCATTGTCCTTCATAAAAGAGAAACAGGCAGAAAAATACATCGAATAGGACAGGGATATGGAGAAAGGAATTGGAGGAAATGGCTGAAATATAGAGGAGGTATGTAGATGCACGTAACAAAGCAACATCATAGAATGTTCTCAACTTGATAATCAATTTCAAAGGATAGAGGGAAGAGGGAACTTCATGCTTTATAGAAAGCTATCAGAATGAAATCTCATAGCAGTTGGTATCTGAAAGGGAAACCCGCAGATTGGATTATGCAGTTAGAGGCCTTTCACCAGGATCCAGTAGCTAATCATTCAAGTCCAAGAAGTGAACAAGCACCACACCAATGACTCAGTCAGTGTTACACTCAGCTTGATCAAATTTCAGACAGGATTCTTGCTATCTCTGGGCCCCTAACCTCCCTTTCTTCAGAAATTTGTTCTAGAAATCTTGTAAGTGTAAATTCAGTTCCAGGTTATTTGAGATGTAAATCTTTTGAAAAAGCCTCTGACCAGGTTTACAACCCAGTAATGTCTTCTCAAAGACTCGGGGAGATCTCTCTTTAAAATGTAGTCATCCAGGAAGCCAGAGTCCTATTTCCCAGTCTCTGGCAGAGGAGGAACCTAAGTTTGGTGGATACTTTGTCTTGGCCAAAAGGTAAAGCTGACAATAAAATGAGATTTGCTTTTTATCTATTTAAATTGCACTTGTGATTTCATTACAAAAAGATCAGATTAATACAACAGAGGCAATAACTAGGGCCAGGATATATTTGATTGTTTCTGTGGTAAACAATGTGATAAAGGCATAGAACTTCTGTTATGTAGAGGTTTTTCTATCATTTCAGAGAAACTCTTTTTCAAGTATTTGAGGTCCTATGACTTATCAATGATATGAGTGATTTTTCTCCCTACATAAAAGTTGAAGGATTTAAAAAAGTATTTATTACATGTAAAATGATAACTGGGTGAGTAGATTATTTTATTTTGAACTTTGGTTAAATGTTTGGACTATATGTTATCACAGGTATGAAAAATTAAAATAATACTCCCTTGTGTCAGAGAGAATTCTCATTTTATAAGCCAGCCTCACATGATGATTTTTGTTTTGTTTATGTGCTTTTCATGCATTTGTTATTTTACCATAATAATTTTCTTCAATGAGCAGATCAGACCAGTGTCTACATATTTTCATAAGTAGAAAAGTCTATATAGTCTGTCTGTACCCTTTTTATCATGGTGACTTATTTTATATAATCCTTATAAATATTCAGCTCATAAGCAATCACACTTGAACTATACCACATAAAAATATAATTACTGTAGAACATTTTCCTCCAAAAATAATTTTTATGTTCCAGTTTTTTAATGGACTAGCACAGTAGGCATGTGATTATAATTCTTTATTATAATGCTAGAGCATTTATGATAAGTGAGTTCTTTTTCTTATAACTTTGAACATCTTGTAAGGTTATTTACTCATCACACAGTATAATTTCATGCAAAAACTGCTAAAGCTATGTAAATGGTTTTATGGAAAAAAATCAGTTATAGTATTTTAAAGAAGTACAATGGCACCTTTGTTTATAAAAGAACATTTGAAATACTGTTGGATTTTCAAGTTCAAAACAAAACAAAACGCTGTGGTGCCGCCTTCTCCAGACAAATCACAGTGTATGAACTATTTTCTTGGTTATACTCTAATTGATGGTAGACTTTACATTAAACACAAATAAACAGAATTCAACAACTCCCTAAGTATGGGTTACCTTTGCTTGATTTCTCTGGACTTGTGCATAACTTGTCTGCTCCAAACAAAAGCCAAGTTATTTCCTGCCTCACTTTGGTTATTAAAAGTACAGAGAATCATTAAAAAAAAACCTTTTGGATGAAAGTGATCTAAGGTAGTGGAATAGAATAGAAAGTTGAAACATGGTGCTCCTAGTGTTACCGGAGAAGTGGGTAAGAATCTATGGTTCTTGCATTCTTCACCAAAGAAAAATTCAAACAAGATGTAAAAATCCAGCAAAGTTTTATTTAAGCAAAGTAATACTTAATTAACACTCTCATTGAAGCAAGGTGAAAGAGCAGACTGTCTCTGAAGGAGAGTAGCCCGTTCACCCCTCTCTTCTGGAGCTTTATTAAAGACATAGAAAGTTAATCTTTGCTTTTCCCTTAGTTCCTCCATTCATGCCCCTGATTGGTAGGTTGAGTACATTTGTCTTAGAGACCACGAGGCCTGAGATTTCCAAGGCAAACCCTGTGTGGGGTGGGGAAGCAGGGTCAAAACTGCAACTGCAATGAGATTTAAATGATACAGTAATTTAGCCAAGATTATGGTCTGTCAGAAGGTGGCACTGAGACTGCCTGGAGTCAAACCTTGTTTGTGCCTTTTTGAGTTAGTCAGACCTCATGACTCATCTCACAGCCTGACAATCACAAAGGCCTTTGGTTTTGTTTATCCTGTTGGTTTAATAGTTAACTGCAGCCTCTGCACACAACCATTACCTTAAAGCTTGACTGCTCAATTACCGCCCTCTTCCTTTCACCCTCATGTCCACCTACTACCTAACACCAGGTGTGGAGCTGCAGAGTTGATATGGTCAACCATATACAGGAGTGGAAATCTGCAAAGTCAGGGACTTGGCCTTTAAAAATCCATAGGGCTCTACTTTCTGTATTGTAGATTTAAAACCAGTCTTCAGTAACTAAGATTATGTTGTATATGGATTTTGTCCTTGAATGTTCAAGTGTTCTTTTTCAATGAGTAGAGTATGAAAGAATTATCTATGTACTTAGCGAGTTACATCATATTCTAGTCGTGATCAAAGAAATAACTCCTTTGGATGTCTCTTCTCCATTTCTCCTATGATCTTCACTCACATAATAAAAGTAATGCAATTAAGGTTGAGTTTACTATTTTCAGCAACCCTCTCATTATGGTTTGTACCCATGGCGAAGGATTTATTCACTGAGACTGAATTTCTGGCTCTTCTGCAAATCTGCCATTTCGCTGCTCTTTATCTGGAGGAAGCACTCTCCTCTCACCATGAGCAACAGCAATACTAGCACAAAGACAGGCACTCTTTCAGTCCCCATTGCTTTTACTGCTTTCTTATGCCTTTAAAAATACTTAGGTAGAGTCTGTCTCCACATAAAACACAAAATAGGGCTGGGGATGGGGCACAGTGGTCCAGTGCCCCTGAGTTCCATCCCCAGTACCCTCCACAAAAAAATACTTAGGTGATTCATTCAGCTCCTTTTACTTGCTGCAGTAAGAACCTTGGCCAGTCCCAACTATTACATTCTGACCGAAACTGAGAGTTACCCTGTTTTTCTAAACCACTTTATTGAAGTATGATTGACATGCAGTAAACATGTTTAAACAGCTTGATAAGTTTGAGAGATCTCCTTTTTAAGTTCAAAATTAACTGAACAACAAAGATAAATAGTTGTTATTTTTGTTTTGAATTTTAATATCCTACTAGGGTATAAGCTATAAAATTCTTATGATCCACTGATGTTGAGAAGGCTGGAAAAGCATTAGAAGAACAAAGTTAATGAAAATAGTAATTCATCCACTGTGTGTCTGTAGCTCATAACAGCGATACTGCTTTTTATCCAAAAAAGAGCAGCTTGGAGACCTTGTCTTTTTTTCTTCTATTTTAACCATACTTTTGTTTATTGCAGGTATTGGTAAATGTTGGATTTGTTGGATTACTGAATAGAAACAAATCATGATTAAACAGAAGCCATTTCATAGAGTTTCATAAGGATTGATCATTTTAATGTCTATAACTTTGGAGCTAAAAACAGCAGCCAAGTATTAAAAATCAAACATAATAACCAACACACATTGTATTCTGTACTTTTTTCCAGAAATATTTCAAGATTTCAATAATTAAGAAGTTTTTCCATTGCTGTTAATAATGAATATTAAGAGCACTGGAAAATGTTGTAAGCAAATGTGTTTTATCCAGAGTACGTGACACGTGGAGGTCATTATGGAAAATCAATGCTGCAAAGAAAATGAACATATAATGCTTTTTGAAGATGAAAACATTTGTAACTACAAAGTTAAGTTTTAAAAAGTTAATTTATAAAATCAGTCAGCTGGATTCTTCTAGATATGTCAGGTAGGGAAAACAAACAAACAAACAGAAAATATATATGCTATCATTTTAGAATTCCATATGGAAAATTAAAACAATAAATAAGTTTAGCATTTTAAACCAACTTTTGGTGTCTAGGCAGTAAGAATTAATGCCAAAAAATGCTAAGTCTAGTCTCTTATTTTACATAAACTTATTTGCCTATAGATTGAAATAAAGAAAATATTTTAATTTTTTAAAAATACCTTATTCAAACTAATGATTTCCATAATATTTCACTATGTTTGTCACTTTTTATTAGTGCATTATAGTACACAGAACAGTGGGTTTCAGCTGGGCATGGTGGCACATGCCTATAATCCCAGCAGATCGGGAGGCTGAGACAGGAGGATCACAAGTTCGAAGCCAGACTCATCAAAAAGTGAGGTGCTTAACAACTCAGAGAGACCCTGTCTCTAAATAAAATATAAAATAGGACTGAGGATGTGGCTCAGTGGTTGAGTGCCCCTGAGTTCAATCTCTCATACCCTCCCTCCAAAAAAAGAACAGTGGGTTTCATTGTGGTGTGTCTGTATATCACATAACATAATTTGATCAATTATTCTATATTTTTCATGTTGCTAAGAAGACTGACTGTGCTGTGGCCCCCCCATCGACCATCTGGTGGCTATCCCTGCCTACATCCATCTAGAATCAATAGCCAGGACCAGGAAGATCATCCCCAGTGCCCCTGCAGGCCTGGTTACACCAGAGGTGAGGTATTGGTAACTTGCAGGGACACTACAAGATTGTAGGGTAGAAATTGTAATACCTCAGATCAGCATTGCTAGAGAGGAAGACACATGAACAACATGAAAAAACAAGGGAAGACAATGCCCCAAACAAACCAAGATGCTACAACAATAGAATGCATTGACAGCACAGTAGATAAAATGTTAGAGAAAGAGTTCAGAAAGTACATAAGTAAAATGATCTGTGAAGCACAGAATAATATAAGAGAGCAAATACAAGCAACCATTGATGACTCCAACAAAGAGATAAGAGAGCAAATACAGGGAGCAAAATATGACTTCAAGAAAAAGATAGAGACTTTGAAAAAGAACCAAATAGAAATTCTTGAAATGAAGGAAACAATAAACCAAATAAAAAATTCAATAGAAAGCATCACCAACAGACTAGAGAACTTGGAAGACAGAACCTCAAACAATGAAGACAAAATATATAATCTAGAAAATAAAATTGACCACACAATGAAGATGGTAAGAAACTATGAACAGAACATCCAGGAACTATGGGATAACATGAAAAGACCAAATCTAAGAATTATCAGGATAGAGGAAGGCACAGAGGTACAAACCAAAGGAATGCACAATCTCTTTAATGAAATAGTATCAGAAAATTTCCCAAACATGAAGAATGAATTGGAAAATCAAATACAAGAGGCTTACAGGACGCTAAATGTACAAAACTACAACAGGTCCACACCAAGGCACATTATAATGAAAATGCCTACCATACACAATAAGGATAGAATTTTAAAAGCTGTAAGAGAAGGTACAGATTGCATATAGGGAAAAACCAATTTGGATTTCAGCAGATTTCTCATTCCAGACCCTCAAAGCCAGGAGATCCTGGAACAACATATACCAAGGTCTGAAAGAAAATGGGTACCAACCAAGAATCTTATATCCAGCAAAATTAAGCTTCAGATTTGATGATGAAATAAAAACCTTCCCTGCTAAACAAAAGTTAAAAGAATTTACAGCAAGAAAGCCTGCAGTAGAGAGCATTCTTGGCAAAATATTCCATGAGGAGGAAATGAAAAACAACAATAAAAATTTGCAAAGGGAGGAACTACACTAAAGGAAAAGCCAACCAAAGGAGAAACCAAGTCAAGTTAAAAACCCAAAATAAACAAAAATAATGAGAATACAAGCCATGTTTCAATATTAACTTTGAACACTAATGGCCTAAACTCATCAATTAAAAGGAAAAGACTGGCAGATTGATTATAAAAAAGACTTAAATTGTGGAATTCACACAGATATTGGCTCAGGTCTATGACTACAATGGAGAAAAGGACTGTGTTAGGAACATCAGCTGAAGATAAAAATTGGTTATTGTGCTATCCAGTGAATTTCTTATCTTTATTCCTCTATAGCTGTATAAGTAAGGTAATTATTTTTCTTTCTTGTTTCAAAAATTTTTATTTGTTTTTAGTTTTCTGTAATTTGGATATGAGATGACTAAGTATTACTTTATTTATTCACCTATTTATATTTGGTTCTTATCCTACTTGATTTTCTCTAAAAATCTGTGCTTTTCATCTCATCTTAGTTTTTGAAAATTTTTCAGATAGTTTTACTTCAAATATTTTTTCTGCTCTACTTTCCTATCTTCTTTTTGTATTCTAATTATGCATACTTTATTCTTTGATATTGTCCCACAGTTCTTGGGTTGCTTTTATTTTCTTTGTATTTTTGTTTGGGAAATTTTTAATTAACTTATCATGAAGATCATGGTTTCTTTCCTTGGCCACAATTTAATTGATGGCATTAGAAGGCATTGTTCCTTTCTATTTCAGCATGTTTGATTTCTAGAATATTGTTTTGATTCTTAAAGTTTCCATTTTCCCTAACATAGTTTATAAGTTTTTACGTGCTATATACTTTTTTTACCATTAGAGTATTTAACATATTAATCATACTTAGTTTTTTTTTAACTTGGCAATTCAAACATGCATGATTTGTTTGAGTCTGATTTCATCTTCAGACTACATTTTAGCATGTCTTCTGGCCTGTCTTGTAATTTTTTGTTGAAAGCCAGACATGTTTTATTAAATAATTAAAAATGAGGTAAATAGGCCACTGATAGGACTATTTATTTTATCTGGTGAGGACTTTTCTGGTGTTCAATGCTTGCTTGCAGCTAAAGGTACAAGAGGCTTTAAGTTTTCATCCTGTACTTTTTATTCTGCCTAGATGTTGACCATCATCTGAAGGTGGAAATAAAATATCTGATCCTCACATAGCCAGCTCTCATTATTGATCCTTTCATTGGTATTTTTTACATTGAAATCCATGTGTTTTTACCCATGTGTAAAATATCTGAAATTTTATTATCTCAGGTCTAAGCTGGATAAAACTAATGAAAGGCTAAAACAAGAATTAGGATAAAAAATTTGTCATGAATTTCAAATTTCCCAAAAGGTCATTACTCAATCCCCATATGTAGAGAGTGCTAATTTATTTAATCATAGGTTAGTGGCACACTACTATAGAAATAGTTGCTTAAAAATATGAATGTTATGATGGGTGTTTTGAGGCCTTTATTGAACTACTGATGAATTATAACCACTCAGCATTAAATTGCCAAGCTGTTAAGACAATTTCCATCAGTGGCTATAGCAACATGGAAAGATCACGGAGAATGCACTAACGTCTGCCTAGATTATTCATAGTTCTACATTATTATCATTTAGAGATGTGAGCATTCTATGTGCTAACCTAGAGCCATTCAGCCACCTGGATCCATGCCTTCCTACCTTTTTTCTCTATTCTATTGCTTTTAATATTTTTCATTTACCATTTATTCATAATACAGAAGGCACATGTTGCAGAGCAAGAGCTGCCTAAGTGTGCCCAAATGAGTGATACATTATAATGAGTCTTCTATGTGTGGTTTAGGACCCACCCTAGGTCCCCAAAAGTTCTCCAGATGCAAACAGAAACCTGTGTCTCATTGAATTAATAATCATGGTAGGACTGCCATCATAACTTTCATTTCTGACTTGAACATATAAGCTCATTAATTAGAAAGCCATATTTGAACTACCATATTATCCAGCTATATCATTCCTTGGCATTTATCCCGAAGAATTAAAGTCAGCATACTGTAGAGACATACATACCCATGTTTATTGCAGCATAATTCACAGTAGTGAAGTTATGTAACTAGCCTTGTGACTTTCAGCAGATGAATGCATAAAGAAAATGTGGTGTTTATATATCCAGCCATAAAAAATTATAAAATAATTGCAGGAAAATGGATGAAAATTGAGAGCGAAATAAGTCAGATTCGAAAAGTATCATTTGTTTTCCCTCAAGGAAGATGGAGGAAAAAACAGAAAGAAAATGGGATGCTATGAAAATAGGAGGGCCACCATGAGGCTAGAGGGAGGGCACTATGTAGGAGGGAGTTGGGGAGTGTAGGGGACAGATTGGGGAGTGAAATTGACCAAATTGTGTTTTTACATATATGTAAATATGCCACAATGAAACCCACCTTCTGTGTGGTTGAGATGCACCAATAAAAAAATGCACCTGATCAGAACTTCACATTCCTCTCCTTATTGCTGTTTTTGTATTACAGCTGTCATACAAATTGCATCTATGTAAATTTAAATGAACATGGGAAATATAATTCTGCTTTTAAATAGTCATACATTTGAAAAATATTAGAATGACATTTTTTATTTTATATTTACCCAAATATTTACAATTTCTGATGTACCTCCTTCATTTTCAACATCCATTTTTCCCTTTGGTACAATTCACTGCAGGTTAACTAACTTCTTTTGACAGCTTTTATTCACTAGGTCTGCTGATGAAGGGTTCTTGTAGATGTCCTTTATCTGAAAGCATCTTTATTCTGCCTTCATTTCTGAAGAATAATTTCATTGAATAAAGGATTCTGAGTTCAATTTTTCTTTCCTTTTTTAGACTTTAAAGATGTTGTCAAACTGGTCTAGCTTTGTTGGTTTCTGATGTGAAATATACATCATTGAAATCATTGTCTTCTACATCAAGAATGAAAATAAAATAACATTTTCAGGTCAGGTTTATATATAATGTAAAGTTGTACTCAGCATCATATTAACATCATGTTTTTATTGATAAAAACTGAATTTTGGGGAACTTAAATCTCTATGGATCACTTAGGCAAGAAAGCATGCATTCAGGTCTGATAAATGACATTCAGAATTACTGGGGAGACTAAAGTAATGAACTCCTTATCTAGCTACCAGGTATGATTTTCGGAGCTCTGCCATAAAACTGTACAAGAAAGAATTGATTGACTCTTCTGTGCTAAAGATGATTCAACATGAGAAAGACATTGAAGAAGACCAAATACTTTCAATGGTGTTTACTGGTAGAAGTTCAGGTAAATTAATTTTTGAGCCATGGCTTTAACTTTTATCTTTACTCTCCCTATCTCCTAAAACTGCACTGAATTAGGTAGATATAAATCATGTAAGGTACCCTCGCTAAAAGGGAGCTTGGGAAATATATCTTTAAGTTTTCTAGCATCTGCATAAAAGAAAAATGATGAAATAAAGTAATGCATGCCACTTGATCAGCCATTCTTTTAGCTGCTCACATCCATATATAAACATTTTGTTTTATATAAAATGTCTTTATTAATGGGATAAATGACAGATCATTTTGATTTTCATGAGAATATGAACAAAAATTTTGCAAAGTACAACAAAAATGATGGACTCTTGGGGCAAAGCAACCAACTTTCTGTTCTCCTCTTATACTCTACCACCCACAAATGTGGTCTTCCCAGGATTCCATCCTGAACTCAAATGTACCCTCCTGCCCAGCTCCTGGGATGTTTTCCCACTAACCATGTAGGCAACCAATTCCAAAGGAAAGCAAGAAATACTTCAGGGTGGACCTGAAGCCTTATCTCCAGGAATTTCCTCAGCCAAAGACTGGTCTTGATGTCAAGGGGGAATTTGTAACCAGTCTAGAGCCTTCTTGAGTGCAAGAAGAAGGTGAAGAGCAACCAGAAGTACAAATGAAAACAAGCTAAAACCACGTAGGTTGTTGTTATACAGATATTTGATTTCAATTTCTCTCAACAAAGTTTTACAGATTTCTTCAAGAAAAACATCCAGGAGTGGTGGTGCATGCTTGCAATCCCAGCCACTCAGGAAGATTGCAAGTTCAAGGCCACATTGGGAAAATTTGTGAAACCCTGTTTCATGATAAAAAAAATAAAAAGGGCCAGGGATATAGCTCAGTAGTAGAGCACCCCTGGGTTCAATCTCCAGTACCCCACAACCTCCTAAAAATGCCCTGCAACTTTAATTTTAAATAAAATAGTTATTGGGGAACTGAAATAACTAATGGGAACCAAATAGAGCTTTTATCATTATTACATGCTTATTGAAGTAAAAAATTACTTCTAATACTTAATGGATTCTTCTGTACTGGAAGTTACTTTTTCACATTAGAAATTTAGTTTGTTATTGCTGATGTTATTTTTTTCCTGACTGAATAAATGAAAAGAGACTCCAAAAAAAGACTTATCCTAACAAGTTCAATGAGCCATCTGTGGCCAGAAATTCTTGTTTTATTTCTATTAGACGTCTTCCAGAAAGTATTAACAAATGATGAATGTTACAGAATCTATTCACATATCAGCAACTGGACAAATATTAACATGGTCATTAATAATGGGAATAAATATTTTCTGAGAGTTAGGAAACAGCTTTTTGAGTTACAAAATAAGTGAATAACTCTGAATTAAACAGTTGGAATAATGTATTTTCCAAATAATTAAATAATAAGCATCACACTTTTAGATAGTTAATGGATCAAAGAATCAATCAAAATTGAATTTAAAATATATTTTAAGCTAAGTGATAAAATATGGCACAAAATATTCATAAAATTTAACTAAACAGTGTCTAGAGTTTTTTGTTTGTTTCTTAATAGATATATTAGAAAATAAGAAATATTGAAAAAGCAATGATCCACGCTTCCATCTCAAAATATAAAAAAACTCCATCAAATTACATCCTAAAAATATATAAGAGAAGAAAAAAATTTCAAAGTAAGATTAATAAAATATAATACTCTCATGTGTTAGAAAAATTTCAGGTACATAATAGAGAAAGTAAACTGTCAAAATTTGGTTCTTTAAAAAAATTAAAAATTAATAAGTATTAGCATAAATAAATAAGAAATTCAAGAAAGCAAAAATTACTAATATGAGTAACAAAGCAAATGGGCCATCATTAGGGGCCCAACAGACAGACAAAGTCTCTATGAGGACATTAAGAAAAAACATATATAAATAAATTTGGCTATTTAGATGAGAGAAAAGTGATCTTGAAAAATACTATACCAGAACTGTCTAAAGGCACCAAAACTTGAATATTCTTTACTTATTAAAGAAATCAGATCTATACTAAGTTTCTAAACTTTCCTACAAAAAAAATTCTGACTCAGGTAATTTCACATTCCCAGGTAAATTCTTTCAAATATCTAAAGGAAGAATTAATCTTACATAATCTTTCACAAATTCTTATAGAAAAGGAGAATACTTTCCAACTTGTTTAATGAAACCAACATAATACTGATATACCAAAATCAGGAAGGCCTCAGATGGAGTTGGGAAGTAAAGAGTGATGAATTGGATAGATAAGTGTAGTTAAGAAGAGGGCTTAAATAGCCTGTATTTTACCAAGATTGAGAAGTAAGTACTAAGGAAAACCAGTCCATATCTAAACTTCGAATCTCACTTTTGGCCTATTGATCGCCCTCCTGGCTTGGGAATCTTGCAGAATGAAAAGAAATGAGAGAAGACTTCAGTGCCATAGTGCCAGTGTACTGTGGTACTAAAGATGCCAAATGTTACCCTGTGAATTGATGAAATGAACCTATTTTGAATGTCCAGTTTATAATGATAGCTTTTGACACTAAGTAAAGTTGAACTTGAATCTTCATAAATGTGTTATAAATAGTGCATGCAATTTCACACTTGTACCTGACCACTTTTATTTATACCAGTCTTATTTTACTAACTACAATGATTACTAAAGAGACTGCTATTTTGAAACTTACTAGCAAAGCCTCAATAATTTTTATAATCTAACAAGATTGACTTGTATTAATCACTCCAGTTCCATCCGATTTCACATTTGAAGATATCTCTCACAGTATACTTAACTTCGTAGTTATTACTTAACATGTAAAATTTAATACTTTCCTGGAAAATGGTTTCTTAGTTAAATAATTACAATTTGATTGGAGATTTGGTAAGGTCCAAGAAAAGCTAGTTATGAAGAGGACTTTATTTGACTGAAATCAGGGTTTACATTAATTAATTTTGTTCATGGCACTGGGGAAGAAAGTTAAAGCATTGGTCTATGACCCATTTCTCTCTTGATTAGTAAGGAATCTCCTAGGAAAGGAAAGAGTGCAAGCTGACTGAGTTTACTTTCCTTCTGAACATGCTGATAATTGACATCACAGTATTTATTCTAGTAATATTGATATCCTTTACATAAGTAGAAGAACAAATAGAAGAACTTGATAAAATAAATCTTAGTATCATGTCCCAGCAGTATGATAAAATTGAAATCTATCCATTTATGGACATGACAAGATTAGCAAATGTCATAACAGGTAGCTGCATATAAGAGATATGTTTCAAAAACTAAATGATCCCCACTGTATGAAATAATAAACCTTGCACCTTAATCAAGATATCACTTACTCTGGGCCTGATAAATGTGTACCTGATAAAGTAAGATCTGGAAAGCTGCTGAAGACAAAGCATTATCCCGTCAAAATTGTCAAGTATCTCCTTTAAAAAATTATAAACACAATAAGTCCAGTGTCGATAAATCATTAAGCATTGTAAAGTGATTAAGTGTTCATACAGATCTTTAGATAAGACTCTGAGATTTAGAGTGCCTATTTATAACATGATTTACTAATGCAATAGTGACTTTTCTAGAGGCCCTACTTACTGAAAGGTCTTAATTGAAGTCCGATCTGATCAAGGAAGGTGCAACGCTCCCCCAAAAAACCAAAAAACAAAACAAAAAAAAAGCACTACTACCAATCTAAAGATCCCAATCTCATATTGATTGTCTAGGGTACATTCTTGAGGCATCAAACTTTCAGAGTCAGCTTTCTTCATAATGAGTGCAAATCATGAAAAAAGCAGAGGCAATTTAATTCAAATGATACAAAGAAAATATTATATTGACTAAAGAACAATGTGAGATACTAGCAACTGATGTCTTTATTCCAAAGCACAAATGTGGAGTGTCCACATCATTTCATCGTTTTAAAAGACAAGGACATCTTAAACTATATAATTAATACTTAAAGATACTGAAGTAGAAGTTGTTCATGGTACAAATAGCTTGGAAACAAAGAAAACACTTAAAAGTTAAGCTTCCACCAATATACTGTTAGTCTTTAAAATTTCTTCTTCAATAACCAGGAGCTCTGACAAGCAGAAACCATTAGCCCACAGCAGTAACAGAAGAAAATAACATAGATTTTATTTATTGTATAATATGCCCAGAGGTGATAAAAATTCACCAAAAGAAGTGCAATACTGTGGAGATTTAGCTCCTGGAGACAATAATACATTTCAAAGCACATACATGTTTTTATAGCTTTGAGGAAAGCATGCATTTTATAAAATCATGAAGGTGGACATGGATAGTGTAAGTACTGAGAACATAACATTTGTTTAATGTGATCACTTTTGTGTTTGTAAAGTGCTATGATATAACTGCTTGAGCAGATATTTTGATGTTTTTTTAATTAACTTGTTCCCTTTAAAATATGATACCATAGTTCTACTCAAAGCTATGATTAAAGTACCTCATAGTAAATCTTCCTTGGAAGACAACTAAAAGAAAAAACTACCTGTATGTAGATAAGAGTATTGTGGAAATAATATGAACTTAAATAGGAAAAAATTATGCACATAACACCACCACAGAGAGCTAAGCCAACAGTCTGAAGTGGCTACAATCCTTTATTTTTGCTTGTTCTGGGTTGAGGTCAGGAGGCTGAAGATGAAGCAAATGACTCAGGTAAATTATTCTGTTAAGCACCGAAAGAAAGAAAGAGAAAGAAAGAAAGAAAGAAAGAAAGAAAGAAAGAAAGAAAGAAAGAAAGAAAGAAAGAAAGAAAGAAAGGAAGGAAGGAAGGAAGGAAGGAAGGAAGGAAGGAAGGAAGGAAGGAAGGAAGGAAGGAAGGAAAGAAGGAAGGAAGAAAGAAAGAAAGACTTAACAGAAATTATGGAGTTGTCTTAAGCCTAAAATTATAAAATACTGGAGACATGAAGGAGTAGTGTTGTGATAAGGAAGGATCAGGTATCAAGACAACCACTCTCTCTCTTCCTTTGACTGTGACAAGGTAATGAATTCTATAGCTGTGCAAAGGGAACAGATTAAAAATAAGCCAAGCAAAAACTTGGCAGAGAAACAGGATAACATTTTAAGTAGCCTCATAGTAACTGAGAAATAAGAGTAAGCATTCAGGAAACAGGAACATGGAAGAGGAGCCACTAAGACTTCCCTGGCTTTTATGATTTCTAGAAATCATAAAATTAAAATTATATAATTAAAAAGCACTTTAAATTATGAATCAATAGATAGGTTGGAGAAAAGTTACATGCAATAGACAAGAGATATAGTTAAATAAAGGACAGATCAACTGATAGAAAATATTAAGATGAAAAGGAGAGGAAAAAGACAAAAACATCAAGAAACAACATTTTTAATAAAAAACAGTGAAAATGTGAATCGGCTGTGTATTTTTAGATTTAGAAAGCTCCAAAACTAAATTTGATACTTAGTTCAAATAAATTTGTAAAAATAAAATCAATCGGTAAAATGATTAAGAAAATACTTCAGACAGAAAAATAAGTAAACAGAAAAGTCTCGTGCAAAAAAACTGGAGGAATAGTATGGGTTAATATGCTCAGAGTATTAAGTGATCTGAAGATATTGCTTAATGTTTTTATGCCACTCTTGATACTGCTGGTTACCAGTGGTGAGTTCTGCTACTCCACATGTTGAAGTTTGAACATGAGAGAAGCACATCAAGGCAAGCATATAAAGCAGGGTTTATTTAAAATGGGGTAACAGACTTCTCCCTGGGGGGAAAAGGGGGCAATAGCTGGTATCCTGGTATCTCCAGAAGTACGTGTGTTTTGCCTTTTTATATGTCCTAGGCTTCCTTTGTTCTCCTGCTATTTTTCCCTTATCTCTGTCCTTCCTGTGTATGTGACTAGGCCCAGGATGTTTGGTGGGATGGCCAACAGGTGAAAAAGCACATGGATAGGGGAAGGGCCCAGTATAATTAACAACTCATTAGCAACCAGTTGGAGCACAGGTGCTAAGGTTCAAGGAAGGGCTCTGGAGGCATCAGCATTTCAATAATTCTCTAAATTGGCCTCCCTGATATGAACTGACTTAATTTACCTATCTACACTGACTGCCTGTCTAATTCTGGCTTCACTCTTAGCCACTGAAGCAATGTTTGCCAGTTGCTTGTTGTGAAATTATTAATTGGTCGTGTTTACTCTAATACTGCAAAAAACAGAATGACGAAATACTGTTTCCTTTATAGATATGGATAATTAGTTTGAAAAACATGAAAGGCAGTGTAACCAGCTAGAAAAAAATGAAAACAAAATTATTAAGAATAAGACTTGTCTAATTCTTTTGTCTACCAGTATTTTGTCTACCAATATAGTCTCAAGATTTTTCATAATCACATCAAGAGATCATTCAATCATTTAATCACTACACAAAATGCTTTTTTTTTGTAGCTGTTCAATGAAAGTTGTGCAAAAATAAACCATGCTATCTATTTTAATAAAAGCATGAATAAATATTATAAGGAAAACCATTCATTCATGTTCAAAATACAATGGACTTCCCTATTACTATTAGAATAATTAGTGCTGACAGATGTTTTATGTCTGATACTAAATTTAATTGCAATAACACTCCTTTATTTCTTTCTGCCTATGTAGCTGCTTCCTATTTATAAGGGACCCCGTTCAAGTCCTTTCCTTGAGGTAAAATCTTTTAATGGTGCACATATAAAGTCCCTTTTGCACATAAATTCCTAAGAATGTCTATTCTCACTTTTAGTTCCAAACATGTCACTATCATCCTAAAACATATTTCTTTTCACTTTCTCTATTTCTTAGAGCATAAAGAATTATTGCAGAGAGTTCCTATAGACCGGCAGGAGCCACAAAGGGCCCAGATCTGCCCTCGGGAACCTCCACGGTTGTCCAGCCAAAGGGAGACCAGGGACTGCTACCTCTAGCCACTGATGAGCCTAAATTCAGGGCAAGAGTTGCTCCAGAGACACCAGCATAAGCCAGCCCCGCCCAAGGGTGGCCTGGGTCCACTCCAGTTCTGCTCCAGAGTTCCTGTGGATCTGCAGGAGCCGCAGAGGGCCCAGATCCACCTTCAGGAAACTCCACAGGTGTCCCGCGAATGGGAGGCCAGGGACTGCTAGCCGCTAGCCACAGAGGAAGGCATACCCAGGGTAATAGTGGCCTGCAGAGATCCCAGCATGAAGAGGCCCCACCCAAGTGCACTCTGGGCCTGCCTCAGTTCCACTCCAGAGTTCCTGTGGGCAGGTGAGACAGAAGGCCCAAAACTGCCCCTAGGGAATGCTAGGGTGCCCAGTTGAAGGCAGACCAGAGCCTGCTAACTTCCCAGGTGAGCTCACACTCACGGTAAGGGTCACACACAGACTCTCCTGCTTGTGACCCTGCCTAAGTGAGACCTGGGCCTGCCTCCAGTTCCACTCCAGAGTTCCTGTTCACCAGCAGGAGTGTAAGAGAGGGGCAAAACAGCCCTCAGGGGCCACCTCAGGATCCCAGCCAAGGCCACTCCCACTGCCCTCTAGAGGTACATCCACTACCTCCGCCACCAACTTTAGTGGCAGTAGTGCCCATCTGGGGACAATGGAGGAACAGAAGTCGCTCCAAGTTGAGACACAGGTAATCTGGAGTGTCAATACAAGATTATAGGATAGAAGCTGCAATACCTCAGCTTGGTATTTCAAGAAAGGAAGATACACAATCAACATGAAAAACAAAGGAAGAAAGTACCCCAAATAAACCTGGATACCACTGTAATAGAATCCATTGACAGCACAGTTGTTGAAATGTCAGAGAAAGAATTCAGAATTTACATAACTAAAATGATCAGTGAACTAAAGAATGACATAAGTGAATAATTACAGGCAAAAATTGATCAATCCAACAAAGAAATAGGTGAGCAAATAAAGGCAACCATCGATCAGTATAACAAAGAGATAAGAGAGCAATTACAAGTAGCAAAAGATTACTTTAAGAAAGAGCTAGAGATTGTGGAAAAAACCAATCAGAAATTCTTGAAATGAAGGAAACAATAGACCAAATAAAAACTCAATAGAAAGTATCACCAGTAGACTAGATCACCTGGAAGACAGAACTTCAGATAATGAAGACAAAATATACAATCTTGGAAATAAACTTGACCATACAGTGAGAATGGTAAAAAATCATGAACAGAACATACAAGAAATATGGGACAGCATCAAAAGACCAAATCTAAGATTTATTGGGATAGAAGAAGGTGCAGAACTTGAAACCAAAGGAATGCACAATCTCTTCAATGAAATAATATCAGAAAATGTCCCAAATATGAAAAATGAAATGGAAAATCAAATACAAGAGGATTACAGGACACCAAGCATACAAAGTTTCAACAGATCTACACCAAGACACATTATAATGAAAACGCCCAACATACAGAATAAGGATAGACTTTTAAAGGCCGCGTGAGAGAGGAACCAGATTACATACAAGGGGAGACCAATTCATATCTCAGCAGATTTTTCAACCCAGAACCTAAAAGCCCTGAAAGACAATGGATGCCAACCAAGAATCCTATATCTAGCACAATTTAGCTTCAGATTTGATGATGAAATAAAAACCTTCCGTGACAAACAAAAGTTAAAAGAATTTACAGCAAGAAACCCTGCACTACATAGCATTCTTGGCAAAATATTCCACGAGGAGGAAATGATAACCAACAATGAAAATTTACAAAGAGAGAAACTACACTAAGGAAAGACCATTCAAAAGAGAAAACAACTCAAGGTAAAAACCAAAAACAAACCAAAATGACCAGAATTGCAAATCATATCTCAATAATAACCCTGAATGTAAATGGCCTAAATGCACCAATTAAAAGACATAGACTGACAGATTGGATAAAAAAAAAAGACCCAACAATATACTGTCTTCAAGAGACTCATCTTACAGGAAAAGACGTCCACAAACCGAAAGTGAAAGGGTGGGAAAAAACATATCACTCACATGGATCCCGCAAACAAGCAGGAATTTCCATTCTTATATCAAATAAAGTGGACTTCAAACCAAAGATGGTGAAAAGAGATACAGAAGGTCATTTCATACTTCTTAAGGGAATCGAACATCAACAAGACATAACAATCATAAATATCTATGCCCCAAATAATGGGGCTTCTATGTATGGCAAACAAATCCTTCTCAAATACAAGAATCAAATAGACCACAACACAATAATACTTGGAGACTTTAACACAGCTCTCTCACCATTGGATAGATCTTCCAAACAAAAACTTAATAAAGAAACCATAGACCTCAATGAAACTATCAATAATTT
>CM053402.1:135501263-135670639 GCA_028644305.1 Xerus rutilus | reverse complement strand
AATCCCAATGTCATTCCTTATAGAAATAGAAAGGGCAATCATGAAATTCATTTGGAAGAATAAGAGACCCAGAATAGCCAAAGCAATCTTTAGCAAGAAAAGTGAAGCAGGAGGCATCACAATACCAGACCTCAGATTATACTACAAAGCTATAGTAACAAAAACGGCATGGTACTGTCACCAAAATAGACATGTAGACCATTGGTATAGAATAGAAGACACAGAGACGAACCCACTTACATACAGTTACCTTATACTAGATAAAGGAGCCAAACATGTACACTGGAGAAAAGATAGCCTCTTCAACAAATGGTGCTGGGAAAACTGGAAATCCATATGCAGCAAAATGGAACTAAAGCCCTATTTCTCACCATGCACAAAATTCAACTCAAAGTGGATCAAGGACTTGGGAATCAGACTAGAGACCCAACGCATAATAGAAGAAAAAATAGGCCCAAATCTTCATCATGTCGGATTACGACCATACTTTCTTAACAAGACTCCTATAGCACAAGAAGTAAAATCAAGAATCAACAAATGGGATGGATTCAAATTAAAAAGCTGCTTCTCAGCAAAAGAAATATCAATGAAGTGAACAGACAGCCGACATTCTGGGAACAAATCTTTGCCACACACACATCCGATAGAGCACTCATCTCAAGGATATATAAAGAACTCAAAAAGCTTAACACCAAAAAACTAACAACCCAATCAATAAATGGGCCAAAGAACTGAACACAAACTTCACAGAAGATATACAATCCATCAACAGATATATGAAAAAATGTTCAACATCTTTAGCAATCAGAGAAATGCAAATCAAAACTACCCTAAGATTTCATCTCACACCAGTCAGAATGGCAATTATCAAGAATACAAACAACAATAAGTGTTGGCGAGGTTGTGGGGAAAAAGGCACGCTCGTACATTGCTTGTGGAACTGCAAATTGGTACAACCAATCTGGAAAGCAGTATGGATATTCCTTAGAAAACTTGGAATGGAACCACCATTTGAGCCTGCTATCCCACTCCTAGGTCTATACCCAGAAGACTTAAAAACAGCATACTACAGTGATGCAGCCACTTCAATGTTTATAGCAGCTCAATTCACAATAGCTAAACTGTGGAACCAACCTAGATGCCCTTTGATAGATGACTGGATAAAGAAACTGTGGTATATATACACAATGGAATATTACTCAGCAATAAAAGGGAATAAAATTATGGCATTTGCAGGTAAATGGATGGAGTTGGAGAATATCATGCTAAGTGAAGTAAGCCAATCTCAGAAAACCAAATGCCAAATGTACTCGTTGATAAGTGGATGCTGATCCATAATGTGGGGAAGGTCATGGGAACAATGGTGGAACTCTGTTCACAGGGGTGAACAGAGCCAGAACCAGAGTGAATGGGTTCTCTGCACTGCCTCAGTCTCCCAGCAGAACTCAGCCCTGTAACATCATTATATGTATTTTTATTTGTTCTTTTTAGATATACATGATGGTAGAGTGTTTCTTGGAATATTATACATACAGGGATTATAACTTATTCTAATTGGGATCCTATTCTTGTGATTGTACATGATGTGGAATAACCCTGGTTGTGTATTCAAATACCATCCCATTTGTTGATTCTTGATTTTACTTCTTGTACTTTAGGAGTATTATTGAGGAATTCAGTTCCTAAGCTGACATAATGAAGAGTTGGGTCTACTTTTTCTTCTCGTAGCTCAGAAGCTTTGGTCTAATACCTATATCCTTGATCTACTTTGAGTTGAGTTTTGTGCAGGGTGAGAGATAGGGATTTGATTTCATTTTGCTACATAAGGATTTCCAGTTTTCCCAGTACCATTTGTTGAGGAGGCCATCTTTTTCTCCAACGTACGTTTATGATGCCTTCGTCTAGTGTTGGGAGATGTGTATAAATTATGGGTTTGTTTGCGCCATTAAGCCAGGAAAGTTGCTTTTCTGGGAACTCTGGGATGAATTTCCCCTGGGTTCAAGAAAGTGCAGATCATGCTGGCACCTTGCCTTTTCTCACAGCTCTAGGATTAAACGCTGCTGCGTAGAGATGAGCATAACTTACCAAGCACCAAATATCCTGTTTGTCCTAAAGGAGTTCATTACCAACCCCTCTTTGTTCTGCACTGCTATAAATAAAGCAGGCGTGGGTTTTTCTCCTCTGTTAGAGTCAGACCCATCAAGTCTGCTCAACCTGTCATTACCCTCACTTTTAATATATATATTTCTGGTATTCTCTGTTTATTTTGTAATACTACTTTCATAGCTTTTATTTTGCTACCTGCCCACACCTCTGATGATTACCTACTCCCTCCCCATGCAGGATGTGGGCAGAAGTCTAGTATGATATAACTGTATTTATGTGGGTATGTATTTGTCTTCTTCTCTGTTCTATTGGTCTTAATGTCTATTTTTGTGCCAATATCATGCTGGGTTTTTTTTTTTTAGGGATTCAACCCAGAAGTGTTTAACCACTGAGCCACATCCCCAGCTCTATTTTGAATTTTATTTTGAGACAAGGTCTCACTGAGTTGCTTAGTGCCTTGGTTTTGCTGAAGCTGGCTTTGAACTCATGATCCTCCTGTCTCAGCCTCCTGTGCCACCATGCCTGAGAGGTTTATCAATTTTTTCAAAGAACCAACTTTTTGTTTCATCAATTTTTTGATTTTTTTGTTGTTGTTTCAATGTTACTGATTTTGGCTGTGGTTTTAATTATTTCCTGTCTTCTACTGTTTTGGGTGTTGATTTGTTCTTCTTTTTCTAGGGCTTTGAGATGTGAAGTTAGGTTATTTGGTGATTTTTCTATTCTTTTAATGAATCAAGTTTTCTGAGGAATCTCAATACTACTTTCCATAGTGGTTGCACCAATCTGTAGTCCTGCTGGCAATCTATGAGTGCACCTTTGCCCCTACATCCTTGTCAACATTTATTATTACTTATATTCTTGATAATTGCTATTTTGCATTGGCCTAGGAACTGACTTCCTTGACAAGACTCCCAAAGCACAAGAAGTAAAATCAAGAATCAATAAATGGGATGGAAGCAAACTAAAAGGCTTCTTCACAGCAAAAGAAACAATCAAGGATATGGAGAGACCCTATAGAATGAGAGAAAATCTTTACCACCTGAACCTCAGAGCATTAATTTCCAGGATATACAAAGAGCTCAAAAAACTTAACACCATAAAACCAAATAACCCAATCAACAAATGGGCCAAGAAACTGAATAGACACTTCACAGAAGAAGGAATTCAAATAGTCAACAAATATATGGAACAAAAATGTTCAACATCTCTAGCAATTAGAGAAATGCAAATCAAAATTACACTGAGATTTAATTAGTTTTTCTCCTGTCATCTTTGTCTATTTCTTTTCCTGAGTTTTCTTCTGGTACTTCAAAGATATTTGACAGAGTTTTTTGAAGATACAATGTCAGAATGCTTTTGTGATATTATAAGCCAAAGGTTATGTGTGAAACAATTTCTTCAAGAGAGTTTGAATGTCATTCTTTTCATTTTAAAATGGCAGCATCAAAACACTTAAGGTACTTTATTCAAATTTTAAGTGCAAGATTAACATTTTGACATACCAGAATGTAACTGAAAAAATTGATGAAATAAGTCACATGTTTCAGTACTAACTATTATGAAAAGAAATGTCAATTTTTCTAGTAATAGTTAATGGTAAGAACCAAGTCAGTCAAAAAGTCACACGAAAGCTTTTTAATAAACTGAGAAGTTTCTTAAACTTACTCATTAGTTGTTAGTGAAAATAAAGGAAGAAAGAAAACAATGGAAGTGAGAGTTTTGATGTGCCTATCAGGTGTCAGGCATGGAGCTAAATATTTCATGTGCATCATTTTGTTAACCCTCATGAGCCCAGGGAGGTATTACACTTCTACTTTAAAGATGAATA
Source organism: Xerus rutilus (assembly GCA_028644305.1). NCBI lineage: Eukaryota > Metazoa > Chordata > Mammalia > Rodentia > Sciuridae > Xerus > Xerus rutilus. The sequence continues at coordinate 135,666,705 of CM053402.1, read as the reverse complement.
GGCAAGAGCTTAGACATTTGAGTAATTTTTACAAATCAGAGAGCTTGCAAGTTCTGGCCCAGCAAGTAAAAGTTTTGAGATTTTTAAACATAAATAACAAAATTTATATAGAGTAATAAATCAGAAAGGGCTTGGAATTTTATTTCTGAAGATGTGGATTTATACGTTGAATCTCCCATTTACAAACTCTGTGTTCTTGGGTAAGACATTAAAGTCCTTTAACCTGGATCTTATTTTTTTTAGTTATTTGGATGTTTGACGGGAACAGAAATGACTTGATTTCCCCAGCAGTGTTCAGAGTCAATTGTGTGATAAATATAGGAGTGAGGAAGATGAGGAGGAAGATATTATTTTAGAGAATAAATCAAAATTGGAGAATATTGCTTTAAGTCTACTAGCTTGTAGTCATAACATGGAGACTTCAAGACAGTGTTCCACCAAAGACAAAACAGGTGAAATAGCCATTGTTTTCACATATCAGTTTCATCCCATTATAAAATTCAAAGGCATGGCTTCGTTCAAGAGCCAGATAACTCACTGAATCTCCTGGGAGAGGAACGAAGTATATGGAGTAAGGTAGGAAGCCAAATCTTTTGAGAGAAAGTTCTACCTGACATAGGAGGTGATGTATATCATGGGGAAGGTCAAGACAAGAGTGGTACAGATCTATGGAATCTGTTCTCAATGAAACACTATTACTTCTCATTATATGTATAGATATTATAATGTCAGACGTATTGCCAGGATTTTTATGAGGGCCAAGTAAGATGTAAGATAAAAACACTTTGTAAATTTTAATGTGATTTTTAAAATGCAGGAAATTATTATAATTTACGTAAAACATATTGTGATTTAGACACTTATGTTCTGGGACTTTGAGCTACTTCTTCAAAGATGATGTAAGATGTTCCTTTAACATAAGTTGTAAGACTGAATTGGAACTTGCTAAAAGGAATTAACATTTACTGGGAACATCTTGGGTGCCAATAACTTTTTTTTATATGTTCTAATTTAATCTTTGGAAATGTACTGAAAATTAGCAAATAAACGTTCAGCTCTGAGGAGCTATGCAGCATGTCCAAATTTACATAGTAGTATAGGTGATACTGGGAAAAGCCAACAGGACAGGAGAATTCTTTGCTTCCCTTGGAATTTTCACTATGCTAGAGAGAGACAAGTGGTATTTGATGCAAAGAATAAACCAATATTGCTTGATATGAATTTTCAAATTCATATTAGAATATTAAAAGCATTTCTGAATATTAGAATTCATTTTAAATATCAAATCAATGCTTGCTATATGCTAGTACAAACACTAGACTTTACTCTTTCACCTTTTTAATGAGTTTCAGTGTAACAAATACCTTTCTAATGAGCAAAGAGTAATGCTGTTCAGTTTTTATTCCTTAAGTTTATTACGTAGAAAAAAGCATAGGCTGAAGACTGATGTAACTAACTCATTACTTCTCTTATCTGAGATTCCCTGGGATCATTTGCAAGCTGCCAATGACCCTTTGGGTCACCACTGTACTCATTTGTCTTCCCTTGTTCCTCTTGTGTCCACACCATTATATGTGGCAACCATTTTAGAAGAGGGAAAGAAACACATTTAATGTTATTCTTGGTTTCATATGAATTGCATTACTATTATAGGTGCCGAAAGGAAGTAGCCATTTCAATAAATGGTGTTAGCCACACTTACCAAATTTTTAATGATGATGGTATTGAACTGTGATGGTCACCCTTGAGGAACTTCCAGAGAATGATTCAACATGTTTCATTAGTTTTTATTAATGTGTCTTTATCTTATAGTGCTGAATCACTATGTATTGCTTAAGATATGGCTTAGTCAATTTGTGTGTATGTGAATATATATATATATAATATGTGCATATATATATACATGTATTATATGTATATTATATATATTTCCCTAATCCAGAGAAAATTCCCCAAATGTAGATTATTATCCCCATTTTAAATATGAGTAAATTGAGACACCAAGAATTTCCATGATTTGTGTGTAGTCACAGAATTTTGACTGTTAGAGCTGAGATTATAGCTTAAGCGCCAAGTAGCTCAAACTTTACTACATCACGAAGGCACTGAAAAAATTTAAAAATTATTCCAGAGCCTTAAAAGGAAAATTAAAAAATCTTTTTAAAATGCCTCTGTATTAAATAAATTGTGTTCTTCAGAATATATTTACTTATATAATGATTTTACCACTATTTATATTTTGCTTATACTATTGAAATCCCCTGTTACTTAATATACTCATCTCTCCCTATCATGCTGAAGTCATAAAACAAACATTTTACTTATTTATTGAAAATGTGTTGCTAGAAATCTATGGGAGCAAAAAAGCTCATTTCCAAGGGAAGTCTTAGAAAAGAATGGTAAAATCATGGTATATATCTATTTTGTTATATGTAAGATTAATATGACTTTATAGAAAACAATTGTACATTCCTAATTTTTTAACAAGCAGAATATTATAATTGATATTCTATAAAATATTTCCTTGGAAATTTCTTGATTATAAAGAATTTTTTTGTTCATCTCACAAAGGTACATCAAACATACAGTTCTCCAAAAACTATATGTTCTGATAAATACTGACTGGAAGTCCAGAATTTAATCATTGGTTAAAAAGAAATCTGCAACACTTGAGTTCACAAAGTTAGAATAAATGCATTGATTGTCCTAAAGGATTTTTTCCCACTAGTTCTTCTATATTGTTTCAATATAGAATGCAAGGAATGGTTGATGAATTTAGACAAGATTTTTCCTTTTGATTTAAATCTCTAACTTCCATATAATAAATTGGATAAAGTTTACATAGAGTAGCTTAGAGCACGCCTCTGAAATGCACTGTGGATGTTACTTCTGTTTGAGAGGGCATTGCTGTTATTGACTTATATTGTAACAGAAGTAAAATTTCCCTGGGAAATTCTTCTTAATATGGGAAACATTATTTTGAATACATGAATATCTGTCAACTACATGGAAAGGAGGAGCAAGGGAAGAGAAAGAGCACTACTAAAAGTTAGTTAAAGAACTTCATAATGACATAATCATACTGTTAGCTATACCATGTATTCAGGATTTAGAAATTATAAATATTATAATCTAAATCTACAATATTTATAATAATTATAGTAATAATAATAATCTATAATAATTATAATTCTATAATCCTAAAATAACCTCATTAACCTTTTCTCAGATTTCTTATTTTTTATATTCAAATCTTTTCATTAAATTTGTGAACTGATAATGAAAATATCAGAAACTTCGTAACATTTACATTCTTTTTATCAAGATATCCTATATATAATAGAGTTGTGTTTAGGAGTTAAAGTTACATGTGCTAAAGATTTTGAAATTCACAAAGTAGTGAAAATTAGAGACCACATCATCTTATATGTAAAAAAAAAATAATGCAGTTCTTTTTAGGAACAATAAAGTACTAACACCTGAACTGAGCTAATAAAGTTAATAATCTACAAAAATGATGTAGCACATCTAATGATAGAATACTAGTGAATTGTTCACATGACAAATGGGGATCAGCTCTATGAAACCAAATATATGAATAATTAAGTAAATTTTTTTCCATTTTAATTTACACTTCTGGTTTTACTGTATAGATAATGACCATTTTAAATCCCTGGAATGCCCTTACGAAAGCAAAATCTATCAATGTGTGCTTTAACAAATTAGAAGATAACATTTTATTCATTAATGACATTGGCAAAGACTGATGGTGGGTATAGTAGCATGTGGTATGGGTGAGATGCAAGAGAGTCTAAAATAAAAAATATAGAGCTCATATTCATTAATTTGATCAAGGCACTGGGCTAGATAACATAAAATACCAAAATTACATGCTTTGCCACCAAATGGAATATCAATTTTAAAAAGTAATTCAGATAGAATTTTTACTTTTATAGTCATACTATTTAATAGCCTTTGTGGTTAGGGAATGAGTAAACAACTAATGGCTATCACCTCATATGTGCCCCCAAAATAAATTTAATATTGTAAGTTTGCTACTGCTGATTAATTTATGTGAAAACATAAAATTTTGAATGCTCATAAACAAGATTTGCAAAAATACTTGCGCTCTAATTATCTAGACCTCCATCTAGTGAAAATCATGTTTAAAATTTCATTTTTTTATTTTATAAGAAATATGTGAAAAATAAGAGCAGATGTTGTCATTTAAATTATAACTCTTCTAAAAGAATCTGTATTCTGAAAGTCCTTCTGAGCATAACTGTTTAGTTATTTTTAATGCATTGTAATACATTTTAATATTACCAGCATATATAAAGAAGTCCAGGATTTCAAGTAATATATCATAATACTGTTCACATTATTTAACAAAAGTAAAATTGTTGCTGATGGAAAAAATATCAGAAAAGCATAGAGCTATGTTAATGATATTATGTAAGGTGGCTTGCTTCTTACATGCATGATACAGCAAGGGAGCATTCATTCATTCCCAAATAATGTCCAAATACTGTGTTAGGCATTTTCAGGTTGTAAAGAACAGAATGTGGCCAGGTGAACTGCTGGGCATTGATTGTCTTAACACAAGTAAGTGAGAAAGTCCAATCATCTATATGAGCCTTGGAGGAATGAAACAACAGTTGAAAAAATTCCAGTTACTATGGGGACTGTTGTGATTAAAAAAAAAATTGTTGGACCCTTGTATGTCATCCTTTAGAAGCCAGGTGTTGCTTCTACTCCCACTTTATTGACTGCTCTATAACTATGACTAAGCTCCTTTGCTGTTTTTAATGCTAGTATTTGTGCTGAAAATACAGTCTCTGAGTCTACTCTTCACTCAAATAAAAATATAACAAAAAATGCAGGCATGAATGTCATTAGTCACCATTTGATATGCAGCAGAGGTCTCAATCCATGTCACCTCAAAGGCTGGGAGTTCTGGTGCATCCTGCCTATAGAGCAGGCTCAAGTGTTTTTCCATGGAAACCAAAGCACATGGCATAATTCTTGGGGAGTTACAAAGAAGAAACTGCTTGTGGCCCCTTTATTCAGATGGAAACACAGTCCTCACAGGCATTTAGGTTTTCTTGGACTCATCTCCTGTGTAATTGTGCCAGGTTATGTATTATTAAATTGATTAAAGGCAATTGGCTCTTTAAGGAGGTCTGTCTCAAACAACAATGCATTGGTTTTTAAGTAGGGTCTTATTTAAACTGTATTCATAGCAGTCTGAATCATCTTTCCTCCTTAGGTTTATCAGATTTTCCTTCCTGAAACATTTAGGCTTTAATCTATTATGGGTCATAAAAAAACATTTGAATATGTATGTTTATGTTAACTTACTACTTCTTAATGAGTCATATACCACTTTACCAAAGAGATTATATTTGTCTGTTTGTGTGTTATGGTTTGGATATGAGGTGTCTGCTAAAAGCTCACAGGTGAGACAATGCAAGAAGGTTAGGAAGAGCAATGATTGGGTTGTGAAAGTCTTCACCCAATCAGTGAATTAATCCCCTGATAGAGATTAACTGAGTGGTAACTGAAGTGGTAGGGTGTGGCTGGAGGAGGTGGGAATTGGGGGTGTGGCTTTGGGGTATATATTTGTATCTGGCAAGTGGAGACCTCTGTCCCTGCTATCTGATCATCATGTGAGCTGCTTGCCTGTGCTATACTCTTCTGCCATGATGTTCTGCTTCACCTCAAGCCCCAAGGTATCTGTGGATTGAGACCTCTGAAACCATGAGTCCTCAAATAAATGTTTTCCTCTAAAATTGTTGTAGTCACAGCAATGAAAAAGCTGACTAAAACAGTCTGTCTGCCTGTCTATCTATCTGTATCTGTACACAGCACAGAAATAACTATATTTTCACAGCTATTTAATAATCAAATTTTCATAAAATGTGAGAGAATTCTAGAAGGCATGACATAGGCACTTCAGACCATTTGTTTAAGAACTATTATTTGGAGAATTAGGTCAATTGTCTTAGTTTTCTTTAAAAAAGAGTATAACATTCTTTATGTTAAATGTTACTAATGAATTAAAAAGCCATTATATCTAAGTCATTTATATTTAAGAAATCAAATATTTTTGTAAATAACATTATTCTCCATATTTAAAAATCTCTTCTTAAAGCCCATCATAAAATTCTTTGTTAGAAAAACTTTCATGTTCTTACATAAACATTCTTTACCAAAAAATACAAAAAGTTGTCCCTCTATGTAGAAAATGTACTTTTATAAGATACTGCCTTAGCTTAAGGTGTGTATTTCATATTCATCGCCCTCACTAAATTTTAGTGCCTTCACACTCTGCATAACATTTTATTTCTGTAACATCAGTGCCTAGAATACTTATTTAAAGCAAGCTATTTCTGAATTTAGTTGCTTTGGAAAGCAAATGATTTTAGTAATAAGCAGAGTTAATATACACTTAGGTTATTAGATTTCACCCTAGTGAGGATAAGTCAGAAATGATAGGTGAGCTCTGAGAAGACTATTGGTGACATCAGAAACTAATTAAAATGAGTGAAGAGAGGTCGCTGAAAGGTGCACATGCCTGCATTAAACTTGTAATGAAGGGCAGAAGAAAGAACTGACTTAGTGCAAAATGGAGAAGACTTTGATCTCTTGTAGGTAGTGAAAATGAAATCTGTGTTTATAAAGAGGAATGAGCAGGCAAAGCAGAATTTGGAGGTTTGAGAAAAAGAGGAACCATCCTTTTGGGAAAAAATAAATAAGTCCAGCAGAAGACAGGAGATAAAAGAATCAAGAAGAAAAGAGGATACAAGAAGGGACTCCTTGGGATTAAAGGTATTGAGGTTACACTGTAAGCCTATTGAATAAAATTGTATGTAATCATTCTGCCTTATTTCACTGGTTAATCTGAACAGGAAAATTTGAAATATCATTTCAAAAGTATTTTATTGTCTTCCTGAAACCACCAAATTCTTAGTTTATCTATATATATACACACAAACACATATGCATATAAATGTGTATAAATATGAACTTTTTTCTAGAAAATGTATTATGTAAATGGTGAGCTTTAGTGGGCAATTTTAAAAAGTAGTGGACATGAAAGGTAATACATTTAAAATTAGAACTTGTAAGCCTTTTCTATAAGACCATTTCAGCATGAAAGCTATGTCAGCAGCTTACATTCTTACATAAATGAATAAGCTCAAAAACAAAAATAGCTTCCTTTACACACAATTTTAGTTTCCCTTTTTGCTTAATGAATCTTGGTTAAGACAAGGTAAATAAGTAAAAACCATTTTAGTTTAAATCATCCAGCAATATAGTGATGAATGTACACATGTGCATAAACACACACACACTCACTATTAAATATAATTTTGAAGATTCTGCTTTTGGAAAAATGAGAAAAGGCTTTGGTTCTCAGCAGATAATCCATGATTGATTCCATTCTAGCAAAAATCTACATTCATTCAGCTGTTTTCACTGGCAAGCTAGTGTAGGAAACTGTCCCTATAAACAGTAGAGTATAAAGCACACACCATGTTAAGGAAAGGCAATGGACAAAACCCTGCCCTTGGTGGAGACAAGGTAAGCGCCTGGCTAGCAGCTTTCAACTGTTGGTCAACATCAGAAGTCTTGAGTGGGTGCAACATGAATGCAGAGCTCATGTGTTGAGAGAGATTTCATCTGGCTCATATCATCATCTACACTTGCAATCAGGTTTCAATGTACAGAGAAAGGGTGACTACGTGGTTGTGCTGCATAGCCAGGCCTTTCAAGTTTTCCTTATACTCCTCAGCAGGTATTCATCTCCTTGCTCCTGACAACTTTACAACCATTCCCTTGTCTCACTATAGTTTTGTCTTTCTTAGAAATTCACAAAAATTAAGTCATACAGTAAAAGTGCATTTGTCCTCAGCTTCTTTCACTTAGCACATTTTTGAGATTCATCTATGTTGGAGGCAGGCTCTCTGGATCCGGGAGCTGCCCTGCCCTTTCGAGATGGCGACCTGGCTATATGCCAGAAACTTGCAGTAAACAGGTGGACAACTTAAGGAAGTGCACAGCATTGGCTGGTGGTAACGTCACTGTGCATGCTTGGCTCGTGGGCTATGCCTGCTCTGATACACGCCTGTATTCTGCTCACGCATTCCCCTCGTGCTTGATAATGCTATTCCTGCTAATTGGTTGTAACTCTGCTCAGTAATACTTCCTGCTGTATGAAAAGTATATAGAAGGAGGCTGGGGGGAAGAGAGAGGAGAACAAAAGAGAACCAGGAAGGCAAGAAGAGCGCTCAACAAGAATAAAGATTGCTTTCTGAGAACAACGGCGTGATTATTGTCTCCTGCCGGCAGGCGACGATACATCTATATTTGTGCATCTTAGCAATAAATTGTTATTTTGGGTTTTTTAGTATTATATTATATTGACATGCTACAATTTATCCATCCATTAATAGTTAAACATTGGATTTTTTACATATTTTGGCTATTATTAAGTAAGCCATTATAAATATTTATATACAATTGTTGTGTGCAAATATATGTTCGTTTTTGTAAAGTAAATACTTAACAGTGGAATTTCTAAGTTTTATGATAAGTGAATGAATAATTACATTAATCAGAAAATGCTGAACTTCTTTCCAAACTGAATATCATATTTTATATTCTTACCAGCTGGGTATGAGTGTATGAGAGTGCTACTTATTCTAATCATTGGCTGAAATTACTATAGATAGTGTCAATCATTGTACACCTATTAGCTTAGTTATAGGTGTGCAATGGTATCTCATTGTAGTTTTCATTTTCAGTTTTATTTTTATGATTAAAAACATTACACATCTTTTCATGTGATCATTATATTTATTCACATACCTTCTTGGGTAAAATGTTTGCTCAAATCTATCATACCTTATTTTCAATAGGGTTTTTTATCTTCTTCAAACAAAGTTAAAAAAAAATTTTATTCAATCTGAATTCAACTCCTTTATCAGACATATGGTTTGCAAATATAGTCCTTAGGCTGGAGTTTATCTTTTAATATTTTGGGGAAGAGGGAGGTACTTGGCCACTAAGCCACATCCCCAGCCCTATTTTGTATTTTATTTAGAGACAGGGTCTCACTGAGTTGCTAAATGCCTTGCTGTTGCTGTGGCTGACTTTGAACTCACAATCCTCCTGCCTCAGCCTCCCAAGCTGCTAGAATTACAGTCATGTGCCACCGTGCCTGGCTGTCTTAATTTTTTATGGTGTGTCTAAAGAGCAAAGTTATCAACTCTGATGAATGAACTCTAATTAGCCATCTATTTCAAATAATTTGAATGTTTTTTATGTGCCCATTCATGATGGTTTACTTTGTGGACTTAACTGGGCCAAGTTCCTAGATATTTAGTCAAGCATTATTCTGCATGTATCTAGGAAAGTTTTTCTGATGAAATTAACAGATTTCTTTTTTTCTAATGTGAGTAGGCCTTATCTAGTCAGTTAGGGGGCTGGATAAAACAAGAAGGCTGAGTAGAAATTTTCTTCTGCCTGACTGCCATGAGCTGGAACATTAGGTTTTTCCCTATCTACAGACTCTGAGACATTGGTCTTCCTGAGTGTCCAGCCTGAAGGCTGACGTTACACCAATCACATCCTCATTCTTGGCCTCCAGCTTGCTGACTGCAGATCTTGAAACTTGCCATCTTCCAAAATCATTTGAGACAACTTCGTATTCTATCGATCAATGGATCGATCGATGTTTCAATCTATACATATACATAGATGCATATAGACAGAAATAGAAGACATATACAGAGAACATACTATATAGACATAGAATAGAACATAATATATACACATAAATATAAATATATATGTATATACATATAATATTCTGTTAGTTCTGTTTCTCAGAGAACCTTGACTAATACATCTCAGAAAAATGTGCCTTCTCAAGATCATGAATAATGTTTCATATGTGTTCTACAAGTTTTACAATTTTAGTTGTGATAAAGAAGTGTGAAATCCATATCAAGTCACTATTTGGATATTATATGAGATAAAGATCAAGGTTCATTTTCCTGATTATGAACAACTAATAGTTCTGCAATATTTGCTAAATCTATCTTTTTTCTCATTCAACTTCTTGAAATATTTGTGAAATGTCACTTTAACATGTATGTATGGGTCTGTTTCTAGACTTGATTTTATTTTACTGACCTATAAATCTATTTGTATGCTATACTATCCTCATTGCTAAAGATTTTTAGTAAGTCTTAAAATCATGTAGATTAAGTTCTCTATTTCTGCTCTCTCCAAATAGAAGAAAAAGAAATGTTTTGCAACATATAGTATAGTGTCACTATTACACTGATTTCAAAAACAAATGGTTACAGAAAAATAATATTACAGACCAATAACTCATATGAATACAGACATAAAAATCTTCAGTTGTAGCAAATAATATCTATTTATATAAAATAAATTAGACACTTGTCCAAGTGAATTTTTTATTTTGATAAATTCAAAGATATATTGGCAATTCTAGCACTTTGCATTTCCACTAAGAGTTAGAATTAACTTTTTAATTTCAACAAAATACTGTTTCAATCTTGATTAAAATTACATAATGAAATACATAGTTTGAATTGGGGAGAATTGTCATATAAATAATAATGAGTCTGCTAATCCATGAAGATAGTATATCTCTTGATTCATTTTTTCATTCACTAGCACTTATCTAATTTCTTTCATCAATGTTTTAAATGTAAGAATTGTAGATGTTTTAAAATATTAACCCAAGGTATTTTATATTGTTGAATGATATTGTAAATGGTATTGTCTTAATATTTTGATTTTCAGATTTTCATTCGCCTATACAGAAGCACAGAAGTACAAGAAAAAAATGACCCCATTACAAAAATGGGAAAATGATTTTAACAGATAGTTTACCAAAGAAGATTATGCAGACAGTAAATAAGCATGCACAGGAAAAGAGGCTGTATATGATTAGTAGGCATTAGAGAAATGCAAATTAAAAACACAAATGATTCACTTCTCACCACTTAGTATGGCTAATATTTGGGGATAATACTGACAATACTAAGTGCTTGTGGGGGTGCAGAATAACTAGAATTCTCACTCATTGTTCATAGGAATGCAAAACACTAGTCTTTCTGCAGAATGATTCGACAGCTTCTTATATATTTAAACACACACAAAATGACCAATCAATCTCACTGCTAGATATTTAGCATGGCAAAAGTAAAACTTGTATTTATACAAAAATCTGTACATGAATGTTTAAAATAGGTTTATTAGTAATTGCAAAGAATGGTACACAAAGGAAAATGTTCACTGATGGAAATAACTTGTATTTTCAATATGGTGGTATTTACCTGAGTGCAAAATTTCTAAGTCTCATCAAAATGTACACTAACAACTAGAAAGTTTCCTTGTATAAAGCCATATTGCAATTAACTTCATCTACAAATGCTGTAATAATTTTTAAGATTGCTGTACTAAAGGAGATTTCAAGAGGAGCTGGAAAGAAGTAGCTTGGTAAGGAAAATAGAATTATTAAAAGCCATAAGTACTTTGATTTCACTATGTTCATAATGAGCAATTCCACTTTCATAAGGGCTTCAGGAGAATTTATACAACTTTGGCTCTCATTTTTTCCTACCATAATTTCTAAAAGATGGAAATTTTTGCCTCCTGGGGAGGTAAGGCAGAAGGCTAGTGCAAATAAGAATAATGTATAACTTCACACTGGGTTGATTTGTATCTTTTATGAACAAATTATTTTTTTCAAGATACATGTATTTCTTAGTTTTATTTGGAAAGTCATTATTTTTGAATGTTTTTTTGTTACAAAGTACCTTATCATCATGAAATTCTGTGTTTTGTAAAACTCACAAGCATTTATTTCTTTGGGGAAAAAAATCCACAGAGTGACTGAAGTACAAAAAAATCCACAGTACTCCAGATCTTGAGGAAAACTGACTCATTTTAAATTAAAGTTATTTGAAGGCCAGTAACTGAAGAAGAAAATGTAAACAATCCCCTGAATGTTTTTTAATCAGCATTTATGCACATTTAAAAATTATTTTCAATTTCTATCATGTCTATAATCCAGACATATGACATTGTCATAATCAAATATTATCAGTTGTAAAGATGATATGTATGTATGTATATATACATATAATGTCATCTTTACAAATTTATTGTGAATATACATATATTTCATATATATGGTATGGAAAGTTGTCAAAGTAGCACATACAAAGTAGCAAACTTACAACATATACGAAATATTTCCTATGCCTATGAGTTTCAAACCACATAAAATTGTTTCCAGGGTATATTATGATCAAGAAGAGGAATTCTAAATTATTATTCTAATTTGTATCTAATTTGTGTTCTAAATGTTTCTTTTAATTAGATATGTATTAGGAATTAAAAGGAAATGAAAGGAGTACAGATGTGAAAAGCATAGTGTTTTGGAACACATTGTTAACTAGAAAAATAAGATTTAGAAAATACTAGCATATGTCAAGTTAAAAAAAATGTTCTTCATTTAAAGGAGAAACTAGAGAAGAAGATACAATTCCTTAGTGGTAACTACAGCTGACAACAAAATTCTGCTAAAACTGTTTTCAATTTAATAGATAGTTTTATATATATATAGATGACCTAGATAGATATAAAGCTATAGGAAGAAACATATGAAAAACTTTTTCTTTAAAGAAGTTGACTTCATAGTAAATACTATGAATTTAAAATCAGAGTTATATCAATTAGGGTTCATATACAAATATAGAAATTTAAAATTTTAAGTAATCATATCATCTTATCCCTTATATGGAAAACATTGATTTTAAACATTTAAAATATGTTTAAGTGGAAAGCCATTACTTACTATTATTGTTTATTATTACACTATTATTTAAAAATATGTAGAATCTATCCCAAAAGAGTAAAGTGTATGAACAAAGGAAACCTCTGAGAGTTTGGAGGAAATTGCATTATTTAGTAAGAGAAAATACAGCAGGAATAATAAGCACAAATGTCCATAAGGGCCACATGATTTGAATGAGTAGAGGGAAAGAGGTGTAGGAGGGATCCAGGGAGGGCTGTGACTAGAGTGAAGAGGAGCAGGGATATAGCACCCGGGGGTGGGGAGGAGGTGTGAAGGTCTGTTAGTTGTATACCCCAGTCAATGTTTTCCTGTAAGAATCCAAGCCAATTGTTTCCAATGTTTTTGAGTTTTTATCAGAAAACAGAAATCCAGGTTTATGTGTGTAATGTCCTGATTTTTTAAATGTTACCAATTATTGTCTACCCAGAATCCACTTTACTCCTGTCCTTCCAAATAAAACTGAGGTTTAAACCTAAAGAGCAAAGAGGATTCCTCTGATTACAATTATTGACCCATGCCTACACATAGAACCTAACTTGTCAAATTTAGGGGTAGAACCTAAAACACATGTTTAGACCACTTTATTCACAGGCCTGAAGTTAACTCTTCTTGTCTTTTCTTTTGTATATGAAATAATATGCATTTCTTACAGATTGTGCCAGTTTTAAAGGAGTGGTATTTGCAGTCACAATCAGCTTCAATGTTAAAGCAGCACAGATCTAAGAAAAAAGTCTAGAAAACCAGAAAATAGTGCATATCTTGAACATTTTTAATATTAAAAATTGCTTTAACTGCTGTACATTTACAATTTCTTAATCTTAAATATTAAACAAAAATATATTGAGTATATGATTTGAAAACGTAACATGCATACTCTAAAAAAAAGTTTTCCTGACTTTTGAGTTTTCCTGACTGTGTGTGTGTGTTTGCGCATGCCTCTGTCTAACTTATCACTCTGCTTGCAAAACACACGTCAGCCAAAAAATAGCCAAGACTCTCTAAGTTATGAACCATGAAATGTAGATTGCAGAACACAAATTTTCAGAGATGATTATATAAGATAATTATAACTATTACATTGAATTCTTTCAATTAATCATAAAAAGATAAAAACATGCTTGAATTTCTAATGATAAAGCAGGAAATTATTTTTCATTATTTCAGGGAATATTGAAGTTTTATTTAGTCTAAAAAGTACCACTAAATAAAAAGTCTACTAAAAGTAGACTTTTTCACACCCTTATGAAAAAGATCAAGATTTCTCTTGAAAAGAATAAAATGTATGAATATCTGACTAGCACAGGTTGTGTATCATCCATTTAAATGTCAAGCCTTCCTCAACTTTCTTGTTCTAAATCATCTGTATTTCTTGTGTGTACATTATAGACTGTTTAAAAGAAAAATTCACAGGCTTTGACCCCGATAAGCCATCATGGTATTAATGCTTAATTCAGTTTCTATAGTTGCTGAAGAATAAAAGCATAACAGGCAGAAGCATGCTAAGAACTGGAAATTGCACTAGTCGGAAGATTCAAGATAACTCATGGGGACAGAAAACGGAAGCAAGGACAAGCCACATCTATTGTCAGCACTGTGTTAGGCAGGTCCAGATTCTTTGAAATTCAGTTTAAACAGAAATAATAAATGTGTCCATAAAAATGATGAGAGAACAGTGTCTGGAAAATGTTCAATGAATTCAAACTAGCTGAGATAAAAAGGGAAAAATTATAACAAGGAAGAAGAAAGGGAAATGTTGAAATGAAAGAACAGAAATAGAAATGATACAAAATAAATAGAAGAATTGGATAGGAAATCAAATCAGTAATAGGAAGAACAAAAAGTATATTTCTAAGGATACAGAAGAAAAGGATAACACAATAAAACCACTAGAGAGAAGATTTACTATAGGAAACACATAAATACATATTTTAGTAAGAAAAAAAAGAATGAATAAAAGATAAACAAATTTCAAAAAATCTCCAGTCAAAGCAAGATTTGTGCAACTGAGTTGATTTATTTTATTAGTTTTAATATTCCTCTATGCAGTATAACTAAGTTCTAATATTCTAATATAATAGACTGTATTGACCACTCTATATGGACAATCATATTAACTATAATATGCAGTAGTTTCCTTTGTTCCTTGAAATATTTCTATCACCTAATTTTATTTTCATCCTAATTATATTGCCTATAAATTATTATTATCATATAAATCTGTTTCAAAGACATCCTTACAGTTTTTAGTGCCCAAATCTATATGCTCAATTGATTTCACAGCTCAACATTAATGCTTGAGAATTAGATTTTTAAAGATTTGGTTTTGATTCATTAAGAAATTAGTCAGCCAAGATAAAGTTTGAATAGTTTTTTCTGTTGTTCCGTGGTTTTATAAAGAAAGATAAACTTCAATGATTTACATATCTGAAACTGACTTATTATTGTTTGACCTCACAATTCAAATGCAATTAGAGAATTCTTGTGGTCACTGTATCTCATGTGTGGAGGGTTGTAAAGTGACCACCTATAGTTGTACGTGCAACAGCCATTTTCTGTACTATATGAAGATCAGGAAAGTGAAAAAAAAAATCAGATCATTGTTTTCTGGAGATAAATACCATAAAAATAGTTTTGAAAACTATGAATCTAATAGATAAATTCTTTTTTATAAATGTCTTCTAGAGAATTGAAGGAAAAGTAATTGGTATTAGCAAATTCTGGCCAATATCTGTCAAATCTAACAGATTGAGGATAAAATTTAGAGCTTTTCTTTTCTTATATACTTTTTGTTGCATCCTTTAAAATAATACACGGTTCTGGTTTTATAAAGGACTTTTTTAATGTTTTATTTTTATTTTAATTGATATACAATTGTACATATTTATAGTGTACACTGGTACATGTATGTTCTTGATGAATATCAATAGTGGTTTTTCATGGCAAATTCCCCCTTAATGCAATTTTTTTTATCATTGCACTGTTAGAATTCAATTTTAAATGTGCTGTGTCTGATACATTTTAGCACATATATAGTTACCTTAATATATTTGTAGCACTTTTAGAAATGGAAGTTCTGCCATTATTGGAAATAGCTACAGTTGCCTCTTATTGAATAAGTTGCTTTTCTTTGCACAAGTTGCCTTCAACCTCCTTAGCTAGTCAGCATCATTTCCTTCAACAGTCCAAGAAAGTATCACCCAGGCTTATTATTTATGCTGGTAGTGAACAACCATGGACTGAAACCTCTGAAACAGTGAGCCCAAAATAAATGTGGTTTGGTTTTTTTTAGGTATTTTGGTAACAGTGATAAAAGAAAACTAATACAACCACCATGGACGTTACCTTATGTGTTTATAATAACTCATTTTCTGATTATAGATTTAGGGAGCCTATTTTTATACCAAAAGAAAAAAGAAAAATAGAAAACTATCTTTTAAAATTATATTAGACTCAGTAATTTATTTCAAAATGCATTACATTGTATAAAAAAGTTTTCTACTGTGTTAGATTGAAAAACAGTGTTTAATTTCAAATTATTTTTTAAAATACTGCTTGAGTGAAAATCTTGTATCAAATATGTTACTTGTAAATATCATCTCCCATCTTGTACATTTTCTTTTCAGTCTTTTAATAGTGTTTCAACTTTGTAATAATGATTTCAACTTTGATGAGTGTCAAGTTATCAAATTTAATTTTATAGATTGCAGTGTTAGTATCATTTCTAAGAACTAATTTAAGATCACAGATGTTTTCTTCAGGAATTTTTACAGTTTTATAATTTGCAATGCACCTCGCATTCAGTTTAATTATTTTTAAATTGGATATTAAATATGAATCTAGCTTCATTTTTTCTATATGAATGTCCAATTGCTCTTATACCATGCTGAAAAGACTATAATTTCTCTATGGAATTGCCCTGGTCTCATGTATTTTTTAAATTTGTTTAGAATGGAATTTACTGTTCTATTTTTAAATTGATTGCTATTTCACACATGTAATTATAATATGTAATTAATTTATAGTAATATAAACAATTATGTAGTTTATGGTAATCACCTTATATTAATATATCTTGCATATTCATATAAATACATTTAAAAGTATATACTAAGAAAATAACATGTTAATGTAATTAATACATAAATTATATAATATATAAAATGATTATATATTTAAAATGTATTTCATTACATTTATTATTTACATTATATAGAAAAGTACACAGATTTTGTACCAGACCATTTTGGTGAATTCTGTCATTAATTTTAACAGGTTTTTAACCTGTTTCTTTATAATTTTCTAGGAAAATGCTTATAGAATATTTAAATTTTTTCCTTTTTCAATATTGATGCTGCTGATTTAATTTCCTTCACTTATTGAATTAGTTAGGGCATTTGGTTAGATTGAAATTGTGACTGCATACATTACTAATTTATCTTTGAATGTGATGAATATAGTTCACATAGTTGGCATTTATAGATTTGTCAGATTTTTGTTGGATGCAAGGTTATAGAAGTGTTCTGTCCCTGGTTTGCACAGTTTTAATCAGGATTTTTCTCATTTTATTTACTTATCCAATAATAGATTTTCTCATGTTGAACTATGCTTTTTTGTGTTTTAAAATGAACCTAACTTATTCAAAATGAATAAATCTTTAATATACAATTTGTTTGAAATTTTAAATTTTTAGCTTGAATTTTTGCATTTATATTCATATGTAATAAAGACTTTTTAAATAAATGGTTATAGTACTTTCCTGAAACAAATTGGAGGATTTTCATCTTTTATATCTGTTATTGATGTTTTTGTTATTTTACCCATAAACTAATTTTGTTTGCCCCCCATTGATTAAAGTTCTTTTCTTTGCCTCTGGACGGAAAATCTGGCATCCCCATTTGATTTTCTTTTGTTTCCAATTTTTTTTTCATTTTAAAAAAACAAAATAACATGCTCCAAATTTTAAAGTAAATAACCTTGAGAAAAAACTCAAGTCAAGGAGGAAAACATTTCCAGATTCCAACTCCCTATTAATCAATCCTCAGCCTTCTTTCTCTGGTCCTAACTTCTCTCCTGACTTTGTGACTATTAATTTTAAGATTTTCATTTATACTTTTGCCATTTATGTAAGATTTTCTTGGCAACACATTATGCCTGTTTTTGAAAATAATAGAAATAAGAACACACTATGCCAATTATGGGACTCATTTATGTTGTATATATGTGCAATTTATTCATTCTTATCACTGTACAAAATTTAATTGTATGAATATATTTGCTTTTATAGGTATTCTTCTCTTGATATATATTTAAGTTAATTTCATTTCTGGGATATGAAAGTTCAGAGCTATTTTGTCTTCTGAGGTATTGAAAATAATACTTGCATAATATTTTTCATATACATATATACAGATTAGCATACACACACACACACACACACATGCACACAGGCAAGAATTCCTCTTAGACATACACACATATACCCTACAAGTTGAAGCAACTGGTTTATAGAATATGCAAACTTTCCAACTTATTAGTTAATGCCAAAATGTTTTTTAAAACTATAATATCAATTTGTATTCCCATTAGCAGATATGTTTTCTTTGTAAACATCCTTGTTAAAATTCAAATTTGGGGAGGGGGCTGGCAGGGAGAGTACCAAGGATTGAACTCAGGGACACTCAACTATTGAGCCACATCCCCAGTCCTATTTTGTACTTTATTTAGAGACAGGTTCTCACTAAGTTGCTTAGTGCCTCGCTGTTGCTGCGGCTGCCTTTGAACTCACGATCCTTCTATCTCAGCCTCCCTAGCTGCTGGGATTACAGATGTGTGCCACTGTGCCCGGCCACTAAAATTTAATTTTTTGAGAATTTCTTTTTTGCTGATCTTGTAGGTAAGTAGTAGTAGTATCTGATTTTAATTCTCTTTACATAATTATTAATGTTAAGGACACATTTTTGTATATTTCTAAAAATCTGTCTCTTGAAGGGATAGAAACTGTGCCATTCATTAGTTCCCCATCCCTATAATAAAGAAAAAGTAGCCTAAACTTGAAAATTTGGTTTCAAGTATTGGCACTGCCTTTTCTCAAATGAAACCACCTTTTGTTCTCTATGCGGTTATGAGGGTAAACTTATGATAAGAGAGAAAAAAAAGACAAAAAAGAGAACATTCTGTATTTATATCATTTAAATGATATTTTAAAAGAGCTTGATTTATAAGATGTCTGACCTTGGACTAATCATGTTAATTCACTAAGCCTACTTCCTTTCGTCTAAAATGAAAATAATATCCACTTCAGTGGTTATTTTGAGAAGATGTCTAATGTAAATAATAGCCTGAAACACAAAACCTGATCCATGTTAGAAGCTGAATAAATGTCCCTGTATCTCTTTCACTCTCATTTTAATATTTTGTTGCTTTACATGACAATTTTCACATATCTATGTCTGCTAATGTCAGCCATCTGTGTAGCTGGTATCCATTTACTATCTGCATGATATTGACTTCAAAGATGACTACATTTAAATATCCTGTTGTTCTGTATGAATTTAAAAAAACAATAGGTTGATTTTGTACAGGGAAACATCTTTGAAAACAGCATGATTCAGTACTCTTAATGTGTTTTTAGATATTTCTAAATCACATTGATCATATACACTCCTGATTTTTTAATACTTCGTTTGCATTGTGGTTCCTTGTGATTACACAAACTTGGCTAAACATGTCATTTAACTACCCTCTAGCGTAATTGTATAGAAATCTCCTACAACTTTCCATTTTTCCTGATTTTGTATGGATAGTGTACTGGGGTTTATGAATATCCCTAGCTCATTCCTATACCAATTAAACACAAGTGTACCCATATGATCAAGAGAGCTTAGATGATTAGAGGAAAAAATTAATAAATCTAAAAGCTAGAGATAGCCTCTTTCTTTAGTCTCCATTTCTTACACACTAGTCACAAGCAAAAGCTGACTGATTTGGAACTTTATACTACTGAAGTTGAAAATATCTTTGGTAAAAAAGAAGTATCAAACCATATAAAAGAGCATCTGAAAACTAGCCTTTATTTAGAAATTTAGGGAACATTTTAAAAGTGCAATAGCACTTATAGCTGTTACGTTTTAGTTGTTTGGTCAAATACACGAATTTTATTGTTTATTAAGTTGTAAATACACACAGTTTATTTTAAATTTCTAGCTTTGGGGGATCATTTTCACCATGTTATAAATAAAAACTCAGTAAGAAATCTGGCTGCATTGGTACTGTCATTACTAATGGAAAACGGAAATTACAGTTTTCCTACCTACAAAGGAAAAAATGTTCTGATATATGAAAAATAGCCCCAGAATAGTCCCTAAAGCTAATTTCAAATTAGCTCAGGTTCTTCTGTTATTTTCTAAAGCAATGCTGACTCAGGCGCCCTGTCCTCTCCCTCAATGCCTTTCCTGATCTCTACTTTATCTGTCTCCAACTCCAGATGCTTCT
This sequence comes from Xerus rutilus, assembly GCA_028644305.1. Lineage (NCBI taxonomy): Eukaryota > Metazoa > Chordata > Mammalia > Rodentia > Sciuridae > Xerus > Xerus rutilus. Next base: position 135,646,307 of record CM053402.1, on the reverse strand, counting down.
CAATCCTCAGGCCTCCACTTCTTGTTTTATGCACTTCTATTCACACTTTTCTACACTTCCTCTCATGCTTTTGTAATACAAGTTCACAAAAAATCTGGCAAGGCAGGACTCTTTTTGGAAGTATGAAAGTATAAGACAACCTCATCATCGTTATATTAATATAAAGATATGCACAAAATGTCTGCCATTAATTGAGTGCTTATTGCTTTCCAGAGACTCTGTGGAAGATCTAAGGACATGGACTGTGTCATGTCATCTTCATGACAACCTGATAAGGGGGCAATGTCACTTTTTTATAGATGAGGAAACTGAGGCACAGAGAAGTTTCTGAATTGACTTATAGATAAGTGAAAACTAGGACTCAAGTTGTCTTACTCCCAGATCACTATTCTAAATCATCTTTTCTTCTTCTTGATAAAGAAATTCTGTGTAAATATGAATCCTTAGAAGGCATTCTTTATATTCATATACTTAGTCATAATAGAGGCAAGGTCAGTATTCCATAATAGAGTCCAGGTCATTCCTTTAATGGTTAATCTGAATCTTGAGGAGTCAAACTCTATTAGAGACAAGATTATGGAATTAGGTAAGACATGACACTGGGTGCTATGAGTAGGCGGGTGTGGATTCAAAATAATGAGGCACAATTTCCAGGTGATTCATAAAGTGGTCCTAAAGATATCATATAAAGGGAATCAGTGACTAATCTATGTCATGATGTGTTTGCAATTATTTTGGGGAAGGCATGAAAACACTACTTCAAATCTAGGTTCTAGACTATACAGACTAAGAACATATATAATTGGTTTTCATAGGTTAAAAAAAAATATGACCATAAAGATGATCATCCATGCAATGTGCTTAGCAGAATATTAAAATACAAAGAACAAATAAAGCACTCCATACATTAACTATTGATATCAATATTAATTATGATAAATTACTGTGTAGCTATCAATTTATGTATGCTATATTTGCTACTGAAGAAGAATTGAGGAGGTAACATTGACTAATTTTAACAAGAAAAATAAAAATAAAATAAATTAAAATAGATGCACAAGTAAATGATTATGATAAACCAGACATAAAAAAATCAATGGAACCTCTGAGATTATAATTATAGGAGAAAACAACAGTGTGGAGGACTGGAAATGATCACATGAACTTAAAACTATCCATATACCTAAAGCAAGTTCTTGCTTCTGAATGTGGGAGGAGGTTTATCTTCCAGATGGCATTTGGGCATTGTTGGTTTAAAAAAAAAAAACAAGAAAACAAAACCTGTTACCTAAATTGGGAGAGATTAAAGTATTAACAATTTTTAAAGGATAGAGAAAACAGATGCACTCATTAGATTTGAACAGATTAGATACAAATGAGCTGATAGGGTCTTAATGAAATAGTATGTCACAGATTTTCCACTAATTGGAAAATCAACAAAGTTTACCAAATAAAATGAGAGACATTTAGAAAAAAATCTTTCAAAATTGCCTTATAAGTGTTTTAAGAAAAAACATTTTTAACGAGTAATTCAAAGGTATATATGTCTCTCTGTGTGGCCAGCCTGGAAGGTATTTTCTTTTATTGGATTACAACTCTTACGCTAGTGTCTAGGAAGTGATTCTCACACTTCAGCATGCATCAGAATCCCCTAAGGGCTGGATCCTGAGCCTTGCCCCCTGAGTTTCTGATGAAGAGAAAATCTGGAAATACGCTTGTGCCATACTGTCATTTTCCTGCTCTGTATGGGAGAATAATGGGCTTGAAGGATTTTTTTGTAGTGTTCATTTTGTGTCCCAGTTTAAGCAAAGAGACATAAGTTGATGTCCGTCAAAATACTTTTAGCTTGTCAAATTATTGTTTTATAATTTACTTGTCTATGAAAGAAAAACAATCTGGGGGAGAGAAATTTTGGGTACAATAAACAAACATGATCATTTGTTTTTTCCTTTTATTTTTGTAGTTTCATTATTTATATTTTGATTTTTCTTTGGAGATCTCAAAGACAGCTGAGGAGTTAAGGCAATCTAAATGTCTCCTCGTGATACAAAACATTTACTATTCTTAACAAAAAACAAGAGTTATATTGAAGACTGATAGTTGCAAAAGGCGATTTGTTAAGGAGTGTGCTAGAAAATTTCAGCTGACCCATTGTCCTGTAACGTGCATTTCATTTAACTTTGCTGTACTGTATATGTTGTATATATACTGGACAAAGGAGTCCTAATTTTATAATATCTAGTCTCTGGATATTAAAGAGGTTGTCAGTGTATGACAAAAGTAGAGTTAGTAAACATAAAAAAAAGTTATATTGAAGCCTGATAGTGGGACATGAAGACTTGCAGTTATTGGTTCAAATATACTGGTACTAACAAAATGGATGCATATTATACAGAACAGCTTTAGGATATTCCACTCGCCATTCTTTCTTTGTGCTAACCTATTTAAGCTAAACTGAGTGCATATTAACAACATTTACTACACAGGAATGAGAGAAATTTCTTTGGGTATATTGTAGCAAAGGGGAAGTAAAGATGGCACAACTACTCATTTTCCTGTGCCTGCCCCTATTCCTTTTCCCTGTCCCATTCTTTCCAGGAAAGCACACTTGTTTGGACCACACATTTTCTCTCAGAATGAGTATGTTTGGGGACAGATCATATACCAGAGACCAGAGTTTGCATTATGAAACAGCTGTTTCAGAGACTCTCTCAGAGACCTAATTAGATCTTGTTTTAGTCCAGTTTTTCTTTGCTGTGACTAAAAGAACTGACAAGAACAACAAAGAACAGGGAAAGTTTATTTTTGCTCATGGTTTCAGAGGTTCAGTCTGTGATCAGCCAAGTTCATAGGTCTGGGCCCAAAGAGGCAGAACGTCATGATGAAAGGGCTTGAGAAGGACAGCAATGCCGAACGTGGCAACAGGAAGTGGAGAGAGATCTGCTCACCAGGGACAAAATAGAATCCCCAAAGGCACACAGCTAGTGACTACTTCCGCCAGCTACAACCTACATTTCTATAGTTACCCACTTGTTAATCCATTGGTGGGGTAAGCCACTGATTAGGTTACATCTTTCATAATCTAATCTTTTTATCTCTGAAAATTCTTGCATTGTCTCACACATGAGCTGGAAGATACCTCATATCTAAACCATAACAGATCTCAAAGAATAGTCTATCTCATTAACATCCCCAGCCTTCCTTGATGGGCAAGCCTTTCTAAGTCTTACAGAAGATTGAATTCACTTATCTCCTGTTCCTGATCACTTCTAGATCCATGCAACTCATTTTTATGAGAAACAAATCTCATAAATATAAATTCAGAAGTGGTTCATTTTCTCTTGAGAACTAGACAGTGGAAACTAATTGGCTCATCTACCTTATGTGCACATTTGATTTTTTTGGATTCTACTCACCTTATTCCTTTTAAAGGAAAATGCACTCAATATCTGCTTGACATTTGCCATAACATGGATGAACCTCAAGAATATTATGGGAGGAAACAAGCCAGTCACGAAAAGAAGAATCTACATGATTTCACTGACACGAGGGATCTAAAATAGCCAAACTAGAAATAAACAATAGAATGGTAGTTGCCAGGGAATAAGGGAGGAGTAAATGAAGAGGTATTGCTTAATAAGACAGAAAGTTTTAGTTACGCATGATGAAAAAGGTCTATAGATCTGCTGCACAATATTGTCCCTGTAGTTAACATTACAGAATTGTGCACGTAAGTTTTTGTTGAGGGTTGATTTCATGTTAAGTGTTCTTACCAAAACACACCTACAAAGGGGCACAAGGAAAACTTTTGTTAAGTGATGGGTATGTTTATTCCTTTGATCATTGTTATTGTACTGAGGGTATATGCATACATCCAAATTCATCAGATTGCATACATGAAACATGCAGATTTTTATGTAAAAAAATCCCTATATCAATTGTTACTGCTTTCTACTAACAATTTATATTTTAAGACAGTATAATATAGAATCTACTGTGTGTTATCATTTAACATTTTAAACAACTTCAAAAGGCAGACCTAATCATATTCTTTGTCATATCAAGTGAATTACTTAAAGCTAAGAGAGGTTAAATAATTTCCCTAAGGTATGAGCACACACACACACACACACATTCACACACACAGTGTTTTGATGTAGAACAACTGAAATCACTGCACTATACTGACATTGCCTATACATACTTTTTCCCACACAATGCTTAAAGTCACTTTGTAAATATCCTAAGATATTGATCCCTCAATTTGCAGTTTATTATTTAAATGTATCTATACTCCAGTTTACATTTTAAGTGACATAAATGATATGTGAAAAAATATTTAAAACTAAGGATGTGTTGGGAAATGAAGAGGAAGCCCAAGAAAAATCATAGAAATTACTTAGTAGCAAAACAAAAAAAATAATCAAACATAAAAATTGGAAAACTTATAAGTCAGGGCAAGAAAGATTTTTGTGATTCATCTTATGACTCTCAAATCTGCTAACTATATATATATGTATATATATATATATGAATATACACAAAGAAGTTCTTTTGGAGAAAAGAAATTTTAAAATCTTGAGAAAAATTTTAAATATACAATACAACAGTAAGTGAGGAGGGGGAGGATAAGGGTAGGTACTGGAGAATTAAACTATACTTCATTCATTTATAATATGTCAAGATACAACTTCAGAACATGAACATAGATGCAAAAATTCTGAATAACATACTGGCAAATCACATACAAAAATACATTAGAAAGATAATGTGCCATGATCAAATGAATTTTATTTCAAGGATGAAAGGATGGTTCAACACATGGAAATCAATAAATGTAACACATCATATAAATAGAGTTAAAGTACCATGATTATCTCAATAGATGCAGAAAAAGCATTTGACAAAATACAGCATTCATTCATGTTTAGAACAATGGAAAAACTAGGGGTAGAAGGAACATACTCCACCATTGTAAAATACACACACACACACACACACACACACACACACTACAAAGCCAAGGCCAACATCATTCAACATGGAGAAAAACTGAAAGCATTTCTTCTAAAAAAAGGAACCAGACAGGGATGCCCACTTTTACCACTTTTATTCAACATAGTCCTTGAAACTCTAGCCAGAGCAATTAAGCAAAAGAAAGAAGTTAAAGGGATATGAATAGGAAAAGAAGAGCTAAAATTATCTGTTTGCCTGTGGCAAGATTCTATATTTAGATAACCCCCAGAGCTCCACCAGTAAACTTCTAGAACTCATGAATGAATTCAGCAAAAAGCAGGATACAAATTAACACCCATAATTCAATTGTGTTCCTATACATCAGTGATAAATCAACTGAAAGAGAAATTAGGAAAACTATCCTATTCACAATAGCCTCAACAAACAAACAAACATAAAATACTTAGGATTCAATCTAACAAAAAAGTAAAAGGATCTCTACAATGAAAACTACCGAACACTAAAGAAAGAAATTGAGGAAGACCTTAGAAGATGGAACAACCTCCCATGTTCTTGGATAGGCAGAATCACTATGGTCAAAATGGCCATACCACCAAAAGCACAATACAGATTTTATGCAATAAGTAGGACAGAGCAATAATGGGAAATTAATTAATTAATTAATACAAATACAGTTGACCTTCCATTTCTGTAGGTTCTGCATCCATAGATTCAATCAACTGCACAATGAAAACATACATAAAAAAATTCATGTACAGACTTTTTTCTTATTATTACTTCCTAAACAGTTTAGTATAATAAGTATTTACATATAATTTACATTGTATTGGGTAATGTAAGTTATCTAGAGATGATTTAAAGTATACAGGAAGATGTTCATAGGTTATATGCAAATACTATGCCATTTTATATAAAGAACTTGAGGTTCTCAGAATCTTTAAACAAAGGGTTTTAGGAACCAATTCCCTGTGTTATAGCTTGGTTTTTAAAAGTTCCCCAGAGACCATGTGTTGAAGCATGGGAAACCATCCTGTGGTCCTATTGGGAAGTGATAGAATCTTTAAGAGGTAAGGCCTAGTGAAAAGAAGTTGTGCCATTGTGGATGTGCCCTTGAAAGAGATATTGGGTACTCAACCTCTTCTCTCTGTTTACTTCCAAACCATCATGAGATGAACAAATTTTATCTGACATACATGCTTGCCATGAGGTACAGTCCAACCAAAAGCAAAAGGCCTAATGACAATAGACTGAAATCTCTGAAACTATGAGCTAAAATAAACCTTTCCTCCTTTTAAGTTACTTATCTCAGGTGTTTTGTCATAGCAACAAAAAGCTGATTAACACATCCTGCAAATACTGAGGGAAGAATGTATGCATATATACATATCTATATACATACATACAAGCTCTTTTTCTACCTATTATATATAAGGATTATTCTTGAATCTTTGCATGCATCTTTTAGAGGTGTTCTGTATTTGTTGCATATTTTAATATGCTACTAAAGACAAGCTACTCACTTGAGAGCTTGCTGCAAGAATTATCATTCAAGACAACAACTGCTTTGCATCACAGAAAACACAGCCAATCTGAGAGATCTGAATACCCTTAAGCATCACTGTTAGTACCTTCTGAGGTTTAAAACCTACCTCATTCACCTTTCTTTCACCAACATAAATACTGACACACAGTAGGCACTTAATAAATATTTGTTAAAAGATAAATGTCAGAGGATTTGCTATAGTTAGAACTTGATCCTTGGTGATCTTGTTTTATCATTTTTGTGTGAAATAATTTCACATATAAAATCATGTGGCGTGTAAAATAAATCTATATTTTAAAAAATGTGTCCTTTGAAATTTTTTATTTTAGTAATTTTCTCTTATAGGTTGAATTTTTTCATAATGTATGAATGATTGTTTTTTCATCTTTATTCTTTAGAAATGTTCTGCTACATTGGCAATCAATCCTGTATGATGAATTGCCAGCACTGAGACTCAAATTAGTTCTTAAATTATCTAATCTTTAATCTGAATATCCTAGGAGACATTTATTACTGTAGAGTGGATCATTTTCTAAATTAATTTCTTGATTTCTTCCTCAATTCTAACACTTAAACAAATAATTATCATTTTCATGAAATTCAAAATACAGCTAAATAGTAAATAAAAGATTTCTCTTGAATTTCGCCAAAGTCAGTTTTATAATACTGATGATGATAGATGGTCTGACTCCTTCACTTCATTAATAATGATCACTTGCTATATGACAATAAATCTTTAAGTAGAATTTTTATTTTCAAACTGCTGGCATTTAGGAATCAACTAAAAAGGAAAAATTAAACCATTTATTTTTAGATTGTTTGGACTGATTAACTAAAACAGTATTCTATAAATTTCTTAACAGAAATTGAGCAAGGATGAAAATAATGATTATTAACAAATGAAGCTTATTTGTAATAGTTCCAGATAAATTGGCACAAAAATATAGCTGATAAATTGCTGAAATGCAATGATAAATTTTATGATAAATTTAAATTTAAAAGACAAATTAAATTTGATTTTAATCTGTTGTTAAACTTTTACTGCTTTTTCTCTAAAATTTCTAAAGCCCATTCCTTCTAAAGTTTTTTAATTTATTAAATGTGATAAAATATTTAACTTGAGGAGGTTTTAATAAAACAAGAAAAAACTCAACACTTAAATGTCAACTGCTCCTATCTTTATAATTTTTGCAGTTTAAGTTATTAAGGAAAAAACAAAGACACAAAAACAAGCAATTTTAAAACCATATAACTTACACTCTTTTCATTAAAGATTATTTTCACTTGTGTTTTTCTAAAATAAAATTATAAATTAATTTTTACTTTTTGAATGGCTATTTTATTTTATTTTAAGGTTTATTGAGGTATAATTGATATGCCAAAATAATTACTTATAGTAAATGTGTACATGGTAGTGAGTTTGGACATATGTACAACCATGATGTACATATATGCACAACCATCACAATCAATATATTAAACATCTCCATTGCCTCCCAAACTGTCCTTGGGTTTTTTTGGTGGATTTTTTGGTTTGTTTGTTTGTGTAGTAATAACACTTAAAATGGCATTTAGTCTCTTGCCATCTGTGAAAGAGCATGATAGATACTGTATTATTAACTCTTAAGTGTTAAGTTGTATAAGGTATTTTCCATTGATCTCTAGTGAAAAATCCTACCCAGATCAATTGGACAAATAAAAGGTATCCAAATGAGAAAGAAAGAAATAAAACTTGCTACTGTTTTCCAATGGAATGATCTTACATGTAGGAAACTGATAGACACCCTAAAGTTAATGAAACAGTCTAGCAAAGTTGCAGAATACAATATCAACATAAAAAATTAGCTACAGTTCTGCACACTAATGAAGAAGTATCTGGAAATACAGTTGAGTAAACAATAGCATCTAAAATATTATCAGAAGAATAAAATATCCAGGAATAAACCAAGTGTTTTATTTAAATAATTAAAATTATTGCTAAAATATTAAAAATATTTAAACCAAGGAAACTAAACATTTATATACTGAAAATTATAAAACACAAAAGAAAAAAACTAAATAAGACACAAATAAATGAACAAAACCTCATGTTCATGTATTGGAAGAATCATTATCATTAAAATAGTCATACTTCCCAGACTTATCTGTTGACTCAATGCAACCTGTATCAAAATCCTAATGACATTTTTTCCCAAATAGAAAGAGAGGTGAAAATTTATATGACTCACAAAAGACTCTGCAAAGTCAAAGTGATCTTGAGATAGAACAAAGTCAGAAGTTTCATAATTTATGATTTCAAAATATATCACAAAACTATAGTAATCAAAATAGCATGGCACTGACATAAAAACAAACACACTAATCACTGGACAGAATACAGAGCCCAGAAATAAGACCAGGCATATACAGTCAACTAGTCTTTTAATGACTGAGAAGAATAAACAATAGGAAAAGGATAATTTATTAATAAATGGTGTTGGGGAAACTGGATATTCTTATACAAAAGAAAGAAACTAGACCCCTAGCTAAAGCTATCTATTACTCAAAATGGAGTCAAGACTTAAATGTAACACTTGAAACTGCAAAATTCCTTTAAGAAAACTTTGGAGGAAAGCATTTTGACAGTGTTCTTGTTACTGATTTCATGGGTTTGACATCAAAATCTTATGCCAAAAAAAAATTTTTTTTTTAAAACAGATAAATAGGATCACATCAAACTAAAAACTTCTGCACAACAAATGAGTGAAAAAGTAACCAACCTATAGAGAGGGAGAAAATGTTTACAAACCATTAATCTCATAAGGAGTTAATATCTAAAATGCATTAGAATATCCTCAAACTGGGTAGAAAAAGAAAGAGACAAAAACAAAATGGAAATACCCTGATTTTAAAATGGGCAAGGAACTTGAATTAACATTATTCCAAAGACATACAGAAGAATAAGAGATGTATGAAAAGATACTCAATATCATTAAACATCAGGAAAATGTAGATAAAAACAATGAACTATCATCCCCATATGTTAGAATGGCTACAATCAAAAAATAAAAGGAACCTGGGGCAAGATGGCAGCACAGAGGAGTTTAAGTTATTAAGGAAAAAACAAAGATGCAAAAGGAGGCACTTCCCACTTGCTCTGTTGTTTGAAATTTGAACAAAAGGAATACAGCTTTATAACAAGGCAGGTGTTTGAAGAAAACCATTACACATCATTATTTGTCTGTCAGAGATTCACAGAAGCCCAGAGATACTGGTGTAGTGAACTGAGGATACAAGGAAATTCACCAGAGACCAGCACAGTGTCACCTCAAAGCAAAACAAAGGGAAAGAGAACACAGCAGACAAATGGGGCACACAAAACGTGCTCTGTTTCTCAACCTCTAAAAAGTCAAGAAAACACTATATTTTTTAACAAGAGATGTGCTTTCAGGAAAAGACTTCCACAGGCTGTAATGCCCAAGCTCACGGACCACCAGAGACCACCAGGAGTCCGATTCCGATGCAATCACAAAAGGGGGTCTTTATTACAAGCTCGAGCAGGGACCACACACCTCCACGGACACAGAGGTAGGGAGGTGTGGCCCGAACAATGGCTTAAGCAGGTTTTTATAGGGGGAGGGGACAGGTGGTTGTAGTGGACCTGATGTATGTATTGCATCATTACACAAGCACCAATCACAATCGTACAGCACTTATGGTGACAATATTGACCATTCAGAATCTGGGGGGTGTTCATTACATTTGGTGGGACCCAATCATGACCTTAGAGAATCTTTTGAAAATGACCAACTAAAGGTGAGTTTAAAGGGCCCACCTGGGGTTTGGGCAAGCGGCAAGTGATTGGCTAGTTTGTACAAAGTCACTATCTATAGTCTCCTAGACCCTGACTCAGACCTCAGGAATGCCAGGTGTATAATTTTTAACCTCTTTTGATTGGCTGCTCTGAGGGTGGTCAGAGAGTGACTTTAGCCTTGAGCAATGTGTGGCTTTTCCAGGAACCAAAACTCAGGCCTACTAGTTTTTCTGGAGGGTCCAAAGCCTGTCATGGGGTTCATTTTAGCTCGGGTCTTTCAAGGCTGAACATGAAAGGATAGAAAAATATGTACCATGCAAATGGAGAGCAAAGACAAGCAGAAGCACTACTCTCGTATTTGACAAAATAGACTTCAAGCCAAAATTAATCAGAAGAGACAAAGAAAGCAAAGCATTAAGAAATCCAGGGTATATATCCCAAACAAAGGTCCAAAGCATTTCTTCCAAAAACAGGAACAAGACAAGGATATTCACTCTCACCACTTTTGTTCAATATTGTTCTTGAAACTCCAGCCAGAACAATCAGGCAAGAAAAGGAAACTTAAAAGATACAAATTGGAAAAGAAGTCAGATCATCTCTTTTTGTGAATGATATGATCCACATCTAGAAGACCCCCCCCCAAAAAAAAAAGCTCTACCAAAAGACTCCTAGAGCTGATAGACAAACACAGCAAAGTAGCAGGATAAAAGATCAACATTCCCAAATCAATAGCTGTCTTACACTTCAATGAAGAGCCTACTGAGAAAGAAATCAGGACAACTATCCCATTCGCAATAACCTAAAAAACAAACAAACAAACAAGACAAAACAAAACTTGGTAATACATCTAACCAAGGAGGTGAAAGACCTCTATAATGAAAGCTATCAAACATTGGAGAAACAAATTGAAATACCTTAGAAGATGAAAAGATCTCCTGTCTTCTTGAACAGATAGAATTAATGTTGTCAAAATGGCCATACTACCAAAAGTTTTATATATATTCAATGCTATCCTTATCAAAATACCAATGGCATTCTTCATAGATCTACAAAAAGCAGTCCTAAAATTCATTTGGAAGACTGAAAGATCAAGAGTAGCCAAAGCAATCTTGAGCAAGAAGAGCAATGCTGGAAGCATCACAATACCTGATCTCAAATTATTCAAACAGAGCTACAGTAACAAAAACGGCATGGAAATGGCATCAAAACAGATGAAGACCAATGGAACAGAATAGAAAACACAGAGACAAACCCACACAGATACAGTCATCTGATCCTCAACAAAAGGGCCAAAAACATACAGTGGAAAAAAGATAGACTTTTAACAAATGGTGCTGGGAAAACTGGATATACATATGTAAGAAAATGAAACTAGATCCCTGGCTCTCACTCTGCACAAAAATCAAATCAAAGTGAATCAAAGACCCAGGAAATAGACTAGAAAGTCTGCAACTGCTAGAAGAAAATGTTTCCTTGCCTGTGTGCAAACAATAGAGATAAACCTTTCACACCAAATCAAAAGCTGAATTAAAGGAAAACAAAGAAATAAAAAATACATATTCATATTTCACACATGAAATCCAAGAAACACATAAAACACAGGGCATTCAAAACAAAAATTTTCTCTTTAAGAGCACTGGCACCAAGAGAATAACTTCAGAGTTAATAACCTATGAGCCTTGGTATGGAAATAAGGAAAACGATCTCTCAATATCTTTATCTATGCATATACCATGCTGTACAGCTGGGAAAGAACTCTCACCTCACTTAAATATTTATGACTAGACTCTTACTGTCTATCATATCTACATTAGGTTTACCAAAGAAGTTGGATGAACATCAAAAGCAAATCTAAAAACTTCTGAAATTAAATTGATTTCAATTTGCTTTCCATATATCTGTGTGATGATAACCTGTTCAGGTAACTTTAGATATAAATGGATAAAATATTTTCTTTAAATGAAAATTCTTGGTTTAAAGCATCTGAATATTTAAAATAACACTTTCATTGCCACTGGAAAAAAATATAAAACACATTATTTCCTTCCTTGTGAGTAATATCACCACAGCGTATACACCACATATAGAAGCACAAGTGCTTCATAAATCATGAAAAGATTCATAATTTCACTTAAGAATAATTTAAGTCAAGGATCATATCCTACTTTAACCCCCTAGTAATTACAACTTAACTTACTGACATAGCTTCGTACAATGAAAATCAATTCCCTTCTGAATTGTAGAAAAAGAAGACAGACACCTATTTTGGATGGTAAGGTTTTATAACAGTAAAGAGTAGACAAAACCCACACAAACTGTCTTATCCAGGATGTGAAACTCTTCACCTCTCCTTCCCCAGTCCTCCTTCTCTGAGTTCTTTTCTTTAAAATGGAAGTATCATCTAGTTATATCAGCCAGCATCTGGTTATGCCACCCTACGCGTCACTTCACCTGGTTCATGTGGCATTCAACGGCAACATTAAACAGATAGAAACCCTCTTCCTACTTCTTTTCTTCAGCAGCCTCTGGGGAGCCAATTAGAAAAAAAAATCCCTTTCAGGAAAGTTGTAACCGAATATGGTAAATAGAAGAAGAAAGAGAGAGGAACCAACAGAGAAGAAAATGGCTTGTGAGTAATTGAGATGGGATGGTATGATTTCTATTCTGTTCTCATGGTCTATGTGAAGGATGATCACCATGAATCAGTGGCTTCAGTGCATAAAATCACCCCATCTCTAAGAAGAAATGATGGGGACAGGTGAGAGTTATGAGCTAGAGTGGAGATGAGGAAGAAAACACCTACAGGAAGTGGGTGAAGCCCTGCGGATGGTCTCTCCCTTCTCTAGACTCAGGCAAAATTTCACTCTCTTTTTTATTGGTGCTCACAGTATCCTATTAAGAAACAATGACAAGTGTCAACATGATTCAGTGTCTTTGGGGATGGACTGGAACATGGTGATGGTACAGATAGTATATTCAGTTATGGACCCTTTAAGAGTTTTATGTAAAAGTAGTAAAGTTACTCATGAATGTTTTCCCTTAATTTCTTTCAGCGTGTAGGAAAGTGAAATAAAATTGCAGTAGCTCTGGGTTGAATCACATATATACACATTAGCTGAGTCAATTGGTGAAGCAGTCTAGCCAATAATGCTTGTATAGGGAAGGCTAAGTGCTTCCCTGGAAAGAATTCCTAGATAGGGGAGAAAGCAGCTGGCCAAGAGAAAGACTGACTATATTTGCCAGTAGGGAGAGTTTGTATAAAAGTCACATCTGGCTATTGCTCTGGGAATTGTGTCATATAAACCCCAGGGATTTGTGTCTGAATTCAGTAGACAGCAAAGATGCTGTGGGTAAGAAGGAAACTGACTTTCATTAAAGACTCTCTTAGGTTTTGTACCATTGGCAGCTGTGCTGGAGGTAGCCTGCTGACAGAATGTAACACGTAAGTCCAAGGGAGTACAGTACAGAAGGTGGCACCCAGGAAAGAGTTACTGACTAGCTGAGAGACTCAGAAAACCTCATAAAGGAATGGTTTCTATGGGAAACTTTAGAGGATCAGCTCTGAGCAAGATTTGAATCCATTCATTGTAACAGGAGAAAAAGCAGAACAACTGTGTACAGATGGAGGGGCCTGGGAGATGTGACTGTGTCAGTCTACGAGATGTGGCTTCTCCCTCCTTCATTTCTTTGAAAAGACAGCAAATCAGGTCATCACCTGAAAGCGGCTGAGAGGAATAAGAGAGGCCTGACCTCGCCACTTAGGATAGAAGAGAAACAAATAAAAATCTGTAGTCTTATTCCTAGGTAGCCATAAGGACCCACTAGGATGAAAACTAAACTTGCCAACAGGTTTTGAATCTTCCTATCAACGTTAGGCTCCTTTGGAACCCTGCTGATGACATATGGAAGACAGAAGTACATGGAGCCGAGAAGCCTGTCCTCACACCTAGTAGGACGCCACAGAAGAGAATCGCGTTTGTAGCACTGGCTCAATGTTTCAACAACGTCATGGCCAAAGTCTCTGCAGTTCCTCCGTATGGTGTAAATATGTCCGTTTTTCCTACAGTCTTCACATCTGAATTCTAGGTAACAAGAAGGAGAAAGGAGAAAGAAAACTGCCTATTCCCCATTAAGGAGAAAAGGAAATAATCCTTAGTAAAATGTCTCTTGGGAGTCCCTAGATGAAGTCAGTGGACTGAAGGAGTGCCCGGGCAGCTTTAGGAAAAAGGCTTTCTAGCACGGTGAATTAGAAGAGTTTCACCAAGGCCAGGGAAGTCTTCCATGACTCACCTTCTTGTTAATACCTGTTCCTGAGGCATATGAGAGAAAGAACCATGACACAGAGCTAGAAGTCTCCAACAATAGGTACTGTGATTTCTCAGGCTGGAAAGAGAAATAACCAAGTAAAAGAGCAATTATTCTGGGAAGAAAGATGCAAAGATGTTCTGCTGTTCTCTTCCTATGTGGATCACTAGTGCCATAGACCCAGAACACATTAAGTCCAGGATTTCTGTTGGATATCTGGGAGCTATGGAGATGAAGATTTCCAGGGACAGGCTGGGGAAGTATGGGGTAAGGGGAGAATAGATGCTGAGCACTTGATATTTTTGTCATAAAGTAAAGGTTTTCCCAAAACTGAAGGTCACTTGAAAATATTATAGAGATAGGATAGATTTCAGATAAGAAAAAAGTAAACTCTGATAAATACCTTTAGATATATTTAGGAAAGAAAATATAACAGAAACCAAATCTATAAATTATAATTTTGTGCAATCCCAGCTGACTACAGAGGAAGAAGTGGCAAAAAAATAACATAAGAAGAAAAATGCAGAATCCACACTAAAAAAGAAATATATATATATACACACACACATTATTTACATATATCTGTATATGTGTAAATAAATAGAAGGAAGACCAGAACACTAGAGGAAATAGAAGAACAGGGGAAGGGAGGAGGAGAGGGAAAGGGGAAGTACCAGGGAATGAATTGGAGCAAATTATGGTATACACATATATGAATAGGTCTTAATGAATCCCACTAGTTTGTATAATTATAATGTACTAATAAAAACATTTTTAAAAATCTACTCTGAAGGAAGCAAGAAACTGTCAGGTAAGTTTGAACTCAATTTTAATAAAAAATATTGAATACAAAAAATGTTAAATAAATTTTAAAAAATCATTGAAAATGATAAGAAGAAAACTCATAATGTCAATGTACCAGTCAGATTTCATCAATAAAAGGGAAAGGCACACAGTAGCTGTCAAAATATGTTTAAGAAATTGTAGGAGACTGCAACTCTCTCTTATTAGCCTATGACAGGTCAAGTAGGAAAAGATTTCTGAAGGATATAAAAAATCAGAATAATGTGATTATTCTGGCTAATCTAACACAAACACAAAAATATACTTTCTTTTGAAAGAATAATAGAGCACTTAGGAAAGAAAAAATATATGCTAGATTTTTTAAACTAACTGAATTCAGAAAGTAGAATGAGGATAAATTGTATTCTCAGATAGAAACAAACCAGAGTTTTAAAAATAGTCTTGAAAAATTTTGTTAAGAAGAAAAACAAAACACATTGCTAAGATATACACTAAAAACTAAACTAATTTATGGTCTTAAATCCTTGATTGATGAACAAGAAAGAGTGAAAATATATGAATCATCTCTTCATCTTAAAAATTTAAGGAAAAAAATAAAATAAATATGGAAAATGAAAGCAAAATATAAAGAATATATTAAAATCAATAATTTTAAAATTAAAAAACTGGAACAGACATGCAAGACCCACATCTTATTTCTGAAATAAAAAGAAAAAAATATAGCACTCAAAGCATGTTGAATATTAGCCAATCTAATAATTAAATTACAAGGACATGAAATTTAAAATGAGAAATAGGAAATAGACATGTACACAAGGGATATTAAAACAGTTAATAGAAGTAACTTGAAAATTGCAATGCAAATGATTTTCAATAAATGGATAATAGAAGTATTTCTAAGAAGCAATACTGGTAAAGATGATTAGAATTGGCTAAGCCAATCTGAAGCCACAGATTATTTCAAAAGAAATGATTTCCAAATCTTTGAGGAACTAACCAAGCTATCTTATTTTAAACATTTTAAGTAATAGAGAAAAAAATCTTTCAATGTTTTATAAACATCTAAGACTCGAAAGGAGGTAGCACAGACACAGAAATATCCAGGTCAGTCACATTTATAAATGTGGAGATAGAAAATCTGGACAAAACATTGGGAGAGAGCCCTCAGCAATGCACTGAAATTAGAAATATACCATCAGAAAGATGAATTAACTCTAGAAATGTAACTATGGTTCATTTTAAGAAAATTTTTAATTTAGTTCAACATAACAGTGAACTATTTGTATGCCCAGGAAAATAAACATGACATGCAAAAGTTAGAAATTAAAATGTTTCATTTCTCTTAATTATAAAAATAATGCATAAAAATCTGTAGCTTCCTTTAAGACACACAAGTATTGTTAGAGTTGCTGAAGAAAATATTTCATTAATTTTCTATAGAATAGAACATAAACATTCTTAGCAATAAAAATTAGAAGAATCTAGAGAAACCTTTCAAAGTTTGATGAAGAGAATTAAATAAACATTTCAAAAAAATAAAAAGACCTATCTTTTTCATGGATAAGAAAACTCAATGTTTTATAGATGACTATTAAACAAAATTATGGAAAGCCAATTATTTTTGACTGAGCTCCTGCACTCAGCCCAAATAGACCCCCCTAGACCAAAATGCCTCGTAACCAAACTGAAACTGTAAAGAACCACACAGATCCCAAAACAGACTTTCTGTTTTCCCCTGAAAACAGGAGATTTAAGTCCATTTGGACAGTGTAAGAAGGAATCCATTTGCTATAACCTTTACCAAAAAAAGGAACGTGAAGTAAACTCATGTTAAACAACCCAGATTTCTCTTACTGTTGTATTTCCTTGTTCTTGTCATACAAAATCTACCATTGTGCCCTTGCCAATAGGAGTACTCATTTTATTTTGTAGAACAGAGATTGCCTCAATTCTTGAGTCCCAAACAAAAGCCAATTATGTCTATAACAAAATTTGTTGAGTTTTATATTTTGACATGACAGTCAAGTTGATCTATAATGTTACTTTATTCCCATTAACTATAATGATGCATTTGACCTGTTAGAGATACATATCGTATTTCTTTTTTGTTGTTGTTGTTTTTTGGTACTAGGGATTGAACTCAGGGGCACTCGACCACTGAGCCACATCCCCAGCCCTATTTTGTGTTTTATGTAGAGACAGGGTCTCACTGAGTTGCTTAGCGCCTCGCCATTGCTGAGGCTGGCTTTGAACTCGCGATTCTCCTGTCTCAGCCTCCCAAAGTGCTGGGATTACAGGTGTGCACCATGGCACTGGGCTTAGAGATACATATTTCTAAGGGAGGTGGGTAATTGTTCTTGTCATTGGAACAATCAAATGAGAATATCTTGGAAAATTCTGATTAAGAATTGTAAAGAGGTAAGAGCTTGAGAAGAAGGAAAAAGAGACTACAAATATTAAAATTTATTGTGAGGCTTCACTAAGTAAAATAATATGTAGTAAGAGAGACTTAAAACAGAAGAGATTGAAAACATACACATAGAATGTGTTTTGTGACAAATATGTTTTAAATAATTGGGGGTAAATTGATTATTTTTTTATAACTTAAAAGGTAAGTTACAAAGTAGAAAAATGTTTGAAAGCCATTGACATTTCAGGGAATGTTTAAAAGGAATAAGAAAAACACCAGAAACCAAATATAAAATGCACAAAAGTTGTGAAAAATGTAATTCATAAATAAAGGAATATGAATGGAAAATAAATTAATGCACAGCTACTTGAGGTCAGACTTCAGCCTAAGCTGTGACTGGGAAATGATGGAGCAGATGAACAACAGGCTTCACAAGGCTTTAAAATCTAGATAGATATGATAAATTTTCACATCTTAAGTCTTTAAAAATGCATGAATACAGATAGCAAAAATTAGAACATTGTCAGTGATTTTTGATACATGCTTGCTTATATAATACATATTGCAAACACATCATAAAGGGAAGATTAAAGGATCTTTATGATTGTTCAGGCTTCTACCTAAAACTTGAAGTAATGGGAATGGGTGGGGGAAAAGTGTCTTCCAGAAAACAGGAGAAGAGACAATTCCCAGATCACTTTATGAGGTGTTACATGGATACCAAAATCAGAAAAAGACATAATCAGAAGACTACCTCTATCATTCATATCTGTAAGGGCAAAAATCCCCTACAAGATATAAGCAAATTCAATTTAGCAATGCGTAAAAAGGGACAACATATTACAGCCAAATGAGATTTATCTCAGAAAGCACTACTTCAACCAACAGTCAATGAAATTCACAGTATTAAAAAACCAGAGGGAAACACACAATCATTGCAATATATGCAAAAAGGTCATTTGAAAAACTTTAACATCTATTTATAATAAAGCTAGGCAAACTAGCAATGAAAAGGAGCATATTTAACTTGATAGTGGCTATCTGTTTAATTGCCTATAGCTTCATCTAATTAATCAAGAAAAAGGCAAAGATTTCTATTCTAATGATTCATAGTTAAAATTGCAATCAGTGCAAAAAAGCAAGAAAAATAAACAAAAAGCCCCAAAATTGCAGAAGTAAATAAAACTTCTCCTTTTCTCAGATACATTGAAAATCTCTCATACAACATCAAGAGAAATGCTTCTACAATTCTATATACTAAATGAGTTTAACAAGGTCACAGAATATAGGCTAATATACAAAACTCTAAAGCCTTCATATATATTTGCAAGAAATCATTGAAAATAGACTTTTTAAAAATAAACTTATAATAGCATCCCCAAAAATTAAATTCAAATAAAATATGTATAAAATATATATGCTAAAAACTATACAAGATTAATGAAAGAAAGAAAAATACCAAAATTATTGGGAACATATACCTTGTTTAGGAATTAGAGGGTTTGATATGAAATTCATCTATAGACATAATTTAATCTCAAACATCAGCAGGAGTTTTGATAAAAATTAACAAGATTTTAAGAATATTTATATAGAGAGATAAGTAAATAGAGTAACTGAAAAATATTTCTAAAGAACAAAGTAAGGAGACTCACATTTCCTGATTTTAAGAGGCCCTATAAAGCTAGTATATGACATCGGTATAGGGATAGACAAAACAAACAATAGAATAGAATAAATAATCCAAAAGTAGACTCACACCAAAGCAAACCATTGATTTTGACAACTAATATAAGGGCATTTTCAATAGAGACACAGTTAACCTTATATAAAAAATTAACTCATTCTGATCATAAACCAAAAAGTAAAACTGAATGTTAAAACTTAGAAATAATCATAGAATTGCTGACCTTGATTAGACAAAGGAGTTTGAAATGTGATGCCAAACTTGTGTGATAAAGGAAAATAATAATAAACTAGACTTTATCAAAATTAAGACAAGACTTTGCTCTTTGAAAAATAAAATAAGGGAATAAAGGTTAGTTTATTACTGCCCTGCACCACTCTCATTCACCATGATGTCCTGTTTCACCTCAAGCCCTAAGAAATGAAGCCAGCTGTCCATGAACTGAGAACTCTGAAACTGTGAGCCCCCAAATAAACTTCCCTGCTCTACAGTTCTGGTCAGGTCCTTTAGTCACAGTAGTGAAAAAGCTGACTAAAACACAGAGGGAGGACAAATTCACCTGGTTTTATCCTCCCTCGCCACTTGATCTTATCTTCTCTTGCCCTCTTACTTGGAATTACATCAATGGCTCCCAGGTTCTCAGGCCTAGCAACTAACAACTAGCATACTAAATCTGTCATTCTAAGTGGGTTTAAGTCTTACTCCCCGAAATCTGCACAGAGCCCCAGTACTTCAGGGAAGTTCCACAGGTCCTTAAAAAATATTTGCATAGCATAGAATATTGCGATATCCCTTTATTTCTTTTAATAATATTTTTCAGAAATATTAATTTCTTTACTCTGCATTTCAGACAGATAGATTTGACTCAAATACAAAAGTAGTACATTATAATGTTAACAGAAAGGAATTTAAGTGAATCAAAGAACAAACTCAAAGAAATCTATTTTGCTACTGCTGGAGAAACATTATAGTGATTTATAGTTGTGAAGGAATTCATTTATCACTAGATACATAATAATACTGATGTTTTAATTTAAAATTATTTTAATTACATAGAAGTCAATATGATTTTAATGATTATTGTGCATTAAAAGCAGCCTGACAAAGCAATTTGTCACATGCAAGGGACCCTCCATAAGACTCTAAGTGCATTTTTTTATTATTTAGCAAAAACTTTTTAGGCTGGGAGGGGACAGAATGATACATTCAAAATTATGAAAGAAAAAAGAAAAACAGTCAACCAAGATTAATATACCTGTTAAAAAAATCTCCTTTCAAAATGAAGGCACAATAACAATTTTCCCAGACATTCAAATAGTGAAGGAGTTCACAATTAGATCTGCATTACAAGAAATGCTAAAGCAGTTCAAGTTGAGATGAAAGAATAACAGCATGATAGCACAAGTATGAAACTCACTGGCAAAAGTAAATATAGAGACAAATTCATAATATTGTACTACTATAAGGAAGGTGAAAAAATAACTTTTAATTCTAGCATAAAAGTTAAAAGACAAAAATATTACAAATAATTATAACAAAAATATCTTAAAAGATATAAAATATGAACAAATTTAAATTGTGATGATAACAGTATATAAAATGGAGAGGAGAACTTAATGTGTAGAGTTTGGGCAGTGGTTGAACCTAAGTTGCTACCACCTTGTTTGCCTCAAATTAACTAGCTACATACATAGAAGTTAAACAATTAAAAAGAAAAAGGAACCTAGCCAAATCAATAAAAAGTCAACAAAACACAAGAAAGAAATAGAAAAAATACAAAACCAAAAAGTGACAAAAGTAAATTTTTCCTTCATTGATATTTGTATTAAGTGTAAATGGATTAAACTCCCCCATCAAAAGAAATTCAGAGTGGCTGAATGTATCCAAAACACAAGACCCAACTATATTCTGTCTAGAATTAACTCATTTTAGAATTAAGGAAACATGAGGCTGAACATGAAGGGATGGTAAAATATTTTTTATGCATATAGTACACAAAAGAGACCAGGGGTATCCATACTTCTATCAGACAAAATAGGATTTTAAGTCAAAACTTGTCACAAGAAACAAATCAACTGTATAATGATAAAAGGGTCAATCCACCTGGAAGATATAACAAAAATAAATACATATGCACCAAATAGCAGAACACCTAAATACATAAAACATTGACTAATCTGAAGGGGGAATTAGAGGGTAGGACAACACTAATAGGGACTTCAATGCCCCACCTTTAATAAAGGACAAAACATCCAGAATGAATATCAGCAAAGAAACTGAAAACTTGAATGGGAGTATAAAAGGAAGCTAAAAGACATATAAAAAGCATTCCACCTAACAGCAGCTGAATACCATAGTTTCCCAAGCACACTCAGAACTTTCTCCAGGATATCGTGCAAGTCACAAAACAATACAATATTTTTAAGTAGATTGAAATTATAGCAAGTATCTTTTCTGACCACAATGCAATGAAATTAGATTTCTATAGCAGAAGGAAAACAGAAATACACAAAAATGTGTAAATTAAACATCATACTGTTTAACACTCACTAGGTCAAATGTGGAATCAAATGGGGAATGAGAAAAAAAAGAAGACAAAATCAAAATATACATACCAAAATTTATGGAATGAAGCCAAAGCAGTTCTAATAGATCTCCCTCCTTTAATCTAAGGGTCTCCCTTCTACTTTTATGAGCTCCTTTTTAAAATTTCTCTATCTTCCACATATAAATAAATGACTTTCTGAATCTAGTATATTTTACTTAACATGATGTTGTTCAGTTCCATCCATTTTACCACAAATGACATAATTTCCTTCCTCTTTATGGTTGAGTAAAACTCCATTGTCTATATATACCACATTTGCTTTACCCATTCCTTTGTTAATGGGCACCTAGGATGGCTCCATAACTTGGACATTGTGACTTGCACTGCTATACACACGAGTGTGCATACATCACTATGTGCATGTTCTTTTGGATAAATGGGAAGTGGTACAGCTGAGTCATATGGTGGTGCCATACCTAAACTTTTGAGGAAACTTCATACTGATTTCCTTAGTGGTTAATTAATTTACAATCCCGCTGACAGTATATAAGGGCTCTTTTCTTCCTGCATCACCACCAGCATTTTATTATTATTTGTACTCTTGATAATTGCCATTTTAACTGGAGTGAGATGAAATCTGAGTGTAGTGTTTATTTGCATTTCCTTGATTGCTAAAGACATTGAACAATTTTTTAATATATTTGTTGGCCATTTGTACTTTTTTTTTAGAAATGTCTATTTAGTTCATTTGCCATTTTATTGACTTGATTATTTGGTTTGTTTGAATTTTGGGGGTGGAGGCAGGGGTTTAAGATTTTTTGAGTTCTTCATACAGTGTAGATATCAATTCTCTGTAGGAAGATTAGTTGGCAAAAATTTCTTTCCATTCTGTAGACTCTCATCATGCTTTTAATTGTTTCCTTTGCTGTACAGAAGCTTTTTAATTTGATGCCATCCCATTAATTATTAGTTATTAATTCCTGAACTTTAAGAGTCCTATTGAAGAATTTGTTGCCTCCACCTATATGCTGGAGTGTTGATCCTACATTTTCTTCTAGCAGTTGCGAAGTTTCTGGTCTAATTCCTAGGTCTTTGATCCACTTTGAGTTGATGTTTGTACAAAGTAGGAGACAAAGATCTAGTTTCATTTTCTACATATAGATATTCAATGGTATTTTTTTTACAAAAATAGAAAGATAAATTCTAACATTTATACAGAATCGCAAAAGACCACAGGTAGACAAGTCAGTCTCATCAAAGAAAAGCAAAAATGGAAGAATCAGCTTCTCTGATTTCAAAATTTATTATAAAGCTACAGTAATCAAACAGCATGGTACTACCAAAAAGACACATATGAATCAAGAGAATAGAACAAAGAACCCAGAAATAAATCTAAGCAAATAGAATCAAATGATCTTTGATAAGGGTGCCAAGAATATACTATTGGAAAAAGATAGTCTCTTCAACAAATGATGCTGGGAAAACTGTATGCCATATGCAGAAGGATGAAATTGGACCTTTATCTTATATTATACTCAAAAATCAACTCAAAATGAACCACAGGCTTAAATGTAAGACCTGATACTTTAACCTCTTTGAGTAAACAAGTGGAAAAATCTTTGTGATATTAATTTTGGCAATGATTTTATGGAACAGACTTTGAAAGTGTAGAAAACAAACAAACAAAAATAAATAAATGGGACTTCATCAAACTAAGGAGTTTCCACACAGTGAAGAAAACAATTAACAAAATGAATAAGCATTGCATAGGATGGAAGAAAACCATTAGCCTATCTAGTAAGGGATTTATCTCCAAATATGTAAGGAATGTCTACAACTCAATAATAAAAACAAATAAAAATCTCATAACCCAAATTTTAAAAAGGCTAAGGATTCAATGACATTTCTCCAGAGAAGACATACAAATGACAAACATGTATATGGAAAGGTTATCAGCATCACTAATCATCAGGGAAATGCAGATCAAAACTACCATGAAATAACACCTCACACTTGTCTGGATGGCTCTCATCAGAGATGAAGAGTGAAGAGGCATGTTGGCAAGGCTGTGGGGAAATTGGAACTCATGCCCACTGCTGTCGGGAATGCAAAATGGTGTAGTAATCAGGGAAATTAGTGTGAAGGTTCCTCAAACAATTTAACTTGAAGCTACTGTATAACCCAGCCATCTTGTTTCTAGATATTGTCAAAAAGATTTTAAAGCAGGATATGAGCACTCCCATGTTAACTGCAGCAATATTCACAATAGCCAAAATGTGGAAACAACATAAATACCATTGATCAATAAATGGAAAAAGAAAATCTGACATAGACATGCAATGGAATACTATTCAGCCTTAAAAAGGAAAAATCCTACTACTCATGACAATGTGAATGAAACTTGAAGGCATTATGCTAAGTGAAATAAACCAGTCGCAGGACAAATACTACCTGATGCCATTTACATCAGACATAAAATAATCAAATTCATAGAATAAAAGAGTGGAATAGTATTCACCAGGGGCTGGGGGAGAGGAAAATGAGAAATTACTTATCAGCATACATAATGTTTTAGTTAAGCAAGATGAATAAGCTGCACAATATTGTACCTATAGTTGGCAATAATGTGCTGTACACTTATAAAATTTAAAATGGTAGATTTCATGTCATGTATCCTACCACAATATTTATACCTATATACATACCTATACACACACACACACACACACACACGCGCGCGCACACACATACACACCCATGTATGCATATACATAGTCTAAAGCAGTGGAAAATACACCTGCTCAGAAATCAAATGTTTTTTTCTTGCTCTACCGTGAGAAATTTACATAATGTTTCTCTAGGTCACCATTGAAACATTTTTCTCTTAGTTTCACAATCTGCAGTTAACATGTAGATGTACAAAGCTTTATAAGATTTAAAAACACACATGGGAGGCTTTATTTTATTGGACACTACTTCAAAATTTAGGCTCATAATAGGAAGAAAATATTTGAAGAAAGATTCGCGTGTCACTTTTAGCAAATGAAGTTGTGGTTCTCACTCAGTTTAACTGATCATTGTTTTCAAGGTAATTCTCTGCCTAGATAAAATTTTCTTTCTCAGGGCAGAAATACTTACTAACAAAAAAAAATTACCTCCTCATTTTCAATATTGACATCACAGTTGATTATTTTGCCCATTTTGTATAGAGAATAATTTTCTGAAATGTCTCCTCTTCCTGTAGTTAATTTGAAATTGTGTAGTGTTCATATCTATGTTCAGTTGTTCATATGACAAAAGGAATCCCCAAAGTAATAACTGAGTACCTTACATATAGGATCAAAAACGCTTCCTATCTTCTACCTTTTGCTCAAAGCTGACATGAAGTACCATTATCCACAAATATAATGAAAGCTTTCACAGTTCATTTCATGAATGTGAATGATATTCTTCCATTGTTATCACAGATACTGGTTATTTGAGGCAAATAAACAATGTGTTGCATAATCATCCTGCACCTGGAGCCTATATCATCCAAGCACAGAAGTTTTGGTCAAGTGTTACCAAGTGTGCAGTTTTGCTCAGCATCAACCTGAACATGACTTCAAGAAATAAACTCTGTCGACAGCACTAGGAGAGGGCTCGACACTGTATTTTATATCAAAAGGCCAAAAGAGGAGCTAAAGAGTCAGAGGGTCTACAATGTGGTGGCAAAGAGAAATAAAGACAAACTACATATACATATCTCTGTGCTTTGTTCCTTCATCAGTAAAAGGGGATGAAGATGCTCACTAATCATTGCTAGTGCTTTGTGGGCACTCGGTGTGGTTCTTGGTGACCTACCTGCATTGCTCCATCTAATCCTGTGAGGATTCGGTAACTTCTCTGAGATCTAATTATCTTTTCCATCCTCTGGGATGTGCAGCATACTGTCTTCACATGGCCTTTGGTCTACAGCCATGTGTTATTGGTTCTATTTCTATTAAGAGCCTCTGGGTCCCTCTACTCTCACTGCTGTCCTCATGCACATGAACGCATGCTCACCCTCACACAAGATCCTAAGATGTCGTGAGGGTTTCTCAGTCCCAAAGCCAGATAAGAACAATAAGGACAAGCCAGGCACAGTGGCTCAAGCCTGTAATCCCAGCACTTAGGGAGGCTGAGACAGGAGAATAGCGAGTTCAAAGCCAGCCTCAGCAATGGCGAGGCTCTAAGCAACTCAGTGAGACCCTGTCTCTACATAAAACACAAAATAGGGCTGGGGATGTGGCTCAGTGGTCGAGTGCCCCTGAGTTCAATCCCCAGTACCAAAAAAAAAAGAACAATAAGGACAGTTAAGTGGAAAGTCCAAAAAGCAGCGCTGGGGATTTTGATTCATTTAACTGGGAGAAGGGGATTGCAACAGGGGAATCCCCTGATTGATGGAATCCCTGCAGAGTTGAGTTATTTCAGGTACAAAAGGCATTACTTCAGTGAGATAGGAAAGAAAGATTAATCCAAGACATGTTACAGGTAGAGTTATAGCTGGGAGTAGTGGCACAGGCCTGTAATGCCAGCAACTTGGGAAGCTGAGGCAGGAGGATTGCAAGTTCCAAGCCAGCCTCAGCAACTTAGCAAGACCCTGTCTCAGAAAAAAAAAAGAAAGAAAGAAGGAAGGAAGGAATTGGGGATGTAGCTCAGTGGCAAAGTGCTCTGGAGTTTAATCCTCACTACAAAAATAAAGAACAAAAAAGGAAGAAAACCAGTTAAAGGGCCATAACATGCCAGAATGAAAGCAAAAGAAACTTTAAAAGAAAAGTCAAAATATAAGTTTCCTAACTAGGGTCCTGGAAAAGCCAATTTGGAAAAGGAGATAGTTTGAGAGGATAAAATTTATTATCAGCAAGTTTTATTTACATAGCATGTGTGAACTTTCTACAAACCAAAATATTTGATTAATCAAAGTACTCTATGCCCCAACTATGCTGATTTCAGATTTCAAATTCCAGAGGATGCCAGCTTTCTGATAAAATATATGTAGCACTCTAAAATCAGCAATTATTCAACTTTGTAAAAATGTAATTAAGATGTGTGTGGTTGGGGGGGATGGGTAACATGCAGTGTGTTAGTCTTACAATAGCATTGGTTAAAAAAAGTATTTCCAGAGGGATACTTTCATTAAAGAATATGAATTAAAGTCTAGACAATTAAACTTAATTTCTAATGAGTGATTTATATAGGAAAATCTTGATCACTTTATTAAAGGAAAAGAAAATATAATCCAAATAAATTTCTCACTGGCTTTTTGATCCAAAAAAAAAAAAAAAAACTGCCAAAAGCAACATATAAGAATTGCTCCTAATTGAATTAAAAATAATAAAAATATATTTTTAGTTTGAATTTTTGGGCAAACTTTCCAAGTTTATTGGTATGTTATAAGGTATTCTTTTTCATCCTGGCGAAGCCAAATACTATAAATCATAGACTCATTGAGAAGAATTCTGGCTAATTAGAACACAAAGGGGATAATTTTATTGAAATAACAGAAGCTCATTTATTTGTTTCAAAAAATCGTATTCTGTTTTAAGGTTCAAAGTGCAAATATGAAAATTTTGATGAAAATACATGGAGAATGTTATTAAGATAGTTATTCAAGCAAACCAAAATTATAAAATGGATTTTTATATTGAGGAAAATATAACATGCATATTTAATCATTTTGCTTTTTTTATCTCAGTGATAATGTTCTTTAAAAATGTTATTAATTAAATGGTTAAGTTTTGTTTTGCCATTCTTGAGAAACACAACATATTTCTGTTCTTTTCCCTCTCCAGAGATCATGGAGATGGGAGCAAAGTAATTTCTCCCTGATGGTGGCCAACAGTCCAGGAAG
The DNA here is from genome assembly GCA_028644305.1 of Xerus rutilus. Taxonomy (NCBI): domain Eukaryota; kingdom Metazoa; phylum Chordata; class Mammalia; order Rodentia; family Sciuridae; genus Xerus; species Xerus rutilus. The sequence continues at coordinate 135,618,368 of CM053402.1, read as the reverse complement.
CTTTCCTTTGAGAAGCATGAAGAATGGATCCTTCAGAGCCCGTGGAAATGGAGTGTGGTCCTGTTCATACAGGGCTCGTAGGAGATAGAACTTCCTTAGGATCCAAAAAAAAAAAAATCTTCCTGCAGCTCATTTGGCTAACATTTCTGAACTCTGTTTGGATTCTAGTTCAATTAAACACATCCTAGTCAAAACCACAGATAAGTCTGGTGAGATCTGTTGAGAAATGATTTGTGTTAAATATTCCATTAATTCAGCACTAAGCTCATGGGAATTTCTTTAAATCTTTGTATTTGTGATTTCCATTCTCTAAATTTCAAAAACATGAATCTTGCAATTTTTCTAGTAATGATTTTCCTGATTTAATTCTTGCCACAGTGTTGCCTTGTCGCCTTTCAAATTGCATTCCAAATGCCTTTAAGTTGTATGTCACTCTCTCTTTCACTACGATATACAATTAATAACTAAGAGACACAGAAGCCCCAGCATAAACTACTTATTACAAGCTCTGGGGAAGAGGGACTCATCCAAAAGATAGAAAATTGACATTTAAAAATGAAAACAAAACAATTACTTTATAATGATATTATAAATTAAGAAAATACTAAAACCCCTCATGCGATAATAAAAATTTACATTAAAATTGACATCCATGCATGGGGGAAAAAGGACAATTGCACATTTTCCACATTCTTCCAGGAAGGTTGGTTGGTTTGTGGTTTATGCTTGTTTGATCTAAATATGTGAGATTTCATTGTAGCCAAAATACAATGAGTGAAAATGTGTACTTCAGCAGAAAATTGTCCATTGTCTATAGTTCCCCTTTCTGTTTTATCTGACTGATTCTATGGGAGCTATTTTGCAACTCTTGTAAACTGTCAATGAGAGAGAGCAATAAGAAATTTTTGTCTATCGACAAATTCTGTCCTATCAGGTAGCGGTTCCTCTGACTTCCCTAGCTAGTTTTGACTTCTTTGCACATTCACTTTGACATTCCTTTATTATAAATAAATTTCTGCTCTTTGGACTTGTTTGAACTTGTAACACCTCACTGATTTCCTCATTAGTAAGTTAAACAAAATCTTTTATTTATGTTTCTTTTTATACAAAAGTCACAATTTTGCCCTCTTTTGAAAATTGTATACTAAACAAAATCCACACAGAGCAAAGAAGTTTCCTTCAATGAAATTCAAGCAAAATAATCTCGTTTAAATGTGGACCGTTTTCGTATATACTCTGATTTTTTACAGCATTTACTACCTTCTCACTTGTACTGACTTATTTACATTCTTGACTACTGCCCCCAACCAGGAGCATACAGTGGACTTTTCTTTGTTGTCAACCCAACCCCAGAATCAATTGTCCTTCCTTTTTTTTTTTGATAGCATCCACATTTTCCTTCACACACCTGCCTTCCCCCATTATGTAATCACCATAATATTTGTCTAAATGTTCCTATCCCCTTTGCCTTGGCAGTTGGTCTATGAAGGGGCATAAGAACTGAAGTTGGTCCATGAAAATAAAACTCAGGTCCTTGTTCAATGGCTACAGAGAAAAGGGTAATCCTGGGAGCAACTGAGAGACACAGAAGCTTGTCTTGGAGGAAAGACATCTGACACTGCAAAAGGTAAAGTGGAAAGAAAACAAAAATATTTCAAGAATGTAGATGTCACTGAACGACTGCAACAGCACCCTGAAGCTTGCTTCCTCCAGACTTTGCAGTCTCATGAGTGAATAAATTTATTATGCTATCCAGTTTGAATGACTTCCATTTGCTTGTACCATAACATTTCCTGTATGATATGAATTGTTTTTTCTGAGATTAGAACCTTCGATTTGCTCTTGTCCTAATACTTCACAAAGCATAAAGATGTTACATAAGTAGGCACTCAAAAATGGTTTTGAACGTTATTCCTTTTTTCTTTGTTGTGAGAAAAATACCTTCATCAGTTCCGGTTTCTACACTTCCTTCTGCTCCAATTGTCTTTTTGTATTTTAAAGTCCCTTTATCTTTTGCCTCTATATCATTTCTCATTGCCTCCAAGACTTGTTACCATAATTGTGTGTAAAGTATCTTTTTTTCTTCCTTTGCTTCTTACTCCATGCACTTTATTTGTACTCTTAAAAAAATTACTCATGTTATTTTTAAATGGTTTTTGAAGTCTGTCTTTCTTCTAAACTCTTTAGTACAATGTGACACAGTGGTGTCCATGGAAAACATACCACCTGACCTATCCATTCATCAGGTTTATGACTGCACTATGTGCTCCCTGCTTCCATTCATTATAAATTATCTCACTGTATTTTAATAAGACATTAAAATATGTCCATCTTGATCTTCATCAATTGATACTTTAGAAAGTAACCACCTCAAACTCACCTATCTGAAAGGAAGTTTCACAACAGCACAACTAGTAAACTAGAATGGCAGTATTAAGGACAAGTTAAAAATCTCTGTTGAAAATTTTTTAAAAGCATGCCTGTTGACTTAAATATTTATTTTATAAAGTTGAAATACCTTCATTGTTTATAGTAGCAAAATTATGACAAAATGCTTAAATGTCCTTCAAATGCATAAAGGTTTAATATGACATACGAGTCACTGAACATGACAACAGAACTCTAACTCACAACCTCTGCAGCAATCAGCTCAGAATCACCAGGACTTGTTTCTGCCTCCAAGTCAGTATCAACAAGAGAAAGTAGTGGTCCCCAAATTATGCTCCACAAATTAATCACATGACACTTCTAACTGCCTGCACACCATCTCCACACCTACAATTTCCAATGAGAATACACATAGGATCTTCCTTCTTTTTACTATAAAGCTTCCCCACCTCCCTGCCTGCCTTCCTGTCTCTGTCATGTGCAAGAGATGTTATTTGACTCTGTTTCTGTTATAAGCTCTAAATGAATAGGCTCTGTTTGTTCTCATAGTCTTTGTCTATTCCCACAAACAGATCTTCATTGAATGGAATATTTTATAGACTTTAAAAAGGATCAAAAGACACAAGATATATTCTAAGAGGAAAAACAAGACATGCTCAATAGAAACTCTTATACACTTATGGATACAATTTAGGTCAATATATCAAAAAATTGAAGATGTGCATATCTTATGAGCTAGTTTACTCCTAATTATAAATTCTAGAAAATTTTCTTACACAAGAACACTATGTACAAAAATACCATTAGCTTCATTTTTTGTAAAGCAAAAAGAAAGAATTCATATGCTCATCACCAAAAGATTAGAACAATAAAATGTGTTACATTCACACAATGGGGTTCTATGAAACCTCAAGAATCAGTAAAACAAAAGCTATATGCATTATTGGCAGAGTCTCCAGAGAAAAATGTAGAGAAAAGAAAAAAACTTAGAAGAAAACTGTAGAAATGCCACATTTTATATACAGATCAAACCAGGCAAAATTAAAGTATGCATAGTTTTTGTATACTAAGTAATAAATGTGAAAGATACAAAGACAGGCAAAAGAGTACTTGAACAACAATTTAAGAGTAATGGGGGACAAGTATAAATTAAGAAGAGCTTACATACAGCTTGCAGTGTCCTAATATCTCCTATTTCATGTATTGGGTGATATAAGTTTCTCCATGATCCTTTAACTTTCATGTTTTATGCATTGTCTGTAATTTTGTATGCATTTCTTATGTCACAATGAAGTGGGGTTTTTTTGAAAGAAAGTTTTATATTTTAAAATTTTTATGTAAAGGCATAGGACCTAGAACTGCTAAAACAATTTTGAAAAAGAAGAAAGAAGTGGGAAAAATAACCTGATTCCAAGGCATATGATTAAAACGTAATAATCAAGACAATATTCTATTAGACATCTATAGGCAAAAGGTGGGGAGGGGAGAAGGATACAGTTAGAGAGGAGGAATAAGTACTATGTTCTCTAGTGCAATTTATTGACAATAATTTATTCTATGTTTCAAAATAGCTAGAAGAAAGGATTTTGAATGTTCCCAAGACAATGATAAATGTTTGAGGTGGTGGATATGCTAATGACCCTGATTTGATCATCACATGTCACACATATATGAAAATGTAACTCTTTGCTCCAAAATATAGACAATTATTGAATACTAATTAAATTTTTTTAAAATGAACCTCCACCTCAACATCAAATCTTACAGAAATACTAACTCAACATAGATAATGGACTTTGACATATAAAACATTTTGCTACAACTGTAGGAGAAAGTCTTCTTATAGCAATGACCTCTTAGATTTGACACTAAAAGCATGATCTATAAAAGGTACATTTTGTCAGTTAGACCTCATTAAAATTAAAAGCTTTTGCTATGAGAAAACAGGATGTAAAGAGAAACTACAGATTGGGAAAAATATTTACAAAAATACATATCGGACAAAAAACCTTCTCTCTAAAATATGAAAATAATTCTCAAAATTCAACAGGGAAAAGTCAAATCTTAGAAAGGGAAAGACACGAACAGTCATTTCATCAAAGAAGATACCCAAATGGCAAGTAATCATATGAAAAGAATTTTATAATTAGCCTTTTAGAAAAATATAGTTTAAAACCACAATGAACTATTACTACACATCTACCAGAATGACTGAAATAAAAAGTACTAATAAGATCAAATGCTGGACAGGACACAGAAAAACAAAATCTCATATATTACTGGTGGGAATTGCAAAATGGTACAGCACCTTTTGAAAACAGTATGTTAGTATCTTATAAAATTAAACATATACTTACCATATGACCTAGTGAATCATCCCTAAAGAAAAGGAAGACAGTAAAATACTATGTCCCTGTATGTCCCCTTTCTGCTCCCAAAAACCTAACCAAGTTAAGGGAACAATGAGAGCAAACCTGGGCCAGAAAATCCAGATACATATTACCTTGAAGGACACTGGCTTTCTCTTATACACAATGAATGGGAACCAGGGCAAGTTGCTGTTATCTGTGTAGAAAGCTACTTTCTTGTATGTATGCCAGGACAGTTTCTCCTTGGAATGCTCATCATACAAACAAATTAATGCTGATGATGTCACTGCTTTAGCAGACTAACATAAAACCCCTCTCAGTGGGGTCTAGTGCAGAAATGGGGGCACTGTGGAAAGAACATCTTTCATTCATTCAGCTGGCCATCACTGGACAAAACACCTTGAGGGAGAGGAGGCAACTGTTTGGCAAAGCACCTTGAAGGATAGAGATGTCACCTGTCATTCTATTGCCACTAAACATTACTTGGAGCAGTCACTGATCTCTCATAAACTTTCCCCATTAATCATATATCTCACATGCTGTTTCTAGGCATTTTCATTGGTCTGACCACAACCTACCCTAGTGCTTTGGCACAAAACCTTTCAACCTAGTCATTGGATGAAAATGTTCTCTATATGAAGACTTGTATGCAAGAGCTCACAGCAGCCTTATTCACAATAGCCAAAACCTTGAGGCAACCCAAATGCCCATTAATTGGTAAACAGAAAAACAAAATTATGGTATAACTTCAACATAAAATAAATTACTAAAATATGAAACAACATGCATGAGTCTCAAAAATATCATGTGAAATGAAGGCAAGTGGTAGAAAGCAAGTCTGTGGTTGCCTAGGTTGAGGGCCATGATAGCAGATCTGCTGCAGAAGCGCAGAGGAAATCTTTCTGGAGTGATGGAACTGCTCTATATGTTGAGAATGGTAGTTTTTATAAGACTGCAAATGTTATAGGGTGAATCGTGTCCCCAGTAAAAATTTATATGTTGAGATCTTAACCCCCAGTACCTGAAAAATGTGACCCCATATGGAGATGGGGTCTTTAAAGAGATAGCTAAACTTATTAGGAGGAAATAAGGTAATTAAATTAAAATGAGGTAATTTGGGTGTGTCCTAATCTAAAATGAGGACATTAAGACATAGACGTGGAAGAGGGAAGGGAGTGTGAAGACACAGGGGAAAGATGGCCATCTACAAGCCAAGAAAAGAAGAGATCCTGCCCTTAAGCCCTCATAAAGAAACAACCTACCAACACCTTGATCCTGAATCCCTAACACCCTGAACTATGAGACAACACATGTCTGTTGTTTAAGCTACCCAGTCTGAGATACTTTCTTAAAGCAGCAAACTAATTCGTATTCAATTACTAAAATTCATTAAACTATACACTTAAGATTGGAAAAATTTTATCATATGTAAATTTAACCAATGAAAAAGTGGGAGGGAGGAACAAAACATTCCCATTGCAATGAAAAATAATAATAATCACAGTTGTATTTCTGAAGGCTTTGCCGATATTCATGTGACTCTATTTCTCACACGCAACTGCCTTGAAGGGAGTGAATGCTTTTTTTCTAGTTCTTAAGAAGGAAATAAACATTGTGAGGGCATTTGATGGCAAGATGGCAAATACGGTGTTAGACTTGAGAGAGTAGTTAAGGAAGATCCCTCTGTTCTGTAGGTTCCAAGTACTGTCGATTTAACAAATCAGATCAGTGACTCATCCAAGGGAACTTATACATATTTATCTTATTGTGACAACAGAAGAAATCTGCTTTCTAAAACTAAAAAATGAAGAAAAGGAAAGAAAAAATCAGGAAATATAATGAGCTTAGAAAAAGCCTCCAAAGCCCTATGCTGAAAAATTTTCTAACACGTTAGGCAATATCATTTTAAATTAAATTGTTGCCCTTTGCACATACCTTTCAGTGAAAAAGAAAATCAATTTCTAATGGATAGCCTTTCTGGGAAAGCAAAGCAATATACCAAGCAGGTCCTTGGGAGCTATCTTAAAACAGCAGAACAAGTACATGAAACAAAATAGCAACCAAGCCACTGCCCTGGAAAGGTTTGTAAATTTCCTTCACTTTTGGTAGAAATCTACTTAAAAAGCTGGCTGTGGTGGTGCATGCTATAATCCCAGTGGTTCGGGAGGCTGAGGCAGGAGGATTGCAGGTTCAAAGCCAGCCTCAGCAATTTAGCAAGGCTATAAGCAACCTGGTGAGACCCTGTCTCAAAATTAAAAATAGAAAAGGGCTCAGTGATTGAGCTCCCTTGGGTCCAATTCCAAGAAAGAAAGGAAGGAAGGAAGAAAGACTGATATCCTGCTGTTCTCAAATCCATGCAGATAAATCACCACAATGATAGAGAAAAAGGATAATATATTGTGTAAATCACAATGAGAAATCTCAAATAGATGCTTACAGCATTAGTATAGATACAAGAATAAGCATGAAACAGGAGAATACAGAAAACCTTGTTTTGAAAATCAGAGCCAGAAGCCAGGGCTGCTGAGGCTAGCCTCTAAGGTGAGTGGGTTAGGGAGAGGCATGGCTGTACAGAAGATGGGAAGGCCTTTGAGCAAAAAAGTTTAGAACTTTATTTTAATTTTCACTCTGATCTCTAGGTCATAGTACTATTAAAATATGGGAGAGTGGGAGGGAGAAAGAGGGACAAATATTTCCCACTCCCCTTACTCTTTTCTCCTTTTAAACATGAAACTTTATAAACATCTTTACTTATCTTCTGAATTAACTTACTGAAGAAAATATTTCTTTCTTTGAAAGTGCTTTTAGTGGGAAAGTACAAAATAAATTTCCAGTGGTTTGGAACAATTGACTCACAATCTACAAAATAAATTATAGGTCTTCTTGACAAAACAAAAGAGAAGAGAACTGAAATGCCTCTTGACCTAATGAGAAAAATCTATAAAATTTGGGTTTGCCTCAATATGGCGACAAGTGGATTTCATCTCAGGAAAAAGCATTGTGTGCACAGTGTTATCCAAAGCTACAAGTACATATGGAAGAAAAACTAATGCAGAGATAAAAATGTCCACTCAGAATACTTTTTCCTCCACTCAAAGGAGAAAGCAAATCACATTAACAAATATTTATTGGAATGCCTTCTATTTTACCTGAAAAAATACCAAATAAAACTAACCAGAGGGAGAAAATAAGAAAAGTTTTAATAAGGTGAAAATATAGCCATAGTACAGATTACAATGATATTTAATTTTTACAAATTGGTGTGTTTGTTTCCTAGGTGCTGCCATAAGCTAGGCACCTTAACAAGAGAAATGTATAATCTCACAGTCCTGGAGACATGTCCAAGATGGTTGTGATAACAGGTTTGATTCCTCCTGAAAGCTGCAAACAAGAATCTGCTCCATGCCCCTCTCCTAGCTTGGTGGTTGCTGTCAATCTTTGGCATTCTTTGGCTTGTAGTTATATCACCCATCTCTGCCTTCATCTTTACATATGGTTCTCCTTGTAAACTTGTCTCTTTGTATCCAGATGTCTCCTTTTCATAAGGACATCAGTCATTTGAATTAGGGCCCACCTTAATGACCTCATTTTGTACTTGATGATCTACAAAAACTGAATTTCCAAATAAGATCACACTCACAGGGACCAGGGGTTAGGACTTCAACATATTTGGAGGGAAAAGAAGTCAACCCATAAAAAATATTGTTGCTTATTTGTAGTGAAACACTCAATAAGCTAATGAGACTGGGAGTGAAGGAGACAAAGGACAGTCAGTGTAGATAATGAATAATTGGGATAGGAAGATGGGGGCTGATTCAAAAAGAAATAAAATAATACCTCCAGAGCACTTCCCTCTCCTCCAACCTGTTTCCAAGGTTCCCTGCCTCCAGGGAATTGTTCCTCCCAGCAAGGAGTTGTTAATGAATACCCTCTGGATGGCTGGCTCTCTTCCAGCCTTTTTGGTCACTTTTGGTCATGTAGGCAGGATGGGAGGAGGGGACAAGAGAATAAAGGAAACCTGGAATCTATAAAAGGGGCAGGACACCCCCACTCCCTCAGGCACCAGACTTGGACCTCCTCCTCTCTGGAGAAGTCTCTCAGCTCTCTTGCTCTATGTGTGTGTATGTGTGTATGCATGTGTGTGTATGTTCTGTCCCTTAAATAAAACTTTTTGCTCTTGCCATTTCTCAGGTGTTCAGTCTTCAACACTGGGGGAACAGGACCCCATCCTGATTCTCAACATGGGTACAATCCCTGGTCTCAGATAGGGGTTTAGCCAGGACTGTCACAGAGGTAAGCTCCCTCACACATATACCACATCTATCTGAGGTGCATCTTTCTGTCTCTTTTTTTCTGGAGCACAATAATTGGTACCTATCAGCTAATTAAATGCAGCTTAGTGCAAACCACCATTCTATAACACTTGGGTGACAAGATTCACACAGCCTAGGTGGCTCCTAATCACCTATCCTGTGAGTCAGGCATGGTGGGGGTCTCCCAAATACATTTCTCACTTTCCTATCCACACCTGGAGCACATCTGGCATGAGTACACAGTGTCTCTAATCCCAGTCTGGCTTTGAATGTGTGGAGATGGACAAAGGGTTAGAACAACTGTGAGATTCTGGCTGGGGCCACTCCTTGGTGAATCTTAAAAGTTTCTTCCCCAACTCCTCTCCTGACCATCTTATGGGGTATCCTGTGACAACTGGTCAATAAAATGGCAATGAGTGAAAGCCCAGTAACACATACACCTCTGAATAAGCCATACAACACTCTCCGGCACTAGTTCTTCTCAAGAGAAAGGGACATGGAGTGGTTTGTAAGAAAATGCCTGGGTTATTTTTGTTCTCATATTAAGGCTTTACAAGCCTATAGGAATTCTCCCTTTAGTCTCTGTGCTCCTGTGTGCTCTGCTAGCTTCTTTGACTGCAAAAAGGCAGATTTTTACCCACAGTGCTCTGAAGATTCCTTGGCCCACACCAAGCATTAACTATTACAGCCTTTACCCCTAGGGTTGTTCTGCTGCCAAACATGGTTTCAATACCACCTAGCTATCTTATAGAGAATCATGACTATCAGAGGGAAATAAAATTTTAATACCATTCTATAGCTCAGCCTGTTCTGTAAAAAGAAAAGAAGGAAGGAAATAGTCCAAGCTTCCTGTGTATAGTCCTAAGGACTGCTCAGACCTTGTTTTAAAAACTCACTTTTAAATTCAAGCTGCTGTGGGACCGAAATGGCTGGCTATCTTATCTGTTCCTGCATTCTACCACCCTGCTTTCTTAACAATTTCCTCCCTAAACACTACAGCACAGGGAAGGAAAATGAAATGATCTCATATATACAAGTCTGCTTTACCTTGAGAAACTTTACCTGATGATTTCAGGACTTTCACCTTCTTTAGATATCTGGACTGGCTCTAATCTGAGCCAAAAATGCACTCTTCTCTGATAAAGATGTTCCGTATGCTCCTTCACTAGAGTAATTATGGCCATGTCATTTTTTTAGAACTCCCGGTTTTAAAATTCTGTATGTTTGAGCTCATGGTTTTATGGTGAACTTATATTTGGTCCTGCATGACTAAATTAATATATTTTTCTGATGAATCTTATTTTATCTACTTATAGAGATTTTTACACCCTGTCATTGTTCAGAGTACAATTCTTCAAGGTTGGCTCTCAAATACATTGGAAGATCTCCTCTAAAAAATCCTAAGAAAGACAGCATAATGATATTGGGAATAAATCTGATAGTCATCAAGGACAAGTGGCCACCTGAACCTTTGATCTCAGAATCTATCCACCCTGACTGCCAGACTTCACACCCAACATTCCAACTGTACAGGCCTGCCCTATGTTTATGTAATAATGTAAAAGTCAGATAGGCCTTATTTTAATTTCTAACAGGTTAGATCCAATACAGGCCTTAATAAACATCTGTAGCAGTGTCTCCTACCTGTGAAGATGTACCTACAAAAAGCTACAAATATCTGTTTCCTGGTTCTTGTATGTATGCATCCACACCTATGTATTATATTGTGTCTACATATGTGCTTTTGTCCATATATAATGTACATGGTTTCAAAATTGGTATATAGATAAATAAGCACTCATAAGTCAAAATTTAAATGATAAATGGATCCAAATACCTTTAGTTCACATGACTTTAAAAAAGGGTTCAATTTAAAACAGATGAGAATAAAGATCTCTTTAAAATCACTAACTCACAAATTTTTCTATGTGGTCAGACAAATAATAGAGTATTAGTTTCTATAAAATATTAAAAATGTAATATCCATTGCTTCTAGGATTTTTCTTCAACAGGGAAGAGATGGCTAATTCTGTTAACCACACATGTCTGATATCTCAGTTTTTGCAGTTAAAAATAAATAAAAATAGATTTAACATTGATGGGATTAAGCTTCATAAGTGTGTTTGTTAGAGGAGACATCTGATTAATTTGCAAGGTTAAAGCACTAAAACATTAACTGCTAAATATAAAATCAAGTACTCTTGATTTATTAAATTCCATAAGATAATATATTTCAGCATTATGTATGTTTTCATAAATGGATAAATGGAAAAAAGTTTAAAATTGCTTTGTTTCTGTGTCTTCACTAAAAACAAGATTGCTAAGAGTTAAATTCTACCAAATGTAATTTAATATCTGAAGAATATAAGAGGTTTAATTTGGGTTTCAATCAAAATACTATAAAAACAAAGTATTTAATCTTATTAACATAATCTGTCCATAAATTTCATAAAGATTGTTTCAGAATATGAATTTTAAAAGAGGTAGGCAACTAGAAAAGAAACACATGAAGATTACAGGCATGTAAATATGTTTTAATATGGAAAATAAAAGAAAAAATGTCTTTCTGGATGAGAAACATTTTTCTTTGTGTGGTGAAGTAAAAGGTTATAGAATGTCTAGGTAAATTGCAAAATGTTTGTGAAAAGTAAATTTCAAAAAATGTGTGTGTAACTAAATTGATTATATGTAATTAGGAAAATCATTTACTTATTTAAGGCTTTTCCTAAGGCAAAATATTAATGTACTGATATAAACCAAAGTTTAATCCTCTATGGGTTGAAGTAACAAAGATTTCTTAAAATATTAATCTACTCTTATCTATCAAGTTAATTTCCTTTTTCTGTTAAGTTTTATCATTTAGAAAAACCAGTATTAAAGAAATTAGGGTTTGTATAACTCTGGTTAAACAACAATTGTTATTTTAGAGTATTACAATACATTTCAGATTCCAATATTTTCTTTAAAAGCTAAATTTGGTTAATATAAGAACATCAGTATAACTGTGGTACTATTACTGGCTTCTTTATATATCAGATAGATTCATATTTTTCAAGTGTACAAGTCTTTAAATTATTAGGTTTAGAAGAACATTTTACCAAGCTGGTGTTCTTCAAACTAAAGTTTAAAGTAAATGTTTGGGATGATAAAAATTATATTTCTTGGTTCATAGCTATTATACAAACTAAATATGTTCTTACTTTTATTAATTTCCTTTTGTATTTTTCTTATAAACTTTATAACTATTATCAGTGCCTTACAAAAGTACAAATTTCAATATAACAATCTGAGTTAACTTGAGATAATAGGCTATCATCTACAGGACAGACAAGATGTAAGGCTGACTTCCAGGGCTAATACTTACCCCAATTAAATAAAAGAGGTAAAATAACTATAAAGTTATAGACATTAAAGTTAAAATCCAGTGCTTTTACTTTAAGACTACTGAAACTGGCTTGCTGGATGTTTAAAACCAAAGCTTAGAGACTAAAGTTAAGGAAGTATAGGGCCAAGAAAAAATAAGCCAATATTTAGCTCTTGTTCTCTGAATCAACTTGACCCCAGGGAACAAGGGGACTTCTCTAGGGGATTTTTAACTCTGGGCCACATGACCTCCTGATCAGGGAGATCAGTGAGTCCCTGGAGAACATAAAGCCAACCACTGCACAAGCTGCAAAGAGGAGGGTATTTGGAGAAGGAGACATCCCTGATGCTTCCAAGGGAAGGCACATGGTCAACAAGACCATGACCCATCCTGACAGATTGGAGTAGAGGAGCTAAGAGACTGCTCCCAAGTTCCCATGAATGCAACTCTGAGGGAACTCAGCTGACTCTTAACAATAGATAGGAACAAGGTCAATTTGACCAGCTTGGTCTTCAACACCTAGCAAAACAAGTCATAACCAAAATACACAGCCATACCTGGGATTGAAAAGAAAAGATAATAGTTCTTTTAATGTAACTTAAGATTTACACTGTGTCAGTCCTGCCAAGAGTAAGCCTGGAGGCTACAAAACAGGAATTCCTAAACAGGAGTGCCTGATAACTATCAAAAGAGACTATCAGAGTCAGAAGTGTTTTTAGTCAATTTAAGGCCTATAAATCTTCCTAACCTTCTAAATAGGCAGACTTAATCTGTGTTTGCTAGTATGAAGTATCAGAAATAAAGGGAGCTCTACTAAACACAGAGGATCGCCAATAAAAAAGGTATTTTACAAAAATAAGATGACTTTAGATATCTTGACTACATCTTATGGGGCCATCTGTGACATTATAAAAACTAAGTGTTGTGTTTACATTCTTTAACTCTGGCAATGTAACTAATGTCATTAATGATTTACATTTCCACATAGAGGCCATGTCCTCACTGGCCTTGTTATGGGAACAACTTCTTAGCTCTTGTACCTCCTGATAAGAGATTACTAGTTTCTATCATCATCATGATATTCATTGACATGTTTCAGTTGCTATGACATTTATTTTGTATTAATCTCATTCAAGTACTCATGTCTTTTTGTTTCTTTCATAGAAGCACCCAACTCCCAGATGACTTACAGCCTGTTCTTTCTGAACAAGATTTTTACCATGGACCCCTCAACTGACCCGAAACATTCCTAAAAAGGGAAACCCAAACTGCTTGTCCCATGTTGTCCCCTCTTAGCCTTAAGCAGTCAGTGTGGTCCTCATCTATTTCTCCTTACAGTAGTAAGGGTTCCCTTAATTGGAGGAGGGATTGAGACCAGGGAAGGGGGCAAAAGGACAGTCAGTATAGATAATGAATGATTGGGACAGGAAGATGGGGGATGATTCAAAAAAAAAAATAAAACGATAGTACCACCAGAGCACTTCCCCTACTCCAACCTGTTGCCAAAGTTAACTGCCTCTAGGGAATTTTTCCTCCCAGGAAGGAGTTGTTAATGGGTACCCCCAGACAGCTCTCTTCCTGTCCTTTTGGTAAGTTTTGGTCATGTAGGCAGGATGGCAGGAGGCGAGGGCATGAGGAGAGAGGAAATTTGAAATCTATAAAAGTGGCATCACACTCCCACTCCCTCACTCCCTCAAATACCAGCTCTGGATCCCCTCCTCTCCAAAGGAGTCAGTCAGAGTTAGTCTCTGTCTCTGTATCTCTCTCTCTTTTCTATCCCTTAAACAAAATTTTTTGCTCTTGCCTTGGCATTTCTCGGGTGCTCAATCAATCTTCAATAATGGGGGAACAGGATTGGATCCTGATTCTCACCACTGGTATCTTCTTGAGTCTCACTAACAATTTGCACATTACATTAAAAGATGTCTCTTCTCAGCAGATCTCGTGGTCATGGAAAGAGCCCTGAGTGATAAAAAGGCTGGATAATAGAAAATCCCCTCAGTATTTAAATGTGCTTTTTAACAAGCATATACGTCATCTGAGTTAACTTACAGATATGAAAATCAACCATCTCTCTCTCCAAGCAGGGATATCAGAGGATCGGGAGCGCTTAGAAACCATGGCCTCAATACAGATAGCCAGTGTGCTCTGTAAACTGTTGTGCTCAACAGAACAAGGAGACCAATGAAAGTGGTTCATTGTATTAATTATTTGCACTGCATAATAAAAGCTGCTTAAAGGGACATAAAACCATTTGTTTTAGATACTTTTTGTCTACTTCTTAAGGCTTTCATTTTTAGAAAAAAAGTTCTTTTCTCAGTAGTTTCACTTCTTTCTCCAGGAAGTGAATATTGAACATTTTACAAAATACAGATGAATCAGTCCCAAATTTTTTCTGAAGACTGTCAGTAGACCTCTGGTAGTATCCTCTTGACAGTCCAGACAGAATTTTGTCAGCATCTTCCAACAGGAAACAATTCTCAGGTTTTGCCTGTGGCAGTGATTCTCAAAGTGAGGTCCCCAAACCAGCAGAATTAGCATCGTCCCAGAATTTATCAGGAATGCAAATTCTTCAGCCCTACCCCAGAACTATAGAGTCAGAAACTCCTGAGTTGAGGTCAGGCAATCTGTGTTTGAACAGGTTCTCCAAGCAATTCTGATACTTCCTCAGGTTTAAGAACCACTGGTCTCCACTAAAGTGAATGTATTGGCCACCAAAACAACTTCAACAAAACGTACTAGGCTGTAATCCACATTTAGGGTCTGCTTAAAACTAAATGTTTGGTGTTAAAGCAACACTTGCTCTCTTGCAGCACTTATTTGTTAATACAATTTTGGAATGCTCCTCTATTTTAACTTGCAAACAAAGTCACCATGTTTTAGTGTGGCATGTTCAAACCTCAGAGGAAGAGGAGAGAATTATTCTCTTAAACATAGTCATTGCCAGAAAGATTTCAGACACAGCAGCAGTTTTGTTCCTCTCATTTAAATCAGAAAAAAACTTCTCGTAGGAGCTCTGGGGATTCAATGTATTTTGTTTTGCTTTAAATAGTTTTTTAAACACAAATGCCATCCTAGACATGCCAAATCAAAATTTTCTTGCAAGGGCCTCTAGCACTATATTGTCAAAAACATGCCCAGATGATTCTGCTAAGTATGCCTTATTATGAACTACATAACAGACAAATTCTACCTTTGTCATCCTCTGAGGAGTGATTATTTTAATATGCAAACCATTTTAACTACTGAAGTCACTTGAGAGAGTAATTAACCATCTTGAAGTATCACTCTTTGTTACTCCTTCTGGAAAACTCTGTATGGAGAAAAATTAATCCCAGCTGAAGGCACTGGAGAAAGCCTTATTCAGAGAAAAAGATACAGCATAGAAAGGGCTTAGCCAGCTTTTATAGTAATTGCTCGTAGTTTTTGAGCACTTACTATAAGCCAGAGACCAGATTTGTATAATTTTAACATGCATTATCTCTAATACTTTCAACAATCCCAAAGATAGCTATATTCACCCCATTTTATAGAGGGAAACCGAAACTTTGAAAAGGAAAGTGCTTTAACCAAAGATGCAAAGCTGGTAGTAGAAGAATTTGAAGTCAGATCTGTCCTGAGATCTACTCTTTTTATGCTACTGTCATTCAAGGAAGTTGCAGACACCATATCTAGTTTCAACAAGAAAGACCAACAAAACATAAGAAATCAATGAACAAGCCTGCATCTGGAATAAGGAACATAGGTCAGGAGGAAACATAAAGTGCATGTGACTAAAACAGCCAACAATAGGATAATGAAAAATAGATTATTATTTAAAGTTAACATTTATTGACATTTTTCCTATGTGCTAGACTCTATTTAAAACACCTCATCTGTTTTAACTTATAATCCCTGTAACAAACCTGCAAGGTACACATTATTCTTCCCTTAACTTCACAAAGAAGTTATATTTGTCCAAGGTCGCAGCATTTTGGCTCAGGTATTCTAGCCCCAAAGAATGCACTCTTAAATCA
Source organism: Xerus rutilus (assembly GCA_028644305.1). Taxonomy (NCBI): domain Eukaryota; kingdom Metazoa; phylum Chordata; class Mammalia; order Rodentia; family Sciuridae; genus Xerus; species Xerus rutilus. The sequence continues at coordinate 135,601,918 of CM053402.1, read as the reverse complement.
TTATGAAAACGATTATGTATTATTAAGATATTATCATTTGGCAATTAAGTCAGAAACATGTAGACTATACCAGCATGAATATTTATGACAAATATTGTATACCAATAAAAATATTGAATAATTAATTTTCAGGTACATGTTATACTAAGTATAAAACGTTTAGCATATTTAGTCATCCTTAAAGGACTGTGTAAGTTATCTCTTGCTGTGTAACATTCAAGTGTTCCTTTATTTGTGTGATACTGTTTTCTCTAGTTTTCAGTAAAAGTGGTCTTGTATATGTGATTAAAACCAGTTATTTTCCATATCAGGTTATATGATATAGTACATGGATATAGTGTGGAACTCAAAGAGCTAAGGCTTTTTATAAATTCTTTTAAAATAACCTGATCTACAGAGCTAGTTTCTTGAAGAACCACAATTCAAAGGCAGGAAATTTCTCCTCAAAGACCCTCCTTTTTAGCAACCATATATTTCCTAATTTCATTCTACTGCTCAATAAATAGGGATTTGATAAATAGGGATGATGTAAGTCTCATTTTCACTTGGCAATATATTCTGGATATGTTAAAATGACAATCACTATGAATATGTATTATGGGTTTTCAAGGGCAGCCAGAACATTCAGAGGAGAAAAAAGAAATATAGAAAAAGGATCCTATAGGAAAGGATTTTGAAATACAATGAGGAAGTGGTAAGAGAAATGGAAAAATATATACAATAAAAAATGTATTTTATAAATGACTGGACAAAAAAGATTCAAGAAGATATAAACAAACCCTCTGGATTCAGCAAAAAGGAAATCACAGATGATCTTAGAAAGAAAGCAAAATGAGAAGAGGGACACGCAAGGTGGGAGATAGGACCTATGGCAAGAGGTTCAGTAAGAAGACAAATTAACAAGGAGTGGAAGAATTAAAAGAGTATTTAATAAGGAAACATATACACACTATATATACCATATATACTGCATATACTATAGAAATAGCATGCATATATGTACTGTACATATGTATGTGGTATGATAATCCTAGAAGGAGTGTATATATTTATATATGTATATACATGCACACACACATGCATACACAGTATATATATGAACTATATACACAATATTTTTATATATAGTATGAATATCTGAATGTATTAGATGTATATATGTTGTTATACATATAACTAAATTTGTGTATGCATATATATAAATTTATACGAATTATATATTTTGTCAGCTTTCCATTACAGTAACAAATACTTGAGATAATCAGCTTATAAAGAGAAAAGGTTTATCATTTTGACTCACAATTTTGGAAGTTTCAGTTCATGATTTGTTAATTCCATTACTTTCGGTCCAACGATGAGTTAGCACATCTTGGACTAGAGCAGCATGTGGCAAAACCATTCATCTCATGGCTGGAATATAAAAAAAGAAAGGAAAAGAAAAGGGCTGGTATCCTAAATCCCCTTCAAGAGTACACCCCAGTGATCAGAAGACCTCACACTAAGATCTATCTCTTAAAGTTCCCCCCCCACTTCTAATGGCACCATGGGCACCAAGCCTTAAACCTTTGGGGGACACTTATCCAAGCTATAGTGTATACATCTAGCATCTTTCAAAAAACAGAACATATAGAAACACAGAGTAGAATGGTGGTTACCAAGAGGCAAGAGTAGGGAGACTAGGGGAGAATTGGGGAGATATAATCAAAATGTACAAACTTGCAGTTATGTAGAATGAATAAATCTAAAGATCTTAAGTAGACCATAGGACTATAGTCAGTAATACTGTGCTGTACACTGTAAATTTTCCAAAATACAGACTTTGGGTATTTTTATCATAATGAATAAGTAAGTGAGTAAGTAAGTAAATAAATAAAGTAAGTAAATAAATAAATTGAAATTATGGATATAATAATAAACTACTTAGAATAATATCTGGTTTGTAATAATTGTTCATTCATCATAGCTATTTTCCATGTTATTTAATTCTTTAATACCTACTAGTTTGCAGGGTCCCAAGGAGTTAAAAACAATCCTATGTGACCCCCAGAGAACCTCCTAGAAGAACAGAGGCAGCTGGAACTTCCCTAAGGGGAACCTACCATTTATAGCAAGGGGAGGGTGAAACCAGTACTTCAATGGGCCCTGGTTCTTAGTGGCTAGGGAAACAAGGGGACTGTTCCTGTACTTCTTACCATTACAGATTTAAATAGATGTTCAAATTTTGACTGCTTAGTTAATATGTATTAGAGATGAACATAATATCTTTAATGTTTTTATAATGAAATGGGAACATGGCATTTTTAATAAATTGCTTTCATGTTTGATAGCAGGTTTACTTTTCTTATACCTAATCCTCAATCTCATAACAATCTTTTTGTTTTTTATCTTTCTTTGTAATAACTTAGAATATTTTAGAATATTAGATAGGAACAGGATTGTTTTCCAATATGACTCATATGACAATACACAGTGGGCACATTGCTTTTTGTTTTCCTTTATTGCTAGATCTTAATAATTTTATTATCATCATAACCCTCAGTGGGAACATTCCTGGATAGTCACTAGAAGCATTAATAGAAAGGTTCCTTTCCTATGATTATAGGGACTTTGTTACTACGATTCTAATATTTCAGGGATAATAAGGCTTCACATTTACATGACATTTAAAACTTTAAATGACTATGTCCACTCTATTTGGTTGCTTACTTAGGAGTTCAAATATTTAAAACTCCTATTTTTAAAAGGAGGAATTTTCCCCTTAAACTATGGCAGAAAACAGAGTTCCTCCAGGTGGACAGTTCTGTACTGTGATGCAGCATAGACAGGTGTGTAGAGACAGAAGCCACCATGTGCACCGTGGGATCAAATATGCAGTCAAGAGTGGTTCAGAAAAACTGAAGAAGCACAAAGAAAAGGCAAAACTTGACCTTTCTGTGTCCACATAGGAGATAATTCTTATGACTCATTCATCTTTTCTAGAGAGGTAGAACCAGGACCAATTCCGAGGCTTGATTGAATTGGAATCCTATTGCTTTCAAGAGTGAACCTGTGTGGGAGATCAAGGACACCTTGGTGTGCTGATATCAACAGGAGCTCCCCATGGACCAGTGAATCAAACATTGTTGTTTCTAGACATTGGGGATTGAGTTTATAGACCAGTTGTTCTAGAATTGTCAAGGTCCAAATGCTGTCAACACAGTTAATGTTTTAATTACTTGTTTTGTGTTGCCTGAGGATTAGGCCACTTAAAATAGATTTCAACTTAATTAAACCTGTTTAACACCAAACAAAGTAGGTATGAGTCAGCCAGAAAACTTTCCTGAATGCATTGAGACTGTACTACCTTAAGTCTTAATGAAATTGGATTGCTTATATTTTTTGTTTGTTTATTACTCAATAACACTTGTCTCAGTTAGAAACCAGACTACTGAACAAAGTAATTAGTAAAAAGAATTTTTCTCAAATTCTAGTCCAAGAATCCTGGGATTCCCAAGAATCTTCCAAGGAACCCATGAAACCAAAAAAAAAAAAAAAAAGTTTTATTATAATACCTAAATGTTAATTTGTTTTTCCACTGTGTTGACAGTTTCACTACTGGTGCAAGAGTAATGATGAGTAAAATTTTGATAACTTAGCAGTAGTCAAGGCAGAAAAAAATTTTAACAAGGAAGAAAGACAAGAGAAAGAGAAATAAAGAATGTCAAATACAAAATATCTTGGATAAAGTAAAGTAGTAAAAATTATTAACTTTACTAAATCTCAATTCTGTTATGTTTTGTAATATTTTGTGTAAAGAAATGGGAAGTAGGAATGATGCTTTCCTGCTGCTGCATATCAGAGGACAATGGTTATTGTGGTAGGCAAAATTCTAAAGATGTACCCCAAGATTTTCCTTCTCCTGCTATTTAACCAAACACTAATGGAAGTATGGCTGTACAGAAAGTACAGATAATAATATCATCTGATTTAAAATAGGAAGATTATCCTGGATCTTTCACTGTAATCACATTAGCCCTTAAAAGAGAGGCAGAAGAGTCAGAGAGATGAGGCAGAAAAGATGTCAGAGTGATTCAGAACATGAGAACTAATATTGGATTTGAAGACAAAGGGGACTGCAAACCAAATAGGGGAAATCTCTAAAGCTGAGAATGACCCTCAGCCAACAGCTAGCAAAGCAACAGGATCTCAGACCTCTAGCTGCATGTAACTAAATTCTTCCAAAAACTTGAATGAATCAGGAAGTAGATTCTCCCCCATAGCTTACAATAAGAACCTAAGACATCTTCATTATAACCTGATGGGACCCATAGCAGAATACGCAGCCAAGCCTACTGGGCTTCTGACCTACAAAATTGTGATAGTAAGTGGGTTTTATTTTAAGCTTCTAAATCAGTGTGCCTGTTACAGCAGCAATAGAAAACTGATACAATTGTCTTAAGGAAAAGCAGTTGTAGGAATGAGTTGTTAACAGCAAAGGTGAATTGTTCATGAAATATCATTTTTACCAAGAATGAATGACTTACAAACTGTATTAGGATTTTTATATTTGGCAGTCATTTTAGTGAATGGAGTGAGTCTATCAGTTCCAGGAAAACATGACAGTATTTGCTATCAATGAAAATTAGCACTAGCAAAAGTTAAGAAATATGGAAAAAATGTATATATCACCACAATCTTGACAGTTTCCCAAACCTGAAAAGATTGGTGTAAATATTTAAAAATAAATTTTATTTTTACATCAATAATGAAATGTAACATTTGAAAAGAGTTTCATAATGCAGAAAACCAGTGTTTTCCATATGATCAATGCCTGCTATATCAAAATCTTGCATGACTGAAGAATCTATTCAAAGTGCAAGATAAACCAATACATTTTAATGCAATAGAGGTCAGTGATTAGTTTCAGATTTCACATTCATACTAACCTTTAGAAAACTACCACTTGTCAAGATTTAATATACAATCAAGGAAAAACATTCTTAATTATCTAAATAGGCTATTGAAATACAGCTTCCTTTTTCAAATATGTCTATCTGTGCCAAGTGTTGTTTTCCTCAACAAAACAACAGGTCACAAAAGACTGAATTCAGAAGCAAATATGAGAATTTAGCTGTTTTCTTTTAGAACATTAAAATATTAGATATTTGTAAAATGTAAACACTATCACTTTTCTCTCCAATTAATCTTAGTTGAGAAAATAAAAGTTTCTAATTGAAATGTTAAATTAACATAATGAATTGGTATTGTTATTTAAGTATTTTTAAATTTCTATGTTCAATTTCTTTTTTATTTAAATTTATATTTTTTACTGATATTAAAAATTATACATATTTATGGAGTATCGTGTAATGTTCATATATATACATTGTGTAATATTTAAATCAGAGTTGACATATCTGTCTCCTCAAACATTTAACATTTATAGTGAGAACATTCAAAATCCTTTTATTTAGCTGTTTGAGATTCAGTCTCAATTTCTGATAATGTAAATAGTGGTGATATAAGCACATGAACAAAATCTCTTTGACATCCTCATGAATGTTTAAGAATGTAATGCTGTCCTTTCAGTGCTCTAAAAAAAAGAGCACTTATTTTATTGGTGTGGTCATCTACTCAACTTTGAAGAATGGTTGCCGATAAATTTTTCATCTAAACATATCTATTTTAGGCTACTATCTTCTTCCATTGACTAGCTAGTAATTGGAGTTCTTCTAATGGGTCTTCTTGAATGATGAGTGGTAAAAATGTATAATTACATCCTGAATTTGTTTGAAAATCTGCAGTTTTTGAAATTCATCAAATTTGAACAGAACCTAATATGCCAATACTAATTGAATTAAAACACACAATTGTATGTGTGTTAGATTTTCCTAAAGAAAGTTACTACACATTAGACTAAAATGGCATTTCTAAATGCCCAGTCATTAGAAATGATAATAATGTAATTATCTCAATAAATTCACTTTTGTAAGGAGGAACTAATGGGTGATTATCAGGTATTAGCAACAACAAAACAAAATGATAAGACTTTTGTTCTTCAGAAAAACTATCATGTAGTAGTTATAAAGTTTATAAGCATAAACTTTATAATGCAATTCACTAGTGTATCAAAAGCTATTACCCATTTTTTAAAATTTTTTTTGTAGTTGTAGATGAACAGCGTGACTTTGTTTCATTGTTATGTGGTGCTAAGGTTTGAACCCAGTGCCTCGCACATGCTAGGCAAGCGCTCTACCACTAAGCCACCACCCCAGCCCCATTACCCATTTTTTTTAATTAAAATAATATACCCTTACTAGAAGAAAGAGTTAAGAATAAAGGAGTCCTATAGATTAAAGGAGGGAAAAGTCTCTTTCCTGTTATAAAATTTTACAAATTAGAAGTGTAAAAGGCATGATTTTATTATATATTAAATCCAACTCTTTCTAGGAAATGAAGACATGTAGAATAGAGAGACCTCCAAAAATTTTAGCATGCAATATACTGAATGTTTGGTAGTCAGGATAAGATGGCATTTCTGCCAAGTCACCTGATTCTGAATGCCAATATATACATTTCTTTTTCTCTCAAAATACTTAGGTGAATATTTCTCAACAGTGAGGCATCACTTTCTTGGGCAGTATTTTAAGAATCCTTTCCACTTTTTCATCACTTGGTATACAAAAGCTAGTTACTTCTGCCAAATAAGAGTTCATCAAACATCCCCGCAAAGCTTTTTTTATTTTGTACCAACCTTTGATAGAAGCACATTGTCAGTTGGTAGAGCACACTAGCACCAATATTGTTCTGTCCATTCTTCTTAAATGGTATCTTTATCCAAGTCCTAAATTATTCTTGTCTTATATTTTCCCAAATCTCCAAAAATTATTTAAACCACTACATAATTTTCTCTTTAGTCCATTCCTTCTATTAAATAAGACATTAATCTATTTGATACATAAAACTTATCCTGACTTTGATTTCAGTTCCCTAGATGATACCTGTCCATATAATAAAAAGAATTGAGAGGCTAATTCTTTTCTGAAAATAGATGAAAGGGTAGAGCACAGAACAATCAACTTTTTAACATATATATATATATATTTTAAAATATATATATATATATACATTTAAAACAAGAACACAGGATACCATCATGGACTATGGTCACCAGGATATACAATAGGTCTCAAATAAAACAAAATCTTTATGAACACAGATTTCCTCCAATTTTTCTAAACCATCTCCCCCTCAACACCATTGCCCCATGCTCTGTAAAACTGTTTCCACAAGTCCCTTTGACATAGTTTATAACATTCCCTGTGAGCTTGGGAAAATCAGGCAGCAGCAAGAACAGTAACATCAACAAAGAGAAAAGAAGAAACTACGTGTGATCTCAGACTGCACAATTAATTGAGATGTAGGGTAACTAAATTAAAATGGGGGACAGGGCAGAGTGGTGCAGGTAGCAGTGGGCTGGCGGGAATCCTGGGAAGTTGAAGTGCTCACCAGATCCAGGCATTCTTCTCCCAGGTACCTCACCAGATCTCTACTCCTCAAAATGTCCTTGGACAGATGCTGGCTACAAACTGTTTTTAATCCATGATTCTAAAAGAAACTAAGACTAGAATATAAAACAACTGCAGCAAGAAGCACACAATTAAGTACAACTAACATTTCCATGTCCACACTTTCTTGATGGAGTAGTACACTGATTTAATACTTAACTTAAGCATCAAAGATCTAGTAGAAAATCTATTTGAGCAGTACTGCAGGAGACCACATTCCACAAACTCTGTTGGAAGGAACATGACTATTCTCACTAATGTAATGTGAGTGGAATTAACATAGGTCAGCTCCCAGCCCAGATGTTTATAGTGGATATTGTATGGCACATTCCAGATCTCCCTCTTCAGGATGGAAGTATTGGCAGGTCACAGCTGAACACCCCTCTCTGTGATTGTTTTTGGCTAGAGAGAGCTGCCCCTCTTTCCAAGGATTACATTTACTTCTTGGGAATAGCCCACAGTCAATGATTTATCCATTCCTGAGTATCAAGTCCCATTCCCTTCCCTAAGCCCTAGACAGCTGTGAGGCAGCCAGGCTCCAGAGCTCCCTATGGGTTAGTTAAGGCCTTTGTTTTCACTCCATCACGACTCACCTTATTTCTCTGCCAGGTCAGGCTTCCTTCATCCCTCTCTCAGGCTTCTCTTCATCTCTTCCTGAATATAAACTTTCATCTCATCTCATTTCCCAAGAAACCTACCCTGTCACTTCTACTCCTTTTTCCTTTCTGAGATGACAGTTTTATTTAGAAGAGTCATTAAACACCTCAGAGAGTGGAGAAGTCATGTGATAATACAAGTGGCAGGAAAAGGGAAACCATACACTTTAGCCAAAAAGTACAGACTTAGAAACCAAATATGTACTTCTTGGCTCATTAAAATATGGCACTAAAATTTATTCTAAGGAATAAATAAACTTTATAAAATCTGTGAATTCTCTGAGATTTGCAATCTTATAAACATCCAAAGAAGACATGAGACTTCTGGGTCTGGGACAAAGAAGAGCTTACCGCTCATGGCAGTAACGGAAACCTAATTATCAGTATTTTTCCACTGATTCCTTGAACCAATTTCCATGTAGCAAAATGAAGAGGTTCAGATAGCAACTGCATGCACAATATATTGTGTTACAAAAGAACTCAGAGCATTGGTCTTCCAAATAGACAGTAAGAATAATAGACAGTAAACATGCCCACTCTCTGCTCCAGAGAGTGATACTGTCTCTATTTTCTAAGACTATTATCAGACCTTCTCAGGGAGAGATACTATCTTCATTATCCAAAGCTCTTCATTACACCAACATCCTTGAAAAGACAGTCTAGAGCAAAAGATAGTCACAAGCTGTATAGAAACATGAGAGACTCATTGTTTCCAAAGAACCTAAAAATCAAACAACAAAAATTCCTTTAATTCCTCTAATGTTTGTATGTCATAATGTCACACAACAATATAGAAACATAAAACTCCTGTTCCATATTGTGTTTTTACATGCTCATAAGAAAATACAGACATATATAAAGAAAAGCGTAAGTATCAAGTGTTTTACTCTTCATTCAGTGTTTAATGTTCATTAGACTTATTCTTTGATGTTGATCTTGAGCCTCTTTGGAAGACAGAAAATATATTCCTAGAGCTACGAAGATGTGCAAAGTTTCCTAAGCATTCTAAATTTTCCTCTAATTTCTTTTTTGCCTATCCATTCTCCCTTGGAATTTTACTCACATAGCCTAGCAATGAGAAGAGCATTTTCCCTTCTGTTCTCCCTTTGCTACTGATTGATTCAGCCATATCTTTGTGATTTGTAACTGAAAGATGTTTTCATCTGTCACAATGAATACCCAATTAGACCATAGTTACTGTCTTCCTGCTATTACTTTTTCCCCTAATGCACTCCTGAAGTCACAGTGATTATTTAATGGACCAGAAAACATCTGATGATAACCCAGGACCTCTGGACTTTTGAATTCCTGTGAATATCTATGAAGATCCTTTCATTTGGCTTCCACTTTAGAACTGACATTTGGTGAGATTAGTGGTTTGACCTAACTGAGGCCACTAATGAGCTATTCTTCTCTGTTAGAAGAACATTTTGTCCAATTTCTTATACATGCATAATAGTATCAGGTGGGTTCATTTTTCAAAACTTTTTGTTTTGTGATAGTATTTAGTGTCCTGGGAATTTGAATTTGAGATCCACTATTTAAAAGGCAATACTAAGAAAGAGATGGGAAATTGCTCACTCATAGTTTCTGACCTATCATTCATAGCACATGTGAAACCAAACCTGATTAACAACAAATATTCTTCTCTTAGGTAGTCAGGAGAGAAGTGATAAATTTAATAGATGCAAAGATTATTATAAGAAAAAATATATTTTACTTGATAAATCAAATAATGATAATTGCTTTCTGTCCATTTTATTAAAAAGCAGGAAAGATACAAAGTAGTACAATATGTGAGATTCTTTCATTTTAATAGTTTGTAACCTATGAAGAGAGAAAGAATAATAGAAGTGTTAAAATTACATAACAACTAAGACAAAACACGTAGCAACAAAAGAAAATACATATTATAGAGAATAGCAGAAACTCATTAGTCACTGCCGGGTAGATTTAAAAGTACTTCCAGTGTTCACAAGAGAGAGGGCTGCAGGCAGCAGGTGGCCAAGGAGAGCCCTTATTTCAGCTAAGCATAGCAGCTGATTATCTCAATATGAGAATATATTCCAAATGAGAGGACAGTGGAAAGGAGGGGAAAAGCAGCAATTGTCTTCATTTAAAATCTTTCCTTGGATATCTGGAATATATATAGAAAACAGTATATTTGGAAAGTATTGCCAATTTTAGCTCAGAAAGAGAAAAAATGATTATATATACACCAAACATTACTCAAATATTCCAGGAAATAATAGAACATATGTCAGACAATATAAGTGTAAACTCATTTAAATAAAAAATAGTTTTAGATGTTTAATATTTAGTGTTGAAATCAATACATAAAATATTAGGCACAGCAATGGAAAAAACAGGAAATCAGAGATGATTAATAATAATCCTAGAGTTTAAGCATGCAAGACTTAATTAGAGTAACTGATGTAAGAGGTGAATTATAGGGACATCAGTAAGACTCTACAACAGCGGTTCTTAACTTTTTTTGTCAAAGATACCTTTGAAAAACTCAAGAAAGCTTTTATCTACTCTCCTTTTTTCAGTATCTCCAAGTTCAGGCACACTATATTTCTGTTCCATTTGGGATGCCCATTTGTCCTCTGAAGTTCATACACATTCTCAAGAATAAGAAACCCTGCTATAAGTCACCATCTTCTACCACAGGCTTCCATATTGACAATTATATGTCAGCAGTTCATGTCCTGCTTCACAGATTGGTGGATAGGGGCAGGATAGGTACTAGACACCTTGATCAGATTCCATTCATGAAAGGCTTTATTGCTGGACCACTTAGAGACTTACTGTATCTTCTAAAGAATGCTTGTCAAGTAGCACTATTAAAAATGCTTAGTTCTGTCACTCTTGAGCTCTGCCTTTGTTTCTGAAGCTCAAATTTTCCTGCTGTAGCTTGAATTAATTTCTGTGAATTCTAAATGTTCAGTAACCCTCATAAAGGATAGTGGGAGATATACAGCATTTGACCTTCACATTTTCACCACTGATATAAATATTACACTCATATTGAGATATTCTATTTGAATAAACCCTGACTGCAGTATTGGCTGAATATAAGCTGAGTCCTTAAATTGTTAATAACAACTCTACTTGGCATGTATTTTGTGGTGAGCAGGTACTCTACATTTTAATTATTTACTCTCCTTTTTATGTTAAAGTCACTTGATTTTAAGACCTCAACAGTTTAAAAAGCTCTCAAAATACTTGCATACAGGGGCTCCTCAACCTAGATTCTATGACAGATTTCTCCATCATTACATAGCCAGTAATTACACATGATTAAACCTGTCTTCTTAGAAATGTATTATTTTTAATATATGGCATGGATTGATGGCATTGTGGCTTTGCTGACATTCACTCATCTCCTCATCCCCCTTTTCACCTTTTTCTCTCTTTCAGGGTTTTTTTCTTTTTCATCTTTAGGTGTCCTGAGAGCTCATGCCACCATGTACTATCCATAGAGAAGAACAACTGTGGGATAAACTTGTCCTTTCATAGACTAACAATACTTGATTGTTTGTAACAGTTTGAAAACTTACTAGCTGTATGCACACAAAAAAATGTGTCTGAAATTCATTTCACCTCATCTTCAACATAGGGCTTAAAATAACAGCTCTGAGGAACTTACATGATTGTTGTAAGATCAAAAGTGACAGTCATAATAAAAACTCTTAGAAAATGCTAAAGCACTGAACAAGCTGAAGGACTTTTTATTGCCATTTACAACAACGACAATAATAATAATAATAAATGAAAGCTTTCATACTACATTGTTTTGTTAATAAGCTGAAACAAAATTGATAGGGGCTTTTGTTTCTCTGATGTTGGTTTTGATATTGATGATAACTAAAATAAAGGGTTTTTAAATACAATAGTTTGACATTTCTATGTTTATGTGACAGACACAAGTGTCAAACACTGGCCTAACCATTCACCATACACAGAGGAATGACCAGATTCCCAACTTTGAAGAAGTTCAGCCTAATGAAGAAGGCACATAGGTTATCAGCTATAATACAGCAAAATAGAAGTTTACGCAGATATTATAGAGATGCCCAGGGAATGGCAAGGAGGCTATAGCTCAGTGTTCACTCAGCTGAGCACAGCAACTCTTTCTCTATTTCTTTTTAAGGCTGGATGTGGTTGCTTTGGCACTGGTTGTTCAAGCTGTATCCTCTCAGCATAAAGAAAACAGAGTAAAGTCTCCTCAACCAAGGAAGGAAATGTGGTTCAAGGTAGTACAGCAGAGCATTTGTTGAGATATCCATTGGTTTTGCCAGTCCAGGGCTCCTTTTCTGTTCTTTTAGTTCTCTTATTAGGAGGGTATTTAAAGCAATTGGGCTGGGCTGACACTGTCCTCCTGGCACAGGTATGGGTACAAACCTAATCTAGACCAAACAATCTTGCACTGAGTTTTCTATTAGAGCCATCAGAGTAGGAGCTCTATTGGTCCAGAAGTTATCAAATGGTTGATATGTGCCCCTGAAGCTGTGGGGATTTCTTTCACAGCTGTGGAAGAGCCTGCCTGAGAATGACATCCACATAGATGAACCACAACTAAAAGAGGAAGTCAGGTGACATTCTTTTAACCCTAAGATCTAACCTTATCTAAATTTCTACATCCTTTGAACATTCCACTTACATGAGCAAATAAATTCCTTTCTTTGCTTTAGCAGATGTAAATTAGGTTTTGGTGAATTGCAAATGAAAGAGAGTTACCAAAGTAGTCTGAAAGGTAGCTGTGAATTTCCATTATTTTCTCCTTTCAGAAAGTTATACTAAAAAGAAAGCTGAAATGGTCCAGCTCTGAAGTGTATATATGATGCATCAAAAATTACATACCTGGTGGAAAAGTCATGGTAGGTTTATATTATAACTTTTTTCATTTAGCCATTTCTTTTATTTCATCCTTTATGTCATATACATATCAATCACTCACTCACACACACACACACACACACACACACACACCCTATAGCGAAATGAGCATAAGCAGAGAGCAGAAGATCCTGTTTTAAAGTTAACAAAACTAAATCTGCCTCAGTCTGATGTATTTCATATCTTTGATTTGATGGCAGAAATGAAAGTATGATTTTATACTACTGGGTATGCAGACACAAATTTAGAAAGTTACAAGATCAAATTGGAAGAGAATTTTGTTCCACAGAGTAAAGAACAGTTATTCTGTTGTAAGTGACATGGTTTCCTTAGCTCCAAAAATGGTTCACTACTTTTAGTGATGGCTACTTTTAAATATACTCTGTGCTGGGGAAAGCAAACATCCTAAAATGAATATCATATTGTGATGTTTTAACAACAAAATGGGAAAAAAAAGGAAATTTCGTATGTCTCTCGAAATGATCTTGAGAAGAAACTGAACAACCCTGCCTTAAACATTCAGTTAAGTGTTAGTAATGAAATAAAAACATGTTAAACAACAGCAAATACAGTAAGTACACAAAAAATATTACACAGGTCTTAGCTAAACTTATTCAACTTTCAAGCTGGCAAAGCAAAAAGCACATGGGCAGATAAAGTAGCATCAAGAATATACAAAGGAGAAAATCATTCTTGATTGTCTTGTTATCCCAGCAATTTTGAAACATGGGAAAAGATGAAATAAAAACAAGCCTTTAGTTTGGACAGAAATATTCTTGATGTCTTGGCATAGATTATTATAATTTTCTTCATGAAAAATAAATATGAAAGCAGTGATAAGAGTCAAATACCAAATCATAGGTGACCTTGGAAATGTCCATTGACACTGTAGTCCCTTTGGGAAATGGGAGTCAAATTCTTCCACGTATAGAATTATAAACTGTAAAATAATAACATCAGATCTCTGACTACAAAACTAGAAAACACAGTTTAACAGAAAAACTGAAGGAAATTGCTTATCAATAAATTTCCATATGAGTAAGAGCTCACTGGTAAAATAAGGGAAGTCTGGATGAATAAAAGCACAGACACCTATTAAAGATCTGAAGGTGCTCACAATGCTCTTAGTAATCTTACCACAGAAAGGAAAATGATTGTAAGCATATCGATTAATATTCTTTGGCTCCACTTCTTCCATGAGTGGCCACCTCATAGCTAGTGAAGCACCTCCATGTCCTCCTCAGCAAATGACTGGCTACCTGAGGAGAAATACACAGCAGCAACTTAGGACATTTGCTTCTGCTACATCCTCTTCCAAAACTGAGATGACATATGGCTGAATGCAGGGAACCTGTCTTCTCATCTGTTCTTAGTTTTACTTGCAACCCACTGGTAGCCCATGCTGCCTGTCAGTGTTTAACATCTGTAAGATTGCCACAGATGAGTTCACATACAGCGAAGTAGGGGATGGGCGATTCATACAAAAATTAAACAGTGCTCTGAGTGAGAAGAAATGATTCTGGTTTTGCCACATACTATTATTTTGTAACAAAATTATAGCAAAACAATGAGATATTTCAGTTAATCTAATAATTAGTACACAGGCTTCAAAGTATGACTCCAGTGCTGGAAACCTGACATGAATGACACAGCTTGATTTTTTTATAGAGTAGTAAATATGGAATCAAAGTTGTACTCAGAGCACAGTTTTTATATTTAAGGAGATGAAATCCTGAGCTATTCTGAAGGTACAATATGCTTATCTGGCACCAGGAAAAATGGGGGAAATATGCGGAGGAGGTAGTGAGTCTTGCTAGACCTTTCGTAATTCCAAGATTGTCAATGTGAATAGAGAGACAAATTAAAAGATTCCTAAACTGTAACATCAGATTCCTTGTAAAATTTATTAACAAGAGAGGAATGTAGGAATAACTATAATTAATATATTGTGCTATGTTTGGGAAAAGATGGGGCTCATCATATTTTGCATCGCCATGGTGTAAAGAGGCCTTTCCTCCTCAAAGCCAGCTAACCTCTCCAGTCAGCTGGTGCTGACCTGCGAATTGGGCAAAGGGTGGTGATTTCTTTAGTAAGAGTGACTGCCCCACCTACTTGTTCAGCTATTCTGGTTTTCCTTGACTATGTAAATTAAGCCGTTCTCATTGATCATACATCTGTCTTTTCTAGGGAGATTGCGTTCTACCAAACACCTCCACATTTCTCTGAAAGTCAAACTTCCTGGGTTCCATATTGCTCTTTCTGGTCATTAAATGATTGAAACAACCTGAATTGGGACAGTTACGAGCCATGACCTGACCTCTCTTGGTGTGGAGCCCATTGCCATTAACAAGCCAGGCTCTGTGAATCCTCTTGTCCCTGTCAGTCCTAGTTAAAGACCCCCTACCTGTGACACTGTGGCTTCTCTACCAGTGCACTTTTTGGTTTTTTTTGGTACTGGGGATTGAACTCAGGGGTACTCGACCACTGAGCCACATCCCCAGCCCTATTTTGTGTTTTATGTAGAGACAAGGTCTCACTGAGTTGCTTAGCGCCTCGCCATTGCTGAGGCTGGCTTTGAACTCGCGATTCTCCTATCTCAGCCTCCCTAAGTGCTGGGATTACAGGCTTGAGCCACCGCGCCCGGCTCTACCAGTGCACTTTTGATGGCCTGGGTGCGCTACAGGCCTTCCTCTGGAATATGACTCTTGAGTGAGTCCTTAGTTCTTAATAAAGCTGCTTCAGTACACTCAATTCCCTAGCCTTTTTATTCTCACCACTGCTTTCCATATTGCATTTTAAGCATTGTAACACCACTTTGGATGAGCCTTCACTTTGTCCAGGCTTCTAAGAGCCACTTGAGCAGCAAGTGGCAACCATCTGTTGGGTTATTTGCCATATATTCAAGACTATCCTGAGAATAGGCCTTCAAGCCCAGAAAGTCACCTTTTTTTCATTCTTATGTTCTAGACTCCTGAATTAATCAATAAAAATATCCATTAGGCACAACAGGCACTTCCTCAGCTTTTGCTGTTACAATGTCCCCTAACTTTTGCAGCTCATTTGTTTTAGCATTTCTCTCTTCCCTGATCAGGCCCAGCTAAGTAAAGGGAGATCTTGAAGAGGCTTCCAGATGCTTTGCAATGAAAAGGCCCCAGGATGGATCCCAGCTCATTAAAGGAAAACGTGAACCATATTAGTAGATTCTGGTACCAAAACTGATGGAAAATTATCAATACAGGGACAGAAGGAGGAAGCATCACTACAGATCCTGCAACTATTAAAGATAAATGAATGTTATGAACAAACTGATGTTAATTTAACAAATATTACAAATATAACAAATGTGCAAAGTTTTCAAGAAGTATAACTTACTAAAATGCTGAAATAGAAAACCTAAATGTTCCTTATCTTCAGGAAATTGAATTTATAATAAAAATCTGCACACAGATAACTCCAAATCCAGATGATTTTACTGGTAAACTTTTCAAAAACTTAAGGAATAAGTAATATCGATTCTATACAAATAATCCTTTAGAAGTAGCTACATTCATTATTTAATGGAGTGAGTATAACCTAAAAGAATAATAAACTGCATGAATATAATAACCCTCAATCAAATAATAGCAAATTAAATCCAGCAATACATAAAAAGGATAATACTTCCTGACCAAGCTGGGGGCAGGGGGCAGGCAGTTATCCCTACAATGAAAGGTTAGTTTAACTTTCTAAATAAAATCAATGCAATTTACCATAAGAAAATAAAACATAAAAACTGTATGATTCACTCAATAAATGTGTAAAAGGCATTTAAAACAATTCAACTTATTTATGAAAGAATTCTCAGCAAACTAGGGATAGAGATTCCTCATTCTGGTGTATCTAAAAAACCCTAGAGCTAACATTATCATTGCCATACTTTATGGTGAAATAATGAGAGTCTTCTCCTCCAGATAGAATATATGCCAAAGATACTCTCTCTGCAACACGATACGATACTTAATACCCTATGAAATATGATGGAGAAAAATCAAAAAAATAAAAGTTACTAAAGAATGGTGAGGATATTCTATATCTTGTTGGTGGTGATTTAAATGAGTGTATACATTCTTCAAAACCATCAAACCATACACCAATATTTAGTGCATTCCAGAGTGTGTAAATTAAATGTCAACAAATCTATGGTGGTTTTGTACCTTCTTTTTTAATCTTTACATTTTTTATTTGTTTTCTTTCTTTTTTTTTAATGGCTGAGATTACTAGTGCAATGTTAAATAGAAGTCAGAGTGGAGATAGAAGACTTCCTTGTCTTGTTCCTGATCCTAAAAGGAAAGCTTTTGATATTTTACCAATAACCTACTGAATTTTGGTGGTGTTGCTTGCTGTTTTGAGTTTTTCTTCATATTAATGAACGTATTTTCTATTTCTAGTTCACTAAGAGTTTTCATCATGAATTGATGTTAGTTTTATCCAATGCTTTTTCATCTAGTAAAATAATCATGTGGTTTACTAATTGGCTTTTCCATCCCTTTAGATTCCTTACAGAGACTTCATACTTTTTTCTGAATTTTAATAATACAAGAACAGTACTAAAACTTCTCTCTTGACTTTCACCATTAAGGAATTTGTAATTAATCATGATGACTGAAGGCTAATTCAGATTGTTTCAGGTGGAAACAATTTAAGGAAAATAATAAGGTAATATATGAAAGTAATTTTAGACATTGGATATTAACTGTGAAACTTGGAAAGGAAATATTCACAAAGAATAAAATATTTTTGGAGCTATTTTATATCTTTGATAAAGTATATAGGTTAATGAATTTGAGATCCATGAAAATGTTACAAGGCTTTTGGAATACATATTTATATGGGACAATACATTTCAGTTAACGTGATTGTCATCAGAGTGAGTATTTAATCTGTCTGTGAAAATGAAAGATAATGTGGCATAACATCAGCAAGGCTAAAATATTGGATTGTTCACCATACTCTACTTAAAAATAACAGCTCATCAAACCACTCTGACTGTTAATTTATACTGATGCCGGATTTTAAGCATTCTTTTGTGATGAAATAAAAAATATAATTTTATATCTTGAATACTTTCTCTAAAGTTACAATAGCTCTAATTCCTTATTTTGTAGAGAGGGAATGCAGAGCATTTACATAAGCTGTGTATGCACACACAGTTAATTAACAACAGAACTCCCACTCAAATATACAAAAATCCATTTTAAAATATTCTCTTCCACAGTGTCCTTGGTATGTTACTATTAGTTATTTTCTCACTTTGTCAAATGATATAATTCTTGCATTTTATTTGGATGCTTAGTTAACTTTAACAAAAATTCAGTATTTTTATTTTCTTTCTTTGAAGAGCAGGCTTCTATTTTGGGGGAACTTGTACTATATAATTATTTAATTTAATTTATTTAACTTAACATGTGAAAGAAAATAGCAGGTAAAAACAGGTTAATTAGCTGGCACACATTTCCTCTAAGCCTTAAAAATATTGTGATATTCTTAGTGATATCTGTGTCATGGGAACAATTCTTGTAGAGACATGAATACCAGAATTCAAGGAGTGCTACCTAGGAATTTCACTTCTGCTAATATTCTTGTTTTCTCACGTTTAATTTCTCTTGGACCTTATTAGCTTCATTAAGGATAAAGTCTATTAAAATTAGTTTCTTTATTAGCAAAAGTAATTCCAAATTTATAGTCACTAATGCTAATCCTTGGGGTTTAGTTTTTTTCTTGATTTTGTAAAATAATATGAAATACAGTTGAAACTTATTACATTTTGATACTTTGGTAAATATAATTCAGTAATTATAAAATAGAGTAAGAGTTCATACTTTAATTTTGTGTGTGTACCTATGCTGATACAAAGAATAGATATTTTATACAGTGTTCCCCTTTCATCCATGAGTTTGCTTTTCATGATTTCGGTTGCTTGAGGTCAACTATGGTCCAAAAATATTAAATCAAAAATTCCAGAAATGATTTATAAACTTTATATTGTGCACCATTGTGGGTAATCTCTTTCTCCATTCTATCTAAGATATGAATCATCCTTTTATCCAGTGTTTCCATGATGTACATACTACATGTCCTTTAGTTACACAGTAGCCATCTCTTTTCAGTTTGAGATAAATTGACCACATTTACATAACATTTCTTACACTATATTGCTATAATTGTTCTATCTTATTAGTTATTGCTGTTATTTGCCTAATATATAAATTAAAATTTATCATAAGTATCTATGCTTAGGAAAAAGCATAGTATATTACACTTTGATACTATCAGCAAATTCAGGCATCCATTTGGGTCTCAGAATATATCTGCTGTAGATAAGGAGGTCTACTATACATTTTGAATATTGTACACTTCATATTGTCTGTTATAAATAAACTCAAGCATAAATGGCCTCCAAATGCTTTTCTGTCACATGCACAAATACTATAAATAATGATGTAAAAATAGTTCTTTATATTTTCAGGTGCTTCAAAAAACTGTATTAAAGAGTTTTATCTATGGATGATTACAGATATTACTGATCAACTACTAAATTCATGCTAATGATAACACTATATTTAAGTATCACTAAGAAGCAGAGCAGTTTTCTCTAGTCATCACTTGAGAATTACTACTTTCTCTTAATAATATTACAAAAATAATATCACAAAATTGTACAACTTATGATTTAGTATAGACGTGCATGGGATTTGCTATCTGCTTTTGTTTTCTATGGCTAAGTGAAATCCTAAAATCTTGGAGCATGCTATGGCAGTGAAAATTCTTTGGCACTCCTCTATTGACCCTTTTTGAATCTAGGTGACTACTTCAACCAATCTAAAGTGGCAAAAATATAATGTTGTGTGACTTCTGCTGTGAGACTTAAAGGCCAAGAAGCTTCATTATGGTCCTTTGGAACACCTACTCGTGGAACTCTGAGCTGCCATGTAAGCCTTGACCTCATGATGCTGAAGTAACTTGTGGGTGTTCTGTCTGGCTGCTCCAGTTGAGCCTAGCATTTCATTTATAGTGCCAAGTCAGTTTTCTGCTACTTTGACAGAATACCTGAGATGGAGTAATTCATAAGGAAAGGAGTTGTACTCGGGGCTCTAGAGACTAGAAAGGCCAAGAATATGTTGCCAGCATCTTGAGCTGCACCATCCTATTACAAAAATCCTAAGGCACATGCCTGACTTAGGTTCCCAACAAACCAGATTCAGTCACTTGTCCCAAAAGAAAGTTACTTAGAAAACTTGATGGTGAAGTAGGAAAGGAATTTTTGCTCAGTGTGGCTGCACTGGGAAGATAAATCAAAGGGCTTTCTTTGGGGTGTCAACAGTGCTTTGTGGTTATATAGAAAAAGAAATGAAGGCAGAGTCCAGGGGGGTTGCACAGCTAGGGATCTTGGTCAGATCCTTGTAGGAGCACTATCCATACCTTCAATCCCTCTGTTCCATCTTTCCCCATTCTATGCTAATAGACTGTGTTCTTGTCAGAGAGCACCCCTTTGTTTGTGACCTTTGGACCTGATTGGTCCAAGAGTGCATATAAGCTTTTGTAGTTTCTGGAATAAACGGTGTTTTCTGCATCTCGCTCCGATGTTTCTGCATCTCACTGGGGCAGAGCAGATTCTTTACCTATACTCCGGGGCCTAGGGAGATTGGCTCACAAATCGCCACCATCCTGAGAGACCCCATATCGTCTTCCTTCCTGGGGATCCCTTCCTCATCTCTCTGGACCCCAACTCCTGGAGCAGGACTCATGAGGCACCCCCAACCCCAACCTCCTTTTAAGTGATAGATCCTATTCTGGTTGGTCATTATCCAGGAATTGGTCTGTCTTATTAGCACTGAGGAAATTGCTGCTGCTTTAGGGTCAATTTCAATTTCCCTTGCAGGATGTTTAGCTATCAGACCTGTGATCCTGGAACTTAAGATGAACTGAGAGAAAGAATGACTCAGAAAACAACAGGTCTGGGAGAGACAAAATGAAGTCATTTAGGTTAATAATTGGATCCTCCTTCAATCCCATGTGCAAGACAGAAGGTCAAGCCAATGTGCAAGACAGAGCAAGAGGAAGAGGCTAACTCATCCTTTATCAGAAACCCATTCTCATACTGTTATTAATCCATTTATGAGGGCTCTGCCTCTTAAAGGTCTCGCTTATTAATATCATCTCAATGGCAATTAAATTTCAACATAAGTTTGAGAGGAGACATTCAAACTATAACATTCTGCCCTGGCACCCAAAACTCAAGTTTTCTTACATATAAAATGCATTCATTCTATCCCAATTTTAACTCATTTCAGCAACAACCCAAAAGTTCAAAGCCCAGAATCTCATCTAAATCTGTGGAGAGCAAGCTATGCTCTCTTTTGAGTTTCTTCATGATGCCTAGTTCTGAGTTACTCCATTTTATAAAGCAGCAGTTTATCAGGAACTACTCTATTTTGAGTATGGATGCTAATGCAGAAAGATTTGGTAGCTTATCTGGATAAATAGAAAACTGTTATATGTTGGACATAAAGAACTTACCAAAAAGTATAACCTCCAGCTATGCAGCACAATCTGATAAATTAATTGTGCTAATAAAAATGACCACTTGTGAGCTGGGGATATAGCTCAGTTGGTAGAGTGCTTGCCTTGCATGCATAAGGCCCTGGGTTCAATTCCCAGTACAACAACAAAAAACGACCACTTGTGAATTTATTGAATTAAATCAGAAGAATATGGATGCATGGATATATCTAATCTATACCAGGGAAATCAGGCTACTGAATGTGCAATCCCATCCCCTGAAACACATAAAATGCAAAGTATCAAAGACAGTGGTACAGCATCACATGCCAACTTCTTATCTTATTGGATTATCCAGTGAATGTGTGGAGGCGGGGAAAGCCTGACTGTCCCTGGGCTTCAGCTCAGCTCCATCTCCCTGCTTGAAGTGGCCCACTTTGAAGCTGCCTGCATTTGGACCTTGAACTGGATAGCTCTTCACCCCAAACAGCTTTGAACTCAAGTTCTTTCTTTTCAACAGATTGTTAATCTAATCTGACCATCTCCAGTGGATCTTTCATATATGTGTCTGCTTTTTGCTCTTTGCCTTTGTTCCAGTGCAGACTCTTTAAACCTTCTTTTAACCCTGTTAATTCTTTTTTAACTTTTCTGTAATATTTTCTGCATATTACAAAATATATATATGTATACATTCAACAATATAGAATATATATATTATATATGTATATATATAATTATGTAAAGTCTGATGTGTGACTTGAGTGTGATAGGTATTAGTAATAAGACTGGAATGGAATAAAAGAAATTGTAATTGCCTCAGTCATGACATGAAGTGAAACATGAGCATTTTTGGTGAATTAAAGCTGATGGAAGTGGTGTAGCTTGTGAATTTATTGTTATTAAATAAGTTCTGACATGTGGATAGACCCAAATGTGTCCAGTCTATACTGATGGCAGAGTTCACTCATGACAAAATCATACAAGGATGAAATTCAAGGCATACTTCATCCCATAGCAAATTACTCCCCCCCCAGTTGCAAGAATATAGAACTAACAAGTTGCATGCTTCCAGAAATAGAGTAGTGGGACAAGTATAGGATAAATATTCCCATTCCAAAAGGGATAAAAAAGCATAAGGAAGGAGTAAGTGGTCCCAAGGAAGTCCAAAACCCAACAGGGAAATGAGCATGAGCTCTTAAATCTCCTGAATAATCTCCTTTGTCTCCTGGTCCTGCCTCCTGGGCATGCTAAGATGAGGGTTAGATCATGGAGGTTTCAGGCAGTTTCCCCCCAACATGGCTTTGCTGGGATCAATTCACCCAGTGGCACCTGGGGTTGAAGCCTTATGCTGCAGCTCCCCCAGGCCAATGCTGCAAGCTGGTAGCTTTACAGTTCTGGAGTTTGGCGTGGCCTGGCTGCTGAGGCTCCCCTAGATATTGTCTTAGTGGAGATTCTCTGTTGCTTGGCATTTCTGCCCACCGTTGGCCTCACAGATCCCCTTAGGGCTCTCTTTAGTGGCTCTGGCCCTGAAGCAAAATTCTGCCTGGGACTCCATACTGTCCACTGCATCCCCTGGAGTCTAGCTGGAAAGAACCCTGCCTCCAGAGCTCTGGCATTTTGTGTGTGGAGAGAATTAGCACCACATGAACGCCTCCAAGGCTTAGAACTTTACCTTTCAGAGCAGTGAGAAAAGCCACACCTGCCCACTTCAGCCCAGACTGTATGACTTAGGAACGCTAGGAGGAATGCATGATTCCAAGGTGGTCCTAGGCAGCAAGGTTGCATGGGCTTCCTAAGCTCAAGCCCCCTAGCCAGTCTGCCCTCCTAGAGCTCTGGGCCTTGATAAGAAGGGCAGCCTTGAAGGTCCCTGCAGTGTCTTTGGGATTATTCTCCCATTGTCCTGATGATCCCTTCTGTCAGCAGTGGTTGCTTTGCCCACTCTTGCTTTGTTCTACTGAACATGGCTTTTTACTCTTTACATTACCAGGCTATGAATTTTCCAAATCTGTTCATTCTGCTTCTCATTGAATTATAAATTTCATCTTTAAATCATCTCTTCCATGTAACTGTAAAAGTTAAAAGCATCCCTGCAGCTCCTTAAATATTTTGCTTTTATCAGAAATTCATTTCCATGATAACTAACCTACTCCTGTAGTAACAGCATTAATACACTCATGAAGTTAAAGCCCTCCCGACCCAAACACCTCTTAAAAGTCCTACTTCTTAATATCATCATAATAGGACTTAAATTGCAGCATGGATTTTGGAGAGGATATGCAAACCACTAGCAGGTTCCAAACCCTTCAGACCAGGATATCTGCCAGTTGAATATCTCCATGTAGTGACTGGTGAGGCTCCATGGAACAGAAGAATCATCCAGGAAAGATTGCCAAAATTCCTGAACCTGAAAATCATGAGATAAAATCTAACAACTGTTCTTTAAAGATGCTATGTCTGGAGATTTTTTTAATATAGCCATGAATTAGTAATTAATTAGCAAGGGATTACCAGAACAGAATTTGATACCAGGCAGAGGGACACCACTCTAACTCAAGCCTACAAAGAGTGGGCATTGACTTTTTGAGTACCAGTAGCCAAATGACAGAAGAATCTTCAGAAGACTGAGACTAAGAGCTTGAAGACTATGAGTAAAATGTTATGGTAGGATAGAAAATTTTTTTAAAAAAAGGATGAGCCACACTAAATGAAGGCAAAAAACTTAAACCACCACAGATAGTAATGTAGGAAATAGAAATTTTATCTGATGAACTAGTGAAGCTAGTTAAGAAAACTTCCTGACACACTGTCAAACATTAACTAGTTTCTTTTACTAGTCATATATGATAAAGTATGGGTAGTAAGAGAGCACCTAATAAAAGGAACTATTTGAGTTTCAATCAGAATTTGGATGAGAGATTTTTTAAAAACTGGGGCCTAAAAGTAGACTATTTCTCATCCGCCATCTCTCTAGAAAATGAACAATCACAAGGAGTGGCCTAAGTGCAAAAAGGCAACTCATACCATAAGAGTGTGACAAATTTTGTTCTAACAAGCATCAGATTCTATTTTATGACTTGAGCTTATTTGATAAGCACTGACACCATTGGAGGACAAAAATTTAGGTAACAAATTTTATAGCAACAATGTCCCTCTGGAAACCTTCTCAAGGCAGCAGGGATAAAGAAATTTGTCTCTTGTTTCTTTTGATGATCACACGACCAAGAAAAAAATGATAGAAAATCATCATCTTTTTCACTACCTCTTTGGGAGAAGATGGATTATACCAAGTAAATGTCCAAATGAAAAGGCAAATAAGTATTCAAATTGCATGTAATCAAGAATAGCTAAAATGTGTTCCCCAGCTTCGATGAATCAACAAGCTGATGAGTTGGGATAAGATGGTTACATCCTGTTCTGTTTGCTCTGTTCTGAAGACTGCCTTATTTAACCTAGGGCAAATAGGCCAAATACCTTCAGAAGTTAGCATGGCAGTGGAAAAGTTTGAAGTTAATAGATCCTGTGTCTAAAACAACCAGAATGGTATGGTCTTTGGTCTGAACAATGCCTGCCTTACCTTCAGAACTCCTAATTGAAACACTCTAACTTTGCAAATATTTTTTTTTTGTCTAAATATGATAGCTGTTGGATTATTATCTTTGAGTTCAAAATTCACCTTAACAAACATCTGTCACAGAGACAGGCTTCTGACTATAGAAGCCCTATTATTATTTGTTCAAATTACCAAACAGAGGAGTTCTTCTTGGATGAAATATGAGCATACACTCAAATTTAGAGTGAAAGTTGTTCTTTGGTAAGGGCTATTAATCAGCTTTTCTTCACTGTGACCAAAATACCCAACAAGAACAATTTAGAGGAGGAAAATTTCATCTGGGGCTCACGGCTTTAGAAGTTTCAGTCTGTGGTTGGTCAACTCCATTGCTCTGGGCCCAAGATGAAGCAGAAGAGCATGGCAGAGGAAAGTTACTCAGGAATGGTATCCAGGAAGCAGAGAAAGAAAGGGGAAGGGGCTACAGGGCAGATGAACCCTTCCAGGGCACACTCCCCTGGACCCATCTCCTCCAGTGACCACCGGGTTAATCCATTCAAACTAGGATGGGCTAATTAGGTTACAGCTATCATAACCTAATCATTTCACTTTCTGCATCATTGACATAGTAGCTTGAAGGATATCTTATATTCAAATCATAACAGGCTGCACTCAGAAAAAGAACAGGAAGACTTTCACCATCTAAAGCTATGTCACTAATACACTCATAAATTGTCAGGATTTGCTAGACCTGCATTGACAGCTGTGAAGGAAGGTGTCTAGAGAACAGAGCATACTCTCAGGTCACTTCTGTCTGCACAGCTGATGTACTTCTCCCCTTTCTTCTTCTCATCCCTCAACTCCTATTTTATGCAACAAAGAGTTTTCACTTTAGAATGGCCTGTTACCATGAGAAGTACACTTCTGTCTATCTTCTCTGAGCTCTGTTCCTGTGGGGTTTGCCTCACTCCTACCCTGGCAGCTTTGCTTTGCACAGCTTCTGTGCAGATATTCACTGCTTCATTCATCTTCCTACAGTCACTTGAGTACTTGAGTCCTTGGATCACATTTGTCTGCTAGTATAGGAGAAAGTGGAGTTAGTAGGGTTTTCTTCTTTGCCTTTCAGTGATATATAGGAGGAGAGGATAGAAATTGTTATCTCATGATGTGTTCTCATCTAACTTTTCTTTTACTGTCCAAAATGTTGGGTGAATTGTCTACAAAATTGCAAAGAAACTCATTTCTGCAGAGACTCACTCTGGGGAGTCCTCAAACAAGTACAGATTTTGGACTATTGGAGGTCATGGCTAACCCACAGCCATGTCTGAAGTGTACAAAAAAAACTGGATAAAGCCATGAGGGACTGTTTACAAAAAATAAAGGGATCCTGGTGATCTAATGATGACAAATTGAAGAAAAAAATAATAAGTGATAAATCAGAAAAATAAGCATTGAGAAGAATCTAGGCAATTATTAAATCACTGAGTTCCAATGGTGTAGTGAGTCAAGAAATTACTATGTGATTGGTTAAGAAAGTTCAGTGTCACTTTAATATACAGCATTCCTGTGTCTGCTTACAGTATCCGTTCAACTACAAAAGCAGATCAAATAATGTAGATTCCAATTAGAAGCTCCCTAGGATTGTTATACTTTAAAGCATCAAGGGTTCAGAAGGATAATTTGATAAACTGGGAACACTAGATGCTTCCAGCCCTATTGATTGCTCTAACACATCCACAAGTCGTTACCCAGTCCTCAAAATAAATATTCCTTCCTAATAAGGGAGGATGTCAGAAGCCTGTTTCTCAACCCAAACACAGATAGGTTTAAAGGAAAATATTTTTCCTTTAAAAGATGTGAAATTTGTGATACTTTCAAGAAATTAGAATGGTTGGAAATATCTGTCAAATAGTTGGATGGGAGCAGTTCTTTGTAGAATTTGAGATGCAAGAATAAGAGTGATTTGGGGAAATCTATGGGCAATTTATGAACATGTTTGGGGTAAAACCTGAACTTTTAGATTCATAGAATTTTAATAATCATTTTTTAAATAAAGTGTTAGTAAAGTAAAAGCAAAGCAAAAAGGCCAAAAAGAGAAACTGAACTTTTGATATAGGTTGCTTTTTACTAAAATTCAATTCAGGTGGTTTATTTAACAAGATGCAGTCTATAAAAAGTTGGAGAATGTTTACTCTGAACATGTAATTATTTTCTCCTGGTAACATTTGTACCCCTAGGGGAATGCTGTCAGGCTTGCTGAATGAAGAAAATCTACCTCAGCCAAGAAAACTGGAATTTTTATGAGTATTTTTCAAGTGCTGCCAAATTGTTTACAGTCCTTGGGATGTAAATAGCTTACCTCTTAGAGACACAGCATTACCCTCTGACACAAACCATGGGTTCATGTATTGGGGTTCATTTTCTCTATCACTTTATTGCTTAGTTCTTTTTCTGCTTGGGGGAAAAATGGAATCCGTTTCATTTTTTTTCCGTTTTTATTATGAAAAATTTTTTACATACATAAAGTAGAGAGAAACACATAATAAACTAAGGCCTAGCTTCAACAACACCCAACTCCTGAACGGTTTTGCCTCTGCACCCCTCAACATGCCACTGTGTGGGTGGGTCGTATTTTATGGCACCTATTCCATTGTTGGGATATTTCCTCTTTTGCTAGCAGGCAATAAATAGTGCTTCGATAAATAGTTTTTATAAATGACTTATTTCGTATGTTTTCTGAGAGATAAATGCTTTGACTTAGGATTTGTTTGTCAAAGGGTAAAAGCTATTGCAATTTTCATAGATATAGTGGATGATTCAGAAACATGACCTCAATATTCTTCTCTCTATATTTTCATGCCCTTGCCATGTGGTAGTCATTCACTTACCCATCTGTCACTCAAGAGCAGCTACACAAACATTGCTTTGACCATCTAAACACCACTGGGCATTAGTCCAGTGCCCCAAACATAATAGATGTGCCATAAATACTTGTTAGACTGAAATAAACTGAGATCACTGTTAACCTACTTAAGACTACCCACATTAATGCCAGTAATATCGAAATAAATTCACATAACTTTGAGATCTTACTAAAAAACAAGATTCCCCATTGAAACATTCTTATAGATTTTAAAGACATTCTCTCATTTTGTTTACACAGTAATACTAAAGAAGGCAGGTTAGGAAATATAGTATAAGAAAGACTCTAACTAATTATTTAGTGACTCTGATTTCATAGTTAAAATAATTTGATATTGATATCATAGAAGACATAGAAAAGGAGCACACAGGGATGAAAATGGATTCTTCAGTAGGATTAATTTTTAACAAGGTTGATTTTACAAACTGAAGGATGGGGAGCATTTTTTAAACCACTTTCTCAGGACCCCTTTCTGAGTCCATTTGTAAGTGGACATAATAATTTCTCAGGATAGTTTACATCTGTCTATTCCATGTCTCCATCATTAGTTACTCTTAGGTACTTGGCTCTTTTATAAAACACATCCAAAGTTACAAATAATTTAGTCTCAATATCAGTGGTACATAGTAATGTCACACATTTAACCCAAGATGATGCATGCTTTGCACAGTGTAGTGAAGTCAGGTCAGAAGTGCCTGGCTTCAACTTCTTGCTCCTCACCTTAGCAGTGTGGTCTTGGGCTTTCTGCGTCACTTCTCAAACTCTTAGTTTCCCCATCTAGAAAAATGGCCATAATGTGAAGCTTTACCTGTAGCTGCCCAGGACAGCACTTGGAAAACACTAAGTGTTCAATAACTGTAGGTGACTTTTCCTATTCTTTCTGTAAATGATGATTACCCTATTAATCAGGGATTAATAAACATTGGAAAATTCAGCTCAGCAGGTTGTAGGGTTAAAAAAAAACATAGATTTAGGAGATGGACTCTGGTTTTAACTTCTTGGACTTGGGCAGGTTGCTTACCCTCTTTGAGCCTGTTTTCTCATCAGTAAAATGGGGATATGGAGGCTAGGCACACATCTGTAATCCCAGTGGCTTGGGAGGCTGAGGCAGGAGGATCTCAAGTTCAAAGCCAGCCTCAGCAACTAAGTGAGGCCCTAAGCAACTCAGCAAGACACATTATCTGTAAATAAAAAAATAAATAAAAAGGGCTGTGGATGTGGCTCAGTGGTTAAGCGCCCCTGGGTTCAATCCCCAGTATAAAAAAAAGTGAGGGGGATATGGAGACAAATAAAAGCACCTCACACCATGACTGGCACAGAGTAAGTAATAAATGCTAGATTGATTTTTTTCCTTTCTTTAAAATTACAGTACTTGAAATTTATAGCTAACTATATGAGTTTAATAGGATACTTGAAAACTAAAAACGAACCTGCTATGGTTGGTTTTCCCTGAGCTGCTGTCACTGACTGATGAAATAAGAAAAAAAAACTTAGAGCAGAAATTCCTGGTTCCCTGAACTCTGATAATGCTTCATGACATACTGATAGAATTTCATGTGATACATTTTTATTTTATATTCATCAGTAAATTGTTTCACAGTCCAGGAAATGTTCTCATTGTATAACCACCTCAGGGCTTAGCATCTACTTATAAAATTTCACTGTTATTTTTTTTGCCAGCAACATGATGGGGTAATCAAGAGAAGAAAAGGAAAGAAGTAAGCCTGAGGGGTTCCCCAGGGAGAGGACAATGCATACAGGAACTGAAACCTGGCCAGAATTTGGCTGAGAAACAAAATTCTGGGTTATTTTGTCTTTTTGTCATTGACACCATTGCCAGTCAGGGCAATGCAGCATGCAATGAATGCTGGAATGAAATGGAAACACCTCTTTTAGGACTCAGGGAATAAGCACTGGATAAATGAATATATTCAGCAGAAAGAAATGAGGTCTTTCAGGACAAAACATGTGACCAAACACAGAGGATCTAAAGATTCCTAAGTTCATCCTAACAATGCATTTCAGTGCATTTGGGACTATGAAGTGCTATTCTAATGACTCCTCTTAGGACTCACCAAGGTCAAGGGGAAGAAGTCTGACTGCATGCACCCCCTCTGCCAAAGGACCCAAGACTAAAATGATGATCAATTGTGAGAAAATGGCTTTGCCATCATAAAATAAAATCATAATAACATAATAAATTTATATATAACATCATACATGGCTTTATATATATATATATATGGTTTATTTAATGTGATAGAATCTTAATTACATTTTCTCTCTCCTTTCTCTCACAAATGATATGTCATATCCAGTCTTTGTATGCCCTGAAATTCAAATCAAGACTAGGTGAACTGGTAAATCCCTTCATAATTTATTTTTAAATTAAAGATCTTCAGGGTTTTCTTTTTTTTTTAGGATTGGCTAGTCCTGAGTATCTAAATTTACTAACACAAGTGTTTCTGCATAGTATCAACCAAAATCTGACATAGAAAAACACACATTGTCATGGGGTCATTTATTGTCAGTTTTCCTATCAGCCACTCTACCTTCCTCTCCAAATTTACTGACTATAGGGTTATGGAGATGCGTTGTTGAAACCCTCTCATCCATTTCTTCCTTTTCACTTCTTATGGAACTCAAATTCTGGTAAAGTACCCAATGATTCCCCCATGTGCCTGTATTAGTCAGCGTTCTCCAGAGAATCAGAAGCAATAGAATATACACAGAGAAAGAGAAGTTAATTTTAAAAAATAGGATCACGTGATTGGTGGGGATTGCCACATCTGAACTGGGAAAACCAGCAGGTTAGAATTTAGGTGAGAGTTGCTGCAGTCCTAAGACTGAAATCTGTAGAGGAAGGGGCCTGTGGAGGGATTCTATGTTGTCATCTTGAGAAAGCTTGGAGAAAGCTCAGTGTCCACTCTTAAAGCCTGTCAATACTTGGCAGAGGCCCATCCACATTTGAGAGAATAATCTGCTTTACTCTAAGTCTATCAGTCACTAAGTGTGAATCATTATAAAAACTACTTTTAAAGTATTACCTACACTGGTATTTAACCAAACAATGGCGCACCATAGCCTAGCCAATTTGACATGGGAAATTCATCACCACACAACCCACGTACCTCACAGAAGCTGAGACCTTCTGGCTCAAGGTTGGACCCTGACTCTGCTAACACAGTTTTCTCATCTCTTTTCCAGTAGTTGCTTTAGAAGCCAGGTACAAGCCAATCGGGACTTGGAAATCCTCTGCTAGCTCTTTTTTTTTCAGTAATATTTATAAAAATGATCATGTGATCTTCATAATCTTCATAGATTGTATTGTAGTTTGACTGTTTGGCCCCTCTAAAACTCATGTTGAAATTTAATTTCCATGTGACAGTGTTGGAAAGCAGGACCTCTAAGAAGTGCTTAAGTCTTAAGAGGTTCACTCTTATTAATGAACTAATGCCATCATCATACTAGTGGGTTAGTTGCCAGAAGAGGGTCTCATCCCCTCTTGGTCTCTCTCATTCCTTTTTGGTTTTATTTATTGTTTGTTTGCTTGCTTGCTTGCTTTGATCTTCTGCCACACAATGCCTGCCATTCAATGAAGTGACACACTTCCCTCACCAGTTGTAGCACCTTCATCTTGGACTTCTTAGATCCCAGAATTGTAAGTCAATAAATGTCTACTCACTATAAATTGCCCAGCCTATGGCATTCTGTTATGGCAGCACAAAATGGACTAACACAGGCTAAAAGAAATATTACTCCACAGTTAGTGCAGAGCTTTCCTCTGTCTCATGCTAAGAGTGAACAAAGGGAGCATTTTGCTTCAGTTGTTGCTAGTAGTCAACTTGATGCCTCATGAGAATTCAGCCTAAGAAGAAGCCAGGCAAGGTGGTGCACACCTGTAATCCCAGCGCTTTGGAGGCTGAGACAGGATAATCATGAGTTCAAAGCCAGCCTCAGCAACGATGAGGCACTAAGCAACTCAGTGAGACCCTGTCTCTACATAAAACACAAAATAGGGCTGGGGATGTGGCTCAGTGGATGAGTGCCCCTGAGTTCAATCCCTGGTACCAAAAGAGAGAGAGAGAGAAAGAGAATTCAGCCTGATAATAGCAGTTACTCCAAAGAATGGCAGAGAAATGGTGCCAGTATTTTATTTGGATGATTCCTGGAACCCATTCTCTCTGACTTTCTAAAATAGAATAAATATTTTTATTGTTTAAGCTAATGTGAATTATAGTATCTCTCAAGTACATGCAAAAACAACCTAACAGATTGTTTATAACAAAAGTTGTTAATAACTTTTTCAGATCCAAGGGAGGCTCTTTTGAGTGTAAGCCAAAAACTTTATCCAAATTCCAACTTGAATAAGTAGGTCAACATTAAGCATAGGAAAGTTCTCCAATATGATTAAAGAGATTCAAATATGAATATCGAACATTTGGAGAAGTTTGTATATTAGTCAACTTTCCATCACTATAATAAACATGCCTGATATAATCAACTTACAAACAGAAAAGGTTTGTTTTGGCCCACAATTTTGGAAGTTATGGTTTTTGGTTGCCCCTGTTCCCAGGGTGTTTTGAGGCAGCACGTCATGGTAGGAACATGTGACAGAACAAAACCTTTCATGCCATGGCCAGAAAGCAAAAAAGAAAGAAGGAGAAACTAGGGTCCCCTAATCCCCTTCAAGGGAATGCACTCAGTACCTAAGGACCTCTCAGTAAGCACCACCCGCAAATAGTGCCACCCTGGGAACTTTTAGAAGACAGTCAGTATCCAAACTATAGCAGCAAGCTTTCTTTTTATTTTCCAATGAACATAAATGAGGATACAGATTGTCCCAGCCTCTGTTATCTATCATCTTAGGGTGTGACAAGGAAATCTGCCTGAGTCAGTGATGAGATTGCTCCTGTAGACCTTCAACTACAAGAACATGACTGACAGGGGCCTGAGCTATTCACTCTGGAATTTATTTCTGGATTTGCCTCCCAAGGACTACTCCCCATCAATGACTGAGCTCCCAGGAGACACAAGTAGCTCATTTGATGATTTGATTTTAGCTTAAGGATCCCCAGAGAACTTTTCTGAGCCTTCTTCAACTGCACAACTGACTAGGAGACCTCCTCCCTCTGTCTCTCTGCCTTCACTGTACTATGATTTAATGACTCTCCAGACACATCTATGAAAATCTGGACTTTACTTCAATGAGCCAGGAAATAGAAAGAAAGAAACCAGAACTAATTATATTGTTTCAGTACTAGCAAAATACTTGGCTAAAGTCATACCTAGTCCTGGACTATTGGGTTACATAAGCCAGTAAACTTTTTTAAACTGATTTTTCTTAAACTGATTTAGGTTGATTTTTCAGTACCATGCAACTAAAAGTGTTTTAGATGACAGTTTTATCTCTAGTGGTAGTTGCTTTAGTAGATTTCCAGGTATTTTTCATTGTATGTGATGACTACAATTAGGTTTTGAATTTTGCAGGTCTTGAAAGGCTGGAAACAGTTATATTTTTTAGAAGAAAATTTCCACACAGAAAATATAAGTAATTTCACTTAAATAATACAAGTAAATGTACAATATTTCTCCTCTCTTTTAAAATTTTAATGCAAAGTCAAGGGGCATATGTTGTCCCTTTTTGTACAACTCATACTGGCTGAAGAGAGAACTGAATTTCAAGGTTTCAGAAATCAAGAGATCAGTGGTATGTTTTCTTTTGTTATATGGCCAGGCATAAATAGTACATGAACAACATTGGAGAAAGGACAAAATTCCTATCACTAAATCTCATCATTTATATTGTAACAAGTCTCAGCATTTTAAGAAAATATTTTAAAATGTTTTAAATATTTTAAGAAAATATTTTAAAATACTGGGTCTTTCAAAGTAGTCCTGATGGGAAGTTAAATAATTTCTAGTGAGGCTGCCATTTTTTTTCAGAAGGGTTTCAGAGTTTCTTTTGGAAACACCATGATAGCTTTTGACACATTATATTTTACTACTACCCATGACAACACATCTTCTAGTTAGCTTGGAATCCATTTATGGAAATATAAAAATATTTTTAACACTAAAAAAGTTTTAACAAATCTTCTATTTAGCTTGGAATCCATATATGGAAATATTCAAATATTTTTAACAACCAAGTTTTAGAAGAAGATGCTGAGTTCCCTATTATCATTTTTTATTAGAATTGAGATTACAAAGTCATGTGTAATTTTTTCCTATGATTTCAATTGAGACATGAATATTACATACCTCCCATCTTTTGGGAAAAAAAATTAATTGAAAGAACAAATCAATAATTAAATCCCTTTTACAGTCTATGAAAATGCCTACCTACCGTGAGAGATAATTTATCTGATTTTTGAAAGTTTTTCACCTTTAGAAACTTCCTAAAGGAAATTCATTTGTCCATAGGTGAGTGGTGAAGAATAGTAATCCACTGAATTCTAAACTTCCTCAAAGGTAATATGAGAAAGCAGGAAGTAGAAGGGGTAGTGTAAAAGAGGAAGTTGTTTGAATGGGGAAGGGAGAGTCTACCTAAAAAATAAAATTAAACATATATCCAAATTTTACTTGAGCTGTTCCCATGCTATAGGAAAAGGAAAGATTTTGAGTGCTTTGGCTGGGTAAAGGAGAGGGAGTTCTGTGAATGTAACTCCCAAGAAACTACATAACAGAACTCATTGAAACTGATTTTTATTAACTTAGAAATTCTCTCTTACTCTTTGCATTCTTGTATTCAGAAATAAGGTTTCTCATTACAGACCTTCTTCATAATTGAGATGACAGCTGGACCTTTTAAATACTATACAACATAGGTAGCTTCAAACTTCATACTCAGAGACTACTGCGTATTTTGTAGGGTCTAGGGAGCAAAGAGCAATTTTCCTTTTAACTGATAGAGAGCTGTAAGCACTGCTATCATTTGGATTTGAATATCTCCCAAAGGCCCATGTATTGAAGGTTTGGTGGCCAATCTGTACTACTGAGAGTTGATGGAATCTTTAGAAGGTAGAACATAGTGAAAGAACATTAGGTCATCGGGGGTGTGCTCTTGGATGGGAAATTAGAACTCCAGCCCCTTCTTGTCCCTCTCTTTGCTTCTCAGCTGCCATGAGGTGAATAGCATCTCTACCTTATGCTCCTGCCATAATATACTGTGCCACCACAGACCCAAAGGTAGTGGAGCCAATCTTGGACTGAAACTTCTAAAACAGTGTGACAAAATAAAACTTTCCACTTTTTAAGTTGATTTATTTCAAATATTTGTCACATAATGGAAAGCTAAAGTGATCATTTTCTCATATCTTCCAAAATATTTTTCCAAAAATATGTCAAGATTCTTCCTAAGAGTACAAGAAATTCCCTAAGAATTGTGATTTTGTGAGATATAGATATAGATATATACATATACACATACATAAAGAAATTAAACACACATACACACTTGCACACACAGCATATGGCCAAATTAGACTTGATTCCATTTAATGCAAAATAAATGAATAGATTTATAGAATATGGGCAATTGAGTTTGACATCATTGTATGACTTTCCCTTTGTGTGACCAGGAAGGAGTATATGGAGTAAGGAAAACAACTGGATGCTTTTTCTTAGTTAAAGAAAGAAAACTCAGTACAGTGACTTGTAGTTCCAAAATAGCACCTAAAACAAAATTTGTGTTTCTAAGTATTTGAATTATATTTTGTCAAAAAGAGTTCACATTTGGAATGGAACCACCATTTGACCCAGCTATCCCACTCCTCAGTTTTGTATCCAAAGAACTTAAAATCATACTACAGTGACGCAGCTACATTGATGTTTGTAACAGCTCAATTCACAATAGCCAAACTATGGAACCAACTTAGATGCCCTTCAACAGATAAATGGAAAAAGAAAATGTGGTACATATACACAATGGAATATTACTCAACCTTAAAGAAGAATGAAATTATGGCATTTGCAGGTAAATGGATGGAGCTGGAGAATATCATGCTAAGCGAAATAAGCCAATCCAAAAGAACCAAGGCCAAATGTTTTCTTTGATATACAGATGCTAATAAGGGAGGGGGCAGCTAGGGAAAAACAGAGGTACCTTGAATTAGACAGAGGGAAGTGAAGAGAGGGCAGGGGGTATAGGGGTAGGAATGATAGTAGAATGAATCGTACATTATTATCCTATGTACATGTATGATTACATAACAGTTGATTCTACATCATGTACAACCAGAAAAATGAGAAGTTATATTCCATTTATGTATAATATGTCAAAAATGCATTCTACTATCACGTATACCTAATTAGAACAAACTTAAAAATTGTTCACATTTTTCACAATTTCTATTCCAATGAAATCTTATTCCAGATGATCACTTATTCCATATTATTTCTTAATTTTCTGCTCTCTCAGTTGATTATTATATTTGATGTTTTAGCTTTAACAATGCCAAGAAAGTCTGCTACTGAACAGAATTCAGAAAATATAAATGACTTACACAAGGTCCCAATCAATTTATAACATATGTGAGAACAGAGCACAGATTTTTCTGATTTCTTTCCTAGCACTTGGTATCTAGCAACACCCTTTTTTCTAGTATTACTGTCCAGAGTCAAACACTACATCAAAATTGAATTACCTTTACAACTACATTCCTCTTTAAAATTAGCATTTCTAAGCTGGAAAATTCATTAGGTGTCCCTTTCAAATGAGAAAGAGATTCAAAGGATATAGATGGTTGTGGCATAATGGGTTGTGACATTCCTCTAGGTAGATGTACCAATGTTTTTCCTCTACCCTTACTGCACAAGACAGAATTCTAAAATAACCCCAGAATAACCTCTGCCTTTCCTTGTATAATTTTTTCCTCCCTTTGAGTGTAGGAAGTAAAAGTGATTGTGTTATGTTCTGTGGAAAGTTATGTGCTTATGTTACATTGTTGAGTGTAAGGAGAAAATATAATTGTATTAAGTTCTGTAGAGAGTGATACAATTATGTTATGGTCCCAAGTTTGACACCCTTAACCTTCAGATAGGGAGACTAATCAGTGGGGGCTAACTTTATCACATGAGCCTCTTAAAGCATAAAGTTTTCCCTGGCTGGTTTCAGAAGAAACAAAGAGAAAGACTAAAAACATGAAAAGAATTCCATGCATCTTCACTGCCTTTAAAGATGGGAGGGATGCCACATGGAAAGGACCAGGGAATGGTTTCTAAGAGCTGAGAGCAACTCCAGACCAACAGTTGGGAAACAAACAGTAACCTCTCTCAGAAAGCCACAAGAAATAAATTTCTGACTCCAACCTGAATGAGCTTAGAAGTGAATTCTTCCTTAGGTCTTCCAAATGAAAATACAACATGACTGACATTTTGATTGCAGCCTTGTCAAGAACCTCAGAAGAAAACTCAACCAAGCCTACCTGGATACTGACCTGCAGAACGATGAGATGTCAAATGTCATTTTAACATTTTGTTAAATGTGAACAAAAATATGTTGTGCCAATTGGACATGTTGGAATGAAGAATCAGTTATACACACTTTACTAGAGGTATTGAATAGTAGAACCAAATACATAAAACATATATTTCAGTGATGATCAAACAAATAATTAACAGCAAAACTGGATTCAGAGATGAAAACCAGCTAATTAGATGAAATTCCAAACCCTTCAGATCTGGAGAATCTGTACCTTAGCAAGTATTTCACATATTTGACAAAAATGTTAATATACATATGGCATGCTACCTCTGAGGAAGTGTTTGAAGCATACAGCTAATCATCCTTTAACATCCACCATGCAAGTGTTCAATGATATATTTCAAAGCTTTTGAATTCATTTATTTAGTTCTGATAACTACCTATTCAGCAGGAGCCTCCATTCATATAAAAAATATCCAGAGATCTTTATCAGGTCATAGTAATTCAAATGAACTGGTAAGAGGCAAACTCTCAAATGTTCATTATCTCTGTTGGGAAGCCATGAAAGAAAGTGATTTTAGAGATCTGTGAACCAAGCTCATTATTTCCCAGGCTCAGCTGTCATTCCCACTGGTTCATGGCAAGAAGTTCATTCAAGAAGATAAAGCTGTACTTTCATTCATCCATTATTTTGCAGTAATTTGTTCGATTGCTCATCGATGTACAAGTGTGGTACTGTCTATAATTCTACTGTGCGCCTTCCAGACTCCAGAGGCTTCTCAGAATTGGATAAGGTAGCCCATGTCTTCCCTTTTATAATCCAATGGCTATTCTAATTAACTTTTTTAAATTTTAATAAACTGTACATAATATAAAATTATCATTCTAAACACTTTAAATACATAGTTTAATAGTGTTAAGCATATTTACACTGTTGTGCAGCCAATCTCCATCATTTGTCATCTTTTTTGGGGGGGGATTGGTACCAGGGATTGAACTCAGGGGCACTTGACTACTGTGCCACATCCCAGCCCTATTTTGTATTTTATTTAGAGACAGGGGCTCACTGAGTTGCCTATTGTCTCACTTTTGC
This sequence comes from Xerus rutilus, assembly GCA_028644305.1. Taxonomy (NCBI): domain Eukaryota; kingdom Metazoa; phylum Chordata; class Mammalia; order Rodentia; family Sciuridae; genus Xerus; species Xerus rutilus. The sequence goes on along the minus strand of CM053402.1, from coordinate 135,563,285 downwards.
TGAGGCTGGCTTTGAACTCGCGTTCCTCCTGCCTCAGCCTCCCAAGCCTCTGGGATTACAGGCATGTGCCATAGCGCCCAGCCATCACTCATCAACTTGCAAAATTAAAACTCTGTACCCATTAAACTCCTCATTGTCTTCTACACTCAGTCCCTGGCTGCCACCATCCTACTTTCTATCTCAATGAATCTGACTCCTTAGGTACTTCATATACGTGGAATCACACAGCGTTGGTCATTTGTGACTGGCTTGTTTCCCTTAGCATAATGTCTCTAAGATTCATTCATGTTCTTACACGTGTCAGAAACTCTTTCCTTCTTATAACTGAAAAGGCGTCTATTGAATGTATATACTACACTGTGTTTATCTTAAGTTCAGCTATTGTGAATAATGCTGCTCTGAGCAGGGCAGATGTAATAAATACCTTAACTTCTTAACTAGTGTTTAATGGCCTGTCTCACATGTTGGGAGTTTCTTGAGTATTTCACTCAGCATATATTTCCAGGATTTAGCCTAGAATATTGTATCTGCTCAATATATAAGTTGGAAAAAATAAATGTTAAAATTTTTGGTAGGCCCTGAGAATTAGGTTATGAAAGAGCATTTCATTTGCCCTCAAACTGTTCAGTCTCTAAGAATACACACTAAACAAGAATTTCATTAGCATAAGTGTGATATTTCCTATGCAAGAACTATGAAAAGGGTACTGAAGCTTCGTTTAATAATGAAGAGATTATAAGAAATGGTAAACAGAGGTCAGTCAGTTAAAGGAAGGCAGGACAGGAAGAAGAGATAGCATGAATACATTGGAGTCCTAGAAATATGTATAGTTCAGTAAGTCCAGACAGAGTGAGGAATGAAACTAGAGAGAAGCAAAAGGAAGGTCATAAAGGTTTCAGCAAGCACTGAGGAAGAACTTGGACTCTGTTCTTAGGATTATTGGGAGCCAATGAGGAATTCTGAGCAGGGATACTCCATAAAAACACCATCTGGTGTTCACGGTGATAAGCTGATTAAGTTACCAAAGCTCGTAAATTTGGACAACAAAGGAGAGGGACTACTGTAGCAGAAAGACAATGATTATCAGGAGTCAGGGACCAAGAAATATGCAGAAAATCAGGCTATTTGTAGGTGAGATTGGCATCTATAGTTTGGCTCTAACCTATGCACTATTTTAAAGTCAGGCTTCCTTTCTAAGAACGCTTCAGAGAGCAAAGAAAGATTCCAATCTGACAGAAGAGGCAGGAACTCAGGCTCAAAAGAAAATAAAATTAGTCTTGCTACTGGAACTGAATGAAGTACAAGGTAGGTGAAGGTGACTGTCCTTGGGAACCAAGTAGAACTAAGGCTGATTCTAGGACCACACTCCTAGCAAAGCTGACTAGGGTAATCCCTCTTATCTGCAGTTTCACTTTTTGCAGCTTCAGTGACCCATGGTGAACAGTGGTCTGAAAATATTAAATAGAAATTTGAGAAATAAATAATTCATAAGTTTTACATTGTGCACTATTCTGAGGGCTGTATGAAATCTTGTGCTGTCCATCCCTCTCCATCCTACCAGGGGCAAGAATCATCCCTTTGTCCAGCATATCCACAATGCATATGCTACACACCCCTTAGTCCCTCAGTAGCCATCCTAACTAGAGATCGGCCATCACACTACTTGTGTTCATGTAACCTTTATTTTACTAAATAATGGTCTCGATTTGCAAAAGTAGTGATGCAATGAAGTTGTGCCGAGGAGAAGTTGTAAAGTGCTTTCTCCATATGAAAATGAAACAACTCTAAAGAGGACAGGAAAAAATCATACACTCAGGTTGCTAGACTCTACAGTACAATGAGATATTTTGAGAGACAATGCTTGCATATTTTATATTACAGTATATTGTTCTATTTTTATTAGTCTCTATTGATCTTTCACTGTGCCTAATTTATAAATTAAACTTTATCACAAGTAGAAAAAGATATAATATATAGAGTTTGCTATTATCAAAGGTTTTAGACATCTACTGGGGTCTTAGAGCATATGGAACACAGGAGGAACAACTGTATGAAATCAGGGTTATGTACATCTTCTCCAAGTATATTAGTGACCTTCTGCTGGTTAGCAAACTATCCCAAAATTAGTGGCTTAAAACAACTACTATTTATTTAACCTCATTCTGTAGGTCTACAGAGGCTTTTCTTCTACTGACCTCACTGGATCTACTCTTAAGTCAACATCTGTGGCCAGTCTTCTAAGCATCTCTGCCTCTGGCTTGTGTGGATTCAGGTTAGACCATATGCCTCTCATCATTCTAAAGGTTAAACCAAGTTTATTGTAGTGACAGCTTGTGATCTCAAGTCAGAAAGAAATAAAGTCTCTTGACACCCAGCCTCAGAACTTCTTTTTTCCACCTTATAGTGTCTAGAGCAAGTCTGAAGTCCAGTCCAAATTCAAAGGGTCAAGAAATGGAGAACATCATATTGATGGAAGAGGCTGCAGAATCTCATTGCAAAGGCATAGAAAAAGGAAAGAGAAGAATTTGTTGCCATTTTTTAAAAATCTTCCACATTAAGAGAAAAATAGCTCTAGATGTAGATAAATGAGATATTTTTAAGTGGGAATAGATGAAGAACAGAAAGTCAGGCAGTCTAATCCAGACAAACCCTATCTGCATCTTGGGCTTGCCCAATTCAAATATGCAATAAGTAGCCAGCCATACAGTACAAACTGAAGGATATTTATAGTCCTATCTAGCTCTAAATATCATTCTATTGAGCATCATTCTTTTCAGAGATTTAAGGGCTATATACAAAGCTTTTTATAATGGAAAATTTTTATTATTGCCATAAAAATATCCTTGGAAGAAATATAATACTGAAAGACTAACCATGGTGCTGATCCTTAATCAAACCTGGAAAGAACACACAAATATTAATGTAGTCTTGGAATAGAGTCCAGCATGTACAAAAGGGAAGCCTGTAAAAATTTGTCAATATTGTTTATAGAAAATACACCTTTTGGTAATTTGTGCCTGATTTTGATTATATTACCAGTTTTTCTAATTGAGCTTGGTAAAAGTCTGGTTTAGCTGTATGACTAATGGATTATAAAAGGTTCTTCTTTGTATAAGACTGTGATTTCTTGGAAATCAAGGTTATCTTCCATATAGCTTGACTTATTATCAAATGACCAAGCTTAGTTTGTAACTTGACCCTCACTAAGGTTTGCCTAAGTGTCTTTCTTCTGCTTCACCATAACTTTCTCCATAATTGAAGCTTTGGATGAATATTACTTTGTAGTCTCGTGGATCTTTTTCAACAATTTGAACACTTGTGTTTAACACTATTAGCATAATTTATCCACAAAGTGTTTCACCAGCCCTTGTCTTTGAACTTGACCACATGAGTTGCATTAGGTAGTGACATGTAGACAAAAGTAACAATGTCCCACTCTGAACAAAGGATTTAAGATTCTTTGTTTATTTCTGGTTACCATCTTATACCTCTGCCAGTGTCATGAGATTCCTATTTAGCTAGGTTGCTTCTGTTTTTTATACATAGACATAAGATAGAACATACATGGAGTCTGGATATCTAAGACCAACAGCTTGAAGCAGAACCACTCTGTCAAATCCAGACTATGTCAGCCAACCCCTGACAAGTTTTATATCCATGATAATACTTCATTATTTTTTTAAGCTCCTGAGTTTTTCTGATGGCTTGCTAAGAAGTATTGTACTACAATACAATACAATACAATACAATACAATACAATACAATACAATACAATACAATACAATACCAGCCAAAATGAAGAAGTTAAATGCTTATAAAAGTACTGGAAGAACTGGAAAGTCACTGAGATTTTTTTTAATTTATTTTTTAAAACAAAAGAATGCATTTCAAGTCATAGTACACATTTGGAGCATAAGTTTTCATTTCTCTGATTGTAAACAAGATAGAGTCACACCATTTGTGTCTTCACACATGTACCTAGGGTAGTGATGTCTATCTCATTCCACTATCTTTGCTACCCCTTTACCTCCTCCCTTCCTGTACCTTCCCTTTGTCCTATCCAAAGTTCCTCTGTTTATCCCATGCTCCCCACCCCTACTCCCATTATGGATCAGTATCCACTAATCAGAGAGAACATTCAGCCTTTGGTTTTTGGGTATTGACTTACTTCACCTAGCATGATGTTCTTCAATTCCATCCATTTACCTGCAAATGCCATAATTTTATTCTCTTTTATTGCTGAATAATATTCCATTGTGTATATACCACAGTTTCTTTATCCATTCATCTAGTGAAGGGCATCTAGGTTGCTTCCACAGTTTAGCAATTGTGAATTGTGCTGCTATAAACATTGAAGTGGCTGTATTACTGTAGTATGTTGTTTTTAAGTCTTTAGGGTATAGGCCAAGGAGTGGGATAGCTGGGTCAAATGGTGGTTCCATTCCAAGATTTTTAAGGAATCTGCATACTGCTTTCCAGATAGGTTGCACCAATTTACATTCCCACCAGCAATGTTTGAGTGTGCCTTTTCCCCCCACATCATCACCAGCACTTACTGTTGCTTGTATTCTTGATAACTTCCATTATGACTGGAGTGAGATGAAATCTTAGAGCAGTTTTGATTTGCATTTCTCTAATTGCTAGAGATGTTGAATATTTCTTTATACATTTGTTAATTGATTGCATATCTTCTTCTGAGAAGTTTCTGTTCAGCTCCTTAGACCATTTATTGATTGAGTTGTTTATTTTATTTTTTATTTATTTATTTATTTGGTGTTAAATTGTTTGAGTTCTTTATATATCCTGGAGATTAGTGCTCTATCAGATGTGGGTGTTGTGAAAATTTGTTCCCAAAATGTCGGCTCTCTGTTCACTTCATTGATTCTTTTGCTGAGAAGAAAATCTTTAGTTCAAATCCATCTCATTTATTGATTCTTGATTTTATTTCTTGCACTTTAGGAGTTTTGTTAAGGAATTAAAGTCCTAATCTGACGTGGCAAAGGTCTGGGCCGACTTTTTCCTCTATTAAGTACAATGTCTCTGGTCTAATTTCTGGGTCATTTACCCACTTTGAGTTGATTTTTGTGCATGGTGAGAGAAAGGGGTTTAGTTTCATTTTGCTGCATATGGATTTCCAGTTTTCCCAGCACCATTTGTTGAAGAAACTATCTTTTCTCCAGTGTTATGTTTTTGACACCTTTGTCTATTATGCGATAACTGTATTTATACGGATTTGTCTCTGTGTCTTCTATTCTGTACCATTGGTCTACAGGTTTATTTTGGTCCCAATGCCATGCCATTTTTGTCACTATAGCTTGGTAGTATAGTTGAAGGTCTGGTATTGTGATGCCTCCTGCTTCACTCTTCTTACCGAGGATTGTTTTGGCTATGCTGGGTCTCTTACTTTTCCAAATAAATTTTATGATTATCTTTTCTATTTCTATTAGGAATTAGGGTTTTAATTGGGATCACATTGAATGTGAATAGCAGTTAGGTAGTATGGGCATTTTGACAATATTGATTCTGCCTATCCAAGAGCATGGGAGAACTTTCCATCTTCTAAGGTCTTGTAGTTTTCACTGTAGATGTTTTTCACCTCTCTTGTTAGAGATTCCCAGGTTTGTTTGTTTGTTTGTTTGTTTGTTGAGGCTATTGTGAATGGAGTAGTTTTCCTGATTTCTCTCTCAGAGGATTCATCACTGATGCATAGAAGTGCATTTGATTTATGGGTGTTAATTTTATATATTATAATATTTCTGAATTCATTTATCAATTCTAGAAGTTTTCTCGTGGAATTTTTTTGGATCCTCTAAGTATAATATCATGTCATCACCAAATAACAATAGTTTGAGTTCTTCTTTTCCTATTTGTATCCTTTAATTTCTTTCATCTCTCTAGTTGCTCTGGCTAGAGTTTCAAGGACTATGTTGAATAGAAGTGGTGAAAGAGGGAATCCCTGTTTTGTTGCAGTTTTTAAAGGGAATGCTTCCAATTTTTCTCCATTTAGGAGGATGCTGGCTTTGGATTTAGCATAGATTGCTTTTACAATGTTGAGGTATGTTCCTACTATCCCTAGTTCTTCTAGTGTTTTAAACATGAAAGAGTGCCGTATTTTGTCAAATGATTTCTCTGCATCAATTGATAAAATAATGATTCTTATCTTTAAGTCTATTGATGTGATGGATTATATTTATTGATATCTGTATGTTGAACCAATCTTGCATCCCTTGAATGAACCTCACTTGATCATGGTGCACTATTTTTTAAATACATTTTTGTATGCAATTTGCCAAGATTTTATTGAGAATTTTTGCATCTATATTCATCAGGGATATTGGTCTGAAATTTTCCTTCTTTGATGTGTCTCTAGTTTTGGTGTCAAGGTGATACTAGCCTCATAGAATGAGTTTGGAAGGGTTCACTCCTTCTATTTTGTGGAATAATTTGAGAAGTATTGGAGTTAGTTCTCCTTTGTAGGTCTTGCAGAACTCAACTAAGAATCCACCTGGTCCTGGGCTTTTCTTAGTTGGTAGGCTTTTGATGGTGTCTTCTATTTCCTTGCTTGTAATTGATCTGTTTAAGTCATGAATGTCCTCCTGGTTTAGTTTGGGTAGGTCATATGCCTCTAGAAATTTTTTGGTGTCTTCAGGTTTTTGTTTTACTGGAATATAAATTTTCAAAATAGTTTCTAATTGTCTTCTGTATTTCAGCAGAGTCTGTTTTGACATTTCCTTTTTCTTCATAAATTTTAGTAATTTGGTTTTCTCTCTCCTTCTTTTTGCTAGGGTGCCTAGGGGTTTGTCAATTTTGTTTGCTTTTTTTAAAGAACCAGATTTTTGTTTTGTCAATTTTTAAAATTGTTTCCTTTGTTTCAATTTCATTGATTTTAGCCCTAATTCTAATGATTTCCTGTATTCTACTTTTTTTGGTGCTGGTTTTTTTCTATTTTTCTAGGGCTTTGAGATGTAGTGTCAGGTAATTTATTTGTTGACTTTTTTTATTTAATAAATAAGCTTAATGCAATGAACTTTCCTCTTAGCACTGCTTTCATAGTGTCTCAGAGATTTTGATATGTTGTATCAAAGTCCTCATTTACCTGTAAGAATTTTTTTTATCTTCTCCATGATGTCTTCTGTTACCCATGCATCATTCAATAGCAAATTATTGAGTCTCCAGGTATTGGAGTAGCTTCCATTTTTTAAATCTGTCATTGATTTCTAATTTTATTCCATTGTGGTCAGATAGAATGCAGGGTAGTATCTCTATTTTTTTGTATTTGCTGAGACTAGTTTTGAGACACAGCATATGATCTATTTTGGAGAAGGATTCATGTGTTTCAGAGAAAAAAAGTATTTGCTTATTAAAGGATGGAATATTCTATATATGTCTGTTAAGTCTAGATTGATTGTTTTATGAGTTCTGTAGTTTCTTTGTTTAGTTTTTATTTGGAAGATCTATCCGGTGGTGAGAGAGCTGTGTTGAAGTCACCCAGTACTGTTGTGTTGTGGTCTATTGTATTCTTGGATTTGAGAAGGGTTTATTTGACATACATAGATGCCCCATTGTTTGGGGCATAGATATTTAAGATTGTTATGTCTTGTTGATGTATGATTCCCTTAAGCAGTATTAAATGACCTTCTTTATCCCTTTTTACTAACTTTGGTTTGAAGTCCACTTTATCTGATATGAGGATGGAAACTCCTGCTTGTTTATGTGGTCCATGTGAGTGATACAATTTTTCCCATCCTTTCACCTTCAATCTGTGGATATCTTTTTCTATGAGATGAGTCTCTTGGAGGCAGCATATTTGGGGGCCTTTTGTTTAAATCCAATCTTCCAGTCTACATCTTTTAATTGATGGGTTTAGGCCATTGACATTCAGGGTTATAATTGAGACATGGTTTGTATTCCCAGACATTTAGAGTTATTTTTAGTTTTTAACTTGACTAGGTTTCTCCTTTGATTGGCTTTTCCTTTAGTGTAGTTCCTCCCTTTGCAGGTTTTTATTGTTGTTTTTCATTTTCTCCTCATGGAATATTTTGCCAAGAATGCTGTGTAGTGCAGGCTTTCTTGCTGTAAATTCTTTTAATTTTTGTTTATCTTGGATGGTTTTTATTTCATCATCAAATCTAAAATTTAATTTTGCGGAATATAAGATTCTTGGTTGGAATCCATTTTTTTCAGTGCTTGGTATCTGTTGTTCCAAGCTCTTCTAGGTTTAAGGGTCTGGGTTGAGAAGTCTGCAGACATCCTAATTGGTTTCCCCCTATATGTAATCTAATTCCTTTCTCTTGTGGCTTTTAGGATTCTATCCTTATTCTGTATAATAGGCATTTTCATTATAATGTGCCTGGTGTAGATCTGCTGTGATTTTGTACATTTGGTGTCCTGTCATCCTCTTCTATTTGATTATCCAATTCATTCTTCATGTTTGGAAAATTTTCTGATATTATTTCATTGAAGAGATTGTTCATTCCTTTGGTTTGAAATTCTATGCCTTCCTCTATCCCAGTAATTCTTAAATTTGGTCTTTTTATATTACCCCATAATTCTTGGATGTTCTGCTCATGGTCTCTTACCATCTTCACTGTGTAGTCAAGTCTATTTTCAAGATTAAATATTTTGTCTTCATTGTCTGAGGTTCTGTCTTCCAAGTGATCTAATGTGTTGGTGATGCTTTCTATTGAGCTTTCAATTTGGTTTATTTTTTCATTCATTTTGAGGATTTCTGTTTGGTTCTTTTTCAAAATCTCTGTCTCATTCAAATAATCTTTTGCTTCCTGTATTTGCCTATGTAGCTCTTTATCAAAATGATCTTTTGCTGCCTGGTTTTGCTCTCTTATATCATTTTAATTATGATAATTCACAGAACATTTTAATTTTGTATGTCCTGAACTCCTTCTCTTACATTTCTTCTGCTTTGTTGACCATGAATTCTAATAATGTAGTACCTTTGTTTGTTTGGGGCACTTTCTTCCCTTGTTTTTTCATGTTGTTCATGTGTCTTCCCTTCTAGCACTGCAGATTTGAGGTATTACAGTCTTTATCCTATAGGCTTACAGATTCCCTGCAAGTTTCCAATATCTCTCCTTTAAGAGGGAGACCAATATTAACAGACCTCAATACAAACAATATATAGTTGTAAACCAAGTAGCTCATAATAGGACAGTTATGGCTTTGTCACAATATACAGAAATTATAAGTTAAATTAGTATCTACTATATAAACAATAGGTTTGCAAAAGGGTCTACAGTTTCTGCTGGCAGACTAAAGAGAACTGGAGGTGGGGTGTAGGATGAGATGTTAGGGAGGTAGGAAGTGAGGATATAGAGTTATTAGATCCTAGACAGTGTGAAAGAGGAATCCAAAAGAAGTTGGCTAATAGTAGAAAAGAGAAGAGAATTTGGGGAAGACAAGTAAATAGGAAGAAAATACAGTACAACAAACAAGGAAACATAAAAATTAGGAAAAACAAAACATGCAAAAATAGAAGATACAAAACTATATAATACAACTGTAATATACTAATTAGATATCCCAGTCCTCAGTAGCCTAATGCATAAAAATTACTTGGTTTCACAAATGTTGGGGGTGTGAGGGCAGAAAAAGAATGAGAGAGGGAAAAGAAGAAAAAGAAAGGAAGAAAAGAAAAAAAGGGGAAAAAGGGATAATAGAGGGGGAAAAGGTCTCAAGGTAAATAAAAAGGGTTGCTTCTCTTCTCATCTCTTCTCATCTCATCTCAACATCCTGTTGTTTACTGGTGTATCTCCACTCAGGTCCAAGATGGCTAGGAAGGAATTCCAAAATGAAGGCGTCCGCTTTCAGAGATAGGGTGTAGGGCCTGACCAGGCGGTGGTGTTGGGCGACATATTTGGAGCTCTGTGCCATGCTGTATGGAAGAAGGTTGTCTCCAGATCCTGTCCAGTGTCCCCAGGTGTAGGCAAACAGGGGAGCTCCATGCTGGTAGATGGAAGCCCACACAGGAGCAGCAGCTAGAGGTCCTGCGTGGGTGGGCGACCTGAGGTCCTGCACAGTGTATGGGCACTGAATTTGGGGGTCCTGCATGGGAGTGGGTCCTACACAGGCAATAGGCCAAGGTCCTGTGCAAACGCCAGGGCCTGGCAACCTGTGCAGGCAGGTGACTGAAATTCCTGCATGTAGGCAGATGTTGGGGGCCCTCTAATAACTCACAGAGAAACAGTATTTCCACTGCTTTAGTCCCTGGTCTTAGAGAGACTAGGAACACAGCATCTGTCTAGGCCACCATCTTGGATCTCCGAGAGTCACTGAGCTTTTAAGGAATGCTCAGAGAAGATGCAGGCAAAGATTAGGAAGCTGGCAGAGATTCAAATGTCAGAAAACCTTTTTTCTATAGCCCCCAAACCAGTAGCTGATAGGGAAATATGGAAACTCTAATCTCTTAAAGTCACCTGCTAAAGCTCATTAATATTGGAGGAAAACTCTCCTGCCACTCTCCTGCCCCTCCAAGTCTTCTGTAACTGCATCTAATTGGCACAGTCCCCCTGACAAAAGAGTTGGTAAAACATTAGCTCTTGGGCTTTTAGCCCTGATGCAACAAGCATCAGAAGGGGCTAGGAACAAATGTGGAGTGTCTGTGCATTTTTCAGACAAAATGTTATAACTATCTCCTCTTCAGTGTTCTTATAAAAATTTAATTGGCATTATATATAAACTATGTGTAGGTTACAAGTATTTAAATGTGATCAGAAGTGAAAACAGAATAGCACCATTAGAAATTGGAAATCATCTTTGAACTGATTTCCTCATTTCAGTAAATACTGTGATTAGTTTGGAAAGACCTACTTATGAGCATTTTGGTTGAGTATGAAAGCCCTGGACAAATACAGACAAAAGGGATTGAATCAAGAGTTAAATTGCAGCCAGGCGTGATGGCGCAAGCCTGTAATCCCAGCACTTAGGGAAGCTGAGACAGGAGAATCACGAGTTCAAAGCCAGCCTCAGCAATGGGGAGGCACTAAGCAACTCAGTGAGACCCTGTCTCTACATAAAACACAAAATAGGGCTGGGAATGTGGCTCAGTACCCCTGAGTTCAATCTCCAGTACCAAAAAAAAAAAAAAGAGTTAAGTTGTTTGATTTGGGTAAAATATGGCAAATTAATAATATGATTCATGGGGGCTCAAGAATAAGAAAGTTTGATTGCTTTACAGTTTGAAGGAAATGTCTGAGAAATGTTAAGAAAGTGAGTGAGAGAGAAAGATCCAGAAGAGGAGCCCCAGCAGTCAGGTAGCAGCCAGGGCTAAAAAAAAAAAAAGAAGTTTCCAGGAAAGAACCAAATGTTGAAGTTTGGGATGCCTGATTTATATTGTTTTGCTTTGTTTTGTTTTGCTTTGTTTTGTATGCTCAAGTTCTTGCCTTACATACAAATCTTCAGTAAAAGATTCACACACTAGTTCTGTGTTAGTGATAGTTGAGGGAATGAAGGAATGAAAGTGAAGAGCCATTTGAGGAGGAAAAAAAGTGGGACAGCAACTTTGAAAGGTAGCTTAACAGGAACCAAGAATTGAATTAGGAAGAATATTTGAGTCAAGAAATAATGGAAAACTACCAAGAGAAATTAAGTGCCCTCCTTAGAGCTCTTTAAAACATAGAAAAGGAGTTTGTGCTCTCTGTTTTTATATGACATGAAGTCTAAGCTATTTCACTTGGATAATAAAGAAAAGGGAATCTCCCAAATTCTGGAAGATTGGGGGCTGTCCAACTACATAAGCACCTGGTCTATTTGTAAGTGAGAAAAGAGAACAGATCCAATAAATCCGAAGTCCCTGAGTCCTTCCTTTTCCTATACAGAAAATGGACAATTATTAATATTCAAGCAATATTTATCATATTGATTTAAGCATGAACTATGCCAGAGATATCAGAAAACATTTAAATTGTCTCATGTGATTCCAGGAAGAATCCAGGAATCACATTGCAGATACCCTCCATTTTAGATATTACTTAAAAACATTTTTTTCTAATATTTAGGAACTAATTGCCTTGGATAAGGCTAAAACTGGAAATAGTAGATTCATGTCATTTCAGCTCTTTAGCAAATGAAAAAAGTGTTTTGCACAGAAGACAGGGGGAGGAAATAAGGGCATTTCATTAATCTTTATTAAATATCTAGGAAATAAATCCAGAGGGATGTGCTATTAAGAATAACAACATACTATGTTGTGACCCCAACTCTTCAGATTAATACATTGTAAAGGTTACAACTCATGCAACCCAGAGTGAAAAGGACGATTCTTAACCTGAGTTTTTAATTTTAAAATGTCTTTCTTGCTCTTTGCTGAAAGAATAGTTTCTTGGAAGTAGATAAAGTAATTGGGTGATAGCTAGTTTTTCTCTGGCTTCCACTCATTGATATTAAAATTACATATGAGTGTTGAGTGCACTTTGGGGTTCAAGAAATACTGTTACAAATAAAAGGACAAAAAAATCAGAGTGTTCTCAAAACAGACAATAGGAACTCCAGGGAAAAAGGGTTTTTCTTGAGAGATCTTGTCCCATTTATAGTCTTATTTCAGTCAGCCTTTGTGATTGTTAATAGCTCAATTCCATGTTAGTTCTCTAATGTCACTTTTTTTTCTGCAGAGGAAACTTGTTCTGCTTATACAAAGAAAAGTAAAGGAAAATGCCCTGTTTAGTCTTCACCTAAGACTTCCTACATACTGAATTCTCATCTTGGACAGTCACTTTGTTTCCTAACTATCTTTCTATTATTGCTTCTTAAAGGCATGGAGTTCTATTTCAGGTCTTTTTTGTCTCTGCCAGTGTCCCCTCTATAAGAGGTTCAAAAGAAATCTATTCTGCAAGATGGTAGTCTTTGTATCATGAAGACATTCTGACTTTCCCTACTCTCATCCTCCAGCCACAAAAATCTCAGATTTTTGCCAAGTCCAACATCTTCATTTCTTCATTTCTCTTAATAAATATTAGTGTATCTGAGAGCAAAGGTGCATTTCTCTCTTAGGACCATTGTTTGATGTGTATTAAAATATGTTACAGAGAAGCATATGATATAGTTTTTTGTACATGATTGACTTTACATATTGTGAGTGATCATGAGGGAAGGCATAGAAAAATCAGGTCATCAAAATAGAGACTAGACACTCAGATTTTGGGGTAAAAATGCAATGAATGTCTTTTTTATATTTTTCCAAAGACTTTTATTTTGCAGTGTATTGTATATTTTTCTCAAACACATTTATGGTAATATCACATATTGCAGGTGTGTATCAGTGGCTTCTGGAGTAGAGGAGGAATCTACATCTCCTTCCCTATCAATCTCTCTTCCATATTGTAAGGAAATCAAATGTCAGAGCAAAGCCTGACAAACTTACATTTATTAGTTAGTAGACGCAAAACAACTGTAACCTACAGTTTTATATTTAGACACTAAAATCCCTTTATTCATCTGCATTCCAACAAATCCAGAGCTGGAAATCATGATTATAAAACATATATACTAATATCCTAACAGGACAATTAACTTCTTTTAGGTCGGGCAACAGACAAAATCCAGGATACACAATACCCAGTACATCTCTAGACCCACAATTCTGCACCAAAAGTGCCAGACAGCTAGGTTTAACCAACTCTGTGCCTAGCCCATAGAAGGTGATGGTGCCTATACAATAATTCCAGCCACATACATAGCTTGAACTTCACCCCATTCAATCTGTCATTCCTTATGCTAATTAGTGAATTCATTGGGGTAAATTAATATTTTAAAAGCACATGAAATAACAACTGGAGTAAGAACTGGTCATTAAGGTGTTTCAAATCCTACTATCATGATGGTATAAGTCATAATATACCTGAGGTTATATAACAAAATTGATACACTCCTCAACTTACATCACAAAATTCAAATGAGGTATTCTGAAGTAAGTGACCATATAAGCAGTATATTAACCTTGAACCAAAATCTGTCTTTGATCACCTTGAATATCCAGCCCTGTTTTCTGTTTAGTATTCTCTCTGCTCAAGCATTGTGTTACAAGTGGAAGACAAGCTATCCCTGACTCAGAACATGTATTTGGCAGTAGACTATCAATTTGGTTGAAGGAAGTGAAGACTAAGGATGTGATAATTGGGCTCTGAAAGAACAGGAGCCTCTCAAGGGTCCACAGCAAAGGTTCTTATAACCTCAATCTTTGTTCAGTTAACAAGTTTCTCTTGGCAGTAAATGTGATGGATGGCCTCTATTCTTGATGTTCTTCTACTACATTTTTTTAATGGGTTTAAGTTGTTTAATAACACTTGTGGGTTTTTGTTTTGTTTTGTTTTTTTAGCATTTGCCATTTTAAAATAGGTTTTAGAAAGAGGTGGATTTAAAAACTGACTTTGTGTAGAGTCAAAAACCATAGATCTGGTTTCTCAAACTTTTAGCTATTTCACCTGCTATTATTACTACTTAGAATGACCTTCTCACTCCATATTGACAAACTGTGTACTTTTCTTCTTTCAGCTTACATCTTTCACAACCTTTTCCAAATTCATGCTTCTCAAATATTTTGTTTTTGGACTTTTGAATCCCAACACCATATGTCTACTATCTTCATTTAACACTCTTACTCAGTAATCAATAAAGCCTCAAAGTATGTATGTATTATTTTGGTTTATAATTTTAGTATAGCAATGATATATGCTTAAAAACATGGAGTTATCTAAATATAAGTTATTTTAATTTACTTTTTCCACAGAATGTCTAAAACTCATCTTTATATTTATAAAGGGCTCACATAATGACTGACATAATAATAGTTCATATTATTTTATGTTTAATCAAAAAAATAAAGCAATCAGTTTGGTCTTATTATCTTAAGAGGAGTTAAAACTTTTAAAGATTGGATAATTCTCCCTAAATCACAAAGATATTAAGTGATGGGGGCTTGATTCTAACTCAGATCTGTTTGACTCCAAAACTTACATCGTACCAATAGTGAATACAACGTCTATAAAGAAACAGAGTTTGATCTTTGGACAAGTGTATTCATTTCTAAAATGAGATAAATCCAAAAGCATTAAATATGGCTCAAAGAAAACTTACAAGAACAACCTTAGTTCACTGGAGACAAAGAGTTAAGACATGATCTTGCATAATAAAAAGAGGTCAAAGCCCCTGGCCAAGTATTTCTAAATATTTATTTACCCAAGACTATTACTTAATCTTTGAGCTTCACTGCTTTCCCCTGCTAAATGAGGTAGCTGAACTAGAATAATTCCAACACTTTCTATAAATGAAAATCTACAGTCTTTCAAAACCAAGCTCCGATGTGAGGGGGTAAAATATCTACTCAATAATTGTCAGGAACCATGAAGTTCCACCAAAATTATAAATCAAACTATCTCAGAACTCCTGTATATATTTTTGTGATGTTAAACTTTGATGTTATTTTCCAGCCCACTTTTTTATTATTATTATTTTTACAGCTTAGTTTCTGACACTTCTGTCCTGCATAACTGAAATAATAATCTTTCCTTTTTTTATTTTCTGAAAGACAAATAATATAAGGCTGAAGTTAAAAACACATAGATATTTGTATTTTGATAACACTGATTTTTGAAAATATAATGTTCCTTAGAAATTCTATGACGTGATAGGTTATAAAGATAACATTTCCCCTAACAATGCTCTATCACACTGACATTTGAGAGCTGAAGGTGAATTTAAATATACAAATAATAAAATACTATGTTAGAAAAGATAAAACAACTTCATACCTCTTTCAATGGAATAAAAGATCTACCTTCTGAAAGGAGACATTTTATTTAGAATCAAAGCACTAATATGTATTATTTTAAAATCTTAAAGTACAACAAATAAAATAGTAACCTTATTTATATGATTATAGTTATAATCATAAGTAGGTTCATTAAAAAATAATCAACCTGAATCTTAATCAGTAATATCTCTAGCTGGACACAATGTTGCACACCTGTAATCCCAGTAGTTTAGGAAACTGAGATAGGATCATGAGTTCAAAGCCAGACTCAGCAACTCAGCAAGACCCTGTCTCTAAATAAAATATTTTTAAAAAGGCTAGGGATGTAGCTCAGTGCTTAAGCTCCCCTTGGGTTCAATCTCTGGTACAACGAAAACAACAACAAAACCTGTAATCCCAGCACTTAGGGAGGCTGAGACAGGAGAATCATGAGTTCAAAGCCAGCCTCAGCAATGGCGAGGTGCTAAGCAACTCAGTGAGACCCTGTCTCTAAATAAAACACAAAATAGGGCTGGGGATGTGGCTCAGTGGTCGAGTGCCCCTGAGTTCAATCCCCAGTACCAAAACAAAAAAAAACAACAATAATGACAATAATAAATATAAAAATATGTCTATTTTTAAGTAGATTATATTATTTAAAACTTTAACTCCCCCTGACATTCCTGATTAAAGATTTTTTCCCCAAAGAACAAGATCAATATTATTTTGATAATGATGCTAGCTTTCTTGTTGGATTTAAGAAAATTTGTGTAACATTTTTAGTTTATTTCAGAAAGCATATATTCACTGACTTTATATATACATATTTTAAATGATAATACCATTTGAAATGGGACTGAGTCAGCAGTACCATTATCAGACAAGACATGTTGGTCTTCACTGAATTCATGAAGACTGGATTCCATCAAAGACCTAGAGAGTGGAATTCTGAGTATATTCATCACCTTTCCACAATGGTAACAAACTAGGAATAGGGTAAGAAAGAGCAAATAGTACATTTTGAAGATATAACTGAGAATTGAAAAGTGTATTCTTCAGTTAAAGAAACATACAGGTAAGTCTGGTTCCCAGTAGCGAGGTAAGAGCAAGCACTGGATGTGTTAGGGAACGATCCTTAAGATTATTGAAACATTTTATATAAACATATGCTGCTACTTTCTGTCCCTCATAAGTAGAAATTCTCAGCTGAAACATAATCAAAAGAAGATATCAAGGCAAGTACAGTGGCACACAACTGTAATCCCAGTAGCATAGGAGGCTGAGGCAGGAGGATCACAAGTTCAAAGGCAGCCTCAGCAAGTTAGCAATCCCCTAAGCAACTCAGCAAGACCCTGTCTCTAAATAAAATATAAAAAGGACTGAGCATGTGGCTCAGTGGTTAAGTGCCCCTGGGTTCAATCCCTAGTACCAAAAAAGAAAAAAGAAGATATCAAGACTGAAAAGTAGAGATAGATCATCAAAAAAAATTTTTTTTCAAATCCCCATTTAGATGGATGTAAAAAGTTATATGAACTTTGAACAGCTTTCTTGGACATGTTGTTGATTAGAGTATGGGTTTATCTTTTATAAAGCTAGTTGATTGCATACTATAAAACATTGGCTTTAGTGGACATTTTAAATCAAGATTTCTTTTATGAAGCCTCTCAAACCAAGTGGCCTCTCACCAAAGTATTTTTTAAAATCTATTTCTATTTTAGGTTTGAGCCTCTCAGTAGCACTTTTATTTAATTTATGACTGCTGTAAATTCTACAGCAGGTGTCAAGAGGATGATTTGCAGATGGCTGCTGAAGGGAGTGCAAGAATTCTAGAAATGAAAGGGGTAGAGAAGGCATCTCCAAATTCTAATCACCCCTATTTCTGAATGCTCCCCTGAACCACACATGCAATGCAGATCCACCAAAGAAAAATCATTTTGAAATGAAACTCTAGTTATTTATCAAGATAAAAAAAGTAAATAAACAAAAAATACTTTGGAATTCAATCCAATTAAGATAATTACTTAAATTTTATTCATCAAAGAAAAACTACAGAAATCAGTATCTCTACAATTTAGCATTCATGCTGTTCAGGGTACAATCTAAAATTACTCAACACATGAAACCTGAAAAAATGAAGCACATTCTCAAAATAAACAACAAAAAAATTATCTATCTTCAGAGAGGTTGGAACTAACAGAAAAGGATTATAAGGTAGCTATTACAATTACTCTCGATAAAATAAAAAAGTATACTCACAATGAAGGAAAAAAGAGGAAATTTTGAACAGTTATAAAAATAATAAACAGACGAGATAGGGCGCGTTCAAGGTGGTATTGAGCTCTATATATGTACTATGACTTGACATGCATTTAAAATAAATTAATTAAAAAATAATAATAATAATAAATAGTAACCAAATGAAAATCATGGAACTAAATATTATAATATCAGAAATTTACCAGAAAGACTTAGGAGCTCAATAGCAATGAGAGGGGAAAAAGTGCACTAAAAGAGAGATTAACTGAAATGATCAAATGTGTAAAACAGAAAAAAAATAATTCAAGGAATGAAGCCTCAGGGACTTCAAAATAATATTGAAAATACAACTGGTGCCCCACAAGGAAAATAAAAGAATGAGTTAAAAAAAGTTTGAAGAAACAATGGTTATAAATGTCATGAATTTAACAAAAGATAGTAATACAAGATTCTCAACAAATAATAAGTCATGGTGGGGCCCATAAAGATATCCTAATATTAAGGCTTACTATATGGCTATAGTAATCTAGATAATGTGGCAATGCAAAGAGATAGACACACACATCAAAGAAATAGAATAGAGACCCCAAAATAGCCAGCTTATGTTTTACAAAGTTGCAAAAAGAATTTGATGAAGGGTTACTGTTTTAACAAATGTGCTAGAACAACTGGACATACATCCTGGTGGAGGAATGTTCTCTAGCTCTACTGTGATGGTGATACAGGAACCTACACAGGTAATAGAATTGTTAAAATTAAATAATCAGGGGCTGACATTGCAGCTCAGTGGTTGCGCGCTTGCCTCACATGCATAAGGCACTGGGTTCGATCCTCAGCACCACATACAAATAAATAAATAAATAAAGATATTTGTGTCCATCTACAACTAAAAAAAAATTTAAAAAATTTTTTAAAAATTAAATAATCATACATGAAAATGAGAACAAATGAAACTGAAGAAATCTAAATAAAATCAATACATTCTAGCAGTGGCAATATCCTAGCTGCAATGTTGTACTATAATTTTATAAAGAGTCAGCATTGGCAAAAGTAAGGTTAGACCACATACGATCTCTCAGCATTATTTCTTACAGGTGCATGGGAATTTTATCTCAATAAAAATTACAATTAGCTGAGTACAGTGTTGCACACCTGTAATGTCTGCAACTTGGGAGACTGAGGCAGAAGGATCATAAGTTCAAGGCCAGCCTGGGCAATTTGCCTAGGCCCTAAACAACTTAGTAAGACGCTGTCTCAAAATAAAAAAATAATAAGAGCTGGGGATGTGGCTCAGTGATAAAGTGCCTCTAGGTTCAATCCCTAGCAAAAAACAAAAACCACAATTACAAAACTGTTATTTGCATTTCTACCTTAATAATTTAAAAATAAGAAAATAATCCCATTAACTAAAAAAAAGGAGATAATAACTGCAAGGACAAATGTCAATGAATTAGAGAATGACAATAGGAAAAACTAATGAAACCAAAAGTTGCTTCCTTGAAAATAATGATAAAATTGATAGGCCTCTAGTTAGATAGATCAGGAAAAAAATGAAGACACAAATTATTAATAACGCAATGAAAAAAAGATAATATTGACAATTCTAAAGAAAATTTTCTTTAAATAAAGAAATACAATAACAATTTTGTGTTAATAAATTTGACACGCTAAATGAAATGGACAAATTTTTAAAGACCAAACTAATATCCAAGAAAAAAGATAAATTGAATAGCCTTGTGCCAATTTTTAAAGTGAATTTATTTATTAAACAACACACAAAACAAAACAACTTCTTTCAAAAAATCTCCTAACAGGTATCTTTACTGCTGATTTCTCCCAAAATTTAAAGGATAAATCATACCAATGATTACAAACTCTTAGAGAAAATAGAGGAAGTCAGAACACTTCCCAACTTATTCTAACAAAGTCAGAATAAAGATCCCAAGAAAAAAAAGTACATAAAAAATTTGTACATAAATAGAGGCAAAAATACATAGGACAATAATAAATCAAGTCCAAAAATATGCTTAAAAATACTTCATATCCCACTGGAGTTTATACCTACAAAGCTTTGTTTAAGCCAATAGGTATCATAATAGCATATGATAAACTCCATTGTCCATTCATGGTAAAGTTGTCAGCAAATTAGGAACAGGATAGAATTTCTTCAAACAGCTATAAAACTATGGTAACATCATTGCAGATGTATTCAGGCTTTTTACCTAAGACCAGTAAAAAGACAAGGCTACCCATTCTCATCATTTAACTTTATTACAGCTCTTAGGTCCTTGCTGGTGTAATAATGTAATAAAAGAAGAAAGTCACAAAGACTGCAAAGAAAAATAAAGCTGTCAGACAGATATCATGATTATTTATGTAGAAAATCCTAACAAATCCACAAGTGAGTTATCAGAACTACAAAGTGATTTTAGCAAGGTTACAGAATACAACATATAGTTTTAAATCAACTGCAATTCTGTGTACTTGCAACAAACAATAAGAAAAGGAAAATTTTAAAATAACTCCATTCATAATAGCATCAAAAATCTCTTAGGAAAATATTTGTTTTGTGCATTGGAATTTTTATTAGTTAATTTCAGTTATATATAAAATTAGGGTTCATTTTGATATAATAACACAAGCATGGAATATATAATTTGCTCTAATTCAGTCCCAGGTACTTCTCCTTTCTCTCTCCTCCTTCATTCTCCTGTTCCCTTTCCTCTACTCTACTGATCTTTCTTCTAGTTACTTATAGTTTTTTTTTAAATTAGTGCCTTGTGTATATACATAAAGGAGAGATTCACTGTGGTATAGTCACAAGAACATAGGAAAGTTTGGTCAAATTCATTCCAATGCTCCTTCCTTTTCTCATTCCTCATCCCTCCCACTCATTCCCTTTCCGCTCCTCCACTGATCTCTCTTCACCCTTTTTTTTTTCCTATTTTGGTCTAGCTTCCACATATGAAAGAAAACATTTGACTCTTGACTTTCTGAATCTGGCTTATTTCTCTTAGCATGATGTTTTCCAGTTCTATCCATTTACTGGCAAATTCCATAATTTCATTCTTCTTTGTGGTTAAGAAATACACAACTGTTTATATATACCACATTTACTTTATGCATTCATTTATTGATGAACACCTAGGTTGGTTCCATAGCTGCTATAAACATTGATGTGGCTGCATCCCTATCGTAAGCTGATTTTAGATGCTTTGGATAAATACCAAGGAGTAGAACAGCTAAGTTATATGGTGTTTCTGTTCCTATTTTTTTGAGGAATCTCCACTTTGTTTTCCAGAGTGATTGCACCAATTAACAGTCCCACCAACAATATATGAGTGTACCTTTTCCCCCACACCCACACTAATATTTATTATTACTTGTATTCTTGATAGTTGCCATTCTGACTGGACTAAAATGATATCTCAATGTTGTTTTGATTTACATTTCCCTGATTGCTAAAGATGTTGAACATTTCTCACATATTTATTGGCCATTTGTCTTTCTCTTTTTGAGAAGTGTGTGTTTAGTTCTTTTGTCCATATATAATACATAATCTTGAAACAAATTTGACCATGGAGAAAAGATGTTAAGAGACATGAACATAACTTCCAAAAAATATGGGATAACCTGAAAAGACCATATTTAAGATTTATTGGGATAGATGAAGCCTCAAAGATGCGAACAAAATGAATGTACAATCTTTTCAATGAAGTAATATCAGAAAATTTCCCAAAACTAAAGAAGGAAATGGAAAATCAAATACAGGAGGCTTATAGAACCCCAAATATACAAAATTATAACAAACACACACTAAGGCACATTATTATGAAAATACCTAACATACAAAATGATAAAATTTTAAAGTCTCCTAGAAAAAAATGATGGGTAACATTTAGAAGGAAACCAATTTGGATATCACCTGATCTCTCAACCCAGACCCTCAAAGCTAGGAGGTCTTGGAATAATATATACCAAGCTCTGAATGAAATTAGATGCCAGTCAAGAATACTACACTCAGAAAAATTAAGGTTCAGAATTGATGATGAAATAAAAATCTTCCATGACAAACAAAAGTCAAAATAATTCACAACTAGAAAACCTACACTACAAAACATACTCAATAAAAAAAAAAATTTCATGAAGAAATGAAAAATGAAAGTGAAAACCAGCAAAGGTAGGAACTACACTAAAAATACAGTGAATCAATGGAGAAACTAATTCAAATTAAAGACCAGAAATAAATCAAAATGACAAGGAATAAAAATCATCTTTCCAAATTAACACTAAATGTAAATAGACTAAATTCATCAATCAAAAGACATAGAGACAGATCAATTAAAAACCAAAACCCAACAATATAATGTCTCCAAGAGACTCACCTCATAGGCAAAGACATCCACAGACTGAAGGTAAAAGCATGGGAAAAAAACATATCATTCACATGGATCTCATAAACAAGCAGGATTTTCTATACTTATATCACATATAGTGGACTTCAAGAAGAGACAAAGATCAGAAGAGACAAAGAAGCACATTTCATACTAGTTAAGGGAATTATGGGAAATTATGCATCAACAGAACATATCAATCATAAATATTTATGCCCTAAACAATGGAGCAGCTACATACATCAAACAAGCCCTTCTAAATTTCAAGAAGCAAATAGACCACAGCAAAATAATACTTGGTGACTTTAACACACCTCTCTTACCACTGGATAGATCCTCCAAACAAAAACTAAATAAAGAAGCTATAGAACTAAAAAACAAAATCAATAATTTAGACTTAAGAGACATATAGATAATATTTCATCAATCAAACACTGAATACACTTTCTTCTCAGCAGTACATGGATTCTTCTCTAAAATATACCATATTTTATACCAAATATACCAAGAGTTGCCACAAAGCAACTCTTAACAAAAAAAATAGAGATAAAACATTGCATCCTATCAGGTCATAATGGAATGAAATTAGAAATCAACAAAAAAAAATAGCTAAGCTAACATCTGAAGCTACTCTAACACCTGAAGACTAAATAATACTCTATTGAAATGACCAAGGGATACAGAAGAAATCAGGGATGAAATTAAAAAATACTTAGAGGTAAATAAAAACACTGATAAAATGTATCAAGATTTCTAGGACACTATGAAAGCAATGCTAAGAAGAAAGGTCACTACATTGAGATCATTCATTAAGAGAGTAGAAAGTCAAGAAATAAACGACCTAACACTATATCTCAAAGCCCTAGAGAAAGAAGAACAAATCAACACCAAAAGAAGTAGAAACAGGAAATAATTAAAGTCAAAGCTGAAATTAATGATATTGAAACAAAAGAAACAATCCAAAAAAATCAGCAAAATAAAAAGTTAGTTCTTAAAAACATAAATAAAATTGATAAATCCTTATCCAAACTAAAAAATAGAAAGAGAGAGAAAACTCAAATTATTAAAATTCACTATGAAAAAGGAAATATCATAATGGAAACTACTGAAATAAAGACAATAATGAAACCCATTTTAACAGTTTATATTCTAATACAGTAGAAAATCTTGAAGATTTCAACAAATTTTTACACACATATGACCTACCCAATTGAATGAGGTGGACATAGAAAATTTAACAGATCAATTTTAAGTAATGAAATTGAAAACACCATCAAAAGTCTACCAACCAAGAAGGGCCCAGGACCAGATTGATTCTAAGCTGAGTTCTACCAGCCCTTCAAAGAAAAAATAACAACAATCCTCTTCAAATTATTCCATGAAATACAAAAGAAGGAAACCCTTCCAAATTTATTCTATAAAGCTAGTATCAGCCTAATACCAAAACTAAAGACACATCAAGCAAAGAATATTTTAGATCAAAATCCCTGATGAACATGGATGCAAAAATTCTCAATAAAATGTTGGCAAATTGCACACAAAAACATACTAAAAAGATAGTACATGATTAATTGGGATTATATATTTCAGGGATGCAATGTTAGTTAAACATATAAAAATCAGTACACATAATTCACCACATCAACAGACTTAAAGACAAGAATCACATGTTTATCTCAATGGATGGAGAAAAGGCATTTGACAAAATACGACACCCATTTATGATTAAAATACTAGAAAAAATAGAGATAAAAGGATTATACCTCAACAATGTAAAAGCTATACATGACAAACTCAAGGCCAATATCATTCTAAATGGAAAGAAACTGAAAGCACTCCCTCTAAAAACAGCAACAAAACAAGGTGACCTCTTTCACCATTTCTATTCAACATAGACCTAGAAACTCTAGCCAGAGCAAACAGACAGATGAATTGGAAAAGAAGAACTAAAACTATCCCTATTTGCTGATGACATGATTCTATATTTAGAAGACCCAAAAAAAATCCATTAGAAAACTTCTAGGACTCATAAATGAATTTAGCAAAGTAGAAGGATATAAAATTAACACCCATATATCAATTGCATTGTGATACATCAGTGATGAATCAATTGAAAGAGAAATTAGAAAAACTATCGTATTCATAATAGCTTCAAAAAAATCCAAAATATTTGGGAATCAAACTAACAAAAGAGGTGAAAGACTTATACAATGAAAACTACAGAACTCTAAAGAAAGAAATTGAAGATCTTAGAAGATGGAAAGATCTCCCATGTTCTTGGATAGGCAGAATTAATATTATCAAAATGGCCATACTACCAAAAGCACTATACAGATTTAATGCAATTCATATTAGAATTCTGATAACATTCTTCATATAAATAGAAAAAGCAGTCATGCAATACATTTGGAAAAACAAGAGGCCCAGAATAGCCAAAGCTATCTTCAGTAAGAAAAGTGAAACTGGAGATATCACAATACCAGACTTTAAATTATACTACAGAGCTATAGTAACAAAAATAGCATGATTTTGGCACCAAAACAGACATGAAAACCACTGGTACAGACTAGAAGACACAGAGACAAACTCATGTAAATACAGTTATCTCATACTAGACAAAAGCTCCATAAATATACATTGGAAAGAAGCCTCTTCAACAAATGTTGCTGGGAAAACTGGAAGTCTGCATGTAAAAAAATGAAATTAGACCCCTATCTCTCACCCTGCACAAAACTCAAAGTGGATCAAGGACCTAGGCATTAGACCAGAGACCCTATATATACTAAAAGAAAAAGTAGGCCCAACTATCTAGTGTGTTGGCTTAGGAACCGAATTCCTCAATAAGATTCCTAACATGCAAGGAGTAATATTAAGAATCAATAAATGGGATGGTATAAAACTAAAAATCTTCCTCTCAGCAAAGAAAATAGTCAACAACATAAAGAGAGAGCCTACAGAATGGAAGGAAATCTTTGCCTTCTACACCTCAGATAGAGCATTTATCTGAAAGATATATAAAGAACTCAAAAAACTCAACACCTAAAAAAAAAATAACCCAGTCAATAAATGAGCAAAGGAAATGAAGGGACTTCATAGAAGAAGAAATACAAATGGTCAACAAATACATGAAAAAAATGTTAATATCAGTAGCAATTAAAGAAATGCAAATTAAAACTACACTGAGATTTCATCTCACTCCAATCAGAATGGCAGATCACAAGCAGCAATGAATGTTGGTGAGAATGTGGGGGAAAAGATACACTCACACATTGCTGGTGGGACTTAAAATTTGTACAATCATTTTGGAAAGCAGTATGGAGGTTCCTCAGAAAACTTGAAATGGAACCACTATTTGACCCAGTCGTTGCACTCCACAGTTTATACCCAAAGGATTTTAAATCAGCATACTACAATGACACAGTCACATCAATATTTATAGCAGCTCGATTGACAATAGCTAAACTATGGAACCAAAGTGCCCTTCAATAGATAAATTGATAAAGAAACTGTGGTGCGTATACACAATGGAATATTACTTAGCCATAAAGAAGAACAAAATTATGGCATTTGCTGGTAAATATATGAAACTGGAGGTAATCATGCTAAGTGAAATCAGAAAATCCCAAAACCAAAGGTTAAATGTTTTCTTTGATATGTGGATGCGGACTCACAATAGGTGGGGTGGGGGCAGGTTCATTGTATTGGACAAGGATATGGGATTGGGAAAGACAGTAAAATGAATCAGATATAACTTTACTATGTTCATATATGAATATGTGACCAGTGTAACTCCATATCATGTACAAGCACAAGAATGGGAAGTTATATTCCATGTATATATCAGGTGTCAAAATACATTCTACTATCATGGAAAACTAAAAAGAACAAATAAAAACTCATCAAAAAACCTTAATTATTATTAAAAGATAAAAAGGTCTAAGTACACAATCTCATTTATATGACATTATGGAAAAGATATGAAAATATATTCTGCTATTGGGACAGAAATGAGATTAGTATTTGCCAAAGAAATATCATAATGGAAACTACTGAAATAAAGACAATAATGAAACCCATTATGAGGAAGTATGAGGGGAAAGGATTTCACAAAAACTTTAAGGGTGAGGGAAATATGCTGTATCTTTGCTATGATGGCAGTTACACACATTTATAAGTTTATAAAAATGCCTAGAATTATGAACCCGAAAACAAATTGTGCTGCCCATAAATTAAACCTCAATGTCATGAAAAATATCTTCAATAAATTTAATCAAAATTAAGAATTTTTCCCTTTGAAAAATCATAGTTAATGAAATGAAGACACAAGGCATCAATGGAGAGAAATTATTTTTAAAATACACATTTCAGAAAGGGTTTGTGTCCAGAATATAAAGAACTATTATAACTCAATTATAAGAAATAATAAGTGAGTTGAAAAACTGAACAGACATGTTACCAAGAGAAAATATATAATGGCCAGTGTGCATAAGAAAAGGTGCTCAACATCCATAGTCACCAGGGTAATGCATGTTAAAACCACAACTCATTATATCTACTAGACAGATAAGGATTACAAAAACTGATCATATCAAATTTAGAAAACAAGGGAAGCGGGCTGGGATTGTAGCTCAGCGGTAGAGCGCTTGCCTCGCATGCATGAGGCCCTGGGCTCGATCCTCAGCACCACGTACAAAGCAATAAAATAAAGACATTGTGTCCATCAACAACTAAAAAAATACTTAAAAAAAAAAAAAAAAGAAAAAGAAAACAAGGGAAGCAACTGGACATCATGTATTTTGCTCGTTGAAATGCAAAGTTTCACAGCTACTTTAGAAAACAGCATGGCAGCATCTTTTAAAGTCAAGCATCCTTATATGATCCAGCAATCCCACTTTTATGGATTTACTTAAGTGAATTTACTTAGCTTTTCATCAAAATATCTGAAAACAAAACAAAACTTAAAAAGTTAATGGACAGGAATTTTTCAATATTTGTGTAAGACACAAGCCATGGATCCTATAAAATTAGCAAAACCAAAGTAGAATATTTATCTATAGACAAATATCTATATATCTAATATCTATTCAGTATATGCATATACATATTCAAAATATATATTCATATGTATTTAAAAGGATATGGCTGATTTAATATATGTAAAATTCTATATTCTAGGACCTATCATATGTAAAAATAAAATAAATGACAAGAACACAAAGGTGGGAAGATGGGAAAATATAATGATACTAGTGTAAAGTTCTAATATTATCTGTGAAGCACTTTAAATATTACTTGAAATATATCATGATAAAGGCCCATGTTTTATTACCAAAACTACTAAAATATGATACAAAGTTTAGAATCTATATTTTATAATGTATACTTTGGGAATATAATATAATCTAGGCAAAACAAGTCCAAACCAAATATCAGTTAAGGTTCTAAGTCATTCTTTGTCCACAGAATTATATTAAAGCATATGAAACAAAGTCTAATATCTGTTGAAATTTTATGTGCTAGGATTTAACCAAATGTCTAAATATATTATCTCATTTAATTTCCACAAATGATAAAAAAACTGAATTACTAAGTTTACTTGGCAAAGTACTTGGGGAACCAGAATTCAGACCTAGGCAGCTCATCTCCGCCTAGGAGACATCTATGTTACATGTTTCATCTATGTTACATGTAACATCTATGCTACGTTTCCTAAATCTACATAACATTTCTTGTCATGAGAGTAAATTGAGTAAGCATAAATGTATTGCCTGTACAAACCCACACTATATTGGGTGATTTTCATTATCATCTAATCAAGTACCAAACGAAGTTTGTTTACTACTTTAAAACTTGTATTTGAGTATATAACCCATGCATAGCCCCCTTAGCCTGAAGGAAAATGTAATCATATTGTCATTAAAAATTTTATGTTTCTTATTCCTACTCATTATTTCAAGCCCTCTAGCTCTTTCTGAAGTATTTTTTGGTATATCCAGGGTATGTCTCACGACATGACGGGGATCTCCCCAGCCGTGTTTACAACAGAAGATTCTGCTGTGTGGATGCTATGTGAACCATCTCACTGTGGCCACTGCACCTGGTACTCGCTGAAGTCTAGATACAGAAAGCCATGCCAAGGGGACTGTCCCACAACATCCCTAAAGTCATGCAGATGCACTATTCCTGGTATTGCCTGTCTCTGCTATGGAAGCTGGAAAGCTGTGTGCATCTGTTACCCCAGTGCCTAGAGGGCTTTTCTGTTCAAGCTCAGCTGAGCCCTGGAGTCAGGCCCTGTTATCCCAGCCCCTAGTGTACATTGCCTAGATATTCTCCTTCCATAGGAATTATTCAGTGCCCAGCTTCTCAATCTGCCTGACCGGAGAATTACTTGGAGCACATGGAAAAATACCGATGTTTGACCACCAATGCACAGATCCCAGATGAGTCTAATGTGCAGCTGGATTTTAGGAACCTCTGGGTTATAAGTCTTTCAAAATAATACTGTCTTCTTTCACAGTTTGAAATGGGATTTCAGTGAAAGGGATGTGTAAACCTCAAAACTCATAAACCTCTGTCCTTGAGTGGAGGGCAACAACTGATTAAGGTATTAAATTCATGGGGCACTGAATTTGCTGTTTATTTATTATTCAGGATGTACCATTCAGTAGCCAGTTACTACTGATTCTATATATTGCACTATCAATATACCATAAGCTCACTATACCCAGGCCCCTTGGTAGTGCTAAGGTATCCTCATCAGTAGATCTCTCTCTCTTTCCTTCTCTCCCTCTATCTCTCTCTCTCTCTCTCTGTCTCACACACACACACACACACACACACACATACACACACACATGCAGACACACACACTGGACTATAGAACCTAGATATGGGCAGATCTCCTGAGTCATTGG
Organism: Xerus rutilus; assembly: GCA_028644305.1. Classification (NCBI taxonomy): domain Eukaryota; kingdom Metazoa; phylum Chordata; class Mammalia; order Rodentia; family Sciuridae; genus Xerus; species Xerus rutilus. Next base: position 135,533,982 of record CM053402.1, on the reverse strand, counting down.
GCTATTTTGGGGTAAACAATGTAAATGCAGTCAATGCAAACAAAATATGAAGAAATGGGTCTTCGGGGAAAAGCTGGTGTCTCACCAAATCTCATTTCTTCAAAAAAGAATCAAATATCATATAAAATATTTGATCTGGCTCTTTTTTGGCAGCTCATTAGATGTCACCTTTGCTGGAATTGAGTTTCATAAAATCCATTTTAATACAAATAAATGGTGTATTTTTGCTGTTCCTAATTTTAACAACAAAATTAACTCAGTGACCAATTAATGAAAAGAATAGCTTGCATCACATTCTTTACTCCATTTCAGCTATTGGAATATTGTGCTAAGGAGAGCAGTCTCTTATGTCAGAATTTCCATCAATAGTCTTTCTAGCTGCCAGTGGGTATCAATAACTAAAAACTTTATATAGAATATCAGTGAAGCATTCATTAGAGTTTGGCTAACATTTCCATTTTCATTTATTTCTAAAAATAAGTCCTCTGTTCAAGATTGTATCTTTTCCAGTAAAAACTGAACAATTAGGAAAGGGATTTTGTTCTTTCATGACAGCATCACATAAGAAGGAGATAATGAAGCCAGAATTTGGGGTTAGAGAAAAGCATGAAGGATAAATTGGGACCTATACTAGGGTAAGCCTAAATTAGGGTTAGCACTTGACCATATATCAAAACACACACATACATACACACTTAAAATCCACCCCCCCAGGAGAAAACCCAGGTGCTATGACAATCATCAGATAATTTATAAAGTCAGAAATTTTTCTTTGTATTAGTGATGCATGAAGATCTATGGCAACAGAAGTATATAATAAGAATGGCTAATCTCTTTATTCTATAAGAGGTGCCTATGAAACATTTCCTTAAACCAAATATTTCAGGCTGAGAGGATGATGAGGTAATACCAGTTCAACATCTGATGTCTTGCTCACGTGGAAAATTAATGTGCCCATGGAATCAAAGAAGGCACTGTGATTGGTGACACTTTTATAAATTGCTTCATAAATCAGAGCTTAATTCAGGAAAAATGAGAAATATTCTTTCTAGAATTAGAATATTAACTGGTTTTGAAGCAAAAAATGTCTTAAAGCACTAGCAAGTATCCCAAAATAATCTGAATAATTCCTCTTCTGTAAGGTTTAATTCATCACAATTGGTTATAATTTAAGTCAGTTTCCTCTTAACTTCTTGTAGAGTAATGAATGTCAAAGACATGTGTCTGTTGCTCTCAAGTTCTGGGTAGTCTTGTCCATAAACTGTATGAGTGAATGAGTATGTAAGTGAGTATGTGAGTGAGTGCAAGTGAGTTTGTGAGTGAGTGAGCATATAGTCATGTGGTTGTGTGGATAGATTCAGGAAAGAAGATAGGTTCTAACACAGACTCAAGATAATATTCACTTGACTTTATTCATTTCAGAAGATCTGAGGTAATACCAAACTGGTCTGCCTGTTGTCAGGGGATGAAAAAGAGCTAGGATAAGAGCAGGGTTGAGGAAGATGGTGAAATAGAGGGATTGCTTCCCTGATGGATCTGTGCCATGAACCAAGAAAAGCAGACAGGCAGCTTTTCAACAAGGTGAGTGAATGATTAAGAATTAGGGGGAACTTTACTGGAATTTAATACTTGACACTCAAAAGAGATCAAGGACTCAGGAGAGCTTGTGTAATAAAAGGGAAAGATCTCCAGCTATACCGCCATAATAGAGGCTGGAGGTGCAAACCAGAAGAGTCCTTATGTGAATGCAGTAAAGCAATAAAGAAATTAAAGGAACACATATTCTCAGGAAGACTGGGGCTTGTTGGGGTACAGAGAGCTTAAAGATCAGAGACACTGCTCAAAAAAAACAATAGGCTGTGATACATGGTATCTGTGTATGGGAGAGAAGCCACCATCTGTCTCAGAGGCATGCATGGAAGACAGCAGAAGGAACCATTTAGCAGCTATGCCATGGGGGTTGGCAGCTGAGGGAGCCGATCACTGGCAGACCTGAGTCTGGCCTGAAAAATGAGCCAGGCAAACCCACATGCATGACAGAGAGTGTGCCTAAGTGACCAGGAGAAAATCAAGCATGGAGAAAGTGAAATACTGGTCAAAGAAATCCACCTGGCTTGCCCCTCCTCTACCAAGTCTAGTACTTGCAGCACTGACTGGGAGAGAACACCTGATTAGGAATTTGAAAGGGTGGAGGCAGGAGAGAACTACTGCAGAGACCAAGAATCATGGGGTTCACAGGTGAAGTAGTGGTCTAAGAATAAGGTCATATACCACACAGTGGTATCCAAAGTAGATTCCTGAGGTGCAGTCTTTCAAAATGGACTGGCAATTACAGGGCCTTGGAAGTGCAATGACTTAAAATCTCCAGACCAATAGGCTCCCAGTGAAAAGCACTCCTAAGCCTACATCCCACCTCCAGGAGTTCCACCTCCAGAACAAACCATCTCACCATAGCAACCACAAACATCCTGAGGGTGGAGCTAGCATCAACTTCAGACAATCCTACCTATTGACTCAGAAGGGAAGCTGAGAAACTTTTGAACTTCAATGGAAGCAATTTTTCAATTTTCCACGAGACTCTTATTTTCTTTTTTCTTTTTCTGTCTCTCACATCTCTACCATTTTTGAAACCAAATATTTTTCATGCATCAGTTTATTGAGTTATCTGTTTTCCTGGATTTTCTTTCTGTATTTTCTCCTGCTAATAGCTAACCTCTCTTAATTTCTCTTTCACTCTTCCTGTAATTTTCTATCCTCATCTTCTGTCCTCCTTCCTCATAAACATCACATCATACACCACTTCTGTTCTCTCTGTTCACCATTAGAATTTTTAAACCCTTTTACAAATTTACTGTATATATTGTAGACAATAATTGAATACACCACTTCTGTTTATTGAAACAAAGCTGTAGACATCTTAATAGGAGCTATTTGGTTTAGGCTGTATATTGTTTGCATTAGGTTCTATTAATATTGGTCTCCCTCTTAAAGGTGAGGCACTGGAAAACTTCAGGAACACTATAAGTCTACACAGTAGAAACTGTACTGCCTCAGATCTGCATGGCCAGAAGGGCAGACTCATGAACAACATGCTTCAATAATAGAATTAATTGACAACACAGTAGAAGAAATGTCAAAGAAGGAGGTTAGAATGTACAAAGTTTAACAGATGCATGACATAAAGGATGGTGTAGGGAGTAAACTCAGAGATAAATTTCAGGAGGTAAAAGATCATTTCAATAAAGAGATAGAAATTTTGAAAAGAAATCCTCAAAATGAAGGAATCAATAAACCAAATTAAAAATTCAATGGAAAGTATCATCAACAAAGTAGACCACTTGGAAGAGAGAACTTCAGGCAATGAAGACAAAATACATAATCTTGAAAATAAAGCTGACCAGCAGAGAAGATGGTAAGAAACCATGAACAGAACTTTCAAGAATTATAGGATAAGATTAAAAGAACAACTTTAAGATTTATTGGATAGATGAAGGTGCAGAGATACCAACCAAAGAAATGAACAATCTTTTCAATGAAATAATATCACAAAATTTCCCATACCTAAAGAATAAAATGAAAAATCAACTACAAGAGGCTTACAGGATCCCAAATGTACAAAATTACAATAGACCCACACCAAGACACATTATAATGAAAATGCCTAACATATAGAATAAGGATAGACTGCTAAAATCTGTGAGAGAAAAATATCAGATGCCATAGAGGGGAAAACCAAATTGGATCTCAGCTGATTTCTCAACACAGACCCTCAAATCTAGGAGATCTTGCAATAACATATACCAAGCTCTGAAAGAAAATGGATGCCAACCAAGAATACTACATCCAGCAAAATTAAGCTTTAGATTGGAAGGTGAATGAAAAACCTTCCATGATAAACAAAAATTAGAAGAATTTGCAACTAGAAAGCCTGCACTACAGAAGATTCTCAACAAAATATTCCATAAAGATGAAATTTTTAAAAAGTGAAAAATAGCAAAGAGAGGAAATACACTAAAAGAATAGTCAATCAAAGAAAAAACTAATTCAAATTAAAAACTAGAAATAAACCAAAATGAGTAGGAATACAAATCAAATCTCAATAATAACCTTGAACATTAATGGTCTAAACTCATCAATCAAAATACACAGACTGGCAGATTAGATTAAAAAAACAAGACCAAATAAAATGCTGTCTCTAAGTGAAGGTAAAAGGATGGGAAAAAACATATCACTCACATGGATCATGTACACAAGCAGGAGTTTCCACTCTCTATTACATAAAGTGCCAAAGTTAATCAGAAGGGACAAAGAAGCACATTTCATACTGATAAGGGAGTTATACATTAGCAAAACATAACAATTGTAAATATTTATGTCCCAATGAAGCATCTACATACATATGTCAAACAAACCCTTCTCAATTTTAAGAAGCAAACAGACCACAACACATTAATACTAGGTGACTTTAACACATCTCTCTCATCACTGGATAGATCTTCCAAACAAAAATAAAAGCAAAAAAAAGAAACTATAGAACTAAATAACACAATCAATAATTTAGATTTAATGGACACATATAGAATATTTCATCCATCAACAAGCTAATACACTTTCTTCTAATTAGCACATGGATCCTTCTCTAAAATAGATCATATGTTATTCCACAAAGCAACTCTTAGCAAATAGAAAAAAAATAGAGATACTACCCTGCATTCTATCAGATCATAATGGAATAAAATTAGATATCAATGATAAAATAAAAAATAGAAGCTACTTTAACACCTGGAGACTACATAATACTCTATTGAATGACAAATGGATAGCAGAAGAAATCAGGGATGAAGTAAAATATACCTAGAAGTAAATGAGAATAGTGATATAGAATATCAAAATCTCTGGGACACTATGAAAAAATTGCTAATATGAAAGTTCATTGCATTGAGCTCATTCATTAAAAGAATACAAAATCAACAAATAAATGACCTAACATTGCATCTTAAATCCCTAGGAAAACAAGAACAAATAAACACCAAAAGCAGAAGACAGGAAATTATTAAAATAGAAACTGAAATCAATAAAATTGAAACAAAAAAAAAACAATTGAAAATTTTGATAAAAAGTTGGTTCTTTGAAAAAATAAATAAAATTCATAAACCTTTAGCCATGCTAATAAAGAGAATACTCAAATTACTAAAATTCGCTATGAAAAGGGAAATAACACAATGAACACTTCTGAAACACAGAAGATAATTACAAACTGTTTTGGAAATTTAGACTCCAATAAAATAGAAAATCCTGAAGACATCAACAAATTTGTAGAGACATGATCTACTCAAACTGAATCAGAAAGACATATACAATTTAAACAGACCAATTTTAAGCACAATTGGGGCTAGAGTTATAGCCCAGTGCTTGCCTAGCACATGTGAGGCACTGGATTCAAACCTCAGCATCACATAAAAATAAATTAATCAATAAAATAAAGGTCCATCTACAGCTAAAAATTTTTTAAAAATTTCAAAAGCCTATCAATCAAGAAAATCCCAGGACCAGACAGATTTTCAGTTCAGTTCTATAAGAACTTCAAAGAAGAACTAACATCAATCCTCTTCAAATCATTTCATGATACAGAAAATGAGAGAACCCTTAAAAACTCATTCTATGAAGCTAGTATCACCCTAATACCAAAATCAAAGACACATCAAGCAAAGAAAATTTGAGACCAATATCCCTGATGAACACAGATGCAAAAATTCTTAACAAAATTCTGGCAAATCACATACCAAAACAAAAAGATAGCGAACCATGATCAAATGGTGTTCATCCAGGGATGCAAGTTGGTTCAACATATGGAAATTAATAATTGTAATTCACCACATTAATAAACTTAATAAACAAGAATCATAGATGCAAAATCATAGATGCAAAAAAAGCATTTGACAAAGAGCATCCATTCATGTTCAAAACACTAAAAAACCTAGGAATAGTATGAACTTACCTCAACATTTTAAAATCTATATATGCTAAACACAAGCTATATATGCTAAACCATTCTAAATTGAGAAAAATTAAAGCATTCCCTCTAAAAACTGGAATGAGACAGGGATGCCTTCTTTCACCACTTCTGTTCAACATAGTCCTAGAAACTCTAGCCAGAGCAAACAGACAGAAGAAAGAAATTAAAGGGATATGAATAGGAAAAGAAAAACTCAAACTATCCATATTTGCTGAAGACATGATTCTATATTTAGAAGATCCAAAAAATTCCCCAAGAAAACTTCAAAAACCAATAAATGAATCCAGCAAAGTAGCAGGATATAATCAACACTTGTATATCAGCTGAATTGCTATACATCAGTCATGAATCCACTGAAAGAGAAATTAGGAAAATTAGGAAATTAGAAAAATCGTGCTATTCACAAAGCCTCAAAAAAAAAAAATACTTGGGAATCAATCTAACAAAAGAAGTGAAAGAACTCTATAATGAAAACTACAGAACATTAAAAAAGAAAATTGAAGAAGACCTTAGAAGATGGAAAGATCTCCCACATTCTTGGATAGGCAGAATTTATATTGTCAAAATGGCCATACTACCAAAAGCACTATACAGATTTCATGCAATTCCTATTAGGGTTCTGATGACATTCTTCACAGAAATAGAAAAAGCAGTCACAAAATACATTTGGAAAAATAAAAGGCCCAGAATTGCCAAAGCAATCTTTAGTGAGAAAAGTGAAACTGAAGGTATCACAATACCAAGACTTAAATTATACTACAGAGCAATAGTAACAAAAACAGGATGGGATCAGCACCAAAATAGACATGTAGATCAATGGTTTAGAAGAGAAGAAACACAGACAAACCCACATCAACACAATTATCTCCTACTAGACAAAAGTGCCCAAAACATACATTGGAGAAAACATAGCCTCTTCAACAGTGGTGCTGGGAAATCTGGAAATCCATTTGTAGCAAAATGAAATTAAACCTCTATCTCTCACCTTGCATGAAACTCAATTCAAAGTGGATCAAAGACTTAGGCAATAGAATAGAGACTCTGAGCCTAGTAGAAGAAAAAATAGGCCCAAATCTTCACTATATCATCTTAGGAACTCACTTCCTTAGCGAGACCCCTAAAGCACAAAAAGTAAAATCAAGAATCAATACATGGAATGGATTCAACCAAAAACTTTTTATCAGCAAAGAAAAAAAAATAATGTGAATAGAGAGCCTTCAGAATGGAAAAAAATCTTTACTACACATACCTCAGATAGAGCACTAATCTCTAGGATATATAAAGAACTCAAAAAGCTTAATACCAGCCGGGTGCGGTGGCTCAAGCCTGTAATCCCAGCACTTAGGGAGGCTGAGACAGGAGAATTGCAAATTCAAAGCCAGCCTCAGCAACAGCGAGGTGCTAAACAACTCAGTGAGACCCTGTCTCTACATAAAACACAAAATAGGGCTGGGATGTGGCTCAGTGGTCAAGTACCCCTGAGTTCAATCACCGGTACCAAAAAAAAAAAAGAGAGAGAGAGAGAGTGTACCTACCAGGTGTGGTGGTGCACACCTATAATCCCAGCAGCTCAGGAGGCTGAGGCAGTAAAATTGTGAGTTCAAAGCCAGCCTCAGCAACTTAGCAAGGCCCTAAACAACTCAGGGAGACTCTGTCTCTAAATAAAATACAAAAATGGGCTGGGGATGTGGCTCAGTGGTTGAGCTCCCCTGGGTTCAATTGCCGGTACCAATAAAAAAAAGAAAGAAAGAGTAACTGACCAGCTTGATAGGTAAAATGCTGCCTTGGTTAGGATCCAGTGCTTCCCCATCCCTGACTCTCTTACAATCAAGCCCTTAAATTGCAGGGAATCTGGGCAGGAAAAAGTCAAACGTTTCTAGGATGAACTAAATTTAGATAATTAAAGTCCTATTTTAAAAGGCAACTTTCAGATATATTCATCTGTGATGAAATCAGAGTCTTCAGAATTTTGAAAATTCTCAGAGATTGCACTTCTAATTCATGGCTTCATTATTTTAAAAATTTCTTTATTAGTCTTTAGTATTTGAGAGCATTGCATTAAAAAAAGCAATGACATACAGTTTTGCTATTTTACGGCAATTATATCATACCCCACACCTCCCTTATTTTTCCTCTCAAAAGAAACTGAGGACTTATTTGCACTTTTTTCCAAAACCTCAAAAACAGATAGTTTGATATTAATAGTAGCATCACATCGTTCTTTCTATTTCCATGTGGGATGGCATATTATCCTGGTGAGTGGTAGAACTTAGTACTTCAGAGTCTTAGGCATAAGAAGAAAACTTCAAACAATCATTAAGGTATCTTGATGTTATTTTTTAATTACTCTGTGTGTGTGTGTGTGTGTGTGTGTGTGTGTGTGTGCGCCACAGCTATTTTGGAAAATTTGTCATATGAAAAACTAACAATTACTTATCGTCTCATCATCTAGCTCATCATTTAGAAATAGCCTTTGTTAGCAGTTTTGTGTATTTCTCACCTATTTCTATTTATTTTGGTTCCTTTTTCTGTATGAAGTATTTTTATCCTGCTTGTTAAATGCAATAGAGTAGTGTTTAAATTAATAAGGATAAACTAGGTTATGTTGTGTAAACAACCCCTGCATCCCAGTGATTTTTGACAACAAATTTTTAGTTCTCCATCATTCTAGATGTACCATGTGGGTCACCAGGGGCTCCACTCCAAGAAGCCCAGGAACACAGTCCAAAGGAAGTTTCACTGTCCTCAGCTGTGTCATCTGGAATACATGGCCACAGAGTTGTCAGTTCAGGGATGGAAAGAATTGGTATCTGAGTTCAGGCCCAAGACAAAACTCATTTAAGTTTATTTAGTCAGGAAGGCTTCAAAAAAAAAAAAAAAACTGGACTGACTATATATCTATTGTCTGGAGATGCAAAAGAGTTTGGACAGGCTCATTACTGTCTCTATCTGCAGGTAAACACACCACTTCCATGCCTGTTTAAGTGACATGCAATAGCCACCTGGCCCCTAAAAGGGCTCAGTAATTGGGGTGTAGCACCACTGTTTTTTCACAAGCATTCTCTCCTGTCAGTAAACATTCCTTAAATATATGCTTTTTAGTGCTGGAGAATGTACCATTGTTTGTGCTTAATTTATTAAGTATAAATTTAACATCTACCATTCCAAATAAGCAACTACCTAATGAAGAAAATTCAAGTATTTCATGGTACTACAAGATTAGGGTGAGGGTGGAGGAGATCAGTTTTTTTTGTTTTCCTTGAAGTGTAACAAATGACCACAAATTTATTGGCTTAAAACCAAACATATTTATTATCTCTATTTTCCTTGGGTAAGGCATCCTGCTGTGTGTGGCTGGGCTCTATGCATCAGGGTCTCAGGGCAGTCAAGGTGTTAGTGAAGGCTACATTCTCTTTTGGACTCTGTGGCAAAGGATTCACTCTCGGGCTTCCTTGGGTTTTTGTCAGAATCCAACTCTTCATCCCTGGAGGACTGGGATCCCTGATTTATTGCTGCCTATTGGCCAGAGACCATCTTGGCCCCTAGAAGCCACCAGCAGTTCCCTGCCATGTATCCCTCTCTAGAGGCCCTCAGAACATAGCAGCTGACTTTTTCAAAATCAGCAAGGGGAATCCCTATCCAGTTTCCTTACATAATGTCACCCAACCCAGGTCCTGCTCACACTTAAGGGTATACCTTACCAGAGGTCTCCTTAGGGTGTGTGTGCCCCAAGAAGCAATAGGTATAATCAGATATATAACAGAAGATGTGTGAAATTCCATCCAGAGTGGACACATAGATATCGTTAACTCTTTTCCCTTTCTTAGAGCAAACCCAAGTCAGGGTTCCTCTAATGCTTCCCCTATCAGAACACTTCAATTAGACAGCCATAAGAGAGCAACCTCTCTCTTGCTCTAAATTACACACATGAACTCAGAAGCTTAACTGTAAATTAATTTTACCAGATGGTGGGTGTTTTACACCAGATGTTGTTATAGCAGTGAACAGATTAAAGTAAGAATTTTCATTTTAGAAATTATAATTTTCAGGCTTCAGATGCTGAACTTCTCAGCACTGTGTGTGTGTGTGTGTCAGAAATCATGTAATTATCTATATGTTAGATATGTTAGATATGATTTATTTGTAATTTGAGACAATTCCCAAACACTACCATACCCTACCTACACACACACACACAGTGCTGAGAAAAGTTCAGCATCTGACGCCTGAAAATTGTAATTTCTAAGATGAAAATTCTTACTTTAATGTGCATGCTGCGCATCTCATCAACCTCTTTATCTAAATATGTTACTGATCTCTGAAAAGGGATTTAAACTTTTGCCAGCATTTATGCAAATGAAGAAACCATCCTATATTGAAAAATCATTTGTTTCATCATAAAGCTATCTGTTCTGTCTGTTACTGGTGTAGCCTCATTATCTGGAAGGTCAGTAAACATTTTTTTGACCCTATCAAGGCAGTAAAGTGTCCTTTTAGGTACTGGTGGAATGTTCCTTTAATTTTTAAATGGTATAAAAACATGGAATATTTGACTCTTGCTGTCAAGTTATTGGGCTATAATAGCTTAGAAGTAATACTGCCTAAAGTCGTGTAGATAACATATAACTTTTCAAAATTGCTTCTCACAGACTCCCTCATAGAATTGAAAGAGCTTTATTGTAGTTTGATAAGGAAGATTATAATCCCAAAATCAAAGTTTCTCTGTTGCCAAAATCATCTATAACATGATTTTGCTTTTAATGTTCTTAACTCCACATTTTGAAAAATTTCTGATTCACAAATTCATAGAAATAGTACATAAAAATTCCTGTGTACCTTCATAAAGATTCCCCAAAATGAGAAGATTGATACTAGTCCAATAACACTGGTTAATCTAAAGACTTCAGACTTTTCCAGTGTCCCATTCATGTTCTGTTTCTGGCCCAGGATCCAATATAGAACTACCCATTATACTCATGTTATGTCTCTTGCCTTCTTTAATCCAGAATAAGTCTATTGTTCGAAATCATGCCTCGTGGGTCTGCTTGACAAGTTGGGGTCCCGAGAAACGAAGGACAAAGTGGGGTCTCATGGGATGAGGTTTTGGGGGGATGGTCCACAGAGTCACTCCACCCAGACTCTGGAGTAGGTAAACTGTTCTGCCGGAGCCAGATGCAGAAACACCATTTATTCCAAAAAGTACAGTCCTGGACCAAACATGGCCCAAAGTTACAAACAATGGGGCACCACTCTCAGGTAGTGCCATTCATCAGCTTAGAATAGGGAAAGAGGGAGGGGAAGGGTTGAGGGTCGGAGAGTGCTCCTACATAAGTCCCCAGTCTTTCTCTGTCTTTCACATTCCTCACACTCATTAAGGATACTGGCCAGTTATTTTACAGAACATTCCTCAATAGGGATTTGTCTGCCATTTCACAATATGAAACTCAGGTTATGCCTTTTTTATCAAATTCTCACAGAAGTAATGTTATGTCTTTTGTGGTGCATTCTATCAGGAGAACATAACGTCCATTTGTTCTGTTACTGGTGACATGAACTTTGATCACTCAGTTAAGGCTATATATTAGTTTTCTAGGGCTATTATAACAAAGTACCCCAGACAGACTGGCTTAACATAAATAAATTTGTTGTCTCATAAATTTGTTGTCTCAGAGTCCTGGCAACTTGAAATCTAAGACTAAGGCATCGGCAGGGTTAGTTCCTTCTGAGGACTACAAGGAAGAATCTGTTCCATGCCTTGCCCTGAGCTTCTGGTGATTTGCTTGCAGTGTTTGATATCCCTGGCCTGCAGAAGCATCATTCCAATCTCTGCCTTCATCTTCACATGCATTCTCCCTGTGTGCATGTGAGTGTTCATGTCAAAATTTATAAGGACACCAGTCCTATTGGATTAGGAGCCCTCTCCAGTCCTGTATGTGACTTATTACACGCAGTGACTCAATTTCCAAGTAAAGGCACATTATTCATTCTTGAAGTAGTGAGAGTTGACACTTCAACCTGTGAATTTGGGAACAACAATTCAACCAGACTAGCTGGAGTCTGCCTCACTTCTCCATCATAAAGCTTCTTTTATTTTCCTTCTGTAACTAATATATACCTCATAGGAAAACAATTAAGACCACCTAGTCTCAATATCCTGTTTTCTATCATACTTTCAGCTACTTTTAACACTTACCAAGGATTCATGCTTGAGGTAATTATTGCTGTGTTATTCACCAAATGAAAATTTTCTGTTTTCTCCAATCTTCTATACTGATTCTTTCTTTTGCTTTTTCACATCTTTTTATTTCATTTCTTATAATTAAACTTTTGGTAACCTCAGTAGATACCCAAACTGTGAAAAGATGATATATTTACATCTCATGCAACTACTGCCAATACTCAAGGTTTGATTTTTTTCCTTTTTTTGTTGGTTCTTTTTAGTTATACATGACAGTAGAATCCATTTTGACATAATTATAAAAAAGTAAGGAACCCATCTTGTTCTAATTCAATTCTCAATACCTTTCTTCCCCCTGCCACGCCCCTCTCCCTACTCTCTATTTATCTTTCTGCCATTTGCCCAGAGTTATTTTTTAATTTATTTCTTATGTATGTACATGATGGTGAGATTTACTGTTTTATATTCATATATGTACACAGGAAAGTTATGTCAGATTCATTCCACCCTCTTCCTTTTTACCATCTCTCCTACCTTCCTTCACTTCCCTCTATCTAGTCCACAGAATATCTATACTGATTCTTTTTAAATTTTACTATAAGGAAAATCTTTCTCTTCTCTATGATTTTTTAAAAATTATATCACTATAGACTATGGTTTAGATTTTATTTAATGGATGATAATTCATTATTACCACTATTTGTTTTGTTACTGATTTGGCAGTGTAATCTACATCAAGTTAGTTTTCTTGATAGTCTTTATTAACTGCTCTCTATTACTCCAGTTGAGTATGTAATCTATGTTAGTGTATTGAGCATGTAAGAGGACAACTGGTCTGGTCTGTAATGGTGAGCCTCCAGGGAGGTTGTCTATATGTATGATGTCACTAAAGTTGTAGCCCATGGGCCATATATGGGCCACAGTGCCTGACTGGCACAAGGTTGTGATCATACTCTCTAGCAAAAGTCTGGACCCACAAAAGCTCATCTCCTTGGGGAAAAGAATCATGTATCAGAAGATATAATACCAGTCATTAATAACAACAAAAGATATAAATTATGCTCTGTAAGTACGAATAAGGTGGTATCATTTGCTAATATTTTCCCCAGGAAAATAACACACAGGCAAATAAGTTAGTTTGTTTGCAAAAATCAGGATTCAAATAAGATACACATTTCCAATCAGTTTATTTGTTGCTCATGACTAATTTCATCTACAACTTACTCTCCTTTTTTTTCAAATTGTTCCACTCTATTTGTTAAAGAATTTTCTTCAGTGGCTCAGGGGCTAAGGCAGGTGGATTGTGAGTTCAAAGCCAGCCTCAGAAACTTAGTGAGGTCCTAAGCAATGAGATAGACCTAGTCTCTAAATAAATTACAAAAAAGTGCAGGGGATGTGGCTCAGTGGTTCAGTGCCTCTTGGTTCAAACCCCAGTACCAAACAAAAAAAGAATTTTCCTAATTTTCCAGAGTCTAGATTTTGGTGATTATATCCACATTGCTTAACACAATCCTCTTTTTTTTATGTTTCCCACAAATTAGTAATTAGATCTAGTGCTCAGATTCAAGGTTGAATTTTAGCAAAAATTCTTTTTATGTTAGGTACAACCATCAGGAGGCAGAAAGTATCTGGTGGTCTCTCATTTTGTATAGTACCAGTTTTTCTTGATTAGATTCATTATTTCATTAAAATTTCCAAAATGTTGATGTTCCAAATCTATAATTACTTCTTCTATTTATGGATAGAAATTTCTATATAGAGAAATTTTCTCTCATCAACTCTTTGTTTATCCTGGTATATTAATTCATAAAAGGAAGTCAAGATAAATGCTCAATACTTTCCCTTTATGTACCATTTTTAAACAATCTATCTTCCTATTTTCCCCAAATATGACCAATGATTTTTTTGTATAATAATGACCTGAAGGTATTAGTCTCAGTGATGATGTTTCATCTTTTGCCAATGAAGTCTTTTAATAATGACTTCTGAGTCTTTTGATAGCTTTCTCACTTGTGTTTGACAAAATATTCAAGGCTAATCTTACCTTTTCCTCTAAACCAGGAACTAGCCATTTCTCCAAGGACTCCTGACTTCTTTGCTGAGTGTGGTATTTTGGTACCATAATTCACAGAAAGGAGGTAATCTTGGTTATTGCTCTGGCCATTGCTTTAGGCTTTTACATTGGACAGAGATAAGTGGGTTTTAGTTTTTGTTTTATTTTGTTTGGTTTTTAAGAAGAAATGCATCGTGAGTTCATACTGATATTTATGATTTAAATTCAGTCCTACAGAGTTCACTTAGATTCGAATGATACCGCTTTTAGCAACACCAAAAATTCTGTTTCTCCTAATTAATTATCCACTTGGTTTATCCTACAATTCACAAAAAAAAGAGCCCAAAATAACAAAACCAAATTTATTCTAAGTATTATTGCGAGAAATCATTTCTGGTATTTTTATAGCATTTTGTTTCTAGAATATATCTCACTAGAATAAATGATAAAATTACCATGTATTAAGTAACCTAAAGCAATTACACTATATAATTTTGCCACTAAACTAACATTAAAATTATAATTTTAAAGTAATAATTATAAAAAGCAAAAGTATACTTTTAATTATGTAATTTAAAATTTAGAGTGAAATTTAATTTAAAAATTTTAAATATCACTTTATAGTTGTAAAGCAATTACAAAATTAAAATCATAATTTTGTATAATAAAAGATAAATAAAATATAATTTTATTTTAGAAATATTTTCTTTATCTTGATGAAAATTGATTCGCTGTTTTCTAAAACTCTCAGTATTTATAAAAAACATCAGTAAATTCTACCACCATCATGAACCCCAAATTAGCTCAGTCCAATAAGAAATAAGAATCATTTTAACAAACTTGAATCAGTCATTCATGTTGATATTACTGAAAGACAATCTTTCTTCCATTTAAGGTATTTGAGGGGGATTTAATTTATATATGTTCAAGTAAATTATAAGAACATATACTCATAATGGAGCATACATGATATCTCAGATTCAGTAAATAATCTATTCTGAATAGTATGAGACAGCTACCTTTGTCCCCAGAGAGTAGAATTTGTTCAACAAAGTCTATATTGGAAAACTGGAGTTCTGTTCAGCAATTCAAATTTTCTGCCTTTACTATGTTGCAATAAAGTGTTTTTATCTTCAAGTTTTTCATGAAGACTAGTAGAAATTCATATTTCCTCAGAGAGAACCTCCATTTATTCTGTTAGTTGGTTTGTTGTTGGCAAGACAAAAATCTAAATAATTTGGTCTTATCATCTTTAAAGTAGCAAAATAAATTTATTGGTAATGACCACATTTTAAGAATGAGTTGAAGATGAGCCAGGCACAGTGGCAAATGCAAGTAATCCCAGAGACTTAGCAGGAAGATCACAAATTCAAAGCAAGCCTCGGCAACTTTTATAAGGCCCTGTTTAAAATAAAAATAAAAAGGGGTAGGGAGGTGGATCAGTGGTTAAGCCCCCTCTGTTCAATCCCTAGGTCCAAAATATACTTTGGAATTTTCTACAAACTCAATATCCAAAATTCTGGTCAAAATTTTTTAACATTTTCTACGTCTGTAAGATAGGCAGAAGCATTTTATTGTCAACCTTAATACAATTTCCTTGTATGTAAAAATTCTGGGAGTTTTTCTAGAAATAAAAATGCTGTGATGGAAATAGAGAATAGGTATTAAAATTTATTGTTATGAGTGCACCTTTTCACCCACATCCTTGCCAACATTTACTGTTGTTTGTATTTTTGATAATTGCCATTCTGACTGGGGCAAGATGAAATCTTGGAGGAGTTTTGATTGCATTTCTCTAATTGCTATAGATATTGAACATTTTTTCATATATTTGTTGATCAATTGGATTTCTTCTTCTGTGACGTGTCTTTTCAGTTCCTTAGCCCATTAATTTATTGGGTTATTTGGGGTTTTTGGCGTTAAGTTTTTTTAGTTCTTTATATATTCTGGAAATTAATGCTGTATCTGAGGTGCATGTAGTAAAAATTTTCTCCCATTGCAAAACCCTTAAGAATAATTTAAATGTTCAAAAATAAATAGTTGAATACATTAAAAGAATAAAGCCCCACTATAGTTATTAAGCTGCAAGGACTATCAAGGAATATGCTGAGAAAACAATAGCAATGTAGTTAGTGGGATGTGGACCTATATTCATTTTTGACACTTCATGATTTTTTGAATTATGCAACAAGCATTTATCACTATGGTAATTTAAATGACTAAGATTTTAAAATATTGATATTTTGGAAATTGTAAAAAGAACTAAAAATTAAATAAAACTAAATGTAAAAAATATAATTTTTTTAACTGTAAGATGAAGGACTTTATAAATATCATACAAAAACTTGTGATTACTCTTCAACTTCTAAACATTGTTTTCATCTTTTTCCTTTGTTCATTTAAAAGCATATGTTTCTTTTTTTATATCTGTTTTTAATAAATATCTACCACTAATAAAGAAGGGTAGAGAGTTTGCTATGTAAAATCTCATTTAGAATTTTGAAGCAAAAAGGATATGCTGTATTTTATCTGATTTTTGAAGTTCACATATTAAGGGACAGATAAAGCGTTTATTCAGTAGGATAAGTGGTGTTTACCAGTAATAATTTTAATATATAATTTCAAAAATAAGCACAAGATATATCATATTGGTTATCCTATAGAAGCACGTTGGTTCCCCTCCCCAAAATTGGTTTGGGCTACAGAAGCACCAGCAGAGTATGAAGAGATTTGATACTTACATAATAAGGCTTTCTGGGGAACTGAGGGTGGCCTCTCAAGCAGTCTGAAAATGACTTGAGAGACTCTGGAGGGGACTGGCCTTGGCTTGTATCTAGGGGATAGGACTAATGCTAAGGGATACAGGGCTCATGTGGTTTGAACTTCCCACTTGCATCAGAGAAGGAAGCACCCAGCCTTCCTTATCAGCTTTCCCAGAAGTAGGGCAAAGGAGAAGGAAGGAGTAAAGTGAGAAATATGTTAAGTAATTAAATATGAAATAGAGTCAGCCTCCTGATTATAGACATAAGATCCAGTGGTCCATGATGTCAGATTTAGAAGACAGGCTAAAGTAGTACCAATAGAACACCTAAAAGTTGTAATGGTTGTAGTGATTAAGAAATACAAGAAAAAAGTATGTGTACAAATTTATAATGTATAAAATCATGAAAATATAAGTATATAATGCCTGCATACACACACACGCACACACACACACAGAACAAACTAAGGCCAAAGCTAATGTGAGGAAGGAAATTGTAAAGGTCACGGCAGAAATAAATGAAATAGAGACTAGAAAAATAATAGAAAAGATCAATGAAACTAAGAGTTGCTTTTTCGAGAAGGCAGACAAAAATAACAAAACTTGAACTTGACTAGGAAATTAAGAGTGAAGACTCAAAGAAATAAAATAAGAAATGAAAAATTATACCTTACAAATGATACCAAAGAAATACAAATGATCGTTAGAGACTAATATGAACAACTGTATGGCAACAAATAAAACCTACAAGAAATGGGTAAATTCCTAGGCTCATTCAACCCACCAAGAGAAAATGAAGAAATTGCAAATCTGAACAGACCCACAACAAATGAAGAAATTGAATCAGTGATAAAGAGTCTCCCCCCAAAGAAAAGTCCAGAATCTGATGTCTTCACTGCTGAATTCTATAAAACATTTTGAGAAGAACCAGTACCAATTATTTTTTAGCTATTCAAAAAAAAAAATGAAAAGGAATGAATACTTCCAAACTCATTCTACAAGGCAAGCGTTACCCTAACAACAATGCCAAAGACACACACACACAGAGAAAACTACAGGCCAATATCTGATGAACATGCTGAGATGCAAAAACCCCAGTAAAACTAGCAAACTGAATTCAACATCCATTGTAAAGATTATTCCACATAATCAAGAGGTATTCATCTCAGGGGTGCAAGTATGACTCAACGTATGCAAATCAATTAACACAGCCTATTAACAGAACCAAAGGCAAAAACCATACCATCATTTCAATAGGTGCAGACAACGCATTTTTAGAGAATTCAGTATCCTTTCATGATTAAAAATACTCAACAAATTAGGTATAGAGGAATGTACCTCAATATTAAAAACACACAGGTAACATCATACTGAACAGGGAAAGGTTGAAAGACTTTCGTCTAAGATCTGGAATGAGACCGGGATGCCTGCTTTTACCACTTCTATTCAATACAGTACTGGGAGTCCTAGCCAGAGCAATTAGGTAAGAGGAAGAAAATAAGGGCATCCAAGTTGGACCGGAAGAAGTCAAACTGAGCCCAGGAGGGAGCTGTAGGACTGAAATTCTCCTCTCCTAAGGGCACTTTCTCTCTCTCTCTCTCTCTCTCTCTCTCTCTCTCCCTCCCCCTCCACCCCCCTCCCCAGGACATTTACAACATGGTTGTTTCTTCACAGGCAACAGGACAGCATCCCTCTCTCCAGAAGGGGTCTCAACTCTCCTTTAAGGGCTTTTCCCTGATGTAGTCAGGCCTTAATGTAGGACAATCTCCACTCTGATTAATTCAGAAGTGACTGATTTTGTGCCTTAATTACTTAATTACATCTACAAAATCCTTTCAGTTTTGCCACCTAATGTAACTTAATCATAGAAATGAAATCCCATTCTATTCACAGGTGATGCCCAAACTTAAGGGGTGGGGATTACATGAGATATTTACAGAGGGCAGAAATCATGGGAACCATCTTAAAATTCTGCTACCACAGCAGAATTCTGTCCTCACCCCCATTCACAGCTTCCCTAAACAGATCTGATTAAGAGTACTGAGAACTGATTAAGAGTAATTAAGAAATGCAAACATTTTCGGACCATAAAGTGAATTTCTTTTTTTTTTGGAGTTGTGGATGGACAGAATGCCCCTCTTCTATTTGGTTATTTTTATGTGGTGCCAAGGATCAAACCCAGTGCCTCACACATGCTAGGCAAACGCTCTGCCACTGAGCTACAGCCCCAGCCCCCATAACGTGAATATTAAAAACACACAAACATATTTCACTGAAGTTGAACTATGGTGAAATAATCACCAGATTGATATATCTGTGGCTTTTAGGACTATTTGATTAGTCATCTTTGCTGTTGCCCTATTAAACAATTTCTTGTCCCAGAAAAGCATCATGTTACATTCTTTGTATAGTACTGGAAGCTTCTTACCCTGAATTTTCATCTAGTACATAGCTGACAGTAGGACGATGTCTTTCTTTAAAAAAAGAATAATATTTACTTTCCTCTGATGATTAAAATATAAAATAGTAAAAATGAAACTGTTTAATTGATATTTGCCTTGTTTGTAACTCCAGAGTCCTTTGTTTTGCATCAGCAATAGGCAATGGGATCTTTTTTGGGGGGTGAGGGCTACCGGGGATTGAACTCAGGAGCACTTGACCACTAAGCCACATCGCCAACTCAGGAGCACTTGACCACTAAGCCACATTTCCAGTTCTATTTTTCTTATTTTATTTAGAGACACGTTCTCACTGAGTTGCTTAGTGCCTTGCTTTTGCTGAGGCTGGCTTTGAACTAGCAATCCTCCTGTCTCAGCCTCCTGAACCACTGGGGTTACTGACATGCACCACCACGCCCAGCTCAGCAATGGGATCTTAAATATAGTTTAAAAGGAGAAAATCTGATTTGTTATAACCCCTGAAAGATAATGGATACTATCCCATCAGGATGTAAAACCAGCTTTAGCCTCTCAATTTTTAGAAATTCTTCATTTCTAATTCTCAATAGCTAGTCAGTGTCAACATTAAATCTTAATTGGCAATCAGGACTTCTGGTCCAGCAGGCCCTGTTGAATTAAATCTCAACATACTGACCTAATTTCCCAGATGTTTAGACAGTACATACTGGCTGTAATGACCCCTTTAATTGCTTTCCCTCTACTTTGACTAGCAAATTGCTTCTATAAAAGCTCTACAGGATTAAAAGGTAGTTTGAGAACTTAAGCTTCTGCAATTCATAATATAAGCGTAATTATTCTATGGTGAATCAAAAGTGACTTCTGATTTTGAATCTGAAGCAGGCCTGACATGTCCATTTATTCTTGGGTGGCCATGCAGAATTGCAACAAAGTATTCTGCACATACTACTCATGTGATATCAGTGAAGCCATAGTATGTCACTGGGAAGTTCTTTTGCCAGAGAAACAGTGATGAGCAGAGATAATAGCTTCTATTCTGGTAGAAACAAATGAGACTTACACTCTATTCTTTTCTGCTAGGAAAGAAAAAGGGTATTGTTCTCATTATCCATATCCCTGCTGCTCACAATGTGGTCCAAGGATTCTGCATTATTGACACAATTTGGGACCTAATCTAGATGTACTGAATCAGAACCTGAATTGCAACTAGATTGTCAGATGTTGCAATTTTAGTCCCCACAGCTTGTCACAGATTGCCACAGATTGTCAGATGTTTAATGTCTCACAGACATTAAACATCGAAAAAGATTGTTCAATGGGTCTCAGGAAGCTATCAATTAGCTATGATTATTATAATAATTATAACTATTATAATTGTTAGTAATGTACTTTTTTCTGAGAATCTACAAATGCTTTAAGATTAAAAGGGCATGCAGAGAAAGCGATTTCTTTAAAGGCTCAAAATGGAAGAAATTCAAAGGCTGTTCAGCTGTGTTCTCACTCTCAGATAAGGAACACTCCATCACCCAAGGCATGTAAGGGAGTGGATTTTCTGCAGTTCCTTCTATAATCATCTTTCTCCATATATCTTGCCTTGGAAAATGAAATTGACAAAATTATTCTGTGGACATGCGTGAATATACCACATTGAATTCTACCTTTATGTATATCTATAAACATCAATTAAAATAATAATAAATAAATAGAAGAAAGATGAGTAGAGTAGAAAAAAGAGAACAAGGGGAGAGCCAAGTGGAGAGAAAGGAAGCTTTGGGGACTAAAATGGAGCAAATTGTAACCCACACATGTATCATTGTCAAAATGAGCTTCAATATTATGTATAACCACAATGCATTAATAAAAACATTAAAAAATCTTATCTTGGTGTTGACCCTTCAGCATTGAAGAACACATTCCCACACTGCCAAGATTTTATGAGCATTTGCAGAGGCTGCCATGGGGAGGACCTTGAGCAACTTTGTGCTGGGTCCAAAGAGTTAGAGGAGGATGTGGCGATGTCACATGCATACAGGTCAACTAGCACTTCCTTCCTGGAAACTATAGTCTCTCCCCATCTCAATTTTTCTTCCCTACTAAGCAAACAACCATTTAAACTCACTATGATAACCAGGTATCTCTTGGCTTAACTGCTTTCGCTATGAAGTAGATAAACTAGTAGATAAAATAAAGCTTACTCTTTCCTTCCTCGTCATGACCTTTCCCTTTTCAGAATCATATCCTTCCATCCCTCATCAAACCTACTCTAAATTCATACATTCACATTAGTGAACATATGTCTGATTAAGTTTCAATTCCTGAATCCAATGGTTCTCAAACTTTTACATTATATTCACCTGAATGGCTTGTTAAAACACAGATTGCTGGACTCTGTCCACAGAGTTGCTACTTTAGGAGAAGGGCCCCAAATTGCATATTTCTGAATTATTATTCTACGAGTAGTCAAAAGTGACTTCTGATTTTGAATCTAAAGCAGGCCTGACATGTCCACTTATTCTTGGGTGGCCATGAAGAATTGAAGTACAAATTATCTCGCCCATCCTGCTCATGTGACACTACACATTCAGCTGATGCTGAAATCTGCCTGGAATCGTACCTTGAGAAACTGCTATAAAAATGAGATTTCAGAGACTGGGAGGGGGCTTAGAAGTTTTGATGGATATACCTAAGGTGCCACACTAGTGCTTCTCCTATGGATCAGGTTCACCTTGACCAGTAGGTATCCCCCAGGTCAGCCAAGTTCTGGCTAGTCCAGGATTTATAAAGCAAATAGTCATTCCTCTCACAACTGGTCTCAATCAGGCATCCCTTTGTCCAGGCACTTCATGCAGAAGCAATAAGTCATCTGTACAAACACATCTTGCAGATACAGAATCCTACAGACCTCTTACTACTACCATGTTTGAAAGTGACATAGCTGGAAACATGGCTTTCTGCATTGGCTATTTAGTGAGGAGGCTGACACACCAATGGTTGGAAAATAATTAATGGTAAGGTAACACCTTCTGTACTTTGTATAGCCTCTATATTGTCAACTTGGTCTTAGAGACCCACACATTAAGCAACTATTGAAGAAAAGATGTTGTTTTCTCTAAGAATGATAAGAAAACAAATTCTCCTATTAGCAAAAAAAGATAATGATTTTAGTGATCTTTTATGTCATTAAAATATGTATTTCAAACTTGTATGCCCATTAAATATTTTTCAAGCTTTCTTTAATAACATAAAGTACTGTGCTTAACATTGTGTGGAAAAAGTTACACATGTAATATGAACATGACAAATGGAAGACTGTGTGCATTCATTCAAACATTCTCTCATTTAACAATTATTTACTGAATGTCTGATATGTGCCAGGAAATGTGCAAAGTTTAAAGACAACAGTCATGAAAATCAAGGATGATATTTTCTCAGTACCAGGAAGTTACTTGTGCTGGGGTTCCAGCAATGCCCAAATGCATCCCCGCAATCTTCTCTCCCTTGCAAGGTAATCTAAGTTCTCCATCATTAAGGACAGTACAAATACTCCAGAGACTGACTCTCAGTTAAAATTACACTGCAATAAATGGGCTTATAGGGGAGGGATATACTGGCTGGATTACTTATCAGTCATGATGAATGCACATGCAAAGTGTTGAGCTGAACTGAACAAAGACTGTTTTACAGCCGGGCGCAGTGGCGCACGCCTGTAATCCCTGCACTTTGGGAGGCTGAGACAGGAGAATCGTGAGTTCAAAGCCAGCCTCAGCAAGGGTGAGGCACTAAGCCACTCAGTGAGACCCTGTCTCTACATAAAACACAAAATAGGGATGGGGATGTGGCTCAGTGGTTGAGTGCCCGAGTTCAATCCCCAGTACCAAAAAAAAAAAAAAAGACTCTTCTACACAGCTATGGACACAGTTAAAAAAAAGCAAGAGAAGCACCCAAGGACTAGCAAGCACAGGAAGTTTTGCCACCCCTAAGCCTGTAAGCCCAGGGGAAAAACAGGTATCACAAGAACCCAATGAGAACTAGGACCTTGGAAAAGAGACTAAAAAGAACTGCAGTGTGAGAAACGGCAGCCAGTGCCCAGACCTTGGCCAAGCTGAGGAAGGAGGGGAAACCATCCCCAATTCTCTTCCCTCCTACCCTCCAATCATCTCCAAGGCCTCCCATTGACTGAAACCGACCAGAAGCCCAAGTGATATAATTGGTAGGAGTCAACTTCCCAAGAATTGGAACAGGACTGAGATTGGATAATTTACACATTCAAACACCCATCCCTCCCCAACTGTAAATCATGGAAATGGAAAAGTCGGGAGTTTTCACAGTATTCCCATAGAGGATAGAGGGAGAAAGATACTCCACTCGCCAAAATATGGGGCCTGACTACCTTTGGCAATGCTGTTGCAGAAGATGGAAGATGCAGTACAGCCAAATGGGCATCTTTCCCTGACTGACTAGACTAGGACAAGGAGGAATGCACTGTGTGAACATGTAAGGTGGAGACCAGGCTTGCTGGACTCACACTAGGAGCTCCTCCTCCCTTAGGCATCTGAGCTGGGAGTGTGTGAACACAGAGTTTTGGTAAGACTGAGGTATGCAAACTCCTCTTCCTAAAGATGAAGTAATTAGTGAACATATGAATCTTTCAAAAATTGGAAAAAAGAAAAGAATGGCTATTTCTCAAAAGACACATAGCTCAAAATATGTGTTTTCTTAATTCTTCTCTAAATGTTACTGTCTTAAGTTTCTCTTAGAAATATGACAAGACTATCAATGCTATGAAATTTTAAAAATTTTTTTATACATGGTCACAAATTAGGAAAGAGTCTACAATAATGACTCAGTAGACTAATTTCCAAAAATAAGTAATTTTGAAGGAAAGGAAACAAAGCTGAGAAATCAGGGGGAATGTTCTTTTTGATAATGGTATATTGATCCACTAAAAACTATCAGTCACATATTGCAACCAGTAAAAAGCAGCAATCAAGGATGAGGCAGAAGAATAGAAAAGTATTTGATCTTTGCTATGCCAGCTTACGCATTATGCTAAAATTCACTCTCCTAGTTCTCACAATCAAGAATGACATGGAATGAGTACATTAACATTCACTAAAAAGAAGAGGCTCTGCTTTTGTCCCAGGTCCATAAATTTAGAAGCACTCATCAGGTTAAACAAAGTTGATCAATGATCCACAAGTTCCCTCTCTTAAAGACCAAACCCAGGATGTAAAGAAAAGCACATATGTACAAATGATGTCTCCCTGATATCAGGTTGCAGACTGACATCTATGTCCTTTGATTTGAGTGATGGAAGTTTGGGAAGAGGAGGAGGAAGAGAAGGAGCAGAAGCTGAACTAACCAAAGCAAGCAGTGAAGAGCCTTCATTTGAACATGTCTCTGGACTAGGATTCCATTTGTACCCAAACCCACAATTACATAAAATAGTCTGAGTAGGTCTTGCTGGGTGGCGAGGCAGTGAGGACAAGGAAAAGAACTGCCTCCCTCCTCTAGGACTCCTCATCAGTAGCCTCAAATCCAATCTCCAATTAACTACTTAACCTCTCATGAATGCTTTGTCAGCACAATTCAGTCGACTGCCAATCGTTTCAAAGGTTTTAGTGTGTTTCCCCAAACTCTTGAAGTCAAAGGTTAGGTCTACAAAAATTCATGGATCTTCCCATACTCCACTGGAAAACTTAAATGGTCCCATATTGTGATATTGTGGAATGTATAGGAGCATACTAAATTATCATCAAAGAGCATTTTTCTCTTCTGGAAGTGCTTTCAGTTCATTTTAATAGTAGATCATTCTATAACCTAAACAAATCACAGAGGCATTATAACCCAAGAATTACATAAGTATTACTACATACATGTAACACCCAGTAGTGAAATGTTTTTGTTTTAATTCTCAATCTTATTAGATACCTTTCCCCAAAGTTTGAAGTTTTTATTTCAGATGGAATCCTTTAAATTTTCTTCATATAAATTGTAGTAATATAGTTTCTTGTCATTTTAATAGCCTAAGGTCTTCATTTAACATAAGTTCAACAAATTATTCCTACTTTATAAGCAAGAGTTTGTTCTGGGTCTATTAAAAATAATGCTGTTACTTTTCAGGAGCTCAGCTGAGCTGGAGAGTTGGATTTCCAGGTGTTGGAGTAGCTAAGTAAAGCAACAAACCATAAATGAAGTCATTAAGGGTCTAATCCCTTACTGTGATGACACAAACAAGAGACAAGCTGGAGATGACACCTACTCCTCCATTCCATTTTCCCCATCGAACAGCACACCCAGGAAGGCTCAGGTGGATCAAAACAGAAGGGTGGTTGTCAGGATGTGCTCTGAGGGAGCCCCAAACAAAAGACCCAGTTTTATGAACTGGGTTGGGGTGAGAGGGCAGAGCTAGAAACGATAAAGTCTGGGGTACTGAGGTGGAGTGGGGAAAAGTATTTTCAAAGTTTATCCTTCTTCCCTCACATAAGAAGTTCTCAGCAGAGCATCTGAAAGTCTCTGCTCAAAGCCTAAGATAAAGAGACCTAGGAATGAATGCATAGGAGGTAGAATGTAAATATACCAAGAATGTGGCTGGCCAGAGGACCCTGAGTCCTTGACTGCAGCTACCTCATGGGCTACAAGGCACTGGCCATGTACCAGGTCTGCTCTGGGCAGGGAGGCCTCCTCCATGAGGCCTGCCAGGCAACGACTTTGTAATTGCTGATGCTCCACCTGGAAAAAGAGTCACACACTGATTTTTAATGAGCAGACTCATTATTGCTGAACAATGTCTTATTGAAAAATCCACTTAACCATTTTCCAGATAGGCCTGATTTTGGTGAGATTCAACCATCCTTGAATGGATTGCTAGTTCCCCTCTTGCCTACATTGCCTCTGAGAAAATATGGACAGTTGAACTAGGGAGGAAACAATGGTAATAATAATAATTGTCATTGAAAAAATGATGTGTATTCGTAACATCAATTTAAAATAATTAGGAGATTATGGAGCAGAGGAGGAAATGAGAATGTCAGGCTCTCCTCCTATTTTTAAAATTTTTTTTCTCTCATATTTATAGGTGAAACAGAGAGGAGCATAGTTACAAACACTGCTGCATGTAGAGACTGGGCCTGGGGAATCCCAGTTTCTACCTACCAATATGAGATGAAGAGTGAAAGGTATGTGCTGTGGGCAAAGCACACATCAGTACCTCTGATGAAGAAATGAAGAAGAGGACTGACTATTGAAGGAAAAAAATTAAAATGTAAGAAATAACATGCATGTGTGGAGGGCAAAGCTTTAAAAACTTTTCAGAATTTCTGAATCAGTTCATTCATCTACAATCAGATAATTGGGATATTTGGCCTAGGCAGCTAATGTGAGTTTCTAGTCTATGTCATATTAGCAACAGTTTTATTTAATCTTGAGTGATACATTATTCTAATTCTGCCTCGGGGAGGTATCAGAAATCCCTGCCTGTGTTAGAATAGGTCACACTCTACTGCACTAACAAGCGAACCCCAAGTCTTCCTGGTATAATACAACAAAGTAACAGTTCTTGTTCATCATAAATCAGATTTTGTTTGGTTAGTCATTTTACACTATTTTATTCCAGGTGGTTATCCAATAGGTAGCTCCCTTCTTGCAATTCTGTGTCTTGAAATTCTTTTTTTTTTGAGTCATCTGGAGAAGAGAGAAGGCAAGCAGGTGGCACACACATTCTTCCCTTCTTTCAGTCATTTCAACTTCATTCCATTGGTGACGACTAGTCACACATGGCCACCTTGGAATATCGAGGAGCGTGTGAATGATCTCAGAGCGCAGGAATACTCAGCCACCTGTACAGAACCTTTCTATCCCACTTGGAGTGGAGGGAAAGCTCTAAAGGGCCTGGAAAAAAATGGTCTCTGGAAAAGGCCACAGTATTTTCTGTCTGCAGATTTAGACTGTGGAATCCTCAGATTCAGGAAATGTGACTAAGGAGCCCTTGCGCAACAGAATTCTACTTTTGCTTTCCTGTCTTTTTCTCTACCTCATAACGCTTAAATGCAAATGGAATATTTATGGGTTTAAAAATCCCAATACTTAGGATTTTTCACATTATTTATTCCCCTCTGTCCTTCCTTCCTACACCCTTGTCTTACATAAATTGCTTCTCAAACCCATGGCTGCTTCTTGGTTCAGTGTTTAGGCCATGCTCTAAAGCCTGGGTGCTTGTGAGTGAGCAACAAAAGAAGATGGACAGACACAAAATGCAGTGTTGGGGAAAAGTAACCATAAACCAAATCTACCATCAATCTACCGCCAAAGCAGAAAGACCTCTCCACAGAAGTAGAAGAGAAAAAAACCAGTTTCATTATCGAGAAAGTCTTAAACCATCAGGTAGTGTGCATCATAAGTACCCACTAAAGCGAATGCAAAGACAGGAGAAAAATCTTACCGTTTCAGTACAGCCAGGAAAATACAACCCCTTACACACATGTCTTTAAGACAAAAGATAACTAACTTCAGAAGGAGCATTGAGCACCATCACTTGTTAACAAAGTTCCTCTTAAATTTACTGCTGATTGGAGTGGCCGTTTGTGTTCAGTAATTGCCTTTATCAAAAGAAAAAGTAGTTCTGTCAAAAAAGTAACTACCTAGGTGGTTACAATTTGGAGTCAGTGTCCTGTAAGTTAAATTTCCTTGAAAAGGGGAAGTAGAAGTGTATCACCCCTAAAGAAAAGAGGGACAGTAGAACACCATGTCCCCGAATGTCCTCTTTCTGTTCCCAAGAAACCTCGTCAAATTAAGGAACATTGAGGGAAAGCCTAGGCCAAAAGGTCCAAGTATCTATTACATTAAAGGACACTGGCTTTCTCTTATACACACTGGGAACAGTTGCTCCTTCGGATGCTGGTCACACAAGCAAACTAAGCAAGCCAATGCTGATAATGTCACTGCTTCTGCAGCCCCACATATAAAATGTCTCTCTGAGTGAGGACAAGGGCAGAACTGGGGATACATGTTGCTTGTCCTGCTGGCTGCCACTGGACAAATGCCATGAGAGAGAGGAAGCACTGCTTGGCAAAGCACCAGGAGGGACAGAGGAGCTATCTGTCAACCTGGTGCCACTCAGCTCTCCTTGGAGCAGTCTCTGATCTCTTGTGAGCTTTCTCTAATAAACCATGGTTCCCATGCTGTCTCTAGGCACTTTCTTTAGCCTGTCCGCAATCTACTCCACTGCCCTGGCACAACTGGGGTGTGGACAAGACCAAGAAAGTTAGCCTCCTACATGTCTATGTTTCTAAGAGATAGCTGTAGGAGTCTTGTAACACTTCGTGAAGGAGTTTAAATTGCTGGTCATCCACTACCACTGTCCTCACTCCTCCAGAGGCTACCATTACATTAAAGAATAAGTTAATGTCAATTGCCATTAAAAATAAAATTGGTATATTCAAAGCAGATTTCTGAAAAGATTTGAAAGTTTAAAAAAGAGAGAGAGGTGGCTCCAAGGTCCTTAAGAAAGACATACCTGGATATGAAACTGGCAGTAAACTCCCCTAAAAAAGGAAAAAGATAATCCCTCTTTCCTTTTTAGTGCTGGGGAAAATTCAAGGGTTTTTTTTTCCTTCTTCTTTAGATTTGTATTTGTCTTGCAAAAACTTTTTGAAGATTTTGAAGAAATGAATTTTTATTCTGTGATGAGAGAATAGCATCTAAATGTTGCCTATAAAGGAGGAGGAAAATTCTTTTCACTACATTTGTTTTTTAAACAGCCTAATTTTATTCTTCTTTTTTGATTGGCATTATCTTCCCTTTCCTCTTTATCTCTTCTACTTTCTCTCTACAAGGAAAAAAAAAATTCCCAGAAAGTGGAATATTCTCAGGAAGTGGATCAACAGCAAAAGTCAAAAAGGAAGTCAGAGGACTTTGTTTACAGGAGGCAGTGTGACCAGAATGTTGTTTATAAGGAATGCATGGAACTCCAATGGCAGTTTGCAGAGTCATCCCACAGGGGCTCACACTCTGTCCCTTAGAGCCCAGTCTTGGACTCTTTCACGTGTGAAGAAACATATCTGCAAGGTTGCAAAAACTTAAAATGTAGCTTCAAGTTCTGTCTCTACAAGTAGATTAATAGGATCCAAAATATAAGCTATGCAGTACTTTGAAAATCCTTTTGCCTATATTTGATCATGCTCCCAAAGTCCCGTGGATTTTCCAGAACACCTCTCCCTCTCAGTTTCTCCCTCTCCACATTCTGTGGCCAAATCCCCTAAAAATACCATTTCAATGGTTTCTAGCCTTACATTTTGCTGCCCCCTTTGGGGTCCTGCCTCTTTCTCCCAGGTCACAGATTTTTTGGACTAGCTTCTCTAGCAGATGCAGCAGCACCAGAGATCACAGAAAGCTGGACACGTACACACTACGCTGTGACATAAACAGCCTGGTCCAGCGTCCTGATGTGAATTGCCAAGGTCACACAACTAGCACATGGCAGTCCTGGGACTTGAACCCCAGTTTTTTGTTTTTGTTTTGGCTTTGGTTTTGGTTTGGTGGCGGGCAGAGGGAGTACTACATATTCACTATGACCAAAACTAAAAATCCTCCTATTACATCTTTCCTATTTATTGTATAAATACAAGAACTGTAGGGAAGATGGAGGAGGAGGAGGAGGAGGGGGAGAGGAAGATGTAGTAGTAGTAGTAATGGTGGAGGAGGAGAAAGAAGGAATTTAAAAATGGGCCAGGGATGTACTCAGTGCTTATCATGTGGGAATCCCTGAGTTCAACCCTCAGCAGCCCGCCTGCAAAAAAAGTGAAAATAAAATTTAAATCACAAAAATATTTTAAACATACATGTATATTAGGAGAACACAGATTTTAGGGTGCTTTTCTTCTAAGTTTCTTTAAACAGTGATGCATTTTCACCCAAATGAAGATTCAACTACAGTCATGCTCATTTACTTTTACCTACTCTATGCTTGGGGGTTACTAGTAATCTTTCTTTTGAAAGGAGTTACATTGCTGAAATACAAATTTGGGGAGTAATGGAGAAAATAATGGTAGAATCAAATCTGATACTTAACAATCTGAAATAATGCATGTGGATAATTTTAGTGTGGAATAAATACAAAACTCCCTGTGATCATGAAACTGTAGGAGGTGCTCCAGGAAATCAGAAGACACCAAGAATTTATAGCTGATTTATTATTTTCTACTTTTGATTATAGCATTTAACTAGCAAGCAGGATCCAATTACAGTGTGAATCATAAAGCACCTGAGGACAGCTGTGTAAATGCCTGGATCTCTCTGCAACCACATAGGATTTTACAGACATTTCAGGTTACTGCCAAGTTACTTTCGTTACCAACAAAAGGCTCAAAATCTTGTACCCAAGACTCAAAAGCACTTCAGTGTTCTTTCCTAAAGACTAATGACCTGTTTCAGTAGTCCTGTTTATTGATTCCATATTATGAAGTGTCAAGAGTTCTTCCTACAGATAAATGATAGCCCATGTCCGGAAACTTTTTGTGGGCTACAGCTCTTATGAGTTGCCAGGAGAAAGGTCTCAAAATTTGCTCTCAGAGGGTCACCTCTGGAGCTACTATTTCATTCCCAACACTAATTTATTTATTCATATCCCTGGGCAATCCTCTGTATTAGGCTTGATAAGGAAGCAGACAAGCTTCTGTGAAAAGGGACAAAGGGGCAAAGGTTGCAAGGATTTTGTCTTTGAATGTCTCCCATCCATCATGGAGCAAGTAGAAGTGTATGGCTCTTCCCTAGTTCAGAATGTTGTAATGTAAAATATGGGAAAGATGAAAAAAGAGAATGGTAGAGTGCAGAAGACAAGGAGAGAGGGGGAAAAAAGTGCTGTCGTATCTTGGCTCCCAAAAGTAAAGGAAGAGACATAAAAGGAAAGTGTTTGAAAGAGAGGCAGACTTCACTGTAGGTTGGGGAAGAGAGAGATTCTGAGGAAGAAAGGGGGTTTAGGGAGTATTGACAAAGGTTATGAAGGAGACACCTTCAGCATTCTTAAAGAAATGTAAGCCCTGGTGCATTTCCCTAAATGCAGTGGTGCTCTGAGATGGCCACAGGAAGCCAGGGCAGAATTCTAGTAAAAGATGGTTTATTTCCTCATTGTGCAGAATATTAGGTAGCTCCATTAAACACTTCATTAGAGTATGCCCTATGGAGAAGCAGGCCAAAGGGGGATAATCTATAAAGTATATTACAAATAGTAGTTGTAATTACAGTGGGCAAGAGTTAATGTTAAAAATTTAAAAGTTACATAAATATAGATATTATTTTAAAATTCATTATAGTCATAAGGCATACCTATGAGTATGCTTTATTGAAATTAATAGATTATCTTTTCTGAAAAAAAAATTAAATTACATAAACATCCTATTATTCTTTCTCATCATCACTCTACATGTATGTATAACTGTAATATATATGAAACATGGTAATGCTGTACATGTACATTTTCTGAGGTCACTGTTACAGTTTCTAATATTTTTGCTTTTCTAATATTCACTGGATAAATATAGTTTTACCTGGAAAATTCTCAGATTCCAGACTGGTAGTTGCTTTTGATGCCCAGGAGCAAACTCCCTGTCACTGTTTTCTTCATCCACAGCAATTTAAATATATAAAAGTCCATCTTATACAAAACATAGAATAAATCTACTATATAAGATTGTTTTACTTCTTTAATTTTATGGGTTGGACTTTTTGCTTCTTTGCATTTTCTTGTTATTACAAATAATGCTACAGTGAACATCTTTGTACCTATAACTTTTGTATAGGTTCCCACATAAAAATTCTTGATGATGAGAAGAGCGAAGCAGGAGGCATCACAATACCAGACCTTAAACTTTACTACAAAGCTATAGTAACAAAAACAGCATGGTACTGGCACCAAAATAGACATGTAGACCAATGGTACAGAATAGAAGACACAGAGAGTAATGCACATAAATACAGCTATCTCATACTAGACAAAGGTGCCAAAAACATACATTGGAGAAAAGATAGCCTTTTCAACAAATGGTGCTGGGAAAACTGGAAATTCATATGCAGTAAAATGAAACTAAACCCCTATCTCTCACCATGCATAAAACTCAACTCAAAGTGGATCAAAGACCTAGGAATTAGACCAGAGACCCTGCATCTAATTGAGGAGAAAGTAGATCCAAATCTTCATCACGTTGGATTAGGCCCCGAATTCCTTAACAAGACTCTAATAGCACAAGAAATAAAAGCAAGAATCAATAAATGGGATGGACGTAAACTAAAAAGCTTCTTC
>CM053402.1:135482760-135500763 GCA_028644305.1 Xerus rutilus | reverse complement strand
AACTCTGGATGGGACAGGGGGAGAAGAGGGGAGGGAAAAGGGAAGGGGTGCAGTAAAGATGGTTGAATGAGATGGTCATCACTACCCTAGGTGCATGTATGAAGACACAAATGGTGTGACACTATCTGGTTTGCAACCAGAGAAATCGAAACATTGAGCTCTATATATGTACTATGACTTGAAATGCATTTAAATAAATTAATTTAAAAAAAATAAAGGGACTGAGGGTGTAACTCAATAGTAAAGTGCCCCTGGGTTAAATCCTCAGTAATAAAATTCTCAGTAGATATGTGTTATTTATTTTTAAAACTATAGTTTAAAATAATTTGACTTGGAGTTTATGTTTACTTGTGGCAGTTTGAAAAACTGAATATCCATGTGATCGTAGACCAGGATTGATTTTATATCTTGCTTATATGAATGGTTCTGCAATAAACATGAGAGTGCAAATGTCAAAAAAAAAATTCTTGATGATGAGATACTTTCAGTCATATCATATGCAAAAGAAAAGAAATCTTACCTCTCTACAAAAAATCTGGAGGTGGTTCTAGATTATTTCAGTAGCTCAACAATATCAGGATCCTGGATATATGTCTCTGCAATTCTCTTGTCTTCCTCATGGTGTCAAGCTGGCTGCAACAGATCCAAATGTCTTATCCACATGCAGTAGCCTCCCAATCTGGAAGTAAGTGAAAGATAGATGTGATTAAAGGAGCTCTTTGTGTTACAGTGTATCATTTTTATCAATAAAGAGTCCCGAAGAGACACTCCTTTATCATTGGGGAAAACTGGGTCTCATGGCTAACCCTACCTGTAAGAGAAGATGGGAAAGCTACTAAGAGGCAGGCAAAAGCTAAGAGATGAGAGTGATGTTGAGGGGCCAGCCATCAGCTCAAGGATGCTGCACGTGATTGTACATGGATAAATTCCAGAGGTAATATTCATCAGCATCATAAAGTTCTGGTGAAGTCTGTAAAATATGTTGAAGAAAAGCAGCTTTTTCTTAACTCTATGAGGTACTCTTTTTTTTTTTTAAATATTTTTTTAGCTGTAGATGGACATAATGTCTTTATTTTATTGCTTTGTATGTGGTGCTGAGGATCGAACCCAGGGCCTCACGCATGCGAGGCAAGCGCTCTACCGCTGAGCTACAATCCCAGCCCCTCTATGAAGTACTCTTATGAGTTAGCAGTGGCTTCAAAACAGTATCTACATCAGGCACGGTGGCACATGCCTGCAGTCCCAGCGGCTCAGGAGGCTGAGACAGGAGAATTGTGAATTCAAAGCCAGCCTCAGCAATGGTGAGGCACTAAGCAACTCAGTGAGACTCTATAGCTAAAAAACATACAAAATAGGACTGAGGATGTGGCTCAGTGGTCAAGTACCCCTGAGTTCAATCCCTGATACCCCTCCCAAAAAAAACTATCTGCCACAAACTGCAAGGGTTATTATTCTAAACTTCCCTCCTTGAATTTTATAATCCTACCCACTAGCACCAAGAGCATGAGAATGCTACATTCTCCACACAATTGTTAACACTATTGTCAGCTCACTGTGTGAAAACTCTCATTGTTTTAATTTACATACTTTTGTTATTCATGAGTTTAATGTGCTCTTACATTAATTGGCTATTGGTGTTTCTGAGGTTTGCCATGTTCTGTATTCTGATCCTCTGTTCTAAGTTTTTATTTCAGAATTCCTGCTATGAGACCACAGGATGGGTGGACTAGAGGAAAGCTGTATTTCTTGTTGCTCGGTGACCTGGGATTCAAGCAGCGAGAATACTGCTTCTCTGGGAGGGGGTAAAAATTAGAGATTTCACTAAAAGTCAATAGTGGATAGTTAGAGTGCCTTAGAGACCTAGAAAATGAGGGTGCATTAAATGAGGAAAAGGAACAACATTGGAGCTGAGCTGCTAGCTGTAGCAGCAGCATTAGCACAGAAAGAGTGAAACCACTGAGAAACACACAGATAGTCTTAGTGCAGAAAATCCCAAGACTGAAGGGGCAGCCTACCCTAGGCTGATCCAGAGGCTGCACAGCACAGTATATTAGTGCATGGAAGACATCTCCTGTTTCCCAACTGTGCATGGGAGCTGAGGCAGTAGCCATCTAGAGATTACCACCCTGCCTCACCCGAAGCTACTGGAACTGGGATCTGCAAGATCTAAGCTGGGCTAATACATAGTCCTGGCAGACCCTTATCACATGACCTAGACTGTGCCCAATAAACTGAGAGAAAAACAAGCACGGACAGTATTTTACCCAGGGCAATAGGGATCAGAGAGACTGAGGAGAGCCCAGCTCCCTCCCCCACTTAGAGTCTGGCAGCTCATAGAACAAGCTGGGACATGTCAGAAATTTGAATGGGCAGGTGTGACTGCTCAGGGACCACACCAGGGAAGCCAGGAAAGGTGGGGTCCTTGGGCAATCAGAAAGTACAAAGGATTGGGTCCTCAGCCTCACAAAGGGAACCTTGGGATACATCTCCCAGCATAGATCAGCAGCTGCCAGGCCCTGAAGGTGCTCTGATTTAATAACTCCAGACCAGTCTCCACTCAGGAAGCACCTGGGGGGGGGGGGACTGACTAGACCTGAGCCCAGCCTTCAGGAACTCCACCTATGGGAACTCCTCTTGTGTGGCACGCCCTCCTCCACAGAAAAATCTCAATTAAGCTTCTCCAGAGATCCTTACCATAACTGTTCTTAGACTATCAGCAAGAATTTCTGCAAAACATGTTTTCAAGTGGGAGGTATGTTTACAAAAGTAGACTGTAATAAGGAAGACTAACTCAAGGCCTCTAGTCCTCATGAAGCCTTGACAGAGGTGTTTACATTCCAAAGGACAGTAGTTAGATCCTAGGGAAAGTCCTTTACAATCCAAAAGATAAGAGTAAATGGTACAAATTAGGTTCCTTGGAAATCAGCTGGCTTTTTGCAGAAAGTGTCCTTGATTTGTTTTTGTATCCAGGCTGGGTTTTGTATCCAGGCTGGATTTTGTATCCAGGCCCAGAACACCTAGAACAAAACTACTTTTATGTAGATTGTGAGACTTTGAGCTCCCCCTTCCCCTACACACGGGGTATAAAGCTCTAAACATTTCTGAACTCAGGGTTCAGAGGGATGAATTGGTTTAGGAGAAAGCCCCCTCTGGACCTAGCTGCAGCCATAAACCTGCTTCCTGATAATTCCTCAATGTCCAGCCTCTTGTGCTCAGTACACACCTTAAGAAGAGATGGAAAGACAGTTGGGCACAGCCAGTGAACATTGTGATCACCAAAAGGGAAACAATTTCTTAATTTTTCATCAAAAATCTTTTTTCTTTTTTTCTTTTCATATCTTTTCTTTCTTTCTTTCTTTCTTTCTTTCTTTCTTTCTTTCTTTTTTTTTTTGTGTGTGTGCTGAATGGTTCATGGACATTTATACATATTTGTTTCTTTTTTCTTATTTCTAGCATTTTGGGAAGGTAGTTATTTTATCTTGCTCTCTCTTTTGACAAAGACAAAGGATTTTAATTAGTATATTTTGGTCTTGATTTGTATTGCTTTTCACTTGTCTGTTTCATTTGTTCCTCTTTTCTTTTGCTGATAGCCCAATTATATTGTTCTTTCACTCTTCATTTAATTTTTTAATTATATTTTCCCCTCCTCCCTCATAACCATCACATTCTATATCTCCTCTGCATTCTCCCTATTCACTATCCATCTATCCATCTATCTATTTCTATCCCTATTTCTATCCATCTATCTCTTCTTTTCTCTTAGTTAACTCTGTTCTTAACATCTTTTAGCTTTAATTGGTTTTTATAATGCCTGACCCCAACACTACTTCTGTAGCAATTATTAATGCTGTGGAAGTCATAGATGAGAGCAGTTGTTTGATTTCATGCCAGACATAATAAATGAATACTTACTGTTTACTGATGGAAATCACTGATACTACCATATCTATTTATTGTGCGAATTAACATTGTAGATGCCATAGTAGGAATTAAGTATTTAGTTTAATGCCATGTATTATTTGCATTGGTTGTTATTATTTGTCTCCTCCTATACCCTAAGGTATTAGAAAACTACATGGATACTATGCACTCATAAGGTAGAAACTCTGCTGACTCAAATCCATAAAAATAGAATAGAAACAATATGAAAAAGCAAGGGAACAAAACATCCCAAACAAACCAAAATGCCTCAATAACAGACTCCATTGATACCACAGTGGAGAAAATGTCAGAGAAGGCATTTAGAAAGTCCATAGGTAAACTGATCTGTGACATAAAAGACAATGTGAGGAGTGAAATCAGAGAAAATACAATTACTGAAAGAACACTTCAATAGAGATTCTGAAAAATAAGCAATCAGAAATTCTTAAAATGAAGAAATTAATAAACTAATTAAAAATTAAATGGAAAGTATCACCAATAGACTAGCCACTTGGAAGATAAAGTTTCAGACAATGAAGACAAAATATATAATCTTGAAAATAAAGTTGACCATGGAGAAAAGACTTTAAGAGACCATAAATGGAATTTTCAAGAAATATGGGATAACATTAAAAGGCTAAATTTAAGACTCATCAGTATAGATGAAGGCTCTGTAACACAAACCAAAGGAACACATGACCTTTTCAATGAAATAATATCAGTAAATTTTCTAAAACTTAAGAAGAAAATGAAAATTCAAAACAGGAGGCACACAGGACTCCAAATATACAAAATTGCAACAAACCCACACCAAGGCACATTATAATGAAAATAACTAACATGCAGAATAAGAATAAAATTTTAAAAGCTGCTAGAGATAAACAACTGGTCACACTTAGAGGTAAACCAATCCATATCATAGCTGATAGACAATCCAGACCCTCAAAGCTAGAAGGTCTTGGAGTAATATAGTCTAAGCTCTGAAAGAAAATAAATGCCAACCAAGAATACTATACCCAGAAAGATTAAGTTTCAGAATTGAAGATAAAATAAAAACCTTACATGATAAACAAAAGTTAAAAGAATTCACAACTAGAAAGCCTGTACTACAAAACATACTCAATCCAATAATTCATGAAGAAGAAATGAAAAACAAAAATAAAAACCAGCAGAGGGAAAAACTACACTGGAAAAATAGTTAATCAAAGGAGATTCTACTTTAATTTAAAAAACAGAAATAAATCAAAATGACAGGGAATAAAAATCATCTCTCAATAATAGCATTAAATGTAAATGGACTAAAGTCATCAATCAAAGGCACCAGATTTCAGATTAGTATTCCTGCAAATATCATAGAAAGACCATTTTTAGGGAAATATAGTTAGTTAAACCCTATAGAAATATTATGTTCTAAGTGATCACTTTTCATTAGCTGAAATAAAGTTCTCCTTATAGTATTTTCATTTTATTTATGTATTTTATTAATATTAGAGAAATGGGAAAATTTTTTTTCCTAAAAAGACACATATACATTTATATGATGATATTAGCAAATTATTCCTAATTAGGTCTTGTTTATTATCTCGTTAAGGTCTGTCTCTTAGGTGGGGCAATACAGCATGTTTGCAAATATGTTATAGTATAAAAGACATTATAGATGTTGCATTCATCATAAAGCTCATTATTGACCTGCTTCGATATTTCCTCTGTACCTCAATCTCAATATGATGTTGGACAACTAGATCCTCTCCTTTTTGTTGTTGTTGTTGTTGTTTGTTTCTTGAGGTACTGGATCAAACCCAGGGCCTTGAGCATGATAGGCAAATGCTCTGCCCCTGAGCCATACTTTTTATTAAATTTTGAGACAGGGTCTCAATAAGTTGCCCAGGTTAGATCAAACTTGCAATCCTCCTGCCTCAGGCTCCCCAGTAGCTGGGATTACTGGTGTGCACCACCATGCTCAGCCAGAAATCTTCTCTATAAAACCCTAAAAATTTTGTTCCTTGATGTGAAGGGCATTGAAAATGTAGCTGAAGAACAGTCAGAAGAATTCACCAAATAACCTCACTGAATTGTCACTGACTGTACTATAATAGAAAACATGTTCCCATGTGTGTATAAAGCGAAACAATGACACATGTTCTATTTACTTAGGCTGCTATAACAAAATACTATAGACTAGGTGACGCAAACAAGAGAAATGCATTGTCTCAGAGTTCTAGAGGCTGAAAGTCTGAAATCAGAGTGCCAGTGTGTTCAGGTACAAGGGAGGGCCCTCTTCCTGGTTTTTATATGGATGCTTTCTCCCTATGTCACTTCATGATGGAAATACATCAGTGTCTCTCCTGTCTCTTATTAGGTACTAATCCCATAATGGAGGTCCATTTCATGACCTCATCTGATGCTAATAACCTTCCAAAGACTCCATATATCATCACATTGAGGGTTAGGGCACCAACACATGAATTTGGGTGGACATTGACTCAATGATATATGTTAAATGTGAATTTCAAACTTTTTCTATAAAGTGTCAAATGAAAACAAGTAAAGATATTTTAGATCTCTGTTAGATCTGAGTTACATTTTGTAATAGGCAGGATTTTAAATGACTTCCAAATTCCTTACCCACTTTTGTGCTTATCCTGTATAATCTCACCTTTCAAGCATGGGTGGAACCTGTGGACATAATGCAATTTCACTCCTATGATTAGGACACAAATCAGTTGACTTCCAGATAATCAAATGAGAGATCATGCTAGGTGGACCTGATCTAGTTAGAGGAGCCTTTCGAAGAAAGTCAGGTATCCGAAAAATGTTCTTCTGCTGGCCTTAAAGAAGTAAACCACCCTGAGTTCTACAGTTGCAAGGAAATATATTATGCCTCCTGAGCATGGAAGAGTGCCCAGCCTTCAGGTAAGAACCCAACCCCCAGGCCACACCTTGATTGCTGGTTTACGAAAGATCCTGAACAGAGCACCTGGCTAAGCCAGAACTTGATTCCTGATTGAAAGAAACTTTGGGATAATTATTGTGTGTTAAGACCCTAAACATGCAGTAACATATTACAAAGCAATAGAAATCTGATATATCAAATTTTAATGTGAAATTCGTTAAGCATGGCAACATGACAAAGTTGAAATATTTAAAAGGTTATGGTTTCAGAAGCAAAAAAGAATTTGTATCATGACAAAAACTAATTTTAATTTTGGATCAGCTATTGAATAACATCCTAGGTATTTTTTGGTAATTAGGCAAAATTGAAAACATCAGCATCTTTCCATTTTAAATTTTTAAATAAATTTTAAAATACAGCAGATAAAATATTTTTAAAAGTCAGTTAATAAGCCACACTTCATGCTTCTAATGAATCAACATCACAATGAACTCATTTCTACTGAGTTCAAAAACATTATAGATATGATGGAATATTGAGTAATAAAATTCTGTGACAACTTTGTGAAACAGGGTATCATGGGAGATACATAGTTCCAGAACTAAAAAAACAGCTACTTTTGTTGGTAGTAACTCTCTTTTGGTGGAATTTATATTAGGATTCTCATCTGTTGGGAGGTCCATCCAAAATGGTAGTCTTGCCTAAGTGAATAAATTACAATCCCACCTCTAATTTAGATTCTAACTTTTTAACAGGTCTTGCCTCCAAGTCAGTTTTAAAATGACATAATTATGCATAATGCAGTGCCTGTGCCTGTGACATTACACTGTATAAAAGCTTCTGCTCTCCAGAGAGCTGGAGTTAAAATCAACAAGGACGATTTGACAAGCTGACCAGATTTCAACTCGTGAACTCATCACCAGTGTTATTAACAGCCAGTTCTTGCATTTTTAAAAGAGGTTCTGAGAAATGACTCCTGCTAAATCCATTCCATCTAAGAAGCCTAAGTAGTAATGACACAAAAATTCTAGAGGAGAAACTAGTTATATATAGGACTGTGACTCTGCCTTTTCCATTTAAAATTGCCCTTTATTCCTTTGTACGTTTGTAAATTCTCTGTCTTCAGATTGGCTATTGATGGATCTGCATGTGAAAATAGGTCTGTTTTTTTGTTCCCAAGACAGACTGTACTTGTGTTTGCAGCACTTTGCAAATTTGCAGTTATCTAATTAACATATGGAAGCATCTGCTTATCATCCATCTTCTCAAGGGCTCAGGTCTGCATCTCCAATATCTTCCACAATCTCCTCAGGGCTAACTCCACAAGGACTTGTTAACAGAGTAGTCTTTAAGGTTGCTTTTCTTGGATTTGGTTTTCTATTCATATTCTCCCTGATTTGATCTGTATAAAAGCTATCAGCAAATAAGAGGAAGCATATCAGCAATTCCTTTGAATCTGGAGTCTGTTTTGTGCTGCTATTACAGAATGCCAGAGATTGGGTAATTTATAAAAAAACATTCATTTGGCTCACACTTCTGGAAGCTGGGCAGTCTAGGTACATGGAGCTTGTACCTACACTGCATCATTTATGCCAGAAGGCAAGAGAGGGCAGGCCTCACTTTTATACCAGATTTATTCTTGTAATAACTGACCCATTCCCTTGACTATGACATTCATCCATTCATGAGGGCTGTGCCTAATTAACCTCAGTAGGCCCCCACCTCTCAAAACCTCTTGGTGGCTTTAGGGATTAAGTTTCCAAAACATGATGTTCGGGGAACACATTCAAACCAAGGCACTTTGGAACTCAAGGTCTTCCAGGAGAATGGTTCTTAACTAGGAATAATTTTCTTTAAAATACTAGTGCTCCACTGGGTAATCCCAACAATTTGGGAGGCTGAAGCAGAAGGATCACATGTTTAAGGCCAGCCTCAGCAACTTTGCAAGACCCTCACTAAGCAACTTAGTGAGACTGTCTCAAAGATAAACAAAATTTTTAAAAGGGGGTTGAGGATCTAGCTCAGTGGTAAAGTGCCCCTGCATTCAACTTTTAGTACAGAGAAATAAAATAAAATACTAGTGTCCGGGCCCCATCAAAATCACTGGTAGGATTTAGGCCTCTGAATTTTTTGAGGCCCAGATGATTCCACTAGCACAGATGACTCTAGCTTTAACCTTTCAAATTTTAGTGTGCCTAGAATTGCCTGAGGTCACTGAATTTAAAAAATAAATAAATAAAAATAAAGTCATATTCCTAGTCTCATTGTATAGTGATAAACTTGAGAAATTGTTCACCTCCTTTCTCCCTAGATCTATGGCCGTGTTTGTTGTACCATCCCACTATGGGTAGGAAACACTTCCCACCCCTGATTTCTGTTGAGCCACGTGACCTACTTCGGACAATAGAGTGTTACCAGATGTTACAGAGGCAGAGGCTTGAAAGGCATGTGTGTGATTCAGACTGCATATTTGTACCTCTGCCGTTGCCATGAGAACATGCCTGGCTTAGCAAGGTAGTCTCAGGAGGAGGATGAGAAACATGTGGAGCAAAGCCAAGCTAATCCAGGCAAATCCAGCTGATTCCCAGTGGACTCTCAGGTGAGTGAGAAAGCCTAGCCAAGATCAACAGAGCCTCCAGCCAGTCTCCCCTAGAGCAGAAGACCTGTCAACCTGAAGGTATGTGAGAAAAATGGTCATGGAAATATTGTGGTTGTTTGTAATACAGCAAAGGAAACTGGTATAGTCTGTACAAGAAACTCTCCTTTGGTGACTACTTGAATCAGGATTCTTTTGTTCACAATAGAAAGCTAACCTAAACACTCTTATTTTTTTTAAATGTTCCAAATTAAAAAATGAATAGTACAGAAATCAGAACAGCTCCAAGAATGACAAAATTCAAGTATTTAAGTAGTATTCTCAAAATTTTCTCTCTACACCCCTCAGTGTTAGGGGGTCTCTGCAAGTGATATAGAAAGAAGTCACCAGCAACTTCAGGTGTGTGTTCTATCAGCTACAGCATGCTTGCTGAAGACAACACCACTTTCAACGTAGTTTCAAGACAAGTCCAAATGCTATAGTTTTCATTGGCTCTGATGGGATCTACTCACCAATTTTAGAACCACTTATAACTCTGACCAGGCCACTGCACTGTACTCATTCCTACACTGGAGTGGTGTTATTCAAAACAAGCTACATGAACGAAAGGAGGAGGGCGGGTTCTGCAAAAGCATATCTGGGTGCTGTTACTGAAAAGAGAAAAGAATGCTGCTCAGTCAAATAAAAGAGAGTCTTGAGTTGGGGATTGTACACAGGTTGTTCTATTTTATGGAACTCCAGGGCCACATTTAGAAAGATATTATTTTATGAATTAAATTCTCAACTTTTAGAAATACTCACAGGAGAGACATAATGTAACCAGCTTTACAAGTACCACCAGCAGCATTTCATATACAAGGTCTGTGACTAATTCCTGATCAGTAACGATTCATGATTTCCATTCAATCCCTGTGATCCTATTTTATGATGGAGTACTTGGATATTCCAAGTTATTCCTCAGTCACTTCCCAGGCTTCAGAGTTTATGAGTTCTGCTTTTTTT
Source organism: Xerus rutilus (assembly GCA_028644305.1). Classification (NCBI taxonomy): domain Eukaryota; kingdom Metazoa; phylum Chordata; class Mammalia; order Rodentia; family Sciuridae; genus Xerus; species Xerus rutilus. The sequence goes on along the minus strand of CM053402.1, from coordinate 135,490,351 downwards.
TTTTTTTTTTTTTTTTTTGCTTTTTTTTGTTTTGTTTTGCATTTGTTTCTCAATAGTTCCTTCAGATGGAGATCCTCTTTATTGTCTCAACCACCAACTTATAGTTTTGCTGCCTTTGGAAGAGCTACTTATTTCTCTCTGCCTGACTCAGAAGAACAAGTGAAAATCAAGCATTGTTGCCATTCAGAATGGAACTCTTACTGTGAGACACCCTTGGGTGGAAATCCTTTAGTCAACATAGTTACAGGCCTAACACACTAGAAGGTAATTTCCTCATTTACCAGGAAACTCATCTTTCTGTTTCACTAAAAGGGTGAAACAAACAATAAACACAACCCTGAGTTTAGATTAAATGCAAGTAATGGATGACTTCGCTGCAGCAAATTCATGTTGCCAGTAACTCTGCTCTGTTCCTTCAGTACTTCAGTTTAAACCCAGAGCTCAACCATTTTTTAAGGTAATTTTCTTTCTACCAAATGCCACCCAATCAAACCTTCTCTTGAATTGCACTTTTATGTAGATGATATCTCATTTAAGATTCATTAAAATATGACGTTTTAAAATAATGCTTTTGAAAACAAAAATAAGACTGTAGATATTGGTGATTCAATGAACATTACTATTCTTTATTTTATTGGTTCTTTTTTAGTTACACATGACAGTAGCATCATTTTGATATAATTATTTCTATAAAATTATACAAGCATGGACTATATCTTATTCTAATTAGGACCTCAGTCTTGTGGATGTACATGATGGTGAGATTCACTGTGGTGTATTCATACGTACAGAGGAAAATTATGTCAGATTCATTCGACTGTCTTTTCTTCTTCTATCCCCCTCTCTTCTCTTCATTCCCCTTTGTAAATCCACTGACCTTCTACTCTCCCCTCTCCCCATTGTGGGTTAGCTTCCATGTATCAGAGAAGACATTCAACCTTTGGGTTTGGGGGATTTCAGATTGGCTTATTTCACTTAGCAGGGTGAAATAAAATCAGTATTCTTTGAAGCAGTGCCAGGAGGTGTCCCTCCACAAGTCCTCGTCTGTTTTCTATTCACCGGCATAACTGGCAAGCAGGTGGAGCTGTGGGACAACTAGAGGCTGCAAGATTTCACTGCTTGTCATAACTGCTGTGTATTTTTGGTAAAAAGAGGATCATGGAGCCAATTCGGATTTAAGGGGAGAGGATTACATAAGAGCCCAATTAATAGGAGTCAATAGAGTCATTTTCAAAAAATGGAACAGGAGGCCTCTAGCAATTCCCGTTTCATAGCAATTCCAAAATCCAGAAGGACATCCATCACTAATTCCTCAAGTGGAGCCCAGTTCTGCCTCCTAAAAGTGTTTTTTCATGGCTCTTTGTTTGTCCTTATGGCTCCTGGCTTTGAACTTCTAGTTATTCTGCCTTTTCCATAAAGAAAAGCTCATACATTCAGCTGATTCACTTTCTGACTCAACTTCCTGTCATTGGAGGTCCAGAGGGCTCTTTTAATTTGAATACATTAAGATAATGTTGTCAAGTGTCTCTATAGTGTTGCCTTTTCTATAGGGTCTTATAAATGGAATCCTTTTCAAACTGGCTTTTCTTTTTTAACTTACAAATATACATTTAAAATTCATTCATACTTTTAATCTCAGCTACTCAGGAGGCTGAAGGAGGAGGATCATAACTTCAAGGCCAACCCTGGCAATGTAACAAGACCCTATTTCAAAATGAAAACTAAAAATCTTTTCAGATCTTTTGCCCAGTTTTAAAATTAGGTTTCTTATTTTCTTATGGTCAAGTTTAAGTGTGTGGGGGTGGGGGATGGTGTAAAAGTCCATCAGATTATGAATCTTGAAACTATTTTCTTCTATCTAGTTTAAAAGACAACTACACAGAAATGAGCAATAAGTGGTCTAGGAAGCTCTAAAATCTCCTTTCTCCCATGAATACATCAATTTAACAACAGAAAAAATTCCCTGAGAAAACTAGAAAGTAGTTGAGAGGTTCCTGTATCCCAGATGAGTATTTTAAAAAGCCACATCAAATCTGGTAGAAAAATTTCTGACATCTACTCTCCATCCTTTCGTCATAATTCCTACCCTTCACACAGTCCAATATGAGCAGGGAGGAACCCACAGACACCAGCTCTGCCCTAATAAGGGAAAGTTAGACCATGATTCAACACTCAGCTTTTCTAGGGACTGTTCAGAAATCTGGTTCCTGTCTTGCCTGTTTTGGAGGACGGACGGGACCTGGCATATTCCAGCCACCTAGAGACCAGTGGTATCAAGAGATAGGGTTTGCCTATCTGTCATCATAGCCCATCTTCCCATGCAGCATAGAGCAAGTAGACAAAAAGCCACAGTTCCCAGCTTCTTCCTGGGAAGAGAAAGAAATAGACCACTGCTGAATACCCCAACTTTATCAAGGCCTACCAGAGAGACTGGCTTCTGTCCCGCTAGTCTCAGCACATCGATAGGACATAACATACATCTCATGGGAGACGCTGAGAACAAAGAAAGTGAGTTGGATTCATGGGAAAGTGTAAAAGTTCCTCAAAGTCTCTGGCTAGGCTGATTAATGAGGGTCTTCTTTCATACAAGGCCAGTTCCATAAGAACCTGTAGAAGTAACTGTTTTCTCTAATGCATAAAGACACAAATACAAACACAAAGAGTAGAACAATGAAGAAAAGGAAAATATATCCCAAAGGAATAAAACATATCCTGAAATCAATTCAGTATATTTAACACATTTATAAAGTTGCCCCGTTACCACTTCTTTCAGAATGCTTTCATTACTCCAAAGAGAAACCCTGTGCATATTATCAATTATTCTTCATTTTACTCTTCATTCTCTTAGTAAGAACTTACAGCTTTAAATTGCTCTCTGAGCACTGCTTTAGCTGCATCCCATGGTTTTGGTATATTGTGCTTTTGTTTTTATTCATGGCAAAGTATTTTCTAACTTACCTTATAATATCTTTCTTTCACCCACTGGTTGTTTAGGAGTATGTTGTTTAATTTTCACATTTGTATGAGTTTGCCATACTTATTTCTGTCATTGGTTTCTAGTATAATTCCATTGTGGTAAAAAGTACACTTTACATGATTTTAACCTTTTATACTCTATTGAGATTTGTTTTGTGTTGCTTCTTATATGATCTATCTAGGGTAAAATTTCATATACCTTCAAAAAGAAGGTGTATTCGGCTTTTCTTTGTTGAACTATTCTGTAGATATCTATTATTTCTAAGTTTCTCTATAGTTTTGTTCAAGTCTCTCATTTCCTTGTTGATCTTCTAGTTGTCTTTTCATTATTAAGAATGAAGTACTGAATTCTCCAACAATTATTGTCTATTTCTCCCTCACTTTTTTGAGGGTTTTTGTTTGGTTTTTGCCATTGAGCAGCCCTTATTTTTTATTTTAAGATGGGAGACAGGTCTAAGTTGCTTAGGGTCTTGCTGAATTGCCTAGGCTGACCTGGAACTTAGAATCCTCCTGCCTCAGTCTCCTGAGTCACTGAGATTGCAGGCATGTACCACCACACCCAGATCTGTGAGCTTTTGATTTGTTTTAGGGATATATCATTAAGTGCATATATGTTTATAAGACATAAGTCTTATATTTTTATGATGGATTTATCCTTTTATCATTATAAAATATAATTCTTTATTTTTTTTCTTATAGCCTAATATTAGTTGTCACTCCAGTTCCCTCTGGTGGGAATTTGTATGGTGTTAGCTTTTTACTTCAAATCTATTTGTGCCTTTGTTTCTAACGTGTGTCTATTGCAGATTGTGTATACATTCATGCACTTCATAATGATGAACATGAACGGCAGTCAACAATGGACTGCATATATGATAGTGGTCTCAATAAGATCACAGCACCTAGTAACAACATAGCCATGTTAGTTTGTGTAAATACAATCTATGGTCTTTACACAATGATAAAATTGCCAAATGACATATTTCTCTGAATGTATTCTTATTAACTTATGGATAACTATAGTTGGATCATAATTTTGTATCCATTTGGTCAGTGTCTTTCTTTTAATTGAAGAGTTCAATCTCTTTATATTTAATGTAATTACCAATGAGGTAGGATTTCTATCTGCCATTTTGCTATTTTTTTTATATGTCTTAAGTCTGTTTTGTCCCACTATTCTGTCATATTGTCTTCTTTGGTATTATTCCAATGTTCAGTATTGTACCATTAGAAACCCCTTATTGTTTCTTTTACGATATTTTTATTTCCTAGGGAATTGCCATGGGGGTTATAATTAATCAACTTAAAACAATGTGGTTCAGTTTACTATCTACTTAATTTCAATAATACATAAAATTTTTATTCAAGCATAGCTCCATTTTCCTCTCATTTGTGCTATTATTTTCATCCCTACTACATCTTTAACATTTAGGGTCATAAACTAGTGTTTGCTTTATGCAATTGTCTTTTTAAATTTTTTTTCAAGAATATTTCATGAGATGAATATTTCATGAAATATGTAATGATTTATAAGTCTACATTTTTTAAGTAAATGTTAACTATAGGCACAATATTGTACAATAGATCTCTAGGATTTACTCATCTTATATAACTGAAACTTTATATCCCTGATTACCAAGGCCTCATTTCCAAATAAGGTCATATTCTGAGGTACTGGGGGCTAGGATTTCAACATGCAAAATTTGTGAGGATACAATTTAACCCATAACAACCAGCCTAGGTCAGTCAGTAGCCAGCATACACCTAGACAGGCAAGATAGCTCAGCTAAGATCAGCAGAGCTAGTCTGACTGACCTCCCAGATATGTGAGCAATAATCACTTATTGTAAGCACCTAACATTTTGTAGTTGTTTGCTATGTAGCATTCTTAGGATAACAATGACTGATACATGAGCATGCTCTTAGAAATCAAGAGGATTTCCATCTTTGAGTGGTACTGAAAGCCCCCTAACGTTATTCCAAAAAGTGGAACACCCATTGATCATGTCTTCATAGGCATCTATGAAATGGCCACAGTAGGCAGCAGGTTAGTGAAGACCTCCTCTGAGAATCACTCAGGAGATCAGCACTCATTTTTACATACTATGATACAAGAAGTGGCTGAAACGAACACCTGAGGGTCTTGTGAGGATCAAATCCAAGTTAGTAGAATAATAAGATCATCTAAAGCATTCTAGGTGGAGATTTCTTCTGAAAAAATGAAGCAAGTTTGGTAAAGCTGTGAATGAGAGCTACGATAGATTGATAGTGTGTTACAAGGAATGTGTTCTATTCTTTCTTTTTAATCCTCTTTTCACATTGAAGAAGCATTTGAAACTTTCTTTTAGTCAACAATTCTTTTCCAGAAACAGATTCTACCCAATGATGAATACCATCTCTTTGCAGGGACTACATACTGAAATGTCAGGGACAGTGCCTAGGGGGATGCATCCATTTCTAAAGAAGAGGAATGCTGTGTCTACTTAGGGTAGACAGAGAGTTTCTAAGTGCATATCCATACTCATAATAAAACTCAAGATGAGTTTTAGAATCTGATTAGATCAAATTTGATGTAACCATAGATCCAGCTAAATACTAAAATAACATGTTATTGTTACATTAATTTGGCTACCCCTCAACAGGAACATTGCTCACCTATAGAAGCAACTACATCCAGTGAAAGCCTGACAAAAGCTAGGTTGGGTTCTGGCACAGAAGCTTAGCCTGTTTCCAGACACCAAATTGGATTTTTAAAAATGTTTTGCTAGTTGAATTGCATTTCATTCCTTTTGTCAGGCAAAATAGGGAGGGATTTGTTTATTGAAACCAAATTTGCCAATGAGATATTAGTCGTATATAGCAGGACTTTGTTTTCCTCCACAAATAGTAACAACCCCATCCCTGGATGTAAGACAACAGTTTAACCTTCATAGAACACCAAAGTTTCCATGTTAATAATGCAATTCATTTTGCTCCTCAGGGAAGTATATAAGACATGCCAGTGGAATGTAAATATGGATACATTTCTCACACCACCACCTTGTCAATGACAAAGCTCTCGTTTCAACTTGAAATTCTATTCCAAAGGAACTGATTTTTATTTATTAAAAGTTGGGAAAGACTAAATATTGTTAGGGAAAATTATGTGCACCCACTCTATGTAAACAGTACAATGTGAATTGGGGAAACACCAACGGAGAAGGCAACATCAGCTCCAATATCAGGACTAAGGTGAGCAGTAAGCAGCAGCAGGTCACCCAAGGTCCTAGAGGTTTACCCTAGGATTTTTTTTCAAGTCCATAATGATAGGGAAAAGGTAGGAAAATCTTCAATAGTGGAAACAGTCTTCTTTTTGCCTTATAGAGAAAATGGGCTTGGTAAATGAATAATAACCAAGATATTTAAGAGCTATACATCACAAACCTTGCTTGGCAACTAGTTTCTTTCTTGGTCAGATACCTAGCCACCACCTCAATTCTCTTCACACAGCCTCTTTATGCTGCAAGTCAGGGTTCTTGACACCTTGAAACAGTAGACCTTTGGGGGATACCCTGTGATTTCAGTTTTCTTAGCAAAATGCTATTTGATCATCCTTAGCCAACTTCATGCTTTCTCCTTCCCAGGGAAAGGGACCTAACTCATCTCTTAGTTAGAACTCAAGTGTATCCAAATTGTTACTGGCCTCAATTAACATGAAATATATCAGTCTTCAAAAATTGTTAATAATCCCACATACTTAATAGGATAATGGTGAAAACATCTACAATGATCTTCGGAGATTTTAGGGTTTGTCTGACCAAACTTATACATAACCATTGTTTATCCTCTTTTCATTAGCAAGCTTTATTTAAAAATTCTCACTAGTACTTCCTTAACAGTGGAAATGGAATAATTTGATGTTGTTTTGTTATGTTTAGTTTTAATGTATGCTTTGGGAGGAGGAGGAAAAGGGCAAAGGCTAAGGGTTGCTACTAATGTATTTCCAGGATCCTCACCAGCATTTCTAAAGTTTGACTCATGTCACTGTTCCTAAATTGGATTTTTTAAGAGGAACCCATATTTTTCACACATTCCAGCTAATTCCTAATGACATAAATCCACGAGCTGTATCTTCTCCATATCCCGCATTATACTGATTACCAAGGATTATAACATTTTTTGTTAAAAATCCTTTTCCCACTTAACTCTATAAATGCTTATCTCTCAAATGCTCTTTCAACCACATTAACCATCATACTTATCCATTCATTAATTAGTTGAAAATCTTTGACCCTTGTTCATTTTATATTTATATAAGAATCATCTATTTAGAGGCTGAGGCTGTGGCTCAGTGGTAGAGCGCTTGCCTCACATGCGTGAGTCACTGGGTTCGATCCTCAGCACCACATAAAAAATAAATAAAATAAAGATATTTTTAAAAAAGAATCACCTATTTAGCTATTGAAAAATACACTTGGAACTTTTTTTAAATCTTACCATAAGGTTAGTAGAGTATTGGTTTTTCTTTATCTCTCCTGACATTCCATGAGCCTTGTTAATCTGAGGGCTTTCATCTTGTCATTAATTCTGAGAAATTCATCTTAATCATTCTTTCAAATATTTCCATTGCTCTTTT
>CM053402.1:135457404-135482260 GCA_028644305.1 Xerus rutilus | reverse complement strand
GCCAGGCTTCTGTGGCCACCAGTCAGTTAAAAACACAAATTTTGGGGGTTGGGGGTACCAGGGATTGAACTCAAGGGTACTTGACCACTGAACCACATCCCCAGCCCTATTTTGTGTTTTATTTAGAGACAGGGTCTCAATGAGTTGCTTAGTGCCTCACTGTTGCTGAGACTGGCTTTGAACTCGCAATCCTCCTGCCTCAGCCTCCCGAGCTGCTGGGATTACAGGCGCGCGCCACCACGCCCAGCTGCCACAATTGTTGACTCAGAAATCATCCTTGATTTCTCCTTGGCATCCTTCAGTGACTAGACTAAATTCTATTGGCCTGGAATACTCTGCTGGGATATCATCTCCCTGCCTCCCAGTACCTTCCTTAGTCTCCTCTTGGATGCAGTGTGGCAGGCAGTCCTGTTCTGAGTTACTCCACACATAGCCAGGTAAAGTTATATGGCTGTTGGGCTGTCGGCTGGCAGTCTTGGCCGTTTTGCCAGAGAGGAGGACCATGCGAGTACCAGCCACCACCTGGGAATGGCTGCTGGTGCTGTGAGTCACAGTCGTGAGCACCGAGCCGTATCTGTGGCTGCCACATGGTGGTGTCCTTTTCCAGTCCATGGACAGATTCCATCGACTCCACATCTTCTTTACCTCAGCCTGAACCTGAATGACAGGAAACATGTATCAGAAACAAGAGACCTTGCAATCTTGTTACAAGGATGTGTGACTTGATATCAATTATAGTAATCATCATAAAGTTTCCTCTGTGCACCTGGGACTTTAGATACATTCCCTCTCGACCTCAAAAAACCTTCAAGATAGGTGCTGTTTTTGGATATGAGCAATCTGAGGCATAGGGAGAAGTAAAGGGACTTGTCCAAGGTTAATATTTAACTAGAAGTTGCAAAGCAGCTAATAGAAGTATCTGATTTGGAGAGAAAAAGCAGATTTCCGGCTGGAGAAGAAAGAAGATACAAATAGTGACAGTGAGGATTGCAGAACTCTCTGCAGAGGCAACTCCATTCAAACCTCTATACTAAGAGACCTGACCAAACTCTTGTGACTTCTAGAAGTACAAAATTGGACCCTTTGAATGATCACATCCCTGCTTAAAGTGCCTGCCTAAAAAGCTTAATGCTGCCAGAAGATTTGTCCTGGCAAATACACCTGATAATAGTTCCCTGACCTCTTTACTTAGAACATTTACTAACAAGGGCTCAGTTGTAAATATGTAGTCCTGGCCTCTCAGAAGCTTCTCTGGGAAGGACCTAAGAGCCATTCCTTTGAGTTGAAATCATCAAGAAGGATAAGGCCTCTGTCTCCCAGTCTCTGTGGGAGGATAGAACCCTGCCTTAGAGAACTGCAGCCAGCAGGCACGGCTGGCCTGTCATATCCACACTGACCAACATTATAATTTTTCATCCTCTGACTCTACTGAGCCCCTGAACACTCCCTTTCTTGTTCTCCTTTAAAAATGCCCCTCACTCACAAAAGAGCTCATATCTTTCCCCTACTCTCAATCGTAGGGGATTTGAAAGAAGAAAGGTAGCAACTCACCCAACAGCAAGACGTGTTAAAAGTTTAAAAGGTAAAATATATCATTCAACATGCTGACCTCTCCCTGGTCAACTCCTAAATAAACTGAAATTGTCCCATCACCAGCTTGTAGTTTTAAAAAAAATATTGAAGTATTTTAATGAATGTGTCCCCCAAATAACTTACATTTGAATTTTGGATAAAACTTGAAATGGAGTATGCTTCCATATTTACTGGAATTTGAAGTTCAACTGTCAAGGCAAATATCAACCTGTGTTTTAACAAGTTGTTTTTAATATAAGGGTTTGTAACTGAGTTGACATTTCAGTGTTTAGGAGACTTAGTTTATCTACATCAACACTTACCTTCTTGAAACAATGCATGATAAAATCATCTCCCTTCTCCCTATCCATTCTGTCTTGTAAAACGTAGGAATCCTCCAGAGAGATTCAGGTCACATTGTGATGGCCATTTATAAGCTGTTCTGGTTTGAATGTGTCCCCACTGGGGGACTAAAGTACTTAATTAAGTACCTGCAGGACTAAAGTACTTAATCTCTGATAGACAGTTTTTGAAGGTAGGGCCTAGTAGAGATGTTTAGGTCCTGAGGGCTCCACCCTCAAGAATAGATTAATGCACAGCAAGGTGCTAAGCAACTCAGTGAGACCCTGTCTCTACATAAAACACAAAATAGGGCTGGGGATGTGGCTCAATGGTCAAGTACCCCTGAGTCCAATCCCTAGCACCAAAAAAAATAATAATAATAATAGATTAATGCCAGTTAGGAAAAAGCTTGTGATTAAGTTTGATCTCTTGATCTCTTGCCCTCTCTGCCAGGTCTCTTGTCCTGATGCCTTCCACTGTGCAATGACTCAGCAAGAATGCCTCTGCCAGATGTGGACCCCAACCTTGGACTGCCTAGCTTTTAGAACTCTAAGAAATTAATTTCTGTTCTTTTTTAAATGATATACTCTCAGGTATTCTGTTATAGCAACATACAGTAGACTAAAATATGAGCTTATTTGGAGTTAGTTCTGTTGACTGTTGCGGGTTCCTTCAGACCTACCTCTCCATTGCAGTAGCAGTAGATGATAGACACAAAGAAACCCTGCAGAACAAAGACACGCATTAGCCCACTGATAACGCAGGAAGCTTACAGCATTAAAGTCCCTTGAGGCAAAACACCTAAGTTGAAAAACTGGCTTGTAATGATTCCTTTAGAAAATTATACAAATTATTTTTTCCTAATGTTTCCAAACACTTACATTTACACTACATTTGTTAGAGTTTTCTCCTTGTTGTTCACTGAACCAAATAAGGAACTGAATACAATGCTCCCAGACAGCAAAGAACTTATTTGGGGGTTTTTTTGGTTTTTTGTTTTGTTTTGTTTTTTTCTTTTGGTACTGGAGATTTAACCCAGGGGTACTTAACTACTGAGCATATCCCCAGCCCATTTTTTTATTCTTATTCTTTTTATTTGAGACAAAGTAAGCTGCTTAGGGCCTTGCTAAGTTGCTGAGGCTGGCTTTGAACTTGCAATCCTCCTGCCGCAACTTCCCAAGCCACTGGGATTACAGGCATGAACCACCACACCCAGCCAGAACTGATTTCTATTAACTAGTTTCATCTATGTTGCCATTCAAGGACCACATCAGACCCATCCCCTGCATGGTAAAAGATATGTATAGACTATGAATGCTAGAAACCAGAGACATAAAATATTATATGGTAAGAACACAAAGAATCTGTTCATTTACTCAAAAATATCTATTGAGCTTATACAGTGTGCTAGGATTGACTCAGCAAGACAATGCAAACAGAAAGTTCTGGAAAAGAAGAGACATGGATAAACACAAACAAATAACCATATGAGGAAAACAAGATGATAAGTGTTTGCAGATAAGATACATTGTGTTAGAGAGACCAATAAGTATAGCAGATGAGGAACCAATATATAACTGAAGAGGTGACATCCAAGCTGGTTTGTGATAAGAACAAGAAGCTAGCTGTATGAAGCATTCCAGGCAAGAAGAACAGCAAGTGTGAGCCCCCTGAGGCACAGAAAGTGTGGAAATGATAGGATGCTAGGGTGCCTAGAACATCCTGGACTACATCATACCACCTCCATCCAGGCAGGGCTGTGGATGCCAGAAAATGGCCTGTCTGCCTTCCTTCCTTCCTTCCTTCCATCCTTTCTTTCTCTTACTTCCTTTCTTCCTTTCTTCCTTCCTTCCTTTCTTTCTTTCTTTCTTTCTTTTATTCATTTTAATCAGTTATACATACATGACAGCAGAATGCTCATCAATTCACTGTACACAAATGTGACACAGGTTTTCACATCCCTGGTTGTACATAAAGTAGGGTCACACCATTTGTGCAATCATACATGTACCTAGGGTAGTGATGTTCATCTCATTCCATCATCTTTCCTCTCCCCATGCCCCCTCCCCACTCTCCCTCCCCTTTGGCTAATCCAAAGTTCCTCTATTCTTCCCATGCTCCCCCCTTTATGGGTTAGCACCCACTTATCTGAGAAAACATTTGGCCTTTGGTTTGGGGGGATTGGCTTACTTCGCTTAGCATGATATTCTCTAACTCCATCCACAGAAAATAGCCTTTCAACTTTAAATGTGTGGATATTTCTGGCAAGTTAAGTACCAAGGTCAAATTTACATATTTCCAGATTCTTCAGACTAGACTTAAGGAGGCAGAAGGTAGCAGGGTGAAGAGGAATCAGCGCAAGGGATGATGACCATCATATTTCAAAGGAGATAAACCATGTAGCAGCAACCTCTCCCTCTTTTTTGTCCCCATCCCTCTCCCCTTTTTCACTCTTCTCTCCCAGCACCTTCTTTTGCTTCCCTTTATTTTCCATACATAAAAGCTCTGTAGGACTTACATATTTTACAACAACGTGCTGCTTATCTTGCTGCCTAGGCCTGTTCCTGTGAGAAGCAGCTCCAGACCTGCTCCTGCTGGGGTCAGGGAATTAACCAGACCTCTAGGATGGAAAACCACAAGTGCCATAGAACACCACCCCCAGAAGACAGCACATCAAAGCCACAGAGAGGGGTGGAGGAGGAGGTTGCATGGGAGGCAGGAAAGCAAAGGATAGGACCAGAGTGACCAGATGGCGCCCTTTACCTGGAAGGAGTTGAAGAAGAGCTCACAGTGCATGCGGATCTCCCACCAGAGCCCCGTGAAGGAGTGGGGCTGGCAGATGAACACGACGTAATGCACTCCGAAGACCAGCACCAGGACCAGCGTGGATTTGGCAAGTTTCCTGAAAGAGAGCGGCAAGCCTTTTTATTCATCAGCCTAGCGTTCTTTCAGCAGAGGCAGCTTGCTGGAAAAATTTAAGTCAAGCATTGCTAACAGAAGCCGCCTTTCCTTGGACTCCATCACTCCTGCCAGGCCCCTGCCACCACCTTTCTTCTCTTCCTGTTGCTTTTATACTAAATCAGGCAGTTGGTTCGCACTTCCCACGATTAATATCCTCTAAATCTCTCCACGCATTTCCACTCTTCTTGATTATAGGCAGATAGTTTTACAAAGTTGTTAAGTGCTTTTCTTCTGTCTTAAGTCCTCTTATGTTTGAGATTTAAAGATGCATCTCCCCCGTCCACATTAACTGCCTTCATGTTCCTAAGGCAGGATTTGGCTACTTTGTTCATCTTACAATCAACTACTCTTGGAGATATTGCATATTTCCTTAAGAGTGACATGTAGTCATTTCCTCCTGCCTCCTCAGAATATTCTCTGTCAAATACTCTGTCTTAAACTATCGTTCTATAGTTCTATTCATCTAGTTTCCTTTTCCTATTTTCAGACTAGGTAATTTCATGACATTATTTCCCTTAATGGGCTCTTTATATACATTTTCTTCTGTATTTAGAGGAATCCTTCCTGGGTTTTTCCAAGAGGACAGTCTGGTGGTTGATTGTAGATGTCAACAGGCCTGGAAGAAGGAAAACCCTGAGAACTGACAAAGCATTACTCAGGGTGTTCCTATAGAGGTGCTTCCAGGGGAGGCTGGTGTGTGTCAGTGAACTGAGTAGCAAAGACCTGCCCTGAATGTCGGCAGGAACCATCCCATCAGCTGGGGGCCCAGATAGAACAAGAAGGCAGAGGAAAGGTGAATTTATTCTTTCTCTTCTGAAGAGCTCTCTTTTTCTCCTGCAGTTGGACATGACAGCTCCAGTTTCTCCAGCTATTGTTCTCTAGGACTTGAACCAGCAGCCCCTTAGGTTTTCCAGCCTTTGCCCTGGACTAAGGGTTCCACTATTTGCTCCCCTTGTTCTAAAGCTTTTGGATCTGAATCATGCTACTGGTGTCCCTGGTATCCCAGCTTACAGAAGCCTCATTATGGGATCTCTCAACCTCCATTATCACATGGGCCAACTCTCCCCACAAAAAAGATCTATCTATCTATCTCTATCTATATACATCGATATCTATCTAACCTATTGGTTCTCTCTGGAGAACCCCAGCTAATACAGACGGGCTTGCTCTAAATGTCTCTTGATGTTCCTACCTCTTGCTATTTATGCCCTTGTCAGTCCTTTCTTCCTGATGTGGGCAGGACCAGCAATTTGCTTCTAACCCATAGATTTTGACAAACATGATAGGATGACACATCTGTGATTATGCTGCACAAGATTGTAACATTCCTGTTCCTAGGAGACTCTCTCTTGCTGTTTCAGTGAGGGATGCTGCCATGTTGGGAGCTGCTCTGTCGAAGGCCCAAGTGGTGAGAAAAGGTGGCATCTAGACAGTGTCTCGCAAGTAACTGAATCCCACCAATAGTCACATGAACTTCCCCAATCCGACCCTGGCAAAAGATCATGGCCCTAACTGGCCTCTCAACTGCAGCCTTATAACAGTCTAAAGTAGAGGACCAGACTCAGATTCCTGAGCTGCAGAAACAGAAATGGTAAATGTTAAGTCACTACATGTAGTCATTCATTTTGCAGCCATACCTAGCTAGCACACCCAAGTATACCATTTTCTTGTGGTTGGTTGGTTTTGAATTGTTTTGTTTGTTTTGTTTGTGCATTTTACCCAAGAAATTGCCAATTATGGCTTCATTCTTACTTGTTTTTCAAATTGCCCTCTTTCTCTATGAATCATTTACACCCAGTAATCTCAACTTTGCTCTGTTCTCACTAATCTTGCCTCCAGCTGCTCTATATATTAATTTATTTGTCTTCTTGGAAACAAGTTGTGTATGTGGGTTGAGACCATACTGGACTAAGACTAAAGAGAACTGGATAATCGCGAGTTCAAAGCCAGCCTCAGCAATGGCGAGGTGCTAAGCAACTCAGTGAGACCCTGTTTCTACATAAAACACAAAATAGGGCTGGGGACGTGGCTCAGTGGTCGAGTGCCCCTGAGTTCAATCTCCAGTACTCAAAAAAAAGAGAGAACTGGATTCACATTATAGACTTGATACTAAATACCTGTGCAGTGGTGGTTCAGTTTTCTCATCTCTGCAATGACAGAATAGGGCACAGAAGTCCATGGAGCTCTAATATTATAAGGCTTTACCAGGGATCATCATTCACACATACATACATTTCTATTACATCCTTCTTACCAATCCCTATGGAAGATGAAGAGTCCCACAAAAGCATATTGAAATACCCAGCTGAGAAGTTTGGAGTTGCACATTTGCTCTGCCTCATTTTCTGCTGTCCATCTTCTCTCTCAGGAGGGCCTGGACCATGTGCTCCTCTAGGCTTAGTGCCATCTACCTGTCCCTCAGGACCCTGGAGCCTAAGGGCTGTTTCCTCTGCTGCTCCTAGTCCAAATACCTCATACTTTGCATTACCTACAGTCCATTCGATTTGAAAATTTCTACATTGTCCATTTCATTCAAGACAGTATCCCTAATGAGCAATGGGTTTCTCTGACCTGTCAACTTTCAGAGATCTCTGCATGTGCTTGTCTTCCTGAACCCTGATCTGTAAGCCCTATCTTCCCATCATGACAAGACTGCAGGACACTCTGAATACCTGCAAGGCATTTTAACTCCAGCTAATGAGATACAGGGTGACAAAATCAACTGTACTTGCAGAACCTTAAATATCTTGTCTAACATCACTCCGAAAAGAAAATTACATTCCTTTCTTCAAGAGAAAGAGTAAACCCCCCTGGAGACTGTCCTCAAAATCAAGCTAACTCTGTTCTTACAATGTGTAACTAGGAGCCAAAAACTAGATTAAAACAAAAAAATAAAGTGGAGCAATAGATAGTGACATGATCACAAACATAAATGTTTGGGTACAGATGCATAAGGAAAAGTTGTACTAGGCAGTAGAATATAGGAGATAGCATGTTAGCTGAACCCTCTGGATTTTTTTCCCTCTTTGTCTGACTTTTTTACCTCTGTGTAGAACTAAAAGTTAATGTGCAGAAAATTGATAGTAATTATACTTGTTTTCTATTGCTATATAAAAATTATCACAAAACTACTGGCTTAAATCAATAACCATGTATTATTTCTCTTTTCTATATAGTTCCAGGAGTCCAGGCATGGTATACTTGAATCTTGTGCTCAGGGTTTCTCAAGGCTGAAATCATGGTGTCAGCCAAGACTGCAGTCTCCTCTGGACCTCAGGGTTCTCTTGTACACACATTTAAATTTCTAGAAGACCTTTATTTCTTGCCATTGTCTGCTGGCTGCAGACAGGGTCACTCAATTCCTACAGGCTGCCCTCAGGTCCTGGTTCCAGGCCCTCACAGCATGTCAGATTACTTCTTTAGAGCCAGCAGGAGCATTTCTCCAGGCTGCCAAGGTAGAATCTATGCAACACATCAAAGGAGTGACTAGCCCACCTTCTCTACCATATAATGTAACCTCATTAAGGGGAGATCAGATGTCATCACGAATCTTGCTCACACTCAAGGTGAATGGGGGGACAGGGATGATACATGGCATGTACACCAGAGGCTAGGAATCTTGGGAGCCACTTTAGAAACCAGTAAACAGTGCCTGTCCATAGAAATGCAGTTTAGATCCAGTAGAAGGCCACTAATTGTAGCCCTATAGATATTGACAAGTTTTTCTAGTTTATCATTCATTTGTAAATTCATTTCAGCATCCATTATCTGACTCTGTGTTCTCTTTTGAACCGTTTGCAATATTATACCACTTCCCTCATTCACCAATGAGTTAAATATTTAAAGTATGTTCATTCATCTCCGTGTGAACTATGACCACATCTTTTGGAATGTGTCCTGCAATGGCGATGAATGAATTAAAGCTGGTGTGTGTGCCAAGCAAATGTACACACGGTCATCACCTGTCTGTTCACATTAAGATCGGGCATCCAGCAATCCTGGACACTAATTTTTTTTTCAGTGTCCATTTGGTCACCATGCACACTGTTTGTACATCTTCAGAGCCTGGCTCTCTGCAAAGGCACAGCTGTCTAATGAGATGATTCAGGGATGATTCACTAATGGTGATCTTCCGGCTTGCTGGAAACGAGTGATGGTCTGTGTCCACAGGGAAAGCCACAAGAAGAAAACAAAGGAGCCAAATGATTTTGAGTACTCAGTGCACTGCCTAGAAAATGGATGCCCAATTTTTGTGATATCAATCCCTAAGTGATGTTTCCCCAGTGAAGCACTCTGGAAAATCTTTACATCTCTTCAGAAAAATCACATTTTCTTAAAAGAAAGAGGAGAGGACAGAACAAAACTATTTTTCTTGAGTCTTTTTTTTTTAGTTGTAGATTAACACTATATCTTTATTTATTTATATGTGGTGCTGAGGATTGAACCCAGTGCCTCACACGTATGAGGCAAGCACTCTACTACTGAGCTACAGCCCCAGCCCCCTTGAGTCTTTCTTGATCTTTCCTGGTCTTTTATTAATTTTTGTCCCCTTTCTGTGCACATAGAATCTCATAGATGCATGCCTACTCGTACCTTCCTCCTTTAGGAGGGAGATTAAATCAATTTCTCTCTCTCTCCCTTCCTTCTTCTCCTTTCTCCCTCCCACTTAGTTTGTGGATTCAAGGAGGTCACTCAGCAAATAAAACTGTTGGCTATTTAATATCATGTCCCTGTGGCATCTTGTGCTAGTTGCTCATTTTATTCTGATAACATCCATGTTCAAGAGCTATCATTACCTCATTTCCAGATCAGGTTAGAGGTTCAGAGAAAAGTACTCACCCAAGTTACATAGTAAGTGATGATTGATTCAGTCTTAAAACCTATCCTCTTTACTATCATAGTGCATAGTATCATAGTGCATAGGTTGGATTTATTCTAAAAACAATAAACATGAAATATATTTTTTGTTTGTCATTGAATGGAAAAATCAAATTAGCCAAAATATTCAGATATTCTTTCTCATTGAATCTTGTATTTTTCATAGCTGAAATTATTTTCCAATCCTGGCAACTTTTCTTACTTTGCAAAGGAATCAAGTTGTGATTTAAAAGGGCAAAAATGTAAGAACTCTTCCATTAAATCTGAGAGATTAATTTTCTTCACATCAATCTTGTTTTAAAATAACTGTAAACTATATATATTATGTCAACACTGGGAAAACTGGGTGAAAGGTGTATGAGTCATCTCTCAATTATTTCTATAATTACATGTGAATCTACAATTATCTCAAAATAAAGTTATTTTAAAAACTGATTATATTCATTCATTTCCATTTTAATCCATTTTATCAACTAAGGGTCTCATGTACTTTTCAAAAGTTTTTTTTACTTGTGTGTAACCGCATCCTCATCTGGAGAGGATCTTAGCTTGAAAAGATGTTTTCAAGTCTTTCAGAATACCATGCATAGAAATGTGCTGTTTTAGATGCCACCAGTGGACACTTCATACTTTTTATTGTTTTATTTTATCAAGAATATTTGAACATTTGTTACCAGGCATGGTGGCACACGCTTGTAATCCCAGCAGCTCAGGAGGCTGAGTCAGGAAGATCATGAGTTCAAAGCCAGCCTCAGCAACTTAACAAGGCGCTAAGCAACTCAGTGAGACCTTGTCTCTAAACAAAATACAAAAAATGGCTGGATGGCTGGGGATGTGGCTCCGTGGTTAAATGCCCCTGTGTTTAATCCACAGTACCAAAAAAAAAAAAAAAAAGAATATTTGGTAGAGCTAATAACAAAATGAAATATGTGAAATATGTCTTAATGTCCAAAAATGAATCAGTATAAATTTAAATACTAAATTACCATGGATATAAATTTAAAAACTAAACCCTCATTGAGATAGGTACACAAATTTCATTTTCTTGTCTATTTAAAAGGTGAAACTTGATAATCTAAGGCCTCAGAAACTGAATACTAGATTAAAATTCCAAATTGCTGCCAAGTAGTTTTCCATATTTTTCTCTCAAAAAATAAAGTTGTCATTCTTCACTACATTTTTATACCTTTGGACATTATTAAGAATATTAAATATGTTTCAGCTATGAAAAAAGATATATATAGCTGAAAAAAAACTTTCCCTGACTTCTATTAGGCTAGACCTGTTCTCATTAACAACTTCAAACTTTAAAAACTTCTGAGCACCAGATTATTAAAAAGTTATTCTGGGGCTGGGGCTGGGGCTCAGCGGTAGAGCGCTTGCCTCGCATGCGTGAGGCCCTGGGTTCGATCCTCAGCACCACATACAAAGCAATAAAATAAAGACATTGTGTCCATCCACAACTAAAAAAATATATTAAAAAAAAAAGTTATTCTTAATTCTGAATAGTAGCTAAATTGTTCTTTTCAGTTATTCTGAGAAATAATTTCCCCATAAATGAATTCTAAATATTTGCTCTTCTATTAATATTTAAGATAAGCCAAGCTTTGTTCCCTCCAGTTTCTCAAATATCTTGGGCAACTCCTCTCTAAGAATACAAGTTCACATCATTCAGAACTATAGAAATAAACAGCTTATATTCAGAACTAGAGAAACAAGTAGTTTCCAAACACCACTGCACTTTCCCACTTTATGAAGAATGAAAGGCTATTTGCATCTTCCGTTTTTCTATCATCCTTTAGCCCCTGCCTTAACCAATGGGATCTAACACGAGACAAGGTAGTGTAGCATAGGTCCTTTGCTATAAACTCTTAGGCCCAATTTATATTATAATACCACCATTTACAGCATTGAAAATAACTGGAGCTGGGAGCTGCTGGTTAGTTCAAACTGTGCATCCTGCCTAGACTCCACGCCATATCTGCTGTTATTGCTGCTCAAAAACAAATGCTGTCAAAATGGAATCAGCAAAGGGCTTAGAGAATAATTGTGAAAGAAAATCAAAATGTTGACCATGGTTTATTCCTTTCTGTAACTGAGATAATACTTTATAATAACCCAAAGCAGAAAGAAATAGTTACCCATTTAAAGATTGAAAAGACTAATCCATATCCACCTGATCATCCAGTTGGATAGAGGCCACTATTACCCAGAATTTCCAAAATGATCATTGGGAGAAATGGACATACTCTTAAAATTGTTTGACATGTTCTTACTAATATTCAATTTGCCCTTTTCTTCATGAAAGGCTAAATAACAGACCTCCTTCAAATCAGGACATTTGAAAGTTCTTGAAAGTTTATATTTGACAGGTGCCAATTCAATAGAAGGATTAGGCACAATAAAAGAAGCCCCGTTTGTTGATTATTGTCAGTTATGACACATTTTTAAGTGCAGACAAAATTCTCTAAGATCATCAAGGGATTGTCCAGGAATTCATATGATTCATCAAAAATACCAACCTACTGGGGCTGGGGCTATAGCTCAGTGGTAAAGCACTTGCCTAGCATGCATGAGGCACTAGGTTTGATCCTCAGCACCACATATAAATAACAAATGAATAAAATAAAGATTCATCAACAACTAAAAAAAATTAAAAAAAAAAAAACCAACCTACTAAAAACGTATTAAATTAAAGCATGTTAGGAAGGTTTGGGATTATTTACATGTTGAAAATATACATATATCTCAAATTACATGAAAAAGACACAAATATACATTGATAAATTTAATCCCTTAAATACATTCCAACCTTAAATACATTTCAAATCAATTGATATTTGTTTTTTAAATAGTAACCAAAATATTTCCTCTGATAGAGGCCTGTGCTGGAGTTACCTGTATTGTTTTCTCATGTCATGCCCGACGGCATTGGTCTCCCAAATTTTAGTAGCCAGAACTCTAACAGTGTTCAGAAACAGAATAAAATTCAGCTGAAAGAGAAAGTAACACTGTGAAGAACTATTAAATTAGTCAGATTTTTATAGACATGTACATAAAATTGAACTTCTTTGTATGTAAAGACTAAAAATTACCCACTCCATAAATAAAAATAAGTGTGTCTGAGATAAGACACTGGAAGGTTAGAGATTCTTGATTTGCCTTTATAACACCACATAGAAAAATAAAAAGTTTCAACAGTACTAGAAACCACAAATACCAGAAAGTTATCTGCCCGGATCCAATTCCCAGACCAAAATTTGGGCTAAGTTCTATGGCAAACTGGTAGGACAAAAAAATAATAATAATAGTTATCATTATAATAGAAATGTAACTGCCCTTTTTAATGAATTACTACTTAGATTCTCTCTTTAGTTTTAAGGAAAGAATCACTCTGTTATTTTGAGGATACTGTCTCTCCTGTGATGTATGCAAAGCATCGGGGAATATACATTAAAGTTTAAAACAAGAAGAAAAGGTCACTGGTGTCAGAAATCAAATTGGATTTGAAATGTTATGGGTGTGGGCACCACTAGAAACGATCAAGTTCTGCCTTCAAAAAAGAGAAACAGGACTTGGAGATTGGTGAAGAGATCCAACATGAAGAGGAAGAAAAGGTCTCCACGTCAAGGGTCATAAGGAAATGGAAGCCTGAACCCCTTGGGTCTCTTCAATCAGGGAGGTGGGTAAGTCCAGAAAGTGCTAGTCTTAGGAATAATGAGAATGTAGCTTGCCCAGAGCAGTCACTGCAATACCAGGGCAGGGGCCAGAAAAGAGGACCATCAAGTTCTGCATACATGAGATCAGCTGTCTTGCAGAGACATTTCTTAATCGTTTCTGGAATTTGGAGAATTTGGCTATTGGGTGATTCATATGCCTCAGTCTCCAAGTCAGCTGACTGCATCAGGCCTGAGCCCCATGCAATCCTGCTTGCTACCACCCTACCATTAACTGTCCTGTAGGCACCTGTCAATAGTTTCAGCTTTCTATACACACGGGCGGGGGTGGGGGCAGGGTGATTTGACAGAAGGATGTATCCAGATTATTCATAACTATCATTTCTTGAATTCTCTAAAACTTTGCATGAACATAGGGTACTTTAATTATATCCATTTATTATGGAGGAAAAAGCTCCAGTTCAAAGAGATGAGCTGATTTCACCTGGGCTACTCAGTTACCAGCTGGAATTTGAAACAGGCCTGTGTGAGTCCATACAGTGAATTCTCAACCACAATCTCATACCTTCTCTGCAGGTGGGTCAAAAGATGCAAAACATGAGAGTTGAGGGTTTCTATCTTCACCCACTACCACACCCTGCTCACAGACACAAACTTTTTCAAATAGAAGGTATGAAATTGTTTATGTATCACATGGGTGCTACTTTATGAATACTAAATTTATTCCATGCACCATTAATTTCTCTCTCCCTGAGACAATCCATTCCCTGGCAATGCAGGATAGCTGGAATGAAGACATTGGGAAGTGCTAAGGAGAAGTGTGTAAAGGACTAAATGTTAGAACTGAAGCTGGAAGAGCTGTGGAACCAAGGCCAGCTGTGGACTGTAATTCCCTTTTCCTTTAAAAGAAAGAATAATAAATGGCTTCAGGTAGGCCAACCTTCAGCTCCATTATATTTTTTATATTAGTATGTTATAATTATACATAATGGTGGGATTTGTTGTTACATACTTATATATGCACATGATATAACAATATAATTTGATTAATTTCTTTCCCCAGTATTTCTTCTTTGCTTTCCCTCTTCCTCCCCTTGTCCCCTTTTCGTATTCCACTGGTCTTCGGTCAGTTTTCAGGAAATCCCTCCCCAGGTTTTTTTTCCCTTTTTCCTTCTCTAGTTAGCTCTGCCATATTTAAAATGCCCAGAACAGAGGGCTCTGTTCTCAGATGAGTAAACCACAAATAAATACTGCAGCCCCCCAGAAAGTTGACTGGAAGAGATACACACCAACTAATCCATCACTTTAATAACTGAGAAGATACATTTAAGGACAATTAAATGAATTACGGAAAAAAGGACTATTTATATCAAAATAATAATAATATATTCTTTTATATAACCAAAAATGAAAAAAAAAAAAAAAGAAGTAAGGATTAGGAAAAACAGATTGAATAGAACTTGCTGCCTTAAAAGATTGGGAAACAAAATGCACAGACATTGATGCTTATAACAATTATTTAGATGAAATTATTCTGAATAATTTGGTAAAACAGAATGTAGGGTAATTAGAAATTAATTTATTGATTATTTAATATACTCAATGTTTTAAATGAATTGACTTTATTCTTCACACAGCTCTACAAGACAGGCATATAATTGTCCTCATTTTACAGATGAGGAATCTGAGCCACAGGTTCCACAAATAATGCAGAACCACAAGGCTAGCAAGAGGCAGAGTCCTAGTGCAGTCCATGCAGCCTGGATTCACAGAGTGTATTTTAGCCACTGCACATTTTTCTGCCCATCAAATGAGTTGACTTAATAGCATATTGAAACAGAGACAAAATTTTTTTAAGAGCAGAATGAATTAACAAAATATTGTAAAGAAATATAACCAAGGTTTGAAATGATGCCCTTCAAGAGATGAATGGATAAAGAAAATGTGGTATATATACACAAAGTAATATTACTCAGCCTTAAAAAAGAATGAAATCATGGCATTTGCAGGTAAATGGATGGTGCTAGAGAACGTCATGTTAAGTGAAATAAGCCAATCCCAAAAAACCAAATGCCGAATGCTTTCTCTGATAAGCAGATGCTGATCCATAGTGGGGTGGTGGGGGCAGGGGGATAGGGAAGAATGAAGGAACTTTGGATTGTGCAGAGGGGAGTGAGGGGAGGTGTGGGGCTGTGGGGATGGGAAGGACAGTAGAATGAAACAGACATTGTTACCCTATATACATGTATGATTATACTACTGGTGTGACTCAGCAGCATGTGCAGCCAGAGGAATAAGAAGTTACACTCCATTTGTGTACCATATGTCAAAATGCATTCTGTCATGTATTAAAAAAAATTTTTGAGAAAACAACAGTAGATCCAACAGAGCAGGGAAATGGACCCCACAACTTAGAAGATACTTGAAGAATCCTCTCAGATGGATAGAAAAGAATAGACTTGTGTGATGAGGAAGGACATGGAACTGAGAGCCAACACGCACAGTATTCTCTTTCTCAAGAACAGATCATAACAAATACACAATAAAGACATAAGAGAAAGAAATTCTAAAGACAAGTAACAGATGGGGTAGGAGGACTGAAAGGGAACAAGACTAAGAGGAGGAGGCTATTTTATTATTATTATTATTATTATTATTATTATTTACAATAATAAATGGATTTATTATTATCATCATTATTATAAGAGAAATCATTTATTTTGCTTGAAAAACTATAAGAGAAAATCATTAATTTGCAAATAAAGAGGGGCTGGGGTTTTGGCTCAGTGGTAGAGGCGCTTGACTAGCACGCATGAAGCATTGGGTTCGATCTCCAGCACACATTAAAAAACTAAATAAACAAAATAAAGATACTGTGTGATCTACAACAAAAATATTTTTTAAAACAAGTACAGATAAAGAAAACAACAACCAAAAAAAGGTATGGAATAAAACGACTGCTAATAAGCATTAAAGCAAGTAACACAAGAATGAATGTTTTGTAAATAGGGCTTTTAAATAATGCAAATACAGAAATGGGATTCTTTCTCAGAGATTTAAATAAATTTAAAGATTTGTTCCAAGTGAACCACAGACGAATTCAAATAAAGAACTGAAAATTTCAGCCAGGAACTCTCTGGCTCCTCCAGCTGTCCTTCTGCTGAGACTCTGCCCCAAGTTGCCCACCCTGGCTCCCCCACACTCTTCCCCTCACTCACCCTCACCAGATCAGATCACCAGTTCCAGGCTTCAGGCTGAATGTCACTCTTTCTCAGCAACTACTCCTGAGACCCCAGCCCCAGCAAAGCATGTCACACATTTAAATGTCTATTTCACTGACTGTGCTTAAGTTATGTGAGGATAAATGGGCGCCCAACTCCTCACGCTGTCACCTCCACTGCCTCGCAAAGCACCTACAGTGTTCTTGGTGTTTAATTAATATTTGTTAGATAGGAAAATGAATAAATGAGTGAATGAGGTATGTATACTCTAAACATTACTTATATTGGGGAAAACCAGCATGTCCCACTTCCATGAAGATTTTTCACCTGTATGTATCTCAGAGAAAGAAATCAAAATGTAGATGTATAAAAGCTGACTGTAATAAAAGGTCTACAAAATCATGGCTCTACATTGGAAAGTTTCATCTGTGCCTTTGGATACATGCTGAGGAGGGCTACCTTCTCTCCAGTTCTGATTTTTCCCTCCAGAGGAGGGGATTCCACTGATATGCACTTCCTTTCTCTCCCGCTTGCTTTCTGCAGAGAAGATGGACTGAATCCTTTGGTGAGTGAACGTGGGAAGAGGTACCAAGTTTGCCTAAGGCAGCTCATCATTCTGTCTTAGGAGCTTGCAGTGAGCCCACTCCAGCATCTCCTGGGATCAGAGCCTCTCCCACCCCCTGCACCCTGTGCCTGGGTGGGTAATCCTCACTAATTAGGGGGAGCCCAGCCACCAACTGAAATAGGGTTTTGTATTGGTTCTCCCTTCCCCCTTTGCTGTATAACTAGACTCATTTAAAATCAGGGCAGCAAAGACAGATGCAATGTATTAGTGCATGCACCTCAGAGACACTCTGAATACATCTCATCTACTCACCTCATATTTTTCAATATCATGAACATAAGCAATGTTTTTACTTTGTTTATGTGCATATCGGTACTAAATATTGAACTTTTAAATGTAGGTGAGAAGTTCTCTAATCTTTATTAAGCACAATAATTAATTATCTAGGAGACAGGTGTAAAAAAAATGTAGCTCATTTCTTATCAGTTGGAATTCATATTATAACTTAGGGACAATACTTATGGTACATGTTAAGAACTTTCATTTCATTTGAAGTTCCATTTCTGCCTCACTTAAAGTTCTGGAAAGATTTTTTCTCTGGGAAAAAAAATCAACTTGGTATTTGCAATTCTGCCAAAGATTAAAGATTAGTATTTATCCATTTTTCTTAAAAGTTCTTCTCTATCATCCCTGTCCTCCCTATCCCTTATTTTTGGAGTTTGAACCTCCTTTAATCATAACTGGTGAAAAATGAATCATGAACAACAGAGAGGAGCTTGAACTTTGTCTGCTTCTTTTCATATCTTAAAAAAAGCACTGGATATGATATTTTTAAAACTTATCACTTCAAATTTTTCCAAAGGCTTTTATAAGAGGTACCATCTTATTCCTTCTGCCAGAATTCTCTGAGATATCCTTTGACAGGTATTTGGAACAAAACATTTTTGAGAAGGAAAAATATATATATAAGAAAATCTGAAGCTATTTAACGCACTCTAAGTATTATGCAGCCTCCTCAAGAGTTACTGCTTGGTTAGTCATTCCAACTAGATCATTGCTCACACAATGAGTGAGCCTGTGACAAATACCAGGGACTATTTGTTGAACACAGATTAGTTCTTAGCTTGGATACACAATGGTGCTGTGAAGGAAACATCTAAAATCATGCAAATACATGCCAAGAAAAAGTGGCTTGAAAGAGATATCATCAAAAGAGTGACCCATACTTTCCTGATACTGCTATAAGGTAAACTATCAGTTTCCATGGTTCCATCAACTCTCTGTGGGGTTAAAGGTCAAAAATATCTGCAATGGTGTTGTCAGATTAACATCAGGCAAAATATCCCCAGATGTTTCTCAACTTGAGTTTTCTTTGATTCTATGACTTGTTTTTGAGCACTTAGCAGAAAACAAACTACTGCCTGCAGAAAAACAAGCATCTAAATTCAAATGTCTCAATGAATGACTGACCCTGATTTCCAGTTCCAGTTTTTCATTTTTTTTTTTAATGCCAGCTGAGGGTTGCTCAAAGACTGAGTTTTAGATTTTCTATTTCGTTACTACCATTCCATAAATATTACTTAAAGGTATCTCTATAAGAAAAATGATCCTGGAAAACTTTTCTATCCTTCTGGTATAAAAGTCCTGTCATTAAATGAAGAATACATACAGATTTTTACTGATGGCAATGTTTACCTTTTTTGATTTCTTAAGAAATATTTCTCTTTATCACATTTACATTTCAATTCAGCTAAGATGAAGCAATACATGGCACAAGGAAATCTGTAGAGGCTTCATGTCATCTCCAAATAACAGGTTTAATAAACTGACTGAATTCCATGAAAACAGTAAAATCTATGGACCCAGGTCACAAACTGCTAGAGTACTCATGTCCCTTAGTTACTCACATTAGCAGCTTACAGTGGTTTATGGTTGTCCCCATTATACTGCAACTCTTTAAGCCCCTGTCTTTTCCTCCAGAGGGCTACATCAAGAGTACAATCTCTTATATAGAAACATCAAAATATCATAATTGATGTCAGAGTCAACCAGATAGGACCATGCACTTAAAAGTGAGCAATCTCTCTCTCTTAAACAGATACCACTATTCCAAACAAGTTCATCTGATCCATCCACCATAATACTTCCAGAATTTTCTTTTCAAAACTCAAAACCAATCAAATCTGCTTTAAATATCTTTATGCCTCACTATAATTTTAAGGAAAACTCCAAAGTACTCCAGCCTGGAATAGGAGTCCCATCATGATTCCACTCTCATCCAATTTACAGTTGTATCTCCCACATTTTCTGCAGATGCACCCTCATTCCAACCATAGGAAACATGGCCCATCCACTTACACCGTGGCAGACATTAATCTCTAGGCTGGGAAACTCTTCTCTACTCTGTCCCTTGGGTGATTTCTCCTTTTCTTTTGTACTTTTCATTCAGCTCTCACCTACTTGGTATTTCCTTTTCCAAGCCCTTCCCTTATTCATAACTTCATGATTGACATAGACAGACTTCAACAAGACTGCTTCTGTATACACTTCCATTTCTGTTATCTCCAACTCTGCTATCCTTGATACTGGTATTAGTTATTGCTACCACTACTATGGGCTCCTACATATTGAGTGCTTCTCATAGGTTGCACTAAGCACTTTAATTATCTTATTTAGTCCCCATAATAAGCCTCTGAAGTAGACATTAGAATATCCAATTTCCTTTTTAGAAAGCAGTAGCTAAGAAGGGTTAAATCACAGCAAGGTCAGCAGCTGATAAGTAGTTAGCCTTAGGATTCATACACTTGCTCACAAAACTTTGAAATGGTCTACACAAACTATTATGAGCTGTATCTCTTCCAATAATAAGCTATTTGACCATGGTCATGAATTTTATTGCTGGTAGACTAATCAGTCTAGTGAAACTCAACAAAATCTAAGAGCCCTCAAGTTCCAAAATCCTGTGATTCTAAGTCAAATACTCCTCTGTGTAAGAGTATTCCAGTCATACTGACAATTCTAACATTATTGATATACTCATTTCAGTTAACTGTGAAGGAAACTACATTTTCAGTGATAGTAGGTAGTTAAAAAGGGCAAATGTTTCAGACTTTTGGCATGCTTATCAAATAATCTTCATAGGATACACTATAAGTAACCTTGTTAAACATATATGTGCGTTTTTCATTCATTCAATGTGTCTGGGCACTAATAAGTAGCAGGCACTCTAGGAAAATAAAAGAATAGGAGATGTCCCTCTCCCAGAGAAGCACATGGGAAGACAAAGCCAATAACTAAAATGTGACACAGCTCACACACAACCCACATCCTACTACCATGTGAATACTCATTGGTCACAATGGTCAGATCTTCTAGAGAAATTTCAGATTTATTATTAAACAAATTTATCTAGTTCAGGTTCCCCAAATAAATCACTTAGGATGCTACCACCATGATTTTGTCATATCAATATTATTCACCTACTATTATTTACTAAATACCTTTCACTTGCATTGGACCATTAAAATTTAAATCCCATATCATTATATATGGAGAAGCAAGAAGAGACCTGTGAAATCACTACAGTGAAACCAAAATGTCTTATGGAATTTTATCTAGATTAGGTTACCTGTCCTGCTGCCCCATCCTCCAAAAAAGACACCATTCATGTTAGAGTTGTGTTAAAGACCAGTACCAAAAGAGACCTTCTTGATGTGTTCAGAAGGGCTATAAAGGGACCAGCATTCTCTATATTTGACTCAATGTTTTTTAACCACTTTGCATGCACCACCTAAATCCTTGTGCATCACATTTGGAACCTGTCCTTCAGATACACTGATCCAGCTTAAATCCTGTCACTACAAAGAGAAAAAACTAATGACTCTGGATCCACATGGCCTGGGTTTGACTCTGGCTTCAGCACTTTCTAAAAGTGTAACCTTAGGCAAGTTATATAATCTTTCTTGGACTCCAGCTGGGAGACATTGAAATACCTCCCTGAAAGTCAGTCACAGGAATGTAAAAAGATATTCTGAGATAGATACTCCTAAAACAAAAAGCAAAATATTTATTCATGAAATGATTAATAAAACATAGGTGAGTAACTAACTCTGTCAAGGGAGAAAAGACTCTTTGGTCAAGTTAAACTTTAGGCAGGGCCTAGGAAGGTAGTAGGATCACCTACCTGTCAATGGATGTAGATGAAGAGATGGATAGTGGAAGATACACAGGATAAAGTGATAGTTAAATAAACACAAATGCTACAGAGTCCTGTTTCTTTTCCTTGACCTGTAAATTTAAGATCTCAAGTTTCTGCTAGTACCAAATGACTCTCCACCCTATATTACTGGAGTCCTCGAGGCCATCTCCTAAGTGTCCAAAAGCAAGTCCGTTCAATTTCTCAGTCTGTATTTCGATGTCTGTGTTTTTATTGTTTTAGCTCCATCAGCCCCTAAATGTAGGGGCAGTGTCCCAGGGTCAGTGCCCTGGCTTGGTGGGCTTATTCCATCTGCCAGCTTTACCTTTACCTCTTCTTCTGGACTTTGCTACACTATCTACTGCTTCACCTGCTCCCTGCACTGAGTATCATTGCTCCTTCCAATGATGCTCTGGACTGTCCACGACCAAAAGCCAGGCTTCATCCTCCATTATTAATTAGGAATATCCCTCTTATTTTGATGGTATATAGAAGAATTTAAAAATCATCTTCAAATCAACATAAAGATGGTGCAGGTGAATAATAAAATGTTACATTCTGAGATATTTATTTTCACAACAAAATGTATTATTTTTCAGTGATCTCAGTTGTCTAAAAAATAATTTTAACACATGTAAAATACATAGAAAACAATCCTACAATTTTAGATCCCACAATTCCAAAATTAAGTGGTTCCTTCCAAATATGTACTGAAGTTTTGTTATCTTTAAAACTTATTCTCTTGATATGACTTCTGATGGTTCAGACTGCCTTTGCTCTCTAAATTTAGCTTGCCTCACATTATTTAGAAATTATGACTGCATTTTGTCAGATTTTACTTTCAGATATACAAACATCCAATTAATAGATCTACATTATTATAACAGCCAAAGCCAGAATTAAGTAAAGGCCCAATTTAGATTTAAAATTCTAGGCAAAAAAAAATAAAAATAGAAATTGGGATAGCACATACAGAACATATCTGTTTGCATAAGACCATATTACATGCAAATGTAAGGCTAACAACCAAACAAATCTTCTATCTTATAGTTAATATATTATTTTAAGGCATAAATGTGACCATATAAATTTATAGATTTTTTTTCCATAAATTCAATAAACAGTTTGACATTTTTTTTAATGTAAGTGAAAACAACATAGTCAAAACAATGCAGATTGTAGTCTATATTTTTTCACACTGGCTGTCTGATCTTTATCTGCATGGGCTCTAGTTTACTTCTCTAGAAAATGAAAAGGTTGCCTAACATGGACTCAGAAGTTCTGTGATTTTACTTTCATTGTGCTCTTATTTCATCTCTTTCCTGTTCCAATTTCCCAAATGTCTACTTTGTATACATGTTTTGTTTTTTTTAGCAAGTATTGATTGAGTGGACACCACCGTGCACAGAAAATCTTGCCAGGCACTAGGAATTTGGAAGTTTACCAGGAAACATGGTTTACATTCTGTTTTAGTTTGGTTTGGTTTGGGATATTTGTTTGTTTGTTTGCTTGCTTTTTTCTGTGACCAAAATACCCAACAAGAACAACCTAGAGGAAGAAGTTTATTTGGGGATCACAGTTCCAGAGGCCTCAGTCCATACATGGCCAACTCCATTGCTCTGGGGCCAAGGTGCCAAGCATATCATGGCAGAAAGACATGGTGGAGGAGTGCTGCTCCATTCCTGGCATCCAAGAAGCAGAGATAAAGAGAGAGGAAGAAAAGGGTAAGCGAAAAGGGCTGCAGGGAAGATGAACCCTTCCAGGGACCCACCTCCTCCAGTTACCATCCCATTAGTCTAGTCAAATGAGCATAGACTGCTAAAGTCACAGCTCTCAAAATCCAATCATTTCACCTTCAAATATTCCTGCATTAACACAGGAGCTTTGTTGGGGGAGGGGTGGACACCTCATATAAACCAAAATATATTCATATAAACCTTGCAATTTAGTAGGGAAGCTGGACATCAACAGACAATTGAAATGTTACACATAGTGATAATGTCAAGAAGGACAAAAAACACACTGTGCTCTGAAGATTCTAATAGGTGATCTCAATTAGACTGAGGAGCATCAAGAAGGCCACAATGAAGAAATGGCATTCAAACAAGGAAGATGGAAGCACAGCCCAGCCTTCTAAGGGACTGTAAGACCAGTGGAACAGCCCTGAGCCGGCAGAGGTGGGTGAGTTCAAGGAGCTGAGAGAACAATGCACTGGGGCCGTGTATAAAGGGATGTGAGCAGGAGTGATGGCGGGGAGATCTGCATTATCAGGATGCTATCATAAGTGCATGGAGCTTACTGGTGGGGACACGGATCCTGAAATCAGAATCCCAGCCTCACCATTATTAGCTGCATGGCCTTCATCAGTTTCCTTATTTAGAATTATTGTGGGGATTAGATAAATCAATATAAATAAAAAAATGCTTAAACCAGTAACTAGCACAGAGTAAGCACTATGTTGCATTTGCTATAATTTATGATCTCTACCCTTTCTGGCTTCAAAAAACAGAGGAACCAAGAGGAAGTAGGACCACATTCTAGACATTGAGCTAAAGAAAGTTCTGAGCTCAGCTATTCTTTACACACTAGCTATACAGTCAACTGTGGGTGGTGGGCTTCACGGCTGTAAACTCCCTTTAGAGTCTGAAATCCCAGGAGGAAATAGATAAGAAAGTTACCCTGGAAATCACTGCAAAACAATTTCACATTCAGATTAGCCTGGAGACTAATTTGAATTAGTCAAATTAGCTTGTGCTTGGGAGATAGCATAAGGACAAATACACATTAAAAATCAGAAGTTTCATTCTCCCTGTTGAAAACAGATTTCCCTCCCTTTCTTTTTCTCAGGGCATTTCTATAATTTGTAGATGAGATAGGCTTTTTGTCAGCCGTATGTCTCAGGAATGTCTTTCTGAAAAACCTGGAACCATCTCCTTAAAATATAAACTTTAAGGAAGATATCACCTGCTCTTGGTTTTGCGGGGACGACAGTATCCTAACTTCTGCAGTGACCTATTTTTAAGTTGCAAAACTACCTCTTGCCACAAAGAGGTGAGAAATTTATTTTTACTCTGCATAAAGGCAATTAGCTCACAGGTAATTATCCCAATTACTGGGTAGTTAGTATGAATCATGTGTAACAAATGGTGTTGTCATGTCCTCTTACTTGAGAACTAGTTCCCCATTCCTCTTGAAAGCAAGTATACAAAGGGTTGTTTTTGCTTGACTTAATAAAGGAATATGATTTCTTTGTCTTTGCAATCTTACTAGATTGCTTGTGATGCACATTTTGTTCTGGTTTAAAAATTCAATACTAAAAGTGTTTTCTTTCTCTACTACCTTTGTAGAGAGGATTTTAGGGATAGGAGAAGATTTTGTAATTATATTTCCCCAATAGTAGAAAGCTAGAAGAAGCCTTGCTCCCATCTTATATAAAGAAATGTTA
>CM053402.1:135446780-135457304 GCA_028644305.1 Xerus rutilus | reverse complement strand
TCACGCTTGTAATCCCAGCACTTAGGGAGGCTGAGACAGGAGAATCGCGAGTTCAAAGCCAGCCTCAGCAATGGCGAGGCACGAAGCAACTCAGTGAGACCCTGTCTCTACATAAAACACAAAATAGGGCTGGGGATGTGGCTCAGTGGTCGAGTGCCCCTGAGTTCAATCCCCAGTACCAAAAAAAAAAAAAGAAATGTTAGATAATCTGCAAGACAAACAAACAAAAAACATTTAAACTTTTAAAAATTCATCAGAAAGCAAAGTTGCAGGACAACCAATTGACCTGAAATCCAAGACTGGTACCATTAAGAAGATATGGAGGACAAACACTTGCTTCCCTGGGGAAGATGTCAAAAGCTACTAGAATACTGAAAAACAATTGCACAAACAATAAACTGTCCAAAAAGAAACTTTAAAAAATCTAATTTTAAATAACACCAAAGAGAATATGATCCTTAGGAATCAAATTAGCCAGAGGTAAAAGACTTGTGAACTCA
Source organism: Xerus rutilus (assembly GCA_028644305.1). Classification (NCBI taxonomy): domain Eukaryota; kingdom Metazoa; phylum Chordata; class Mammalia; order Rodentia; family Sciuridae; genus Xerus; species Xerus rutilus. The sequence continues at coordinate 135,456,804 of CM053402.1, read as the reverse complement.
AAATTACAAAATATTGATGAAGGAAATTAGACACAGATAAATGAGAAGACATTCCACATTTATGAGTCAGAAGAATCAATTTGTCCATACTACCCAAAAAGATTTATAAATTCAGGGCAATCCCTATCAAAAATCCCAATTACATTCTTCACAGTAGGAAAAAACAATTCTAAACTTCACTTGAAACCACAAAATAGCCTGAATAGCCAAAGCAATCTTAAGCAAGACCAAAGCTGGAGACACCACACTACCTGACTCCAAATATATTTTAAAGCTGTAGAAACCAAAACATTATTGTACTGACATAAAAACAGACATGTAGACCAATGGAATAGAATAGAGGGCCCAGAAGTAAATTCACACATCCATGGTCAATTAACCTTCAATAAAGGAGCCAAGAACACACATAGGAAAGTACAGTCCCTTCAATAAAGAGTTCTAGGGATGCTGGGTATACTGGAAATCACACACAGAAGAGTGAAACTAAACCCTTAACTCACACCAAATACAACATTGACTCAAACTGGACTTCAATGTAAGGCCTAGTGCTATAAAACAACTAGAAGAAAACATAGTGCAAAAGCTTCAGGACATTGACATGGACAATGATTTTTTTTTTTTAGATAAGATCAAAATACACACACACACACACACACACACACACACACAGACAACAAAATAAAAAATGAATGAGAGGAATCCTAACAAGGGCAACCAGCCCAAAGTCCATGCTCAAAACTCCTGACATATTTGGCTTCACTCCCAAGACAGACCAGACTTCCGTGTGCAGCACTAAGGAACAGTTTCTGAGCATATACAAAAAAATGGATGTATAGACCAGTCCTGCACTGGAGTAACACAGCTCTACATCTCTATGCAGACTCAGTGAGGAGAGACCCAGGGTGCCGGGCCAGCTCAGCACACCAGTGTCTGCCTGGTTGGCCAGCAAGTCACTGGGAAGACCATGGGATGCAATTAGGCAGCAGGTTTATTTTTAATCAAATATTTATTGAATTGAGAAACAGGACCTCACATAGGAAGCAAGAAAGTGAAAGTGAAAATAAGAATGTGGTGTTAAACTTTTCTCATCTCATATTTTTTGTTTTTTTTTTTTTTTTGAATAGGAGAATCATGGAATGATTTACCTGAAAAGTTACAAAATTAGGAATTTAATGACCTTATCAAAATCTAAATATCTATTTTATTTCAAAAGAAAACCTTCTAATAGAAAAAATAGATAATACTAAAAAGTTTAAGAACAATGGTAAAAATAACCTCTAATCCTATAAGGTAAAAATAACCTCTAATCTAATCCAATGGTAAAAATAACTTCATAAATATTTTGAAGTCTTAGAACTGTCCCCAAATGCTATTTAAAAAAACCTTCTAATATAAAAAATAGATAATACTAAAAAGTTTAAGAACAACAGTAAAAATAACCCCTAATCCTATGAGATAATTATACTGTTTTTAACAAATGCCTTAAAAGTCTTATAAAAATAGTCAAAGAAATGGCATGCTAGCCCTCATGTATATGTAAGAGAGGACATTCCTTAATCAGAAGAGCCTCACACAACCAGAAGAATCTTCACAGTGTCATCATGGAGTGTGGAGTCAGTATGTTAGATGGTCCCTGGGAGACCTGTCAGGTCTAAGAGACACACACAGATACATACAAGGCTCAAGTATTAGCATTACTGTTGTCCAGAAAGTGACATTATTTCTATTAATTCATTTTATGATAATGGGGAGAATGGAGTCTGCCTGAGTTGTGAGTAAGTCATTAACCCATAACCAGTAAAAATGATGGTACTTAAAATGCTCACAGTGCTACATATGCCAGCCACTGTTCTAAGGCTGTCCAATTATTAACTCACCTAACCTATACTATTATCCCCATTGTACAAATTGCAAAGTGGACCCTGAGTTTAAATAACTTGGCCATACCAGCCTGCACAATTCCAGCTTTTACACTCTACAAAAGAAAGGCAGCCTGGCCCAGAGACTGTGCTCATCACTACCATGACACACATCTGAAAGATAGAGAGAAGGCCTGTCTAGGGAGGCCTACCTTGAAGCTTCTACCTTGAAGCTTCTACCTTGAAGCTGGAACCTGAAGGGAGGAGGAACAGCAGGCAGGTGAAAAGCAGGAGGAACAGCATACCAGGCAGAGAGCAGAGCACAGGCAAAGGCCCTGAAGTGGGAAACAGTGTAGCAGGTTCACAGAAAAGGAGAGCACTGTATGGAGCTGAGGCAACATGAAGAGGTGACGAGACAGGAGGTTGGTGGGGAGGACAAGGTACTGGGTCCTGGAAATGAGGAAAATGAAGTCCAAGTGTAAAAGCAAAATGCTCAGAACTCCAAACCCCAGTTCTTGGTCTTCTTTGTCTCTCAGCTCTCAGATCCCTGTCCTGACAATTCATGGTCACTAGGTAGATAGTTAAACTACCCACACCCAGCAGGCACCCTTCATTACCTGCCTCTCCCACTGTTGGTCTCCACCAAGCTCTGGCACTTTCTGAATAAGAGATCTAATTTCTTTATTTTTTTCATTTATTTTATTTTTTTCATTTTATTTATTTATTTACTTGTAGTACTGAGGACAGGTCTCAGTTCTTTAGTGAGTATATGAGCCCCTGCAGAGTCTGGCCCCTGTTTTCTCTGCAGCCTCAGCTCCCAACACTTCCACACAACCTTAGGTCAGACTCATCAAAACTCATGACCTCTCCTGATCCACAAAAACAAATAAATAAATGAATCTGTCCTATGAACCACTACTTTCTTTTCTCATGATTTTGTGTTCATTACCAAGGCCCACCTTCTTCCAAAGTAGATGGTAAGTGACCTTATTCTTTCTCAATGCCTGTCTTGCTTATAAAGCACTTTGGAATTTCTAATAAAATAATCATTATCCTTGGAATCCAGGTTTAAAAACAGACCTACTTGGGCTCACTGCGTGTCCTTTAATTCTTGGCTCTCCAGGACTTCTGTGCATGCTTTAAGGGGATGTTCTAAGTCATTGCCCTGGCAGTCTCACTACTGGCACTGCACACCCAGAACCATCACCCACAGGGGTCTTCAATGTTCTTCTTTCAAAGGCCAAAGCTGCCTCAGGAGCTCTCTGTTCATCAGGTTTATCTTCTTGTCTCTCGAGATGTTTCCCTGACTTTATTGCAAATTCCACCTTAGTGCTTCTCTTTGTAATCCTATTGTTTATTTCCCTCAGGATTCCACTTGACTTTTTGATTTTTCTTTCATAACTGAACCTCCTCTAACTTGTTGTTAAAACCAAGTGGGACATTGATTTCAAGTCCAGTTTTTGACATTTTAGGAGACATTTCAGCTACATTAGTAGACTGGGTAAATTAAAAATCTTCAAGGGAATTCTTACATCCCTGACTTATAATAAAGAGAAGAAGAGGTCATTATGGATGAACAGAAAAGTACCCTTGTGGTTGTTGATTAAAGTGATTTTGTAATACTGGAATGTATTTAGGAATTCCTGCTTTAGAGCTGTTATAACTTTAGTTCAAAGTGAAAATGGCCATCCACTTAAGTGTTCTTCAAACATGTTGAGTATACCACCACATCGGGTTCCCCTTCACCAATGGTGAAGCTTTTAGACATTCTTGGATCACCTAACTTCACTACAAATTAAAAACCTCAGCAAATAAACTTTTCATTCCTGTTGATGATGTGAGTCACTTATATATATAAACAAAGCTTTGGATAAAAATCAGTTGTTACTGTGGAAAACACCCTGCGATTTGATTTTCTCCACTGCCTTTGCTTTATTTCCTAATAATTTTGTAAGGACCCTTTGGATTTTAATAGGTCCTTCCTTTTCATCAAATGAAAAGGCAAAATTAATCATTACACTAAAGTGTAGGTAAATTTAAGAGCATTAAATGAACATCTCTCACTTTATTGGTCCCAATACTGAGCAGTGAACATACAAATAATAATAATAATAATAACTTAAGGTTCTCTGAAAAAGGAGAAAATAAAAAGTAAGAAAATAAAAGTCTTGCAAGTATGAATAAGGAAGAGTTCCAGTGGATAAAAGGAAAATCAAAGTAGTAAACAACAGACCCTACTTTATAAAGTTAATTCTTCAAATTTAGTGATATTCTCTCTGAAATACAGTTATAATTCTGGGATGGCTTATCACTAGATTAACATAGTAGCATTTCATCACATTAAAAATTAAAATGAGGAGAGCTGGTAATTTTAAGTCATTCGTTCTCTTGTGCCTGATCCATTTTTTAACTTCTCCTGAAACAGAATTGGGTCTCATGTGACAACGGGATATTAGCAAGGACACAAACTGGCTTCTCTAAAAATGTTCTCTATTTTATTTCCCCTTCTAAACATTTTATCAATGAGTCTCTAAAACACAGATCCTTTGGTTTCTTTTATTTTTCTTTTAGTAACTTTCCTATGAGGCAAATAAGCTTTTAACTGATTCTCTGGATGATCCTACAAAACCTCAGCTATATTAGTCACTACCCATTTTGGTCCCACCTTCAATGTGCTGACAAACTGGGTGACATTTTTGTCCAAAAGAAAAGAAAATAAGAAAAATAAGAAACTGGAGAACAAGGACCCCACCTCCCCCCCCAAATTAGTTAATAATCAGGTTGTTAAATTATTTTCTAGTGACTAAATGTTTAGGATTGGAACAACAGTCTTGTTTTTAAGAGGTTCATAATCATGCATTACATACATGAACATCAGGAAAACATTGCAACGGTGTAACTTCTTCATCAAACCACAAAGAAACTGATGCTGTAAAATCTCAAGGAAGGTCAAGAGTAAATGTTTTGGTGAGTTTGTTGGATGCAAAAATTGTGCAGTTTTGTTTTCCTTAGTAACATAGATAGCAGAAATATTACAAATGTTTAAGGTCCTGTGCAATATACATTGGCAACTCTAGTGTTTTTCCCTATTATCACTAGACAGGATTTTGCAGGATATTTCTTGGTATAAAATCCACTTAACTTGCTGGGCATGGTAGGGCATGCCTATAATCTCAGCAACTCAGGAGGCTGAGACAGGAGGATCACAAGTTCAAAGCCAGCCTCAGCTACTTAGCAAGGCCCTAAGCAACTTAGTGAGACCCTGTCTTGAAATAAAAAACAGAAAAGGTCTGAGGATGTAGCTCAGTGGCTAAGCACCCCTGGGTTTATTCCTAATACCAAAACAACAACAAAAAAAATCCACTGAATTCCTTGGGAAAATACATCAAATAAAGGTTTTAGGTTGTAGCATGTGTGAAGGCAGAGTTTAATTTCCAGCAGAAAAAAATGAAATATAAGCTTTAGGTAATGCTTTATAATGGATCATACTATCATCCTCTCCCAGTAATTTCTCTGGTCTCCTATCATTCCAACTTTCTCTCTCCATCACCCCAAGTTACTACCAGGTCATCAGAATACTTAAGTGGAGATATAATAGATAAAAAGGGGAAAGAGACTTACAACCTTCTAACTCCCTACATGTATACATGTTCATAAATATTTTGAAGTCTTAGAACTGTCCCCAAATGCTACCTGATTAAAAGAGCACATGATTTCTGTATGGGTCTCAATGTTATCCACAAATAAGGATCTGATACCCAACCCCAACTCTTCCAACAGCTATTATTGTACTTGAGTTTCCCAAACCTACTATAAGCTATTAGGACAAACTTTCTCTGGGTTTCAGCAGCAGTTTAATTATTCATCTTTAAAAAAACATATACAAGCTTTTAAACTTACCCCAATAGCTGCTAAGATTGGAGCTTGATAAATCCACCTGTCTCCAGCACTAAGTTCCCAGCACCTGAAACATTAAAAGGGACTTTCATGAATAAATTTGACAAAGCAAAGAGGTAATGAGAATGAAATAATATTTAAGTTTTACCAAAAACTCTAGTCCTAAGCTTCTGATTAAGAGACAAAGAGATGAAAAAAATCTTGAAACATCCAAACTAGTGAAAGAATAGATAATAGTCCTGATTTCATGCTTTAAATAGTCCTTATATAAGCAGGGTATTCTAAAAATTAGCATATTACTTTCATAGTGACCAGAGTCAAAACCTTGTTTGTAGAGCCACAAAAATTATAATCTTCTAAATGTGGTACAATTTATACTTTTCTTTTACTATCATTGAAATGAGATATGATATTACATCTTGTTGATAAATTTCTCATTCTTTCAGAAGGTATTTTTTTATGAGTTCATAAATTGTAGGAAATTGACAAGGTGGATCAATCTTTTCCAGGAAAATGATATAGAAAAACTGAATGCTGATTATTTTTGCCATAGAAATAAAAATTACCTTGTTGAGTGGAATGGAATTGATAGATTTTTGTAATTATTTTTAAATTTTCAGTATTCATTTTCCTGAAAATGAATAAGTTGTTCTTTGATTTCTCTTTTGAACCAATTATAACATCTTATGAGCTCTTTCTTTAAATGAGGATTAAAAAAAAACTTTCACAATGTTCACTTTATTTTGTATATGATCCAGGATTTTTAGATTGAATTTTTAAAAATTGTTTTAGCAGTACTTCATAAAAATACCACATAATTTATCTATTCGTTATACTTACTTTCTGATTCCTAAAATTTAAGTTCTATATGGGCAGGCATCATTACTGCTTTTGTGTAGTGAGTTATTACAAGTGCCTAGAGCAGTACATAGTAGGTAATCAACAAATATTCATTGGATTGCATTGACATAAATTAAATCCAAAGTAAGTTTGTCTCAACCTCACCCAATCTAAATTGAACCAAAGAAAGGTCTTACACACTAGAATAAACATCACAGAGTGTTTTTAATTTTTAAAAAATTTAGTTCAACTTAAAACTCTGATGTAGCACTTTAAACAGTTTTTTTTAATTAAAAACACTTAAAATCTTTCTATTTATTTCTCCTTGGAGAAACACAGCATGGACTATACTAAGAGTAAATAATATCAAGAAATTCTGGGGATATAATGACAATTTTTTAATTCTAGAAGATAATCTAATCAAGAAGTCACATTTTATTTATGAACAAGTTATGGATAATAAAACATTTTTTCAACTCTGTCTTAAAGGTGAAAGTTTTCCATACACATTTAACAACTACATGTTCTTAAAGTTTAATTTAATATGTTCTCATTTCAAAATGAATCAAAATATGCAAAAAGACATTGAGATACCAGTCTCCCAGGTGGCTGTCTACCTTTGCCCCTTCCCCTCCTCTTATAGATAACATCTTTTATTGCCTTATTGTATGTGCTTCCAGTGTTTATGAATATAAAACAAATATAGAAGCTGCATTCTTATTTTCCTCTATTGCTGTAGTTTGGATCTTGACTACCCCCTGAAGGCCCATGTGTTGAAGGGCTGTTCCAGGAGTTAGGGTCTAATAGGAGGAAGTTGGGTTATTAGGGGATGCCCTTTATGAGCTATTAGGACCCCAGTCCCTCCTCTCACGCCCCCTCTCTCTTTGCTTCCCAGGCTCCAAGATGAGCAGTCTCCTCACCACATGTTCTCACCATGGTGTACTGTGCTACTACAGGCCCAAACCAACAGGGCTAAGCAACCATAACTGAAATCTCTGAGACCACAAGTCAAAATAAAATTCTCCTCTTTTAAAGTTAATTACTTCAGGTATTTTGTTACAGTAACTAAAAGCTAGCACACATATCTTTCCATTGCAACAATGCACCAGAGAAATCAATCAGATCCCACCCCAAAGTATAATTCTGGTCCACTCCAGCTGAAATGAACTTAAAGTTTGAATGACATGGAAACCTAAGGCACAGAAATTTCACATTTGAACATTATTGAACATTTACTTCCATTTGTACAGACATCTATTTTTCACATTACTCAACCACACAAAAAAGACAAAAGATAATTGTTACTGACTTGTGCAAAACATGTATCATACTACCCTAAAAAGCTTTTTTCTGTAAGAAAAGTGGCAAATGTACTGTCTGAATATAAACTAAACACTGATTTACTAGCTATAAAGCTTTTGGATGCCATACATTTTCTTTTCAGTTTTCTGACATTTGATAATAAATTTGTAGTCCTTTCTTCACTTTGATGACATTTCAGAATGATACCTCCAAACACAATGAAGCTCAATTGTACAATTCTAGTTCTTAAAAATACTTGTACTTAGAAAGTCAAAATTGGCTACCTTAAAAAATTTGATTTTGATGGTTTTTGGTGTCAATCTTTCAAATTTACTCTTTTTTTTTTATACTTTATTTTTTTTCTCAAAAGTTGCATTTTAATACATGTTATCAAACATAACAAAAAAAAACAAATTTTCAGAAGCTGTACACACTATTCACTGAAAACTTTTGTTGAGGCAAATAGAAAAAAAATTGTTACAATCATAATTTTTTTACTCTTTGATATAAATTAGACAGCTGAGATTTCAGACCTTTTAAAGAAACTGCTACAAATCCTTGGGGGTTTTTTTCATTTTTTAAAAAATTTATCCTGTTTAGGTATACATGATAGCAGAATGCATTTTGATTCATTGTACACAGATGGAGCACAACTTTTCATTTCTCTGGTTGTACATGATGTAAAATCACATCATATATGCAGTCATACATGAAGATAGGGCTATGTTGTTCATCTCATTCTACTATCTTTACTGTCCCGATGTTCCCCTCCCTCTCCTTTGACCAAAGTTCCTCCATTCTTCCATGTCCTCTCCTCCATGTGGATCAGCATCCACTTATCAGAGAGACCATTCGGCATTTGGTTTTTTGGGACTGGCTTACATCGCTTAGCATGATATTCTCCAACTCCATCCATTTACCTGCAAATGCCATAATTTTATTCTCTTTTATTGCTGAATAATATTCCATTGTGTGTATGTACCACATTTTCTTGATCCACTCATCTATTGAAGGACATCTGGGTTGCTTCCACAGTTTTGCAATTGTGAATTGTGCTGCTATAAACATTGAAGTGGCTGCGTCACTGTAGTATGCTATTTATAAATCTTTAGGGTATAGGCCAAGGAGTGGAATAGCTGGATCAAATGGTGGGTCCAGTCCAAGTTTTTTAAGAAATCTCCATACTGCTTTCCAGATTGGTTGCACCAGTTTGCAGTCCCATCAGCAATGTTTGAGTGTGCCTTTTTCACCACATCCTCGCCAGCACTTATTGTTGCTGGTATTTTGGATAGCTGCCATTCTGACTGGGGTGAGATGAAATCTGAGGGTAGTTTTGATTTGCATTTCTCTAATGGCTAGAGACGTTGACATTTCTTCATATATTTGGTTATTGATTGTATATCTTCTTCTGAGAGGTTTCTATTCAGCTCCTTAGCCCATTTATTGATTGGGTTGTTTGTTTTTTAGTGTTAAGTTTTTTGAGTTCTTTATATATTCTGGAGATGAGTGCTGTATCTGATGTGTGTGTGGCAAAAATTTGTTCCCAGAATGTAGGCTCTCTATTCACCTCATGGATAGTTTCTTTTGCTGAGAAGAAGCTTTTTAGTTTAAGTCCATCCCATTTATTGATTCTTGCTTTTATTTCTTGTGCTATAGGTGTCTTGTTAAGGAATTCGGGGCCTAACCCAACGTGATGGAGATTTGGACCTAGTTTCTCCTCAGTTAGGTGCAGGGTCTCTGGTTTAATTCCTAGGTCTTTGATCCACTTTGAGTTGAGTTTTGTGCATGGTGAAAGGTAGGGGTTTAGTTTCATTTTGCTGCATATGAATTTCCAGTTTTCCCAGCACCATTTGTTGAAAAGGCTATCTTTTCTCCAATGTATGTTTTTGGCACCTTTGTCTAGTATGAGATAGCTGTATTTATGTGCATTACTCTCTGTGTCTTCTATTCTGTACCATTGGTCTACATGTCTGTTTTGGTGTCAGTACCATGCTGTTTTTGTTACTATAGCTTTGTAGTAAAGTTTAAGGTCTGGTATTGTGATGCCTCCTGCTTCACTCTTCTTGCTCAGGATTGCTTTGGCTATTCTGGGTCTCTTATTCTTCCAAATGAATTTCATGATTGCC